>OX375874.1:25910043-26605877 GCA_947359465.1 Metellina segmentata | reverse complement strand
CATGACACTGTCAGATGACAAGACAACATTTGAGCTGGCACCCCACAATCAAAGCTTCCCCACCAACCCAACGTGAGAACTTTCGGCCACGACAAATTTAAGGTGCACCAGCCGTCTCTACACCATACGTTAACAAATATCCATGCCCTGACCCGTTATCAAACCAAGAACCTTCCTATCTAGAGGCTAACACCTTAACCACTATACCAGTTGGTCGGCTGATAACTGATAAATAGATCTAAACAATTAAGAAAGTTTATCGCACATGCTCTAATAGTATTCTGAATTCCTGTAGCAGCTATTCAGAATTAGCTTGACTAGTTTAAGCTAATAGTAACTTAACCTATAGATTATTAGGTATAGAATTGTTAAAGATCAGATGGATAACAATTTACAGCGAATAAAGGAAAAAAATTTTTAATTTTAAATGCTAATCAATGTCATGTTCAATAAGCAGTGAATGAAACTGATTATCTGTAAGATAAACAATCGGTTTTTTTTCTGCTGTTTGTAATAGGAAAATATATTTACATTTAAAAAAAATCTTTAAAAACTGTAGCATCACATTTTTATCAAAGTAAAATGTGTGATCAATTGAAAGTTGATCAAACAAGCCCACGCAAATTCGAGAAAAAGAATCATTTAACTGAACAAATTTCAAACAATAACATTTGTTTGGGGATCTCGTTTAATAAGCATAAAGATTCCAATCTTGGTAATATTCCTTACAGTTTTTCTTAATTGAAAAAAAAATCTTTCACTACTTTCACAACAACAAAACAACTTTTTACAAGTATTTAAAAATGCATCGTCACACTGAAAAGTGAGAGTTCTATTTCTGCATAATTTAAGAATTATGCATTTAGTTCGCAAAATACATATTATTTGGGAGATATTAAATTTTTCGTCTGATTCCTCAAACATAGTTACTCAAATTTCAGGTAACCATAGGAACACCTTCTAGTTTACTAGTATCTAAATTTATTCGTTACACAGTAACACAGTTGGACGAGTAACGGATTACCGACCAGAAGGTTACGAGTTCGATATTCGGTCTAACCAAAGACAGCCGTGTACGGGATGGCTGGTGCATGTTAAATCAATGATGGTCCAAAATGTCCTAACGTTGGGGTGGTGTGAAAATTTGAAGCTTGAGGTATCAAATCAGGTGTTGACCCCGTCATCTGACCAAGGTGCGAAATTACTAGTCATCCTTAGATCTTTCACTTCAAGATTGATCTCGGAACGTGGCCAATAGCTCGTTGTGCTGCTCCAGTGTGACGCTAGCTAACTTATCTACCTAATCCATTCGCCTTGTTATGAAACACTTATAGGAGCTGATTTGTACGCGGCTCAGGTTGAATTCCTGTCAGGTTTGTTTCCTGCGATTGCATGTTCTTTTTCATTCTGTCAGTACAAACTTTTATTGTTTGTGTGTGCATTGCTTTGTGCTGTGTGTTATGCACAACATGGCTATATATGGCTCTAACTATGTACAATGAAAGTCAACCAATTTAGAAGAGCCGTAATAGTTACACCGGTTTTCATAACTTAAGGCAGAAGTAAAGATTGTGATACATAAAAGCGTAAACATATGCGAGTGGTTTCAAACTGGTTGTAGAGTGAGAAATTGTAACATACGTGTCCAAGGTCACGTGACCTAACTGGAAGTCACGTGAGCTGTACACTGCTTTCATCTGCTGGATGGAACCTAACATTTATCATCTGTTTGGTCCACGGAAGGAAAAGGAAGCCAATTCATCAGCCAAGCTTGATTCGTCTGCTGATTGATCATTTGTTAATAGATGACTTGGGCGACTTAACCATTATTCTATCCACTCTATAGCAATTCTGATTCTCACATCTACGCTGTCCTAAGATATTAAACCAGCCAAACAACGCAATAAGATACTAAATCGGCCTATCAAGTAAATTTTTCATATATGACTCTCATGACTACTACTTGACATATTGGTCACACTTTTTGAAGCTCCTCTCAATAGCAATGCTTAATCTTTTTGTAATACTTCACGTTTCATCTCCACGGCTTTTACGCATCGTACGCAAATTAAAGTATGTGAATTCAACTGGCAGAACGCGCGTTTGGAAGAAGATTGGTATTCCATGCCCAAAAAATGACAATTAAATTAGTTATAGACATGTTATAAATATAATAGCACAGGTCTGTTGAGACCATTTAAGACACAATCTCACAGTGGCGCCTATTTCTATTTGCTCCCCTTATACCAAGTGCATATCCGTTATCTCAATATTCGTGAAATCTAGGTCAAAAGAGACAATGATCCACATTGACCGTTGCTGAAGAGCATCCTCTAGAAAATCAAGATGGTACTTGCTGACGTGCACCCCCACGTGAACACGGCTCCATTTTGTTTTGTTAATTAACCATGCAAATACTTTCAACGAAATATAGCGTCCATTAATATCTGACAAGTAGTGATGATTGTACAATGATGAGATAACTTCATTTATATATTACTGATTTGTTTTATGATGACTAGATCGAAATCTGGTAAGTTTTCTCTTCGAAAGACACATCTCTTCCATTTAAATGATAAGTTTTGCTGCATCGAGACTTCCACAAGGAAGATTTAACTCTCCAAATGGTTTCTATCTTGTCCTTCTAGGTACAATTAAATTGGCTAATGACGTAATCCTGTCATCACGACATTGCCAATTTTTTGTTGATGACTAGATCAAGATCTGGTCAGTTTTGATGTTCTTATAAGATACCTAGTTGAGATAACCACCACAACGTTTCTTACTCAAGTAAATAAATTATGGTCAGAATGGAATTTTTGAAAATTCTTATTTAATACCTAACTCGTATAAAGATATATCAATATCAGTTCCACATTTATAGCATTTTTTATAAATGCGTTTCATGGTTTTCGGTATAGAAGTAAAAATAATAGAAATTAAATTTAAAGATCCCTATGAAATATTTCTTGAATGCTAAATCGGAATATTACATTTGAGAAAGCATGGAAACAAATTATGAAGAAATGCATAAAAATTTGAATCAGCAAATATTGAAGGAGATATAATATATATATATATATATATATATATATATATATATATATATATATATATATATATATATATATATATATATATATATATATATATATATATATATATATATATATATATATATATATATATATATATATATATATAGTCTTGTGCCTCTATATTTCTGTAATATGATTCATATGTATTTCATTTTACAGCAGAATGAAATTCTTCAAATGTAAATAGCAGCAAAAGAAAAATATTTAAAGAATGAGATAAGAAATTGGAATACGTATTAAAATTGAAATATACGATAAAAACTAATTGAAAGTACTCTTGAATCATCAATTCCGTTCAACAGTACATTAATACATTGATATCCTGTATTTTGCATGTAGTTCTAAGTTGATTTCAAAATTAATTTTCTTATTGTGAAAGATAAAGAATGAAAAGCGTTTTCTTTACAAAAAAATTCTACAAACGATATTTCAATTTTGTTTCTGAATCACCTACTGGTGATTTCTTTTAGTGATTTGAAGTACTTTTTTATATTTCTATACATATTTTTCAGTTCTTTTCATATTTCTTTGGTAACAAATTTTTTTTACAAGTTTTTAATGCTTTTATATGCGTTTTCAGCTTTTAATATAACTGTTTTTCGTGTAAATCGAATGATTTTGCAAAACTAAGTCAGTACAACTTGCATAAGTTATCCGATCATAAATGAATCATTGTATAATTTGTGAATTGTTTTGAAAGTGTGGTTCGAAAATAAATAAAATAATAACTATGATCTTCTTCCTATACCTGTTTATCCTTCTTTCAGAAGCCGACCAACCGGTATAGTGGTTGAGGTGTTAGCCTCTAGTGCGGAAGGTTCCTGGTTCGAATCCGCGTGTGGGCATAGATGTTTGTAAGCGTATGGTGTAGAGGCGGCTGGTGCACCTCAAATCTGTCGTGGCCGAAAGTCCTCACGTTGAGTTGGTGTGGAAGTATGGAGAGTGGGGTGCCACCTTATGTGTTGTCTCGTCATCTGACCGTGGCTCAAAATTACGAGGTGTTGTCCTCGGATCTTTCCCTTAAGGGATTGATCCCGGACCGTCGTCAATAGCTCGTTGTGTTGCTCTAGTACGACGTTAACTAAAAAAATTACCAATTATCAAACATCGAAAGCCGTACTTCGATATTTATTCCAAACCTTCTCCAATAGCCCGATGTGTTGCTGCAGTGCGACGTTAATTACTTACTGACCTACCCAAAACTGTAATAGATAATCATTTTACCTTTATTGTTTAAAACTGGTTAAGTTTTTTTTTTTCTTTTGCTATAAGTAATTTGGCTATATTTCTTAAAAATTGGATTTTAATTTTAAATATTTACAAAATTCTAGGTCATAAAATTGTGTATACACCCAACCGATTACATCCAGGAACACAATACAAAAGTAAACTGTTTTTTGTTGCTCAAATGTTTGCATGTAGAACTGTTTTCGAAGCCAAGGGGCATTGCATTAACAATAATTCGTATTGTGTTTTAATATTTTTGCATACGTAACGTATAGAATGGTTCTTATGTTCTCTACTCTGAATATCGTGATATATCACAACTTTTCCTAATAAGAATGCAAATTTTCAATCCTTCTGAGGTCCTAATTTTATTGTGGAGTGTGTTGTTTATGTTTAAAGTGGTAAAGAAACTTCGAGATACTCCGTTTGCGCTGTACCGTTTTTCTCTGTGGGAACGTTATCTATAAAAGCAAAAATATGAAGGATGAATTTGTTAAAGTTAAATACTTTCACTTTTCATTGATTTCATGGCAAAAAAAAAATTACAACCTCTTCCAGCCGCCATTACCACACCTATACAAGAACCAAAATACACTACCCTACAATAATGAACCGGACAGCAAGATGTGATGGATAAGGGAAAGTATATATGCTTTAATAAGGAGATTGTTCCCCACGTGCTGCAATTACACTAGCAACTCTTCTGGGCATATTTTCAATATGGTTTTCATTCACAGCTATGGGTATTTGTGTCTATTCCTGCTGCAATAATGTCGTCAGCTCAACTGTAGATTTCGGTCTACCCTGGTAGATACCCTGGTCCGTAAGCGTCGCTCTTACTCGTCCCACAAATATTCTATGGGGTTTAAGTCGGGACTCTGAGCAGGCCAGAGAAGACGTTTTACATAAATATCTTGATACCACTGCTTGACAGAGGCTGCAACATGACACGGAGCGTTGTCATCCTGGAAGTAACATTCGTCCATTCCATAAAATTGCCAGAACGTAGGAAGAATCTGATTGTCTAAAATGTTCATGCAGGCGTCGGCGTTTGATTTACTAGGAACAACATGCAAAGGTCTCAGGTCATACCACGGAAAAAACCCCAAACAAGTAGTCAGACTTTAAGCAAGTCCTTTGGCGTCCGGTTCATTATCGTAGGGTAGTATACATCCAAATTTGGGAATAGCAATGTTTCTCTCGTGTGACATGCAGGGTTTACGTTAAAATGTAGTTTATCGCTGTCTTGGCATCGTTCAGCGTTAACGAATCAATATCACTTCAGAAAGCATTTTTTGGGATTTCTATTGACGAAGTGGTGAAATCGTATTGGAAGTGACGTCCTGCTCAAATTGCCTACATGAAACATACTCCACCCCAGAAACAGTATCTTCTTAACTGGGGCCAATCTTGATTCCTCTCGGGCCGTTGCCAGTAACCCAATGTGTTGCTCGCTCCAGTGCGACGTTATTTAAACACCACCTCCTACTTTTTATTTTTTTAAACCTATATCATTCAGAATGAAACAGTTTATTTTCCTTTCAAACTTAACTCCTACGCATAAAAGTCAAGCAACAGACAATGCTACTTTAAAATTTACGACGAAGAGAGAAACGCAAGAATATCAACCCGAGTCTGAGACAAGCAGAAAATTCCGGCAAACAACAACTCCATCACGTCTAAAGTCTGGCTCTTCACGGAGTGATAGACGAGCCAATGAGGGCCCTAAGAGCACTCCTCCAGATAACAAGCTCCCACTTCGAGAAATGATTCTGAGAAACCCTTCACTTATAAGCGACGGGTTGGGATGCAACGCTGCAGAATTGGGATGCAGAAATGGAATATTTTTAACAATGCAACGAGGAATCGCTGAATAAGATAATAAGCATGCGCATCGCTGTTTTATGTTACAATCCCTTCTCATCCGGCAATGGTGCGAATTCTACAAGCTTCCGTTGAGACGTTAGAGTAAAAGCCAAATATTCACGAGTTTTTAGAACTCATTCTGATGATCTCGAATTCTTTATGTGAAAATTTTCTAATTATTCTAATAAAGCATTTAGGTAAATTGTTTAATTAACATAGCAAAGGAACAATGCAATGGGCTATTGGCGACGCCCCTGGATCAATCCCGAAGGGACAAGGACAACCACTCGAATATGTGAACAACGGTCAGATGACGAGGTCAAAACCTTATAGCTATGCGACATCCACAAAACATGCACATTTCTCACGTCCTTTTAAGATAAGAAGATCGATGAATTAACTGGAACAGTACAACGGATTATTGGCGATGGTCCGGCTCCCGGTGAGAAAGATCCGAGGACAACACCACGTAATTTTGAACCATGGAAAATTAGTAGCATTTTGGCTTTCGTCAGACTATTTAATTTATTTATAAATCCAACAAATTCAGATTAATTTATTGATTTTATAAATGTTGTTATTGAAAGTTAATTGTTAGATGCAGGGTAAACTATACATTCAAACCAAGAAATTTATTTATTTAAAGATAGTTTTTTAAAATATATCACAAATATGAGAGGAGAGAAGTAGGTAGGTAGATTATTAAACGTCGTAGTGGAGCGACTCAAAGGACTATTGGACGAGATCTATTCCATATACAGTCAGTATCGGTTATATGGTCAACTCAGCGGTCCAGAAATATCAGACCATGTAAGCGGGGTGACTATATGTGCGGAACAATACAACACTATTTAATTTTGGCAGGATTATATTCACGTATCTGAATATAGGGCTCATAAACAAACAATTTAACTTTTAATAACATTTTTAAAATTAATTATATTAAACGGGTTCTCTCTGGAGAGACGAATCAAGGTTCACCCTCAACCGTTTGGATGGTAGGGTCTGGCGTCTGCCTGGAGAATGCCTCCTGCCAGAATGCATTGCGCCCACAGTAAAGTTTGGCGAAGGTGGAATTATGCTCTGGGGGTGCTTCTCTTGGTAAGGATTGGGATCTTGGACCAAATTCATGGTAAGCTCAAAGCCGATGGCTACCACGCTACATGGTTAAACGTTACTTTTCTTTTCCCCTACACATTTTTCACCTTTGAAACAAAGAGTTCTGTCTGTCAGGATCCGATAAAAAAGTCCGCATTCATCAACGTTGAAAACGTTGGCAAATTCATACCTTTCGAAGACTTTTTTCTTCTGGTCATTCCCTGTGTTGCTCCTCGCCTCAAGAAATGTTACAACAATTTTATTTTTCAATAAAAAAAAACCGATGACCTCATTGGAAAGATAAAAAAACGACCATATAACAGATAGCCAGGAAAATAAAATGACTATATAAACGGTGCGCCTTAACACATGTTCACTATTAAGCTATACGGAACTTTAGAAAACTGACCATATAAGCGGTCGACCTTGTAACCGGGTGACCATATAGCCGGTACTGACTGTAAAAGAAATATTCAACGTAAAAAACATACCAGATCTTTAGTTATTATTATATTACAGTTATGGTTATCCAAATACTCTCGTATGATAAATATTGCGATTATCTTTAAAAACAGTTTATCGGTGACGTTTGGCGTTTTATCAAATTTAATGACCTATCAACTATAATGTATAAGTTCGTGATTCAATCTTTGGAATTTTATAACCGCGGTACCCCGATTGATGAGTATCAAATTAGTAACTGCAGAGTTGCGAATCACAAATGGCTAATTCCATGCCAAAGTACACCTAACACAGAATTTTGAAATTAGATTTTCATTCATTTTTTCTAAAAAATTATGTACTTAATGTGTGTGAGTATAAAATGGGTACCAAATGGGTACTAACTTCTGTATTCAAAAGTGGACACAAAGTTTATGTTTTAGAATTTGGCAATACCCGGAATCAAAAGTAGAGTTTATATCCACATGGAAGAAAGTGCGTTCATATCAATCACACTCACAATTCAATTTTTGCGCTTTGATAAAGACACTTTAAAATTTTCTTGGCCTAAAACAAAGGACATATCTGAAATTGGTTTTAGTGATCATTCAGTGAATAGACTCCCTGAACCAACATTTGATAAACGAATACACTATACATTTTTAAATGTTAAGTTCAATGACTTAAACATGGAATAATATGTTTTCTATATTTTATTATGCAAGGATTAAGAAAAATGTTTCTAATGTATGTTTTCTTAGTGTTTCAACTGTCAATAAAAATATTTTTGTGAATTGTAGTGTGGGTCACATTTGCCATGTAGTGTGAGTCACAAACAAAATGTCATGTTATAAATTAATTATATATTTAATTAATCTATTAATAATCTGCTATTAAAGTACAATTATTAGAAGTAACAATAATTTTAAAACAAAATTTTTTGATAATCAACAGAGGAAGAAACAAGAGTTTTTGTAACTAATCAAAGTATCACTTCCCTTTCATGTAGTGTGGGTCACAGCTCAGTTTTCCCCATGTACAGAGAATACCCAGTAAGATAAATGAAATTTAGTAGCTAATATGTATAAATTAAACCTTTACTAAAGTAAAACAAGTTGCAAATCTCATTTTATTGTAATAATAATTTTTTATGGTAGCTTTAAGATTCAAGTTTAGCTCACTTGTAGTGTGAGTCACGCATGGAACTAGCCAAATTCAAATCATCCAATAACTGTCGTGTATGTGGAGGCTCGTGAAAATTAAATCCATCATGATATAAAATGTTCTCACGTTGGCGTGGAAGTTTGGTTGGAGAGTGGGGTGTCAGTTCATGTGTGAACTCGTCATCCGACCGTGGTTTATTTCGAGATGTCCTTGGATCTTTCTTTTCATGATTGAACCTGGATCGTCACCAATAACACGTTATGTTGCTTCCTTGCAACTTTAATTCGATTTCCTACCTTCGTAAAGATAATTTTACTTAAAACCAATTGTTTTCATAAAGTTTAGATTAAGCACATATTCTATGGAATACCTCTCTTACAAACGTCCAAAGTATTTGTGCTTCTAACTTCCTGCACCATATAACTTGGTTAAAATGTCCCAGTCATTAATATCCGGTCCCAATATGATAACACTTTAATTTAAATCGTGCCCCGCAACTGCTTGACGTTTAATTTAAGCACTCCAATCGAATCAATGAATATACTTCTAAAAGGCGTTTCTCTCACTTAAGCAGCCCCAGAGAATACGTCTTACCAGCGATTCATGACTGGATAAAGTAGAATATTGTCATCGTAGATCGTCAACCTTAATTCAACCACGAGAAAATAAACCTAAATTATCGTTCCAGGAATCTTATATGTAAATCCACAGCAATCGATTTACCATTACTCTGAATTAGTTGGAAATGATTGCTTTTGCTAAGACTTTATAATGCTTCTGTTAAGGAATAAATTGCTTAATTGCGATGAGAGCAAAGGATTAAAAGCCATCATATTCTCTTTATTGCTCAACCGGAGGCAATCCTACCATTGAGTTTTCACTCTAATCAGCTGTGTTTATATAAATATTATAAAACATATTATTTTGTAAACTCATAACATTATTAAATCAAAAGGCTTGGTGGAATTTGGTCTCAGACTTATATATCTAAAAACATTCTTGATCTTTTTACGTTAATATGCATACATATTTTCTTTCGTCTGTGTTAAGTCGCGGCAGGCGGGTTGATAGGGTAGGGGATTGGTTAACAAAGGGTTGTAACTTCGAAACTCAGCCCAGACAAAGACCGTCTTGTACACAACGGCTGGTGCACATTAAATCTGTCTTGACTTTAAATGTTTTCATGTTGGCATGGTGTGAAAGTTTGGAGTGGGGTACCAGCTCAAGTGTTGACTGGACCTGAAAGTGGTTCAGAATAACGAGGTGTTCTCCTCGGATCTTTCTCTTCGGGATTGATCTTGGGCCGTCGCCAATAGCCCGTTTTGTTGCACCGTGCTTCTTTAACTGAACTGCATACCTAACTTCTGTGTTAGTGAAATTCTTTCGTGTGAATGCCAATTACTGAAAACCCTTTTTAGAATATTTTTAAACTGTCCAGAACGTACTTTAATATCACATTACGTACAGAAAAATACAATTTCAGATACTTCTTAATTTTATCAAATTAAAAAAGTATCTTAAATTTTATTTTTTGAACCAAAAGATTTACCTGAACTTTTGCACAAATATCTCGTAAACTGCCGATGAACGTCAATCAAAAAATACCAATCTAGCAAACTACAACTGATATTCCAATAATTTAATTTTTGTTGGATGGAAGGTTTGCATTCGTATCTAAAATGGTGAATGAAAGGAGATAGCGCTTGCGCATGAACACTGAAAATAGCGACGCCGTGGGGTATTTGGGCAAAGTGGATTTCAATGATCTAGGACGTTGAAATTGCTGTCCATTTCTAGACGACAGGATCTACATTATTTAGCAGCAATAGCGGTAGGTTGATGTTTTAGTTAACGTCGCACTGGACCAACACAACAAGCTATAGCGACGGTCCGGGATCAATCCCCAAGGAAAACATCCGATGACGACACCACGTAATTTTGAATCCCCGGTCAGTTGAGCTGGCACCCCACTCTCAAACTTCCACAGATGCCAACGTGAAGACATTTGAGGTCACGACAGATTTAACGTGCACTTTGTAGACCTCAGAAATAACGGATAAAATAAAATTCGAAAACCTATAAGCTGATACGTGTGCTAAGTTCAAGAGCATTTTTCATAATGCTGAAGCAATTGCGAAGAAAATATGAATAGAAATGTGAGAACCGTATGTCATTGCAAAAGAAAAATTCAGAAGGAATCAAAAAAGCCCTATTGATTAATGCCGTACGACGCAGATTGTATTGAGAGCATAAGAAACAGAGCGGGTAAACTCCGGTTAGTTATTATGCTAGTTATTCCAGTGCACCTCCGCCTTGATAACTTTACCCCCTTGATTGACTTGATAACTTTAAAGATTCAACCCCAAAAATTGTATCCAATATGATTCTAGATACCAATGAATCCCTTATGCTTATCGATAATTTCAATGTCCAAGTTACTCGAAAAAAATTGCTTATAGACTATAAACAACGTGTCAACTTGAAGTACATTTTTACATCGTTCACTATTCTGGGCAACACATGTATACATTTAAACTTTATAAAGAACATCGATTTATATAGCATGCCATACGGTATTACACTCCTCCTATATTTGGCTTTTTTGATAAATAAAATTATGCTGCAGTGTTAAAGGCAATACACTTTATTCATTTACATTTTTCGCTTCCAATAATAACACAAACAGATTCACGCGCTAAACGATTGCAGTTGTCCCTTGTACGTGGCGCATTTTTTTAAAATTATTATACATTTCCTTGACAACAGATGTTTTAATTTTGAGAATTCTAGTTAAAACACATATGGCTCAGAATTTTTTTAGGTTTATTAGTTAAAAGTAAACTACATATTTATTTTATATTAATAAAGTCACCAGCCAAAATTAGTTTTAAGGACATTAATGTTAACGTTTAAAATCTTCATTTTTCAGTGAAGATATAACATAATACAGTATACACTACCCTACAATAATGGATCGGACAGCAAGATGTGAAGGTATAAGGGAAATAATACATGCTTTAATAGGGGTATGGTCCTCCATGTTCTGAAATTACACCAGCATCTCTTCTGGGCATACTTTCAACAAGGTTTTGATACACAGCTATGGGTATTTGTGTCCATTCCTACAGCAAGAATGTCACCAGCTCAGTCGTAGATTTCGGACGGGGTTCCCTTGTCCGCGTCCCACAAATGTTCTATGGAGTGTAGATCGGAACTCTCAGCAGGCCATGGAAGATATTTCACATCAATATCTTGATATCACTGCTTGACAGAGGCTGAAACATGACATGGAACGTTGTCGTCCTGAAAGTAACATTCGTCCATTCCATGAAATTGCCAGAGCGTAGGAAGAATATGACCATCAGAAATGTTCATGTAGGCGTCGGAGTTCAATTTACCAAGAAAAACATGCAAAGATCCCAGGCCATACCACGAAAAACACCCCCAAACAAGTAGTCGGATTTTATGCAAATCCTTTGGCGTCCGGTTCATTATTGTAGCGTAGTGTATTACATATCTTCACAAACGTAAAAATTCTTCTGATATCTTCAAGACATCAGAGCTGAGCGCTAATAAAAGTATTTGTAAACGATACATTTTCGTATCGGTTAAGGCTGCTACACACTAGGCCAGTAATTTAGTAATTTAGTCGAGCAGCCAGTGATTTAGTAGCTCTACTAAACGAGAAAACGGAAAGTGTGGGAGTGGTTGTTCACACACGGTTTAGTTGGTGTTCGAGTGTCGACTGCCAAAGATGATGCGGAGAGCGAAGCAGAAAACAATTATATGAAATAGAGTATATAGAGGGATGTATTATGTGTTGTACCGTCATGTGAGAATTAGACGGACAGCTGGTTTAAAATTAAACTATTTATTTCGATAAATTAAATATTTACAAGAAAATTTAGAAGATTAACTAAGGGCACAGCCATCGACAGTCGAACTCATGCCTGGAGCCAAAGTAACAATCGCAAACAGAGACGTCTGTCTCTCGTCGAATCTCGAATCAGTCTCCTGTAAAAATCCACGTTCTCTTGGTTCCGCAGAACCGCACAGCTGTGAACGAGAGGGGGGAGAATTCCGAGGTCTCGAGAGATGTTTATGTCCTCTCAAGACACCCCCACACAGATGCAAAAACCATTTGTAACCGACTTGGATTCCCCACAGCAAATCTTCATCCCAGACATGGGATTAGGGAACCGACGGAAACTCCAGCTGTGTCGATGGATCAAACGGAACGCAGGGCCGCCGATGAGAAAATACTCTCTTTCGGTATTTTGTCAAAACCCGCACGTGCAAAGTCTGAAGTTATTTTTGCATTGCGAAACATTCCAGCGTCCAATTGTTAGAGAAAAGGGTCCGCTAATACCATATGGTACAGTGTATACATATTTGAGTCCGAAGTAAATAGAAACGATGGAAACGTTAACACGATACTAAAAACTATTTTCCGTACACCCAAATGAAGCTAACATTCTTTTACGAAAGATAAGTGATTAGTCATATCACTTTTCAATCAACATTTAATTAATTCAACCTGAACAACGCCGGGTAATTAATCCTGCTAGTTTAAAAGTAAATAGAAAATACTTTCCTAATGTTTTTAATTTTTTTGATCGATTTCCTTCTCGTGAAACTCCATTATTCCCGTCGCTTTTTTTAACTCATCGATTGCAACTGCCTTGGATACTTTATTTTTGTACAGGGAAACACATTCCATTAGCACTCCTGATCCACACAAGCAGTAACAAATTTGACCGTAGTATCATCACTCCAAAGAATCACGTTGCCGATAAAAATGTTATTTTAAGAGAATAAAAAACGTTAAACACTTAAACAGAACTGGTTTATTGACTAAAGAAAAACTAATTAATTTAAATTACAGCGGTGAAACGATCCGCGAGACTGACGATCTGTTTAAACTGTTGCCACAATTTAAAACTCATATGTAATTGCATATTTTAACAAAAAACACTCACAAGAATGAGACCTCACGGAATGAAAACGAATAACTAATGAACTCTACTAAACAGACGTGTTCACGCATGTCTAGTTTCACGCTAGTGCTTAGTGGAGTGGGTCCATTAGTGGACTACTATCCATTTGACTGGATCCAGTCCACTAAATCGTTTTACTAAACTACTCGACTAAATAGTTTTGTCCCTATACGTGTAGTTACTAAATTACTCTCTACTCGACTAAATTACTTGCTTAGTGTGTAGCAGCCTTCAGAAACAAGATTCGTTGAAGCGTTCTGAAGTACGGAGAGAAGAGTTCTGATATTATGCTTTACATTTCAACAGCTTTAAGGGGGGCTGAGACACAAAAAACCTTCAAAAAGTCCTTTTTTGACACCAATTTTATGATGCTTTCTTGAGTAGAACCGAAGATATAAACAAAAGAACGTTTTTATAGCTGTCAAAGTTTTGATACGAAAAATATGCCGACGCGCGTATCCGGAAAAACTGCTAACAAAACTACAATTGCATACAAATTGTACTGTAGAAAGGTACTATTAGCCAAAATAAACCTTAATGATAGGTCTAAAGACATTAACGGATTTACTTACGTACGTGGAGTGAAAAATCTATCAGGTACTGAAATTTCACTTTTGTAACTGATTTTCATTAATGAAACTTTAAAGTGATTTTTCTCCATGATGGATTTTTCACACTTTTCCCAACTTTAAAATGATATAACTCAAAATCTATTCAAGATAATTGCATGAAATTTGGTATGTATATTCTTCATACATATTTAAATAATTTGTCTTCAGCAATTTAAAAAATAATTTATATGTTATAAAATATAAGTGTTTTTATAAGTTATGAATTTAAAAAAAATACTCATTGTTAATTTTAAATATTTAAATATTTTTATATGCATTTATTAAACAGTGATGACAAATTTTTAAATATAATATCTGCTTTTAGAAAATGTAAATACTGTGTCTTTTCATGAATAATTTCTCAAATTATATCAAAAGTAAACACAGTCATTTTTCTGAAATTTTTTAAATTTTAATAATTTTTTGAACTGATATCAAGTTAATTTTTTATCATTTTCTATTTGTAAATTAGGTGCTATGTCCTCATTAAAAATTCCAAAATAATATCTTTATTAGCAAAAAACAATAGAAAACTGTGTCCCGGCCCTCCTTAATAAATGATTAGTTCTTTCAGTGAGATCTTAAACATTTACTTTTTCATTCACCATAACTCCCATATTACATTTGTGGACCAAGGTATCTCAGTTGGAGGAGTAACGGATTAACAACGGAAGAGTTGTGAATTTGAATCCAACCCAAAACCAAAGTATAAAGAGAGGACTGGTGCACGTTAAATCTCACCTTGCCTTAAATTTCCTCATATTGACGTGGTGAGGAAGTTTGGAGAGTAGGGTGCCAGCTCATGTGTGACCTCGTCATCCGAACTGTTGTTTAAAATTCCGCGTTGTCCCAGGATGCTTCCGTTTGGGTCTGACCCCAGATCATCACCAATATCACGTTGTGTTACTCCAGTGCTACGTTAGTTAAAATACATAACCATATTACATGTGTTACAACATTATTTGAATTTCAAAGAAAACATCATTAAAAGTGTTGAAAATTGAGTAGCCATTACTAGGTAGGTATTTTAATTGACGTCGTTCTGGTACAACAACAATTATGTTTATTCAAGAGAGGAACAAGATATACTTGTGGTAATAAATTAAAGTCGCAGTGAGGCTACACAATGGTCTGTTGAGCTACGCGAGATACTTATAAGTTGATTTCGAATGTGCATGATAGCGCTCTCATTTCCGCATGTGATTCGCTTAAAAATGGAAGCTTCTGTTTGTTTAAAAACAAGACATTAGTCGTTGTGTTGATTGTTTTGAGATGTGTACCATTTTGTTATTTTTATCTTAAATGGTGTGTGACGTTCGTGAGATTTGTTTTTAATTATAGATGACTTGATAAGTTGCCCCTAATTGATAAAATGTATCTTAACAGTTCTTAAAACTCATCATCATATTCATAAAACATTTTTACTGTCATCTAGAACTACAGTATAGGGGGGAATTTTTAACTATCATTAAAAAGGTATTGAAATTTCATAGCCGACTTCTAGAAATTAAGTCATAACTAAAAATTGATAGTAATAATAGAAACAATAAAAGAAATGTAAATTTGTGGAATTATATTCACAACCTAGCACAGGGCTCGAAATACCTGGGTGCACAGGTGCACATAAAAACAAAACTGTGCACCTAATTTTTTACCACTAGGTGCACACAGTGCACCTAACGTTAAAAAAAGGGGGGAACGTGTTTTATGTTATTTTGATGTTTGAACAAAATATTAGTATCGACCTCTCTCGCCTCTAAAGGAACTTAATTAAAATTCCTAAATACACACCAAGCGAAAACAAAATCGCTGTGTCCTAACGGGTTTATACAAGAGGAAGGTTTATTGTGTTACTGCCACCAGAACTTTCCTATGATCGAAACATTTTCTAGATGGCTCTGTTAAAGCGACTGTCGCGACAGCCGTGAGCCGTAGAATTTCGATATGTTTAAATATTTTTTATTTACTATCTATACTGCGAACCTATATAAACATAACCAATTAATACAGTAGTTTACATAACATTAATACTCTTATATTATGTTTATTTTTAAATGTGCACCTAATTTAAAAACTTAGGTGCACAGTGTGCACCTATATTTAAAAATCTATTTCGAGGCCTGACCTAGCACACAGGTAAACCATGGCAGATGATGAGTAGGTATTAATTTACGTCACCTGAAGCAGCACAACGGATTATTGGCGGCAATCCAGGATCAATCTCGAAAGAAATTACCAAAGCACAATACCTCGTAAATTCAATCACGGTTAAGTGATTAGGTCAACACTTGAGTTTGTACCCCACTCTCCAAACTTGCACACCTTGCCAACGTTAGGACATTTGAGGCCTGGTAGATTTAATGTGCAACATTCCCCACCCACAATACGGTCTTTGTTTGGGGCGAGTTCCGAACTCACAACCCTCCGGTTGCCAATCCGTTACTCTACCAACTAGGCTACAGCGTCCCCTTTAATTTTTAAGTAAACCACTTCAGAGATTCAGTGTTGTAGTTCTATTATATAGCCACTCCACCATAACATTTTAAACACATTAGTGTGTTCAAAATAGCACTTTTTCCACCTTCACATGTTAGCGAACAGGAATGCAAATTGATGTTCGATCACTCCCCATCAATATTTCCCCCAACCAATTCACGGAAGGGTAACAAAAAAACCTAAGCGTCTAATACCACCCTTGCACTTCCGCCACATATCCTTCTTAGTGAATTACACCCTCTGGAAATCAGTTGTTCAACTTACCCCTCTGTCCCTACGACGCGCAAAGGGTAAATTGCGTACATAAATCCTCTCGGGAAAAAAAACCGCGAAGTCTCAGACGAATTAGGGTTGGAGAATTCATCGACAGCGTAATAAATTACCATCGCAGCGCTTAAGAGGCATGAGCCTTGCGAGATATTTTCAGAATATAAGTAACTTGGAAAGGCTCCTTCTGCGTTACAAGACAAATAAGTGATTTGGGTGGAACCGAAGTCTTTGAAAAATGGCTACAATCTGTTGGCTAATGAACATGTTTCGATTCTATTTTGACAGCTACCCAGGAGAGAGGAAACTTTTGAAAGCGTTCTTAAAGGAAAATTATCGGATGAAATTAATATCATTTAAGCATCCAAGTGGTTTCGTCGAAATATCTCGTCCCTCAAGTTCTGAAATTTCTTTTGACGAGATGCTTTTTCATCAAGAATGCCGATTGCATTCCGAATGATAAAGATATCGTCGGCTTAGAGTAGAAACCCATTCAGTGACATGGGCAGCGGTAGTCTTGTTGGAAGATCAGCGGTTTAAAAACAGGGAGGTTGCGAGTACTAAACTCGATCCAACCAAACACCATCGTGTACGTGAGGGCTGATGCACTCTAAATCTATCGTGGCGTCAACACATCCCCACGTTGGCGCATGATGTGAACATTTGGAGAGGGGTGTTGCTCAGGTGTTGACCTCGCCATCTGTCCGTGGTTCAAATTGACTTGGTATTTTCCTCGGATTTTTCCCTTCCAATTTGATTCTGTACCGTGGCCAATAAACCATTGTGTAGCTCCAGTGCGACGTTAATTCAAGTGCCACCACCATCGTTGAGTTACAAAACAATTTTTTAGTCTACAGCTGTTTAAAGACTAGCTATTGGATTTTAGGTCTAGGAATAAAAAACATCGGCATTTTGATAGTTCTTTGTGTATCTTTTAAGCAGATTGCAATCTGATTAGTTATTTCTCATCATCATGAAAATAAGCATTAATGTCTTCTAAAAAAATTCAGTTAATGGATTTCTGCAATAAAATGACGATACTTCCTTTTTTTATGAGAATGAGAAATCCCATCCAAGAAGATCTGTTGTTTTGCTACTGACTAAACCTCGTCGTGACAACAAACAGGAGAATTAATATTATTACTTATAACCGTATTACCTAACCCATCTGGGTGGTTGTATTGACGAGTTAAACTATTAGATCTTTATTGAACGAGATAGCTTTCATTCGAAGAATATTGACCAGATCTTAGTCTCGTTACTATCAAAAGTGGTCAGATCTTGATGGATATCTTTACACTAGCAAAATTGGTCAGATATTGATGATTAAAAATATCTTTTCACTAGCAAAATCGGTCATATCGTGAAGGACAACATATCTCGTCACTAGCAAAATTGGTCGGATCTTGGTGGATCAGATATTTCCCCACTAGAAAAATTGGTCAGATCTTGATGGACAAAATATCTCGACCCTAGCAAAATTCGTCAGATCGTGAAGGACAAGATATCTCGTCACTAGAAAAAATTGGTCAGATCTCGATGGATCATATATCTAGTTACTAGAAAAATTGGTCAGACATTGAAGGACAAGATATCTTGTCACTAGAAAAATTCGTCAGATATGGATGGACAAGATATCTCGATACTAGCAAAATTCGTCAGGTCTTGATGGACACGATATCTCGACAGATCTTGAACGTCGTTATCTCCCCACTAGCAAAATTGGTCAGATCTTGATTTTCAAGATAACTCGTTACTAGCAAAACTGGTGAGATCTTGATGGACAAGATATCTAACCACTAGAATAATTGGTCAGATCTTGATGGATAAGATATCTCGTCACTAGCAAAACTGGTCAGATCTTAATGGATCAGAAATCTCGTCACTAGAAAAATTGGTCAGATCTTGATGTACAAGATATCTCGTCACTAGCCAAATTGGTCAGACCTTGATATACAAGATACCTCGTCACTAGCAAAACTGGCGAGATTTTAATGGAACAGATATCTCGTCTCTAGAAAAATTGGTCAGATTTTGAAGAACAAGATATCGCGTCACTAGAAAAATTCGTCATATATGGATGGACAAGATATCTCGATACTAGCAAAATTCGTCAGGTCTTGATGGACAAGATATCTTGACAGATCTTGAACGTCGTTATCTCCCCACTAGCAAAATTGGTCAGATCTTGATTTACAAGATAACTCGTTACTAGCAAAACTGGTGAGATCTTGATGGACAAGATATCTAACCACTAGAAATATTGGTCAGATCTTGATGGATCAGAAATCTCGTCACTAGAAAAATTGGTCAGATCTTGATGTACAAGATATCTCGTCACTAGCCAAATTGGTCAGACCTTGATATACAAGATACCTCGTCACTAGCAAAACTGGCGAGATTTTAATGGAACAGATATCTCGTCACTAGAAAAATTGGTCAGATTTTGAAGAACAAGATATCGCGTCACTAGAAAAATTCGTCATATATGGATGGACAAGATATCTCGATACTAGCAAAATTCGTCAGGTCTTGATGGACACGATATCTCGACAGATCTTGAACGTCGTTATCTCCCCACTAGCAAAATTGGTCAGATCTTGATTTTCAAGATAACTCGTTACTAGCAAAACTGTGAGATCTTGATGGACAAGATATCTAACCACTAGAAATATTGGTCAGATCTTGATGGATCAGAAATCTCGTCACTAGAAAAATTGATCAGATCTTGATGTACAAGATATCTCGTCACTAGCCAAATTGGTCAGACCTTGATATACAAGATACCTCGTCACTAGCAAAACTGGCGAGATTTTAATGGAACAGATATCTCGTCACTAGAAAAATTGGTCAGATTTTGAAGAACAAGATATCTCCCCACTAGAAAAATTGGTCAGATCTTGATGGATAAAATATCTCGTCACAAGCAAAACTGGTCAGATCTTGATGGATCAAAAATCTCGTCACTAGAAAAATTGGTCAGATATTGATGGACAAGATATCTCGTCGAAGCGACTTGGAGGGTTAGTATCCGACGTCCTGATATCCCGATAAATAAAAATGTATCATGTTTATATTGCTGAATACTTTCAAGGTTTTCGTTAGTTTAATGCAAATTTGGATTCTAATTATGGATATCCTATCTTTTATATTCTACTTATCGATTCCAACTAAAGAATACATCGTATTGTCTATGTGTTAATTATGTACCTTGGAGTCATAGGCCACTATGTCATAAAAATAAAACTTCGGAGAGTACTTCCCCCATTTTAAAGTTTCTTGCTTCTCTCACAATTACTCATTAGTTTTAAGGAGGCATATATTTTGTATATTGAGACTCTGGCGTTGTGTGAAATTTGGGAGAGTGAGGGAGCAGTTACTCGTCTTTCGACCGTAGTTCAGAATGGCGTAGTGTTGTCCTCGCATCATTCTTTTCGAGTTTGATCCCAGACCGTCACCATTAGCCTAGTGTGTTTTTCTAGAGCGGCGTTAATTTAATACCTACCTATTTGTATTTTGAGACTGGATTTAGTGTTATATGTCATTAGAAAGAGAGTCCAACTTGCAACACAGTGATTAGATGATTATGAATGATATTTAAATCATTTGGTTTTCATATATATTAAAGAAAATATCTATATAAGTCAGATGAAATATTGTTGAGAAAATAAATAAATATCACCCAACATTTTAAATCCAACTTTGCAGAAAATATCCTTCCATATCTTGTTAGATTATATCATGTCAACTTGCTTTGTGTGATTTAGCCAACAACGTCAAAGACTTTTCAGATCATTCTGACTCCAAATTTCCAAGAACTAGTCCAATTTCCAAAAGGACCAATCAGGATCGTTTGGAATTCAAGGCCCAAAGGGTTTGTTTGTGCCTGTTCTGAGAAAAGTTTAGGTTTACATTAGGCGTTGTTCCCTATTTCACAATTTTATGCCGACTGTTTTGTAGAACTCAGATGACATCCAAATCAGTGCAGTCTATTTCGAAATCTGAATCTAAATATTTTCACTCGTTTGTCATGTTCAAATAGTTGTTGAAATGAATGAATGAATGGGGAAACAAGACAACGTAAAATCTTCAGCACTTTGTTATCCCTATCTGAATCAAATATTCTAACTTTCTCTTCGACCACACATGTGCCGAAAAGGAAATATGTACAAAGTAATCAACGCTTTATGTTAATGATAATTTTATTTTTCCTTTATCGATTTAAAAATATCGATCTTCAATTAAAATTATATGAATTAAAATCATACTTCCAATACCATTACTTCACAATTGTCTTATAACTGTTTGTCTTATTGGTCTTAGTATTTTTAACTCAAGTTTTAAGTAACAAAAGAAAGTCATAAAACATGGTGCAAACCTAGTTTCCGTTTTAATCAAATATTTTTATCCGTTACTTTCGGGAAGTTTCATAAATTATTTTCCATCATGGTTGTATTTTTGTGCATATTTAAAATATTTTTAAAAATATCTTGATAGAATTTGGAGTAATGTGCTACCTACGTCAAATTAATTAATGGTATGGATTATGTAATTCAAATTATAAAAGCAATACAATTACGTATAATTTTTTTATTTTTAACTGCTTCACTGCTGCGTATTATTCCGTGTGCTTGCAAAATAGTATTTTAAACTCAAACATGATATCCTGAAAGAAAAGTTTTATAAAATCTTGTTCAAACTGTTTTCTGTATATTCAAATATTTTTCATCATTTTCCTTCGAGCATTAACATAAATACTTTCCCACACAATTGTATAATTCGTACATATTTAAAATGTTTAAAAACTATGATACTTTCGGAATTCTTTGCCTCGTAAATAGCTCAATTGAGAATCATGGTATAATGGAAACTTAAGACAAATTTAATTATATCATTCGCAAGCTTTTTATTCTATACTAGCAAAATATCCGACCTTACTCTTCTTGAACTGGTTTACTCTAGATTGAAGAGATAATCAAAATATATAATGACTTACGTTTTCGTAGAGTAAAAATTTATTTTAACACCTTTCGCCATCTTTATAATTTCTACAACTTACTTTGGACACAAATCCTACACATACATATCCATTCATGTAATACATTTCACATACATCGCACCCTTGCTGTATGACGAAGTTACAAAATGACGAAAGGTGACACTAAGGTTACTACTATAAAAGACGATTTTGAGGGAGATTTGGAATTCCCTTTCTTAAGTTATTTTCATGTTCAACTCAATTAATTAAAATTACTATTTACGGCGAGTGCTCTCGCACTCATGGTCAACAAAACAATATTTTTTTACTTGTGGCACTCTTGCATCCGGTATGCGACATTGTGAAATTTTGTAATATTCTCCTGTCATTATTACAACGAATTTTTAATGCTTGAAAAAGTTCTAGTTCGAATTTTTAAACATTATTATTCTTTCAATAACAGCATTATTCTTTCAATAACGGCATTATTATTTCAAAAACTGCATTATTCTTTAAATAATGGCATTATTCTTTAAATAATGGCATTATTCTTTAAATAACGGCATTATTCCTTAAATAACGGCATTATTCTTTCAATAACGGCGTTATTTTTTAAATAACGGCATTATTCTTTAAATAACGGCATTATTCTTTCAATAATTGCATAACAACACTTAAAATTTACTTAAATTTATACTGACGTATCTGCTATTTTTAACTCTAATACTTTGTGGTGCTGTTGCGTATGATGAAAAGGAAAACACATATATTAAAATCATAAATATTTAAAACAGAAAACAGTGAAATAAAACAAAATAAAAGATGTCGGAAAAAATTGTTCTGAAGATATTAATTTGTGATTCATTTTTATCTCTTGACCTCGCACAGTTTCCACAACTTACAACTAAAAGTGCACAAAATTTAGAAATGTGAAATTAATTCAGAAGGAAATAAACAGAAAATATCACTGCTCGCACGATCTTGTTCATTCTCGTTTCGTTAAACAATATCGTCTGTCTCAAATATTCGGAAATCGTTTTCATTGCGCTAAGAACAAAAATAAGACACGAAATAAATGAAGTATAAGAGCTGAAATTCCATAAAAAAAAACTAATTTTTTGAAGAATAATTACTTTTTTAGCAGTACTGGTAAAGCAATCGAAGTAATCGTAACATTCAATAGACATTCCAATTTTTTCAAAACTACCAAATTATGGTTGATTTAAGTATACCTACTCAAGTGTTTTAGCATGAAACGCATCTAAATATAGCAATAAAGAAATGTTTAATATTGCATTCACTAAAGTAATAGATAATGCATAACTTAAAACACATTGCAATCAAATATCTGGAATAAAATTCATATGATGCTTGCCCAAACACACAAACACAAAATCGAACATAGAACAGAAAGACGCACAGCAACCAATTCCACAACACACCACACACACCACCAATTCCACATTCAACAACTCACTAAATGAAGATAAGAACTCACTGTATGCAAATTTCCATGAAAATATATTAAACCGAGTGGACGTGTATAGGGCACATACATACATACAGACAGACAGACGGACACCAAATGCGCAAGAGGTGGATTTGGCATCAGAAGGGTTCAAAAACGGATAAAACTTAAAATGGGTCGAAAATATTGAATGTACAAACAAACACTCCATTTTTATTTATATAAATTTCAGTTGGAACGAAAATGACGGCGACGAACGGCGTTTAAAACGAAAATGAAAACACAATATCGTTTCAAAAGTCAACATCAACGAAGTCTCGATTAGCCATATTTTATAGTCTGATATTATTAATGATATTATATCCCATAATTCAAAGAGAGATATTATTATTCATATTATATCTGATAATGCAAATGGAGATATTATTATTGATATTATATCTGAAAATGGCAAATAGAAATATTTTTACTCATATTATATCTGATAATGAAAATAGAGAAATGCTGTAATCCGGTAGCAAATTGGTAGGTAGGTATTTTAATTAACGTCGCACTAGAGCAACAAAACAGGCAACGGTCCGAGATCAAACCCGGAGGGAAAGATCCGAGGGCAGAACCTCGTAGTTTCGAATCATGGTCAGATGACGGGGTCACATCTATCTCCGAAAATCCACACCACGCCTACGTGAGGACATTTGAGGCCACGACAGATTGAACTTGCACCAGCCCCCCTTGTACATGAAGCCCTATGGTTGGATTGGAACTCGTAAAGCACCCTTTGCTAATCCGTTACTCTTCCAACAGAGCTTAAGACTTATTCCAACCGAGCTCGTCGGCTTAGAGCAAAAACTCATTAACTAACATTTTTCGGGACTACGTTTTTTGACGCTGAATTGGTTTCAAGATGGGATAATTGCATTCACATATTGCAATGTGTTTGCAATTATCCATTATTATACCGCAATTATAATTTGAATAAAGTTATTACACTAACAAAAATGCTTAGAATTTTTTTATGATCTAAAATATAATAATTAGTCGTTACATAAAATTTATCATTTTCGCCAATTAATGAGCTTTTGCTTCAAGCTAACAAATTATTTCTTTTAAAACCCTTGTACCCTTTATTGTGTATTGAGGTTAAGTATGTTCGTCTGCAGCGCCTACCGTATTCTAAATAAAATTGTGTCGTAGACATAAACCGTAGTTTTGATGTGAATTGTGGAATATTAATGGTGGAATGAGTGAAAGAGATATAGGAAGTTTCAACAATTGTTTATTGCGTATGTGAATATTCAACAATTAATTTACATTCTGAACGATTTAAAGAAATGTGATATCAATTTTGAAGGATAATTTAATTATTAATTGAATGATAATTTAATTATTAATTCAAGTATACTTGAATTATTAATTTAAGTATATTTTAATTATTAATTTAAGGACTATTTAATTATTAATTGAAGGATTATTTACGCAATTATCTGTTTTCACTGTAAACATCTCTACTGAATACAGATCATTGAAAAATAATGCCATGATTTCAAAACCGTATAACGGAGAAGCTGTTAAACAAATCCACACGAAAGAACATCAAAGAAACTGGAAGCGTCGCAAAGGGTACATACACCCCATGTGCGACCAAAGTACGTTGACAGATGATGTTGGAAGCATAAGACTGTTTTGTAGAAGCCCTATAAGTCAATCGCTCTTAGAAGTTTAGCATTGGGTATACCAAAAACTACCTTCCAAAATGTGCTTCACAAACGGTTAAGGCTTCATGCTTTTAAGATTCATCTGGATCGTGAGATTAAACGCCATGACAGACCAAAGAGAGTTGAATTTGCCTTTTCTATGCTGGGAAGCATTGATTTAGACGACACTTACTATAACCGCATTCATTCCACAGACGTGACCACATTTCATACGAATGGGTGCATCAACCTGCATAATTGCCGGATTTGGGAATCAAAGCAACACACTGAAAACCACCAGTACGTTCGAGGTCCCCAAAAGTGAATGTTTTTATGACCTGCTCTACGATCGAGTTATTGGCCTTATCTTCTTCACGGAGAGCAGCATTACAGGAGACGTTTATTTCAATACGTTCTACGTCAATCTACGTCTTTCCATAAATTGAATATTTGGAGGCAGAAACTGGCAATAAGATTAATTTCAAGCAGGACAAGCTCCTCTCCATTTATTTCAATCTGTGCGTCAAACCTTAAATTAAAAGTTCCCCAACTCATGAATTGAACGGGGTGGCCCCATACCGTGGCCTCCTCGATGCCCAGTTCTCAACTCGTTGTTTTTCTTCTTGGGATACATCAATAGCATCGTGTACAGTGAACAGACCACAGATCTGAGTCACCTGAAAATGTCGGATCATATCTGCTATTGCAACGGTAACACCAGACTTGCTTCGGAAGACGTGGTAGGACATTGACTTGCATTTTGACGTCTGTCGAGCAATTAATGGCGCACATATCGAAACATACTAAAGTAAATTTGAAACTTTATAGATATTTCTTAATATTTTTGCCCAAGAACCATGAATGTATTTGTTGTTTATTTCTCGTGATACAGTTTTGAAATCCGGGCATTATTTTTCGATGACCCTGTATAAACAGTAATTTCCATTCCCAACGGACGCTAACTATAGGATTTATGTTGAGCGAGGAAAAATTCCAAACTCAACAAACAGGAGATTTCATGTCTAGACTAAGCTTTAAAAAACATAATGGTCAGCTCGCCGAAAATTTTCTGTTTTCAAACTGTCTTCACGGAAATGTGTTTTACGGCCAAAGTATGTCGTTTTATTGTTAGATAGTGATAGATCTCTTCTGGTGGAAACTTTCACGCTGTCTTGTTTAATAAACGGGAAACAAATTTTAACGGAAGTTTCACTAGAATTCTTTAAGCACTACTTCCTGTTGATGAATGGATGTGCAGATGTCTGAGAGACAAGCTCAATTTGCTTCTATTATTCCATATTCAACTTGGAGTATTTTATTTTAAGGGGGTCCGGGACACATTGAAAAAAAATTTTATTAATTATTTTAGGATTTTGAATTTTTTGTACTGATTACCCATCTAACTAATAAGCAAAATCACAATACAAAAATTTTCCAAAAGTATTTTAAAAATTTTAAATTAAAATTTAAAAAAAAAAGAGGGGTTATTTTAAATTGCTAAAACTCAAAATATTCTTAATCCATTTTCAGAATTCTTGCAATAAATTATTCACAAACTTATAAACTTTAATTTCGATTCCGCAATTTAAAAAATATTAATTTAATAAAACATAAAAAATATTTGAATGAAAATTTTTGAAAATTTTAAGGTACTTTTTTTTTAAAGTCATATTTTTAAAAGTAAATAATTGTTTCAAATTTGATGAATGAAAATTAAAGTATAATGTTTGAAAAAGATATATTCCAAATTTCAACCCTGAAACTTTATCGGTTTTCGACTTATAGCAATTTGAATACAGGAAATCTTGAAAAAAGTATCATGGAGAAAAGTGCATTTAAAGTTTTAAAGACAGATGTTGTTGTCATGACAACAACTGTCAAGAGTGTTAGATTTTCAAAACAACGCACCATAAAAATTAATATATCTCTAGTTCTGATTAAGATAGAGACATGATTTAGACGTCATTTTAAGCAGAAAAACACAGAGAATTTCTTAAAATAATAAAAAAAATTTCGAAAATTTGACTATTTTTGTGTCCCGGACCCCCTTAAGTAATTTAAATGAATGTTTTTGATAATCAACTCCATTTCAGAAATTCGTGTATCCATTTCAGAAATTCGTGTATCCATTTCAGAAATTCGTGTATCCATTTCAGAAATTCGTTTATCCATTTCAGAAATTTGTGTTTCCATTTCGGTTTTTTTGTTCTTTGTTTACCATTTGGAATTTTTAAACACAGTTTTGAATCTCGATTTTATTTATGTCAAAAAATATTATTGTAAACTCGACTGTAAAACCCGACTTGAAAATATGTTTAGTATGAGAGATATAATTACTCTCTATTCATAGTATATTAAAATATCGTTTGGGTTTTTTATTAATTGCAGTCATTTTGAATAAAAGCCCTTTAAAACCGTGATTTTCTAAAAAAGAATGTCATAAATCATAACATAAAACTTTTCGGATCAATCTAATTCATATACAATCATGCCCATAGTCTTTAGATGGTTTCTAAAGAATAGTGTCTCTGAAATTAACATATTATAAACATATATGTGCAAAATATAAAAGTAATAATACTATATCTAGAATATCATATCGTGTATTTGCTTAAATATCCGTAGTGAGATTATTTGAATGAAATAAATTTACTTATGTACTTATTTAAAAAAAGAAATGTCATAACATAAGAATTATCTTAAATCAGTCTACAGTCTTCTATTACTCAGTGATTTTTCTTCGATTACCTCTTTTGTTTATTAACATAATTAAAAATTACCATATTCAGAAAATCAGAAATGCTAATATAAAGGATCATCATATAGAAGTTCCTCATTCACAATTTTCTCTATGTATATTACTTTCGTTCAATTACTATTATTGAACATATATATATATATATATATATATATATATATATATATATATATACATATATATATACATATATATATACATATATATATATATATATATATATATATATATATATATATATATATATATATATATATATATATATATATATATATATATATATATATATATATATATACAGGGTGGTCCCGAATTCATGGTACAAACTTTAATGGTAGGTACAGGACATTGTAACAATGATTTATTGTATAGGAATGTATAGTCGCAAGTGACGCGGTGAGGCGAAAACAGGGGAAATAACGGCCGAAAGGAAAAACAAAGATTTTATTGAAAGCGTTGTTGACAAGTGTCATGTTTACAGTAATTGTTCAAAATTGCGTCCACCAGTATCGATACATGCTTGACAGCGTCGGTGGAGCGATTGGCGTACACGTTCAAAGATGCCTGGTATTTCACGCACACCTGCAGCAGCTACAGATAAGCGAGCGACGAGATCCTCATCTGAGTCAACTGGAGTCTCATAAACAAGATTCTTTAGATGTCCCCATAAAAAGTAATCGAGGCTCGATAAATCGGGAGATCGGGGTGGCCAAGGGACTAGTCCACCACGCCCAATCCATCGAGTACCAAACGTGGCATTCAGGTAATTCCGTACATCAATGCTGAAGTGTGCTGGCGCCCCATCGTGCTGAAACCACATGCGGTTACGAATGGCGATCGGAACATCATGCAGCAGTTGTGGTAACACTTCTTTCAGAAAAATAAGATAGCTTCTGCCAGTGAGCCGCGTGGGTAGTAAGTATGGGCCAATCAAAAAGTCGTTCACAATACCAGCCCACACATTAATACTGAAACGTTGTTGAAACGCATGTCGACGCGTTGCATGTGGATTATCGGTTGCCCACACATGGGAATTGTGCGCATTAAAGACACCCTCGCGTGAAAATGTCGCTTCATCTGTAAATAGCACATAATCTACGAAATCCGGCTGCAACGCACATTGCTGCATCACCCACAGGCAGATTGTTACAATGTCCTGTACCTACCATTAAAGTTTGTACCATGAATTCGGGACCACCCTGTATATATATATATATATATATATATATATATATATATATATATATATATATATATATATATAGGTATTTATTAGTACAATTATTTGATGAAAAACTGAATCAAATAAAATTTTATTCAGTACTAATAATGAAAATGAAATTGTTAAAGTGCCAAACTATGATATCATGCACATAGCAAGTAAGGACAAATAATTTTGCATGAAGACTTATAGTTGGTTGATTCAGTAAATGTGACACTATTGTGGAAATTAGACATTTTGTGATAACAGGGGAGGGGAATATTTTCGCTGTTTCATACAGGAGTTAACGCGGTGTATGATATTCAATGGTAATCCCACTGCTCTCACTACAACGCTCCATGTTGTTGACATGCGTGGTAATATCTTGAGGCAACTGGGCTCAGTCATCGACACGAGTGCATTCGATTCCTGAAAGGTTCTTGGAAGTGATTAGTGACTTGTAACATACCAAACTGATACATCCCACGCATTTTGTCTTGAGTTGAAAAGAGGTTTGCACGCCCACTCTTTACCCTGAATAAATTCTATGAAGTCAATTGGAAATCAATGCGGTTGATCATCATTGTTGTCCATGAAAATGAAATCCTGTGCCAATCCATGTTCTTAATAAAAAGGAATCCCGGCACATATTCACCTAGTTTTCACATATAAATCAAATTAAATATGGGCCACATCCACATGGTGCCTATGAAAATGAGATCCGGGCTACATCCACATTGTTGTCCATAAAAAATTAAACACGTACCACGCCTGCATTATTATCCATATAAATAAAACAAGAGTCAGGTCAACTTTATTGTCCATATAAGTGAAACCTGTGCCACATTCACATCGGTCATAAAAATAAAATACGAGCACATCCATCTCATTGCCAATTTATTAGTGAAACACGTTCCAGATCCACACTGTCTATAAAATTGTACTCCGGGCCACATTCACGTTGTTGACCTTTAAAATGAAATCCGGAACACATCAACTTCATTATCCGTAAAAATGAAATCCGGAACACATCAACTTCATTATCCATAAAAATGAAATCCGGAGCACTTCAACTTCATTGTCTATAAAAATGAAATACAGGTTACTTCTACCAGTGTTGTTCATACAAATAAAACACGGACCACATCTGTATTCTTGTCCATAAAAATGAAACACGGACCAGATCTATATTGTCTATAAAAATGAAATCCGGATAGCATTCACGTTTTTGTCCATAAAAATGAAATCCGGTACGCATCAACTTAAAAATGAAACACGAGCCATATCCACGTTTTTGTCTATATAAATTAAACACAGGCCACAGCCTTTGTTTCATTGACCACAAATATGAAATCCGAGCTACGTCCGCCTTGTTGTCCATACAAATAAAATACGGACCACAACCACATTGTTGTCTTCAAAAATCTTGACGTTAAAGCATCTCCCATGTAACGAAACTAAGTAATCCAAGTGCCCATGTAGTTTGGCGCAGGGCTAAATATGACCCTTGCGCATAAAACCCAAACCCCACCAAAGTACTCAATATTCAACATGCACACATGAACACATTTTACATTACATTCACATACAATTTTACAAATACAGACAATGAAATTATTTATAGTTTTGAATAGAAAATAGACTGCATTACAATACAATTAATTTTCAACATAACAAGACCCGAAATCCTTTTCCTCCCGAAAAAATTTCAATAGAAAATGTGGGCTATAGAATCTTATAGAATAATAGCCCGTTTTGTATAAGCTCTATAAAGCAAACGCTACCGAAAGTCTATAGATATCTCCATAAAAAATCTATATAGAAACCTCTATGAATTCAATAGAAGCTCATTTCTTTTGTTTCACGACTTTACTCTTTTCCATAGAATTATATCAAAATACATTTTTAAATAATCAGAGCTCGTTTTCCCTACAGAATTATGGTCCCCGATTTCTATATGCTTTATAAAGAAACCTCTGCGTAAAGTCTAGAAATCTCTATAGAAAATGTCTGTAGAAACCTCTATAGAAAATGTCTGTAGAATCTTCTATAGAAAATGACTGTAGAGAGAGAGAGAGAGAGAAACCTCTATAAAAAATGTCTGTAGAAACCTTTATATAAAATGTCTGTAGAAACCTCTATAGAAAATGTCTGTAGAAACCTCAAAAGAATATGTATGTTGCTTCTGTCTTTTGCTTAATGAATTTACTTTTCAAAAGAACTTCTGCATAGAATTCTATAGATAGAGAAGAAGCAGAGAGCTCAATTTCTCTGAAAAAATCTATATCGAATTCTCTATGGGACTCAATAAAATATTTTCGTAAAGGATATTAATACCACTTCAGTACCTCCCTCATGTAGGGGTTTGCATTAAAGTTCAGTATTGCATTTGAAAGCAGTCACCGAGCCACATGCGAGTCTACATCCATTCATCGTGGTCCTTGTTCATTCAAAAAGTCACCTCATCGAATCCATCTCCTCCTCTGACATCAAAGGGGAAGTAACGTAACCTCTTCTTCCTAGATGACAGCTAGTTGTGAATCGGTATTCAAACTGAATCACTTGACAAAAGAAAACCTACCACTGATCGTGTCTCACCGATGTTCACCGCTCTGTGTTGTTAAACGAACTCTTCTGACGGAGATGAGTGAGAGGAATATGAAATTAGACATCCCCGTATAAATGTCGTGTTGTGTGTATACCGTTTGTCGAGATACTTTTATCTTGGTACCTACTTCTAACAACTCAGTGACTTGTCAACGTCAGCGTTCGACTGAACACGATATAGATGGTTGGGTGTATTTTTCATGGTGCAAAGACCATATTAGGCCTATATCTTAGAAAGATACGTACACTAAAGCCTGTGCCGGTACCAAATATACAAAAGCGTTTTATTCGTTTGGATAGACGAAAACATACTCAAATTTAATAAAGGCTCACGCGAATAAAACTGTGAAATCTCTATCTTCCCGTCAGAAGAGAAATAACTTGTACCTCTCTGACATGTCACATACTCTAATACAAAGAGTAACAAATTTGCACGCTTATAAAAGCTATTCTAAAATTCATACGCTACACTCTGTTATACGTTTTGCAGGCGTTGCTCATTATTGTAGGGTAGTGTATATAGAACCAATAATTGTGTATGAAAGAATTATAGATAAAAAAACATTTAGTAATTAAATTTAAGCACTCTCTCATTTACCAAATAAAATATAATAACAATGAAAAATAGAGAAATAAGTAATCTAATTGATGTGTTGTGAAAAATAAATCAAATTGAATTTTTCCTTAGAAAAATAAATCAAATTAAATTTTTCCTTCGAAAAAGAATTCCCTAGAATTTTTCAGTAATCCGTTTTACCCGATTCACTTCCGTAAAAAACTGCGGAGAATCCGCAGTAGTTGGGATCCCTGCGATACCGTCTTTGCTAATTCTGAATTTCACACCTTTTACAAAATTTCCATCGCTTCTGAAAGCGAGTGAAAACAGCAATATCACCAATATCGTAAATGCACGACATTGCTTTCATGCATTGTACACAAGACATTTTTACGATCATTATATATATGAACGCATTCTGCATTTCTACGTTCCTGTGCGTACCTGCCAAGCATAGTCAGCATTTTTTATTCCTAGGCGGTTATGAAAAATCCATCATTCCCCCCGCACTCAGGGAAAAAGTGAGGAATGATCCTTTTAGGTTTAATGCCCTCAACGACGCCATTTTCTTGAGGAAAGATCCGACTCGCGTGTGTTTGTGGAGTAAAAACTAAAAACAAGATTGTGTGTGAAGAGAGCCAAAGAGAGAAATAAAATGCTCTTATACTAAAGAAAGATTAAGAAAACGACCATGTTTTTTCGAAAAATAAAACCGGAAAAAGAAACTGTTCCATTAGGAGGCTCGTTCGTTTACCGACCCCCCGCTTACGCGGAAGTCGCCGGCACTTATATAGGAAAAGTTGGAAAATAAGCATTTTCCTTTCGCATGAAGGGGATGTCTATTATTTATCCTTGTTTACATTAAGTGAAAGGAAAAGCATATATCTTGAGAGAAAAATGAACATGATGTAAAATAATTCTATTTAACTGCTCCCTTCGTGCGCTGTGGGATATTGTGTTCCGGCTTTTTCTTTAACTTTTGTGCTCGGATAACTTTTTTTTAACCCTCCTGGTGGCTGTCTAGACGAGTTACATCTCGATATTAACAACACTGATCGGATCTTGATGAACGAGTTGTGTTACGAGATATTTCGCCATCAGCAAAATTGGTAAAACCACGATGGATGAGATATTTCAACATTAGCAAAATTGGCCAGATCTTGATACCATCATCATAAAAGAAAAATTTACCATATCTTGATGACGGAATAATCCGTCATCTCTACTATTACAAAAGGAAGTGTGTGTGTGTCTGTCTGTCTGTCTGTCTGTGAGGAGTGTACTGACTAATCTATTGCACTTACAATAATAAAATTTGGCACACTGGTATATCCGAATTTTTTGCAATTTTTGGGGTTGCGTCGAAGTTAAAAATTCAATCTAGAACATTTGAAAATTAATTTATTGGAATTTAATTATTATTGTTTCCGAATGGCAATAGTATAAACAGTTTTAACTGGAGTTATGTAGTTATGTTTTCTATCTCCTAGATCGTTACAGATCGAGTAAAAATTTCAAAGGATTTGAAATCTGCGAAAAATTTTACATTAGGGATCGAAACCTAATACATTTGATTTTCTTTTATTAAATAATTTTTCAATTGAATATTTATATTTTTGCAAGAGATTGTGACGTCACGCCAATTGGATCTCTTCGCAATTCGAATTTGGCAGCATTTGACTATGAAGAGGCCATCATGGCGTTACCCAAGGTGTTGGTTTGCGAAGCAAATCATATAAAAATTCGTTGCAATCACCGGGGGTTAGCAAGCAGTGGTCACACCTGACTCCACGAAAAGAACTGTCACGGGTAACGCCGTGCTGACCGTAGTGGCTAGTAGTAAATATTGTTCAGATATAGATGAACGATATAAGCTGTCGAAATTCCTTTTGGATGGTTAAGAAATTTTACTGATCTTAATTTATTGTATATATTCGTCTGTTTGCTTTTAATGTAAGGGCTTCAGCCTCACTGATTTTTGTAATTGGAGTTCTTACACTAAAGAATATTTGCGGGGGCTTATAAGTTTTCCTCAAAAATGATTATCCACAGGTTGTTGACTCTTAAGATATATTCTTTATTATGTAAATAAAAACCGACCACCTCCTTTATTTCGAGCACTATTCATAATAAAGAAAATTCAAAGAATTTCAATAAGTAATAACATCCTCTACAAATTCTAATGGAAACACCACGTTTTGATGCGATAATGAAATTCTGCACATGAAATTTCATAACTTTATTATCTTCATATCCCAAGATATTCAATCCTAAAATTCATGTCGATATCAGGAATCATCTCAAAAAAGAAAGTGGCTTTTCCTGATCGAGACTATTTGTAGTTATAGCTAAACGAATTTCAAATTTGAACATTATTTCAGATGTATTGTTCAGCGATACAAGAATTATTATATTTTTATTACACAGGTGGAAACGATTTTAGAATTATATTATTGTATTTACTATGCAAGTGTAAACTATACGAGGATCAGTATCCAAGGGTTATGAGATGCTTTTTAAACTTTTGGTTGCCCCCTAAAATAATGAGGGAAATTTATTGTAGCTAAAAACATTACTATGGGAAGGAGCAGAAATTTTGCATGGCCATACCCCCAAGAAGTTCTTCTAAATTAATCCCCATCAAAATATAATAAGGTTTCAATTCATACTTTCTTCGAACATTAATTTAATAATTATTATTGCGCACTAAAAACTATTTTTAAAATAAAATTTTAGTTGGATTTTGTTTGGGTCGTTTAACAGTAACATGGCTCAAAATATTAGCGCTATAGAAATATTATTCAGGAAGATATCCATAAATGTCTAAGAAACTGATTTAAAATTAGGAGCTCCAATCTTTCTGTGCTCATAACTTGAAAACGGTAAGACTTAATGCCATAAAATTTGGTATATGAAATAAACTAGTGGTATAGATTTGAAATTGTGGGTCGAAATGGGTGTTCCTATTCGAAATTATGAAGTTGGTGCTGAATGTAATATGAAGACGGCGTCCATGCAAGTTTTATGCATTTGCATTTATAGAAGATGTTAGGTTTGTGTCAAACACCATTTTTGAATTTTCTCTACTGCTAAAATTTTTCGAATGAAGAGAAGTGTTTCGTTTTTGTTCCGTGACTACATTTTTGTTACAAAAGAGACGTCCCATTGTGTCAGAACCATTATAAAGTTCAGAGTCCCAAAACAATCACAATTGCATGGGACTATAATTTACTTCGACTGTCTTAAAAAGGCATCGACCTTCTAATGACATAAACTGAAATTTGTGGTTTTAAACTATGACTTAAGATCACATAAGTGTAAGGTACGTGAGTTTGGGAATCAACTAAAAAAGCTATTGATTATCAAAGCGTTAACAAGGTTTTTCATCATGTTCGTTAATTTGTCCACATACAAATTCGTACTTCCTCCAAAACCACGTGACGTTCAGCAGGCGATCTTCAAACCGAGTAATCGGGAGAAATAGAAGAGCTACGCACGCATATTCCTTCTATCTATATAAATAAGAATGGAGTGTTTGTTTGTACGTTGAATATTTTCCACTCATTTCAAGTTTTCTATTCGTTTTGGACCCTTCTGATGCCAAATCCACCTCTTACGCGTTTGGTGTCTGTCTGTCTGTCCGTGCCCTATACACGTTCACGCGGTTTAATATATATTCATGGAAATTTGCATACAGTGAGTACTTATCTTCATTTAGAAAGTGGAATTAGTTGCGAAAGCATGTCTGTCCGTCTTTCTGTTCTATGTTCGATTTTGTGTTTGTGTGTTTGGGCAAACATCACATGAATTGTATTCCATATATTGGATTGCTATGGGTCTTATTTTATACATTATCTATTAGTTTAGTGAATGCATTATTAAACATTTATTTATTGTTACATTTAGTTGAGTTTCATGCTAAGCCACTTGAGTAACTATACTTAAATTAACCATAATTTGGTAGTTTTGGAAAAATTGGAATGTCTATTGAATATTACGATTACTTTGATTACTTTACCAGTATTGCTAAAAAAGTAATTATTCTTCAAAAAAAAAAAATTTTATGGAATTTCAGCTCTGATACTTTATTTATTTCGAGACTTATTTTTGTTTTTTGTGCAATGAAAACGATTTCCGAATATTTGGGACAGACCTTATTTTTCAACGAACGGGAATGAAACGAAATCTCGTGTTGTTTGATCACGTGCAATAATATTTTCTGTTTCTTTTGCTCTGAATGAACTTCGCATTTCTAAATTTTGTGGACTTTTTAGTTGTAAGTTGTGGCAACTACGAGATCAAGAGGTAAAAAGGAATCACAAATTAATATCTTTAGAAAAACTTTTACCCGACATCTTTTATTTTGTTTTATTTCGCTGTTTTGTTTTCTTTTCTGTTTTAAATATTTATTATTTTAATAAGTCGGTATTTCTTTTTCATCCCACGCAACAACACCACAAAGTATTCGACTTTAAGTGTTCGACACATAGTATTCGACTTCAAATTTTAAGCGTAACTATGCCATTACTGACCGAATAATGCCGTTATTGAAAGAATAATAATGTTTAGAAAATCCGAACTAGAACTTTTCAAACATTAAAAAATTATTTGTCATGATGACAGGAGAATTTTGCGAAATTCCACATTGTCGCATGTCGGATGCAAGAGTGCTTCAAGTAAAAAAATAGTGTTTTGTTGACTATGAGTGCGAGATCACTCGCCGAAAATCCTCGTTTTTATTAATTGAAGTTGAACATGAAAAGAGCTTAAGAAAGGGATTTCTAAATCTCCTTCAAAATTTTCTTTTGTAGTAGTAACCTTAGTGTCCCCTTTCGTAATTTTGTGTAGCTTTGTCATACAGCAAGTGCGATGAATGTGAAATGTATTACATGAGTGGATATGCATATGGAGGATTTGTGTCGAAAGTAAGTTGTAGATATTATAAAGATGGCGAAAGGTGTTAAAATATCATTTTATTCTACGAAAAACGTAAGTCATTATATATTTTTATCATCTCTTCAATCTAGAATAAACCTATTCAAAACGAGTAAGGTCGCGTATTTTGCTAGTTTAGCTATAAGATTGATGCTTTAAAACACGTTTTCCTCAAAATCCGTCACATGTTTCACTCTGTTATTTTGATCACACGTATATACGATATATTAGTATATACAGATGAGGCGGATTATTAAAATCAAAATTTAAAATGTGCATCTTTTTATTAGGTAATATTATGAAACACTTATTTAACACATCTAACTTTTAAAGAAATTAAAATATTCGTGAATACTATCGTTAAAGTGAGTTTACGTTTCAAAAATTAAAGGTAAACTTTTTCTTACGAGAAAATAGTACCTTAAAAGGCTTTTAACGTTAGATTCGAGAGTATTGTTTCCTCCAAAGGGGGGGGGGCTGTGTTAGTGTATAGCTTTCTATATTCATCAGCAAATTATGGAAGGAATTGTTTTCTTATAATGCATAAAGATGAATTGGTACCTAAAAGTGTCGCAAATATCATGTAAATAGTTTGTGCTTATTGGTATGTATCTATAAGTGTTTTTAATTTTAAATCCATTATTAGTGCATTCATGACTCCTTTTCACTGCACTCCTCCCATCGTATATTCACGGTATTCTACCCTCATGTCTGATGGAGACCACCCAAACGTAAGGGGAGATCTTAATTAAACATTACATACAGGGAAAGTAACAAGGGGTTGGAACCCCTACATTACATAGCACCAGGTTTGAAATGAAAAGTTAAGTAACTGATCCCTTCGAAACATTCACACGCATGAATTCGAGCTGAAACCTGCGACTTCCCAGCCGTGGTCTTTAACCCAAATTTTGGTCTACTCAACCGATGTAATGTTTCCTAAGATTCCTTCAACCGATGGAAGTGGTTATAGTTATGTATGTTGAGGTATAAATGCAACGCTACACCACTCAGAAATTTCGTGTCACTCACAGTCAAAAGTGATCAGAATGCTTTTTACGTTTCAAGAAATCACCAGAAAACATTCAGTTCCAGTGAAGAAAATCAGTCTGCGGGTGTGTGGCGACCAAGATTGATGAGACAATAGTTAAGGCAGGTAGATGAATTAATGTCGCACTGAAACAACACAAAGGCTATTGGCGACGGTCCGTGATCCCATACTGAAAGTCCCAAAGATGTCCTCGAATCCTTTACATAGTGAAAGTCCCAAAGATGTCCTCGAATCCTTTACATAGTGAAAGTCCCAAAGATGTCCTCGAATCCTTTACATAGTGAAAGCCCCAAAGATGTCCTCGAATCCTTTACATAGTGAAAGTCCCAAATATGTCCTCGAATCCTTTACATAGTGAAAGTCCCAAATATGTCCTCGAATCCTTTACATAGTGAAAGTCCCAAAAATGTCCTCGAATCCTTTACATAGTGAAAGTCCCAAAGATGTCCTCGAATCCTTTACATAGTGAAAGTCCCAAAGATGTCCTCGAATCCTTTACATAAGGAAAGTCCCAAAGATGTCCTCGAATCCTTTACATAGTGAAAGTCCCAAAGATGTCCTCGAATCCTTTACATAGTGAAAGTCCCAAAGATGTCCTCGAATCCTTTACATAGTGAAAGTCCCAAAGATGTCATCGAATCCTTTACATAGTGAAAGTCCTAAAGATGTCCTCGAATCCTTTACATAGTGAAAGTCCCAAAGATGTCCTCGAATCCTTTACATAGTGAAAGTCCCAAAGATGTCCTCGAATCCTTTACATAGTGAAAGACCCAAAGATGTCCTCGAATCCATTACATAGTGAAAGTCCCAAAGATGTCCTCGAATCCTTTACATAGTGAAAGTCCCAAAGATGTCCTCGAATCCTTTACATAGTGAAAGTCCCAAAGATGTCCTCGAATCCATTACATAGTGAAAGTCCCAAAGATGTCCTCGATTCCTTTACATAGTGAAAGTCCCAAAGATGTCCTCGAATCCTTTACATAGTGAAAGTCCCCAAAGATGTCCTCGAATCCTTTACATAGTGAAAGTCCCAAAGATGTCCTCGAATCCATTACATAATGAAAGTCCCAAAGATGTCCTCGAATCCATTACATAGTGAAAGTCCCAAAGATGTCCTCGAATCCTTTACAAAGTGAAAGTCCCAAATGTGTTCTTAGATCCATCCCAAAGGGAATGATGCGAGGACAACACCTCATAATTCCATGTAACGATGTCAACACCTTAGCTTGTACCTCAACTTCCAAACATCCACACCACGCCAAAGTGAGGATATTTGAGGCCTCAACAGATTTAACACGCAACACATTGCGTCAAATACAAGACAACGACAAGTAAAAAACGCGAGAGGGAAAAAAGAGGGATTAAGGAGGAGAGTAGTGGGAAGTCTAAGTTTGGATCCTTCGAATTTCAAAATCTCAATCCTCCAGTTGCTAATCTGTGAATCTACCAACTGTGATACTGCGGTCCCAAGACTGCCGTTAAATCAAGCCAGAAAGCAGCATTAAGGGGGTCCGGGACACATCAGTAAAAAATTTTTATTAATTAATTTAGAATTTTTTATTTTTTTGTACTGATTACCCATCTAACTAATAAACAAAATCACAACACAAAAGTTTTCCAAAATTTTTTTAAAAATTTAAAATTAAAATTTTTTGAAAAAAAGAGGGGTCATTTTATATTGCTAAAAGTCAAAATATTCTTGATCAATTTTCAAAATTCTTGCAGTAAATTATTCACAAATTTATAAACTTTAATTCTGATTCAGCAAATTTAAAAATATTAATTCAATAAAAAATAAAAAATATTTGAATGAAAACTTCTAAAAATTTTAAGGTACTTTATATTAAAAAAGTTATATTTTTAAAAGTAAATATTTGTTTCAAATTTGCTGAATCAAAATTAAAGTATAATGTTTGAAAAAGATATATTCCAAATTTCAACCCTTAAACTTTATCGGTTTTCGACTTATAGCAATTTGAATACAGGAAATCTTGAAAAAATGTATCATGGAGAAAAACGCATTTAAAGTTTTAAAGACATGTTATTGCCATGACAACAACTGTCAAGAGTGTTAGATTTTCAAAACAACGCACCACAAAAATTATTATATATCTAGTTCTAATTAAGATAGAAACATGATTCAGGCGTCATTTTAAGCAGAAAAACACAGAGAATTTCTTAAAATAATAATAAAAAATAAGAAAATTTGACGATTTTTGTGTCCCGGAACCCCTTAAGGATCTCAACATTGAATTGAGTAATCAGACTGCTACTCAAAACAAGAACGAGTCCATCTTCAATTCAAAAACTGAAAACATTCCACATCGGGTTTTCGAACCAAGCCCTAATGCACCCGTCAATGCAAACACCTGCAACTTCCTCTCCCCAATCGCAATCCGTTTCTTTTTTAACTCTTCCAGCTGGCGTTCGAATATTCAATTAATTGGCATCGATTTCCCAGATTTCGTGCGGCGCGTGAAACATTTTGACAAATCGAGTTACACGACCGAAAGTCGCGATAGTTCTGCTTACGGCGGGAGGATGTTCGCGCGTATTGATTTACGTGCGCCTGTTTGCCGGGGTCTGAGCACGTGACGCGCAACACCGAGCTCGCTTGTTCAAGGAGCGCGTCCAAGCATGAGGGGAGTACGGGGATACGCTGGGAGACGTTCAAGAAATGAAATCCTTTTCGTGGAGCTTCCCAAATCAGTTGATAATATAAACGCCGGTCTTGTTTGCTCGCAGATCAGAGGGATTTTCAATGCAAACAAACCAGACAATCTGAAAACCTTGTTTCTGCAGTCTAAGGCCTGGTGCACACATCCTGTTTTTTTAACATGCGAAGCCGGCACCGAAGCCCAACTATGCACACATAACCGTGAAATGACGCACGAAGTCATTTCGCGCCATTTGCGATAAATATTCTATCGAAGAAGACGTGTTTATTACGCTTACTTAGTATGAAAAAAGTATATTTTGAAACAAAATAGACGTTACTGGATACAACCATCTATCAGTTATTATTTATATTCCATTTGTTTATGAAAACAAGGTACTTCAGAACGGAGACTCATGTGCGCCGCCGTGGGGAACTGCGGTACAACTTGCATACAAGTTGGACGTGCGTCGCCCCAGCGGCGCTGGAGGCAAGTGTGCACTGCTGCAATAGATCTAATCTATCTGAGACCGCACTTGCGTTGCTGCAGCGGCGCTGCACGTTGAAAAACCGTATTTGTGCACCGGGCCTAAATGCTGCCATATGATACATATCGCACCCCGGCAAGAAAAGTGACACAAGTCAAAAAATAAAAATGCTGACGTTATGTCATTGAAAAATATGTATGAGGTGCCCCAGCGGGTTATATTACTATTCTATAGAATATAATAGAAGTTACCACCATAAATACTTACCTAAAATTTAAAAGATAATACTATTTCAATATAAGTTTTATAGTATCCTTTAAATTGATGTTTCTCAAATTCTGCAAATTTGAGTTGTGTCACTTTTCGTGCCGGGGTGTGATATATCGGACCGTAAAATGCGGACTGCGGTAGCCCGGTTGAAAGACAAACGGATTAGTAATCAGTGGGTTGAAAGTTCGAAACTGGGTTCAGCCAAATACGGTAGCGTACACGGAGGCTAGTGCATGATTGCACGGTTTCTAAATCAGTTGACTATGTAAACGCGGGTCTTATTTGCTCATATGCTAGAGGGATTTTACTGAAAACAAACCAGACTATCTTAAATTTTTACTTCTGAAGTTCACGTGCTGTCATATTATACATATCGGACCTTAAAATGTGGGCAGCGGTTGGAAGAGCAACGGATTACAAATCATAGGGTTGCGAGTTCGGCTAGGTTCATCCAAGGACCATCATGTACATGGGGTCATCGTGTACATGGACATGTCTAATGCCTATTAAATCTGTCGTGGTCTGAAATGTCCTCACGTTGGCTTGTTGTGGATGTTTGGAGAGTTGGGAAGCCAGCTCAGGTGTTGGCATTGTCATGTGTACATGGGGGTCTATCATCATGGGGTCATCGTGTACATGGGCATGTCTAATGCCTATTAAATCTGTCGTGGTCTGAAATGTCCTCACGTTGGCTTGTTGTGGATGTTTGGAGAGTTGGGACGCCAGCTCAGGTGTTGGCATTGTCATTTGTACATGGCGGTCTATCATCATGGGGTCATCGTGTACATGGGCATGTCTAATGCCTATTAAATCTGTCGTGGTCTGAAATGTCCTCACGTTGGCTTGTTGTGGATGTTTGGAGAGTTGGGACGCCAGCTCAGGTGTTGGCATTGTCATGTGTACATGGGGGTCTATCATCATGGGGTCATCGTGTACATAGACATGTCTAATCATGTACATGGACATGTCTAATCATGTAGATGGGGTCTATCATCATGGGGTCAGTCATGGGGTCATCGTGTACATGGGCATGTCTAATGCCTATTAAATCTGTCGTGGTCTGAAATGTCCTCACGTTGGCTTGTTGTGGATGTTTGGAGAGTTGGGACGCCAGCTCAGGTGTTGGCATTGTCATTTGTACATGGCGGTCTATCATCATGGGGTCATCGTGTACATGGGCATGTCTAATGCCTATTAAATCTGTCGTGGTCTGAAATGTCCTCACGTTGGCTTGTTGTGGATGTTTGGAGAGTTGGGACGCCAGCTCAGGTGTTGGCATTGTCATGTGTACATAGGGGTCTATCATCATGGGGTCATCGTGTACATAGACATGTCTAATCATGTACATGGACATGTCTAATCATGTAGATGGGGTCTATCATCATGGGGTCAGTCATGGGGTCATCGTGTACATGGGCATGTCTAATGCCTATTAAATCTGTCGTGGTCTGAAATGTCCTCACGTTGGCTTGTTGTGGATGTTTGGAGAGTTGGGACGCCAGCTCAGGTGTTGGCATTGTCATCTGTACATGGGGGTCTATCATCATGGGGTCATCGTGTACATAGACATGTCTAATCATGTACATGGACATGTCTAATCATGTAGATGGGGTCTATCATCATGGGGTCAGTCATGGGGTCATCGTGTACATGGACATGTCTAATGCCTATTAAATCTGTCGTGGTCTGAAATGTCCTCACGTTGGCTTGTTGTGGATGTTTGGAGAGTTGGGAAGCCAGCTCAGGTGTTGGCATTGTCATCTGTACATGGGGGTCTATCATCATGGGGTCATCGTGTACATAGACATGTCTAATCATGTACATGGACATGTCTAATCATGTAGATGGGGTCTATCATCATGGGGTCAGTCATGGGGTCATCGTGTACATGGACATGTCTAATGCCTATTAAATCTGTCGTGGTCTGAAATGTCCTCACGTTGGCTTGTTGTGGAAGTTTGGAGAGTTGGGACGCCAGCTCAGGTGGCATTGTCATCTGACCGTGGTTCAAAATTATGAGGCGTTTTCCTTAAATCTTTCTCATCGATATTGATCCCGGACCGTCACCAGCAGCCCGTTATGTTGCTCCAGTACGATGTTAATTATGTACTTACATCCAAATCAGGTGGTTATATAAACGCCGGTTGCATTTCCTCTCATTTGAGAGGGATTGATTTTCAATGCAAACAAGCTCTTATGTCATAATCTACTACGAACTGAACTAGCTGAGCTATAGACACGTATTTATTCGTGTCCTTGAACACTTTTGGAGTTTTAACATAAGTGGAACTCAAACAGAATCGTGTTTTAACTGGACTGGACATATCACCTGCGGGCATCTTTCATTTCTGTTTCCTATTGTCATTAATTGCTTTTATTTTTTTTACACTATTTGCCTTACTTATTGATACTCCCTCGTATCTTATGACGCTACGAACATACTTAGAGCCGTATTGAACCAAACACAAGACATACAACACCAAGTATGTAAAAGGAACACACTAGGAAATTTTTACTAACATAGAAGAGGGAAATACATCTAGGGAGGGGTCGGAATTTCGCCGCCTGCAAGTAGCAGATTGTGGTCATGCCCACTGAGCCACGAGCACTACTCTCACTTGCTCATAGGCAGTTAGATATGCTTTAACCTTTAAACCGATCTGCGGGATGGCTCGGATTTTTTGTTCTATGCTGATTACATTTTCCATATTTCTCATTGGCTTCGTTCGTCAGATTGCTGAAGAATTTCATTAGAGAGGAGAGAGATCTATTCTATGCAGTTCTAGCACCATTATGGAGCTCTTAGCTCAAATTAAGCATATTTTAACTACGGCAAAACTGGAGAATTGATCTCATATCGGTTGATTTTATATTGGTTATATTCTTTGTTGCCATTCTTCAATATACAAATTTTGCATATTTCTGCGCCAAAGAGTGTTAGTTAAATGGGTAAATGGTTTCAACGAAATAAAAAAATTGGGAATGTGTGAACTGAAGCAAACTATTCATATGGATAGGTTTCCTTTATTGAATCTTAAACTGAATAAAAATACTGTTCCAAATATCTCAAGCTTGAAACATTTCCCTATACGAAACGATTTTTGTATTTTAATCCACTGGAAAGACTAATACATTCCGAAACTTCAAATGAAAAGAACTACTGGAGGATTCAGCTCGGCGTAAAGGAGTCTTCCAGTAAAAAGAATAGAGAAAGAGCAAAACTTTTTCGCTAAGAATTGATCTTTTGGACGAAAGACAGCACAAATGCTTCTTATCTGAACTTTTTGGATTTCGATTCGGACCTGCTGGAGTATTCTTTCCGGCCATTTCTGACTTTTCCTTTCTGAGCAACACTACCCCCTAGGAGGGAAATAAGACGCTTTAATACTTTTATATTATTTTGCAATGAATCAACCGGGCAGTTTCCGTTTAAACGTCACGAAAAAGTACTTGATTGAGTTGAGTAAGAGTAATTTCATTACTAAATGCTTATTTGAATAAATCGAACGTGGTTAAGTTAATCAATTCATTTATAAAAAGAAATTGGAATGTGAGTTAATTTAGCGTTTTGTTTTGTAGATTATTCTATGTTGTTGTGTGATCTAGTTTTTGCAGCACTGGCCAAGTTTTTTTTTAATCAGCGAATTTCCCTTTTGAAAATATTCATTATTATTCCCAATGAAAGCGTTAATCTTTATTACTAAGTCATTTTTTAAATATTTACTATTTGTTTAAGTCCTACTCCACATATCATAGGAATAGTGTTAATTTACAGTCTGAACAAACTCGAGTTGCAGCATTTTCTAAGGCAGTGGTTCACAACCTTTCTTCTCTCCCAAACCCCTCTCTTCATTACACACACCCAGTGCCGTGGGTAAGAAGCTAACCTGTGAAATAATTTTTGCCTACCCCCTCCATGTTGTATGTCAGAAAAGCTTAAAATTATAATTTCTTTATCATTTATGAGGGGGTGGAATTTTTAAGTAGCGCGCTTTAAATTTTTATTTTTTGGAAGATATAAAAGGGGTTGCTACACTGTCCCATTTGGTTTGCTTCGCAAACGAATACTCCTTTCGCAGATCTCATTTGGTTTGCTTCGCAAGCCAACACTCCTTTCATAGAGACTATCTCCTGCGATGGCGAAACTATCTTAATAATTCGCAGTCCGCCCCCTGATCGCCTACGCTCGCCAATCCCCGTCTTTTGCTCACTCGCATTACAAAAGTCTCTTTTTTCGACTTTGACACTTAATGCACACTAAACTAATAGCCTCATTGGAAAAAAATCTTCTTAGTCTTATTCCCTGTAAAATTTTGAACAGACCATGTTAATTTCGTGATTTTCTGATCCGTACTTTCTCGAGAAAGCGTCTAAGAATCGAGCAAAAAAAAAGCGAGTTTTCAATCTTGCGACTGCGGCGGCAACGCTTTTTAAATATAGAGGTAAGTCACGCATATAATACTGTACTTATATCATAAAATAGAATTCAATAATAAATTGTTGATTCTGCGTTAAATGTCATTAATATACCATGAATGCTAATTACCATCAAAAATACTTAGGTCTTAGGTATTTCGAAAGATGTTACATTCGAGGTTTTAGTACCACTTCCAAAAAAGTCTAATTGCACTACTCTGCAACAACAACAAAAATTCGAGCCTTGACACCATTGTTGATATCTATATAAAATGACATCCTGAATTTGAATATGACCCCAGTTTTCCCCCATCACTCACCGTTGTCTGGGGACGCATCCCCTCCCTAGGTTTATCACTTTTCGATATAATTTTATGGACAAAAGTTTGATTTGGAGAGGGGGGAAAGGATAATTTTAACCATTAAAATTCTTCTGAGGGGGATAAAGAGGTCAAAAGCTCTAAAACATGAACATTTGTAGCAAAGGAGGGAGATTTGGGGGGAATTTGTCCCCTTAAATTGGAAAAAAATCATCAAAAATGGTAGTTTTTTCTGTTTTTTTTTTACTTATATTTTCTACATATTCTAGATTCTATACCCCCCCCCCCTTTTCCTAACCCAAACACCCCATCTAATAAAAATATACAGCAGCAATTTTGGCTAATAGCGTGTGAGGGGGAGAGGTCCACAATCCCTCGCAAGAAAGTTTGGAGAATTCACTGTACGACGATAGCGCTGTCAATAACTCTCGCGCTTCGTGGTTTGCGCAGGAATTTTCATGCTTTGATAAGTTTAAACTTGCATTGCTTTTATCACTATAGTTGTGAACTGTAATAGTTATCTTCTCTCATTACATCGTTCGCGAACGTAGCGTCAACTTTTCGGTATTCTACGCGGGGATTCTGTGTTTCCAAGTTGTTTGGATTGTGTAAAACGGTCCAATTTTTTTTGCTCCGGCTTCTTCAAAGTGAATTACAGTACAAGTAGTGCAGCAAAACTTTGGAGCCCAATCCTTGCCCATTGATCGCCCACTTAGCAATCAAAGTAAAATTGAATAGCAGTTTTAAGAAGCGGAGAAGGGGGTTTTCGTTTCTCTATTAAGGAGGGTCCGGGACACAAAAATCGTCAAACTTCCGATTTTTTTTATTATTATTTTAAGAAATTCTCTGTGTTTTTCTGCTTAAAATAACGTCTAAATCAGGTTTCTATCTTAATTAGAACTAGAGATATAATAATTTTTGTGGTGCGTTGTTTTGAAAATCTAACACTCTTGACAGTTGTTGTTTTATGGCAACAACATTTGTCTTTAAAACCTTAAATGCGTTTTTCTCCATGATACATTTTTTCAAGATTTCCTGTATTCAAATTGCTATAAATCTAAAACTGATAAAGTTTAAGGGTTGAAATTTGGAACATATCTTTTTCAAACATTATACTTTAATTTTGATTCAGCAAATTTGAAATAAATATTCACTTTTAAAAATATGACTTTTAAAAAAAAATACCTTACATTTTCAAAATTTTTCATTCAAATATATTTTTATTTTTTATTAAATTAATATTTTTTAAATTGCTGAATCAAAAATAAAGTTTATAAATTTGTGAATAATTTACTGCAATAATTTTGAAAATTGATCAAGAATATTTTAAGTTTTAGCAATTTAAAATGACCTTCTTTTTTTCAAAAAATTTTAATTAAAAATTTTTGAAAAAGTTTTGTGTTGTGATTTTGCTTATTAGTTAGATGGGTAATCAGCACAATAAAATTCAAAATTTATTAATAAAAATTTTTTGTCACTATGTCCCGGACCCCCTTAAAGTCAATTCACCGCAAACATAGCAGAAGCTATCGGTATGATTTTTACACGCGCGCGGCATAATTAAACAGTAAATCAATGCTCGGTATTAATCACAACTTACACTCACATACTGTAATCCACTTTGAAAAGCACGACCAAAAAAAATTGGACCGTTTTACACAATGGAAACCACTTGGAAACACAGAATACCCGAGTAGAATACCGAAAAGTTGACTCTACGATCGCAAAAGATGTAATGACGATAACAGTTCACAATTATAATGATAAAAGCAATGCAAGTTTAAACTTGTCAAAGCATGAAAATTCCTGCCCAAACTACGAAGCAAGCGAGTTATTGAGAGCTCCACCGTCGTACAGTGAATCTTCCAAACTTTCTTGCGAGGGATTCGAAACCCCTCCCCCCTCGACGGATAATAGCCAAAATTGTTGCTATATATTTCTATCAGTTGGGGGTGTTTGGGGGAGGAAAACGGGGGTACTAAAAGCTGGAACATGTGGAAAATAAATGAAAAATGTGCGAAAAAAACCCAGAAAAAAAAGATCATTTGTAATGATTTTTTTTTACATTTTAAGGGGACAAATCCCCCTTAAATCTCCCTCTTTGCTACAAATGTTCACGTTTTAGAGGTTTTCACCTCTCTAGTCCATCAGAAAAAATTTAATGGTTAAAATAATCCTTTTCCCCACTCCAAATCAAGTTTATGTCCATAAAATTATATCGAAAGTGATAAACAATGGGGAGGGGGGGGGCTCCCCAGAAAACAGTGGGTGATAGGGGAAATCGGATTCGAATTCAGGAGGTCATTTTATATAAAATACAGCAGGAATTGTGTGAGGGCTCGAAAACTTTTTTTGCAGAGCAGTGTAATTAGATCTTTTTGGAAGTGGTACTAAGACTTCGAATAAAACACCTTTCGAATTGCCTAAGATCTAAGTATTTTTGATGTTATATTAGCATTCATTGATATATTAATGAAATTTAATTCAGAAGTAACAATTTATTGTGAAAACGGGGGTCATATTCGGATTCAGGAGGTCATTTTACATAAGAATCAGCAGGAATGGTGGCGGGGCTGATTTTCATGCAGAGGGTGGATGCAATTCGTTCGAGCGAGTAACCAAACCACTCCCAAGATTGCAATTCGTCTATTCAATGGATATTTACACTATTCGACTAAGGAAAAATTGAAGACGAACGTAATACAAGATTACCCGTTTCTTTTTGTTCCTTTAATCTAGTTAATGGTACACGGCTATCTGACATTGATTCGGCAATAATAATTTCTTTCTGTAATGAGCACCGACAAGCTTCTCATCCCAATGAGCGTCGTTACATTTCCGAGTAGTGTATAATTGCCTTTATCCCACAACACACTTCATGATTAGATTACCACTTCTATGGGTTGAAAGGATGCGTGGATCCGTACCTTTCTAGAGGTTGAAAGAATTTTTGTTTTCTTTCTACCTTTAGCAAGATTCTAATAGTTCTTTACTTAGAATAAAATCCTTTGGAGTGATGATATTGATCCTTTACTTGAAATAGAATCCTTTGGATGAGTTCTATTGGCTCATTCTATAGAATGGAATCCTTCTGAACTATTCTATTGGCCCATTCAATCCTTTGAAAAGATTATATCGCTCCTTTTCTTACATAATTCTTTGGAATGAGAGAGAGAGAGAGAGATTCTATTTATCCTTTCCTTAGAATAAAATACCATGGAACGCGATTTCCATAGAATGAAATCCTTAAAAATGATAATATTGATCCTTTATTAGAAATAGAATCGTATTGGCCCATTCTGTCGAGTAGAATCCTTCAGAACGATTCTATTGGCCCATTTAATCCTTTGAAATTATTATATCGCTCCTTTTCTTAAAATATTATCGTTAGGAACAATTAAATCGCTCCTTACCTTATAATATAATTATTTGAAACGAGAGAGAGATTTTATTTATTCTCTCCCTAGAATTAAATCTCACGGAACGCAATTCTATTGGTAATTTACTGGGAATGAAAATACATCTGAAAGATCCTGTTGTTCCTTCCCCTAGGATAGAATTCCTTTAAGAAGTTGCACTGAACCATTCTGTAGAATTTCAAAGATTTTATTGACTTATTCTGTAAAATAGAAGCAGTTGGAAAGATTCTATTGCTCTTTTTTTCAGAATCATAACCTTTGGAACGTTTCTATTGATCCTTTCCTTGGAATCCCATGTAACGATTCTATTGCTAATTACCCGAGATAGATTAAAATGCTTAAGGTAGATTGTATTGCTACTTGGAAAGTTTATATTTCCTTAGAATATAATTCTTAGGAAAGATTCTATTAGTCAAGAAAATTAAATTGATTAGAGGTCTTATGGAAGGCTTAAAGTTACAGTGATGTAAGACACTTTTTCAAAAAAAGACTTACAGACCACAGACATAATCTAACCAAATTTAACTAAAGATAATTAGACACAGAAACCAGATCTAGATAAGTCAATCTGTAAACAGCAATAAGTTAGAGAGTTTTATTCAACTGCCAACACAAATAGCAGTGAAAGCTCTTTTTTTTTTTTTTTTAAATTTTTAAAAGTGACTTACACCCTTGTGTAACTTTAACCCGTCCATATAGGAAAGATTACAGGTTAAAAGATGGAATTGAGAGCGTTAACTCTTCAGAGGGTTAAAAACAATATTTTTAAAGAAAAAACTTCAATATTTTCCATTAAATCTTATTGTGCAATTCAGATAGGGACATTTTTACACACGAATTTATTTTCTATTTCTGCGATCTACTTAAATGGATTAAGTGGGGAAAACCATTACTTCGAGGTAGGTTTTTACGCCAAGTTTGCGTGCCCAAAATAGCTCCTGTGTTCAACCAAACGAAGAAAAATGGGAGTTTTCTTTCTCTAATTGCAATTACCAAGGTTAGATGGAATAATAAATACTTCGAACTGCACACCTAACTTTCTTTGGAATTTTTATACATTTTTTTTATAATTGCTTTCAAAGTGTTCGTGTTGAGCACAATTTGTTTTGCATTTGCATTGGTAATTTTTTTTCTTGAAACTGTGAGTACACTACCAGTACCATGCCAATTGGAAGAAAAAACGACAGTTAATTGGAATATTTATTTCAGGTAACTTTTTCGGTTGTTGATAAACTAATTATACATTTTTGTTACTGATGCGTCTAAGTTTAATTATTCGAGAATGGATGCACTTTGGGAGCTTACTTCAATTCGTTTTTCTGTAGAGAGGTAGGGTTCGCCATTTTATTTAGCATTTTGAATGAATTTTACAGTTTAGCACTTTTTCAACCGTTAATTTTAAAAAATCCGTAAACAAAAAGACATTAGATAAAAGGTAGAGCTGAATTATTCTACCTGCTTTGCTTGTTAGGGAGGTACAAATGCCAATTTATTTACTAATTAAGTAAACCTAGTAGGAAAATGGCGTGACGATTGTATTGAGTTAAAATTTTATTCGTATATCTATGAATCGTAAAACCTTCTTGAGAAACTTCATATTCTTACAAATGGCAGACAGTATAATGAAAAAAAAATTAGGAGCTTCTAAGAAGAATTAATTCAAGTTTTAAAAAAAATTGTAATACTTGAATTAAATGTTTTGTGCAGCTTAGAGAAAGTAAATAGTAAAAAATACATGATCAAAGAACATGAAATTTTATTTTTTTTTAATAGTTAATATGTTTTTAATGTAAAATGGCAAAAAATCGATTGACAATGAAATGTATTCAATATGATTAATTCTATTTCAAACCATTTCTAAGGGATTAAGACGCATATGTCCGTTCTGCAGCATACAGACTTCCTGAGTGACTTCTATCCAGATTGAACTTTCTTGGCAAAAAGTTTTATATTATTATTTTAATAAAAAATAAGTTTATTTATTCATTATGTGTATTATTAGGTAAAACGAGTACTACACTTTTGGAAATATGACGAAATTTAGAAAGGCAGCTCTATTCGGAAAACGAAAGATTTAGATATCAAGCAAACTCCCGATTATCCGCGGAATTGAGAGGCGCATCAACCGCTGACATACGAATTCCATGGATAATCCGCAAAATGGCTAAAAAGGGTACAAATTAACACGAAAATGTTTTTGAACAATTTTTATTTACAGTAGTGTACCTATACATACAATTATAAATTAATAAACTATAGATTTCTGTACTTAGAAGTTTGTTCATTTACTTATTCACAAAAAAAAATCAATTAATTGTTTTGTATTCAAACACTTTTTTTTTAATTTGAGATTGATGTTTTTTCAACAACATTATATCACAAAGTGGCCGCAGATAATCGAGAGTTTACTGTATTTATGATATTTAGTTAGTTGTTAGATAGTAAATTTATGCATTTTTAAAATATAGAAATAATGTATTTTCTAATTCTACTTTTTATAGTAAATCATAATTTTTGGATGAACAAGACTGTTATTATAAAGCACAAAGAAGCTACTGCATCTTTCTCAAACTAGAATTCAAGCATTGCCAGTATTGGTTAAATCTAATAATAAATTGCTTTAAACCTCCAAGAGGTTTCGCCTAGATTTTACGTCCATCAAAATATGCCCAATTTTGCTAATAATAAGATATCTCGTGGTTACGTAATTGCCGATGTTTTTATGATGACGAGATCAAGATTTGGTCAGTTTTACGAAAGCCGAAATACCTCGTCGATACAATAACCAGGAAGGTTAATTAATTTTAAATATAAAATTTTGAATTCATTTAGTTTTAGTTGAATATTTATTTAACTTCTAAGAGATCAAAATCTTTTTGAAATTTCGTTACTCTATAATATATATTTTGTATATGTCGCACCCCGGCAAAGAGAAGTGACACAAAACAAAAAATAAAATTTTTCATGTTATGTCATTGAAAAATATGTATGAGGTGCCCCAATGTGTTATATTACTATTCGATAGAATATAATAGAAGTTACCACCATCAATACTTGCCTAAAATTTGAAAGAAGCTTGTACTATTTCAATAAAAGTTTTATCGTATCCTTTAAGTTGATGTTTCTCAAATTCTGCCATTTTGAGTTGTGTCCCTTTTCTTGCCATTTTGCGATATTTTAGCACCAACCTTTCACGACAGCTTCCAAAACCTTTTATCCTTCACAAAAGGCATTTGGATTATCAAAGTTCTATTCACATACTAAAACGTTCCATGATTGCTGTCTCTAATACTTATCGGATTACTCTACATAATCCACTTTATTTTCAATTCACCTGAACATGCCATCCTGAATATGTGCCGAGGGCAGCAGAAAAAAGATCCCCAGAAAGAATGCAATTATCCAAATGGGGTGTGTTTGAAATGGTCATTAGCAACGTTTAAGCCCCATAGAGCCTTTTACTTGGAGGGAGTAAGATGGACATTCCATTCGCCTCTACCCCTACACTCATAGGAAGATTAATCCCCTCTAGACAAGGGTCGCTGCTTGTTCTGGGCCTCTACAAACCCAGTCCTGTACTACATCCGGTAAATCCCTTTGAGTGCTTTCCGCATCGCTTACAATATCTCGATAAACGCTGGACTCCGAGTCAGATATTGTGGGCACTTTATTCCCTTTGCCTTATCGTGATCATGAAGTTTCCATAAAAAGGACTTTATTTCTTTTTGCCCTTTCTATGTGCACTTTGTGACGTTGGCGAGAGAAAAAAGTTCTGGAAAGTAGTGGTTTATGGGGTGTGCTGTTTGATTGTTTTGGGCTTGTTAGGCCTTATGTGCGCGTATTTTTATTTTCTGATGGGCAAGCTACATAGCCTACCAAGAGCTTTGTCCTTATGAGAATTCACCGATTTAGAAAGAATTAACCGTCCTTGTGGTTCTCGTGACGAGGTATCTCGTCATTGATTACATCTTGGTGTACGAGATATCTTTTGAAAAGAAAAAACTGACTAGATGTTGATCTTGTTGTCAAAAGCACCGACTATATCTTGATTGCGAGATATCTCGTCGTTAGAAAAATTGGTCAGATTTTGATTGACGTAATGTCATTAGCAAAATTGGTCAGACTTTGATTGACAAGATGTCTTGTCATCACCAAAATTGGTCAGATTTGGAAGGACGGGATGTCTTGTAATTAGCATAATTGGTCAGATTTGGATGGACGAGATATCTCGTCAAAACCACTTGGAGGCTTGGATTTATTTAGAATACGAGATCAACTCTCCTGATGGTTTATCTTAGTGTCGAAAACTGCCCTGTAGTTACTAGCCTCTGATGCAAAAACCTGTTACAAATTGCCACCAGTACTGAACAACGGAGACTTTGCTTTAATCACTTGGATCTTCGTTCCCTTGAGTAATAGGACAGTTTTATCTCGACGAGATATATTAACATTAACAAAACGTCGGATCTTGATGAATAAGACTCGCCGAAACCACTTGTACAATTTTTTAACATTTTACATATTTACATATAATATATTTATATATATTATATATTTACATTTTATATATTAAAAATACATTATATATTTACATTTTATGTATTAATATATACATTATATATTTACATATTACATATTTATATATATCATATATTTACATATTTACGTATCACATTTTTTTTCCGATTTACGTGTTACATAATTACATATTAATATTTTTTTTTCGATTTACGTGTCGCACGAGGGTTATTCGGAAAATAATGCTCGTTTTTAAATAAAATACAGACTAATTAAAATTTTGCAACCATACTTTTTATTTTACATTTTCATACGATATTACTTTTCTAGTTAGTCCCCTTGCAAATTTAAACATGTGTCGTTCCTTGTGACATGCTTTTGAGAATCAGCGTCATACTCATCTACCTCCAGACCGTTGAGATAAGCAGTAACGTCTTTAAATGTTTGCTGTCGTCATTGAGCATGGGTAACACCCACCTTACACAATTTTTTTTATTTTGATGTAATCTGTTACCGTTTTGTAAATGATAGTGCGAGACACATGTGAAAATTCATTATGAATTTCATCTGATGTCACACGCCGATCTAGTTTTATGAATGTTTCGACATACCTGACAAGCTCATTCGTAATAACACTTGGGCGGCCACAACGCTCCTCGTCATGAATGTTCTCTCTTCCTTCATTAAACTATCGGCACCAACGACGCACACATGATTCAGTCATTACATCACCATACACTGCTTTGATTTCACTATAAATTTCGCTTGGTCGCACATTTTTTGCGTAGAAATCGGATCACAGATCTCATTTTACATTTGGCGTCACGCTCAATTTTCTTGGACATTTTGTTCTCTTAATAAAACAACAATAACCGTTATAATATGATGTTATTCAGTAGACAGCTGGCAGACGAGTCCCTAAAACTGATAGACCTTGAACGGTGCACCTGCCAATGTCATAGTGGTGAGCATGCTCAAACGGACATTACTTTCCGAATGACCCTCGTATTTACATAGTGTGTGCGTATACATAAATTTGTAATATATTGCGTAGTACAAATTTATGTAATTTTACATATTGCATAGTTACATATTGGATAGTTACATAATGCATATTTACGTCGAATTGCACGTTGGATCTTGATGCACACGACTCGTCGAAACACTTGTGTGTGCGTGTGTGAACCAATTTAGATATTACAAATTTACATATTGTATAATTTATATATTGCATACATACATATCGTATATTTACATTTAACCTAACAATACATTACAGGGGCATGGGACACATTTACTCACGTTGGGTTGGTGTAGAAGTTTGGAGAATGGGGTGCCAGCTCAGGTGTTGCTTCGTCATCTGACCGTGGTTCAAAATTACGAGGTGTTGTCCTCGGATCTTTCCCTTAAGGGACTGATCCCGGACCGTCGTCAATAGTCCGTTGTGTAGCTCTAGTACGACGTTAACTAAAATTACCAAATTACTAGAGACACATTTACAAGACATGGTATAGTACACCTCCGACGAAAAGGCAATTTATCTTGGGTCAAACTACACAGGTATAAAATATCGTTGTGATTGTGGGACTTCACAGGTGGAAGGACTTATTGAACGGGTAATCTGTAGCACGGGTGTAAAGGGTGCGAGACACAGACGAATGTGTCTGCAGCCAAGATTCTAAACCTAAGGTAATAAGCTGGAAACTGTCTGCAACCTCTCTGTGCTGTACTTTATAATCCGATGAATAAGTCAATTGAAATTGATCGGTATTATGAGTAGAGAGAATGTATTATCAATTCAGCAATAGTGATATCCAAATTTTTTTTTTACCTATAGCAAATCGAAGCCTACAATCATTTTTCGAAGCACACAGTTCAGATGAGAAAAATCCGTTATTTGGGTTTGTCAATGAACAAAGGCATTGACAAATGACTTTTGACTAAATGTGATGCAGAATTCTGTGAATTGAATTTAAATCAATATATGTATATTCAGGGTTTAAATTATCGGAATCCGTTAGAGTGAATTTATGAGAGCAATTCTTGTTGATAATCCGTTTTATTCAGTTATGTATTCATATACTCTCATTACTTTCTACATTTTGATATAGTGTGTTTTTTGTGGTGTTTATTTTTTTAGTATTATTTCCTCAACCAGTTCTCATAAAATTAAGCCCAACTTGCATTGAAGGGGAGACCATTAAGAGGGTAGAAATAATGGGGTAAATGAATTCATGTACATGCTTGTGTTTGTGTACATGCTTGCATCTGATGTGTACATATGCATGCTTCTACATGTGGGAAACTGTCAAGACACAGAACTGCAAATTTTAGTCAAATTCAAATGTGTCAGGTATGCAGACGTAGAAGCATGTGTATAGTTTTATTACAGGTAAAACTATAAATTTAAGTTTTTTGAATAATGCTGGTATTACATTCGGAGTGTGATGCGTTACAGCAAAGAAATAGAAATGCAAAAGGAACTATGCATTTTAATAAATACCATCAGTGAATGAAATTTCTAAAACAGACCATTTCGAGGGATTTTTGTTTGCGTCAACTTGATATCTAATTCAATGCCTGTAAAAAATTGAAACAGAAGATACTTTTGGTATATCAAAATAAGTGTAATCATCTCGTCTTAAGACTCAACAAATTATATATACACACTTTGACGTTAAATTAATATAAATATTACTCTAAAATTACCCCACACATATCAGCTTACCTTCACTAGAACGTTAAAAATACGTAACTATCAAATTGAAGAAATACACTGCTGCTTATCTTTGAACAAATATTTTATGTTACGACGTATTTACTATATTAAAACATTATGAATTCAATGAATTCAGCAAGGCAGACAAATGCATAAATCAGGTGATGAATGAACACATGTCAAGTAAACAAATTATAAATTGAGTCATTTTGAAATTAGTATCGGAAAACAAATTGATAGTATTGACAGCTGCATGATATAATTATTATAATCCGAGCTACCAGCGATGCTATATTTACATATCGTTCCTTTCATGAAGAGTTTTATGATTGATTTGAAGGTTAAATTCGATCACAGCCCCTTCGGAGTTTCGTATTCTGAGCCTGCAGATTAATTATTCCGAATAATATTAAAATATTTATTTTGCATGCAAATCGGAACTCAACAGTTTTGTACGTGTTCTGAGCGAACGATTTCAGGCATGTTTATCGTTCATTATGCTATAAACAACCAATTGTGTATTAGTTTCAAGTAAATTTTTAGCAACATTATTTTTCGTGGTATTTTGTTTGAAATTGAATGACTTATACATGGATCGTGATTTGTGAGGGCATGGTCTCATAAGAATAAGTTGCAGTTCAAACCATCTATGTTAACACTCTGTGGCAAAAAAATTTATCGAAAATATAAAGTGATAAAGAAATGATTGCAATACTAATGCAGAGTATTTTATATTACATTATAATAATATCAGAATGTGTAAATTTGTAAGTTGTAAACATAGAAGATAAAATTTAAGTAAACTGAGCATTGCTATTCAGAGGAGCTTCAGAAAGTTGTCGACTAGTAATCACGTGACTGCTCTGTGAAACATTTACTTGGTTGGGTTATTCAACAAGTCCCGGCCAGCGCTACCATTCTCAGTTTTCTGTACATTGCTGTAGCTCCTAGTGTAATGGTGTGAGGATCCATCACTTACGACAGTCTGTTCTCTCTAGTAGTCGTACGAGATAGGTCGACATCACAGCGATAAGTCCAGTAGATCCTATAAACAGTCGTCATACCTCTCGTGCCACATGTCCAAGGGCATATTTAATAAACATTCAATCACTAACTGGGTTACCACGACCTCTTTAATTTCTATCGATTTCGATTTGTTGTATTGTTCATTTATTTATTCGTATTGGGTCTGCAATAACTACCGTTCTTTTAATTCGACAGAACTCACGCGGGGAAGACTACAAGTATCAGAACGTATATATGTGTGAACTCATATTTAGTTGGTTGGCTAGTTTGATATTCATGGCGCAAGCGTCATATTTCACCAAGCTGCGACAAAAACAAGACAACGCCTAGTAAAATATGTCAGAAAGATAAATTGGGGAACATGTGTGATGGGTATTGGAATTGGTATTTTTTAACTACGTCCTATTAGAGCAACACAACGGGCTATTGACGATGGTCCGGGATTAATCCCAAAGGGAAAGGTTCGAGGACCACACCACATAGTAGTGGGATGAAAGCAGAAGATTGCTAGGGAAAGGTTAGTTGATTGTTTTGAGATTTACGGCTCAAAGGCCAAATTTGGCCATGCTACGACGATATCAAGTAATAGATAAACATACACAATGAATGTTTTTCTGATGTAGAAAATAGTAGTACACCCAGTGACCTGCGCCACCTAAGCCTCTCAAATTGCTAGCGCAGTAGACATACCCACTGAGCTCCGTAAACCCCATGGGGAAATAAAGGATTGTTGGAGTACTTCAGGTCCACATCCCACAGAGGTTAATATACCGCTATTTTAAAACACTTTTGAAATAAAGATGAGTGTTTGTTTTATACGCCGACCCAATAAATAACGTGCACACTTAACACAAGACAAAAAGACTCCGCATCTCCGCGGACACGAAATAGAGTTTTTCACTGAAATAATACACGACAGCAAGACCAATAGTGTTCTTCACAAAAGAGAAAAATAAGTTGGATTTATTACGAAGTGGGAGTTTTTTCCTCGGTCGGGCAAGAAAAGGGCAGAAACAAATAAGGGAAGAGACGAGAGCGGCGGAGAAATAAATGAACACAAAATAAGGGAAGAAACAGCGGAAGAAGCTCATCAAGACGGAACTTTTTGTTAACCCTCAAGAATACGTGAGGGTGGGAGGCATCAAACCATACTAAAAATTTGATTCACGGCGTCTTGGAAAAAACCCCATGCTGCGCGTGGTGTTGGAGTCTTTCCAATTCAGTACAGATTTGCGCGTGAGTGTTTTCTACTATATGAGCGGATTATTCTGCGTGTGGTGTTGGCTTGAAAACAATTCCCCCTACCACAAAAAAAAACTTTCGATATGAAACCAAACTAAACTAATGGTTTATACTATGAAGAACAAATATATAGATCTATTGTTATAGTAACAGCAAAATGTATATGTCACATAATAACAGAAATCAAAGTAGCAGTCGTGACAGGGATAGTGTAGTATAAAGGGAATGGCCTGCATCCGTTTGTTGCCATTCACCAATATACAAAATATGTCGATTTCTGTGCTAAGAGCGTTAGCTATTTTTTGGGAGATAGTGGAGTATGAGAAGGATTTTCCAGTGTCAAAACAAAAACCACCAAGACTAAGATATTATTTCTGATTACCCTACAAATAATACGAAAAGTAAGTATGGTCGACTACGAAAAGGATGTACGTTCTACTACGAAACGCAAGTACGTTCTACTACGAAAAGGAAGTAGCCTCTACTACGAAAAGGAAGTACGATCTACTACGAAAAGGAAGTACGTTCTACACCGAAATGGAAGCACGTTTTACTTCGAAAAGGAAGTGCGTTCTACCACGAAAAGGGAAGTACGTTCTACTACGAAAAGAATGTATGGTCTACTACGAAAGGAAGTACGTTCTACTACGAAAATTAATTACGTTCTACAACAAAAAGGAAGTACGTTCTACTACGAAAAGCATGTAAGGACTACTACGAAAAGGAAGTACCTTCTACTACGAAAATGAAGTACGTTCTACAGCGAAAAGGAAGCACGTTCTACAACGAAAATGAAGTACGTTCTAATAACAAAAGGATGTACGGTCTACTACGAAAGGAAGTATATTCTACTACGAAAATGAATTATGTTCTACAACAAAAAGGAAGTATATTCTACTACGAAAAGCATGCAAGGTCTACTACGAAAAGGAAGTACCTTATACTACGAAAATGAAGTACGTTTTACAACGAAAAGGAAGTGCGTTCTACAACGAAAATGAAGTACGTTCTACAACGAAAAGGAAGTACGTTCTATAACGAAAATGAAGTACGTTCAACAACGAAATGGAAGTACTTTCTACTACGAAAATGAAGTACGTTCTACAACAAAAAGGAAGTACGTTCTACTACGAAAAGCATGTAAGGACTACTACGAAAAGGAAGTACCTTCTACTACGAAAATGAAGTACGTTCTACAGCGAAAAGGAAGCACGTTCTACAACGAAAATGAAGTACGTTCTAATAACAAAAGGATGTACGGTCTACTACGAAAGGAAGTATATTCTACTACGAAAATGAATTATGTTCTACAACAAAAAGGAAGTATATTCTACTACGAAAAGCATGCAAGGTCTACTACGAAAAGGAAGTACCTTATACTACGAAAATGAAGTACGTTTTACAACGAAAAGGAAGTGCGTTCTACAACGAAAATGAAGTACGTTCTACAACGAAAAGGAAGTACGTTCTATAACGAAAATGAAGTACGTTCAACAACGAAATGGAAGTACTTTCTACTACGAAAATGAAGTACGTTCTACAACAAAAATGAAGTACGTTCTACATCGAAATGGAAGTACGTTCTAATAAGATAAGGAAGTACGTTCCACTACGGAAAAGAACTACGTTCGACAACAAAAACAATAGCAATATCCATATTAACCTCCTAGTGATTGACTCGAAGAGGCATCTCTTCATTAGCGATCAACCAGATCTTGGGGGGCAGGATATCTAGTTATTAGCTTAAAACTGACCAGATCTTGGTCTCGTCGTCATAAAAAAAGTCGGTAACATCTTGATAATAAGATATCTCGTCAGTAGCAAAATTTGTCGGATCTACATAAACGAGATATCTTGTTGAAACCTATGGAGGGTTAACTTCTGACAAATTGTTATGTGTTGAGTGTGGGTTGGTAATCTATGAAGAAAATTTTTCCGGCTCAATTCGGACCTAAGGTAGACTGATAATAAAGAGCCGGACCACATATCTCCAGCGCACACAATCAAGGGTCGACCACGTCTACTCCCTGTCGCACCCACCCAGGGTAGACAAGGGCTTTTCGGGCACACAGGGCCTACTTCTAATGTTTCTCATTAGAGGCGTTCCCTAGCTTCGGCTAATCCGCTGTGGGTTTTAAATAACTCGGTACGGAGGGGTCTGCTTCCATTTGAAGAAGAAGAAGAAGTGTGGGTTGGTACGACTTGAATCTCTTTATTCTAAAGAGCTCGTAAAATAATGAATAATTTAAAAATATACGGACGGTCTGTGTAGGGATACGGACGCTAGGTTTAAGGCGAAGGATACGTCAGTGCGCCACATGGAGAATTAAAGTCACTTGATTTATGAATTAAATTTCTCTTTATATCTATATATTAGATATATATTATATCTATATGGAATTCTCTATCATCACTCAAATCGATGTCATTACGGTGTGTGTATCGACTGGAGCATTTATAACTTGCCCCACAATCGTATATCCTTCATAGTGTAACGCCGCAGTTGCATGAATAGTAGTCGCGTTGTCATAAGGCCTCGTTCACATGAGGCGCGGAAGACGCGCGTTTGGCGAGGCTATGAGAGTCCCGCTCTTCAAGGTCGCAAAGATAGATACTTGAATTAGAGGAATAAATAAACATAATTTAATGGCGGGACCTTGCTAGCCTCACCATACGCGCGTTGAAACGTCTCGTGTGAACGTGGCCTAAGTCGCTCTGTGATCATATCAAGTGATGGTAGATCTGGCTTTGGTGGGTATTGAAAGTCAAGTAGATTTTGCAACGGTGGTATTTTTTTTCTTGATACATTTGTTCTACAATGACTACACATCATGAAATCATTAACATTGGAATGAGGAAATACGTTGTGGAGTAATGATATCACTCTAGCGTTCCTAGACTGCTTCAAGTTCTTTTGAAACCAAGGTATGTCACAAATATGACACGAATATGCAAATTCATTATTTATGAATACTGTACGAAAGTGTCTATTAGAATTGTCCCAAATTCTTGCATATTCATCGCCCCGTACATATATCGTAATTGATGCATTCGTTGTTAATGTTCATGGTTGTGTCTCATTACCTATTTCCATGGATTGAATTCCATCACTCGATAATGAAGCGTTTATATCTTTAGATATGATGTTCGCGTCAAAGTGAGAGGTGAAAGTACTTGGTGCATTCGGTATTAGGCATTTGTTCAGTTTGACGGCGCTCTCGTCGAGCCCATTATTGCTCATCATTGGATATCCGGATCTTCTTGGATTCCCCATATCTCGATCTTTCTTCCTGTTGACGTTTTCTAGTTATTCTTGTGTTTATTATGCATATATTTCGCAATTTTAAAACTTTTTCAAAGTTTCCACACTTTGAAGTTTGATATCTAAACAAGTTTTTAAATATTTTGGTTTTACTTATATTATTATTTATAATGAGCAAAGAACGAATTAAATGACATCTCAAACGTCATGCTCACAGAGGCCATAGCTAAACTAAATTAAAATTCAACTATGCGCTGCGATTGCATCCTCCGATGACGTCAGCGCAATATTAATGAGTATTTATAACATGCTTTGTATAATGCTCTAATGAGCGTGATATCGGTCATTTATGTATCAGTAATAATTTCCCACTTATTAAATTTTTCGTGATTCCTCTTTTTGTTACACTCAAAAATTAAGCGTGGAACCCAGATTTCAAAATGTCAGACGCATTCTACGTCAAAACTAGTTCGCTAAGCCATTGATTTATTGGAGCCGATGTTTGTTAAACATCAATGTTTTAACACTGTCGATGTTTTTACGTTGTCAATAGGATTGATTTTTTTTAATGGAAAAAGTACCATAGTTAAACATTAAGAAAAATAACCGTGCAACTAAGTATTTGTCAGTGATGTCGACATCCGTCCCATTAGAAAGAGTTTTTTCCCTAACTGGTAGGTTAGTTAGTGAAAAAAAGTCGGATTAAGGTGAAAAAAGTTAACAAACTTCTATTTATGAGCCCCAATATTTTTTATTTACAGCAAATAAAAAATAAGTTTGTAATGTTCACCACCCCCCATAAGTTGATAAATAATTACAATAACTAACAATATTTATTGTTATGTACCTACCTATAATTATACTTATAGTTAGTAGTGCCTATGTCAAATTGTTGTAAATATTATTATCTTTTATATTATTCAGTTTGAAAATAAAAAATATGCTGTTGGATTTTTTTTACTTTGTTTTGACAGTTTAAAAAAAAATTACTTATAAATTAATAAACATGGTAAATGACAAATTAAATCCCCCCCCCCGAACATTAATCTTTGAGGTTGTTAAACCAGTTTTAAGAAATGCTGAAACAAAGTTTATAACCATCGATGTTTCATAACATCAATGTTTTGTTGTCGATGTCGTATCCCTAACTGGAAACACAAATTTATGGATTGCATCCCACAATTTAGGTGAAAGTATTCAAAGCATTACAAAATAAAGAAATAATGTACGAACAGCACATATTTAGTTTACACTTGGGGGAAAAACAGACAACAAAATTAACACAATCACTTTTCACTACAACTCTTAGATTGAATATCACCCTACAGTATGCTTAACCTTCCAAGTGGTTTCGACGACTTATCTCATCCATCAAGAAATAATCAATTATGCTAATGTTAAAAACGATTCCTTCAGAAGAAAGATGTGGATCGCAAAAAAAAAAGGACAGAGAGTTAATAAAAGGAGATAAATAAAAGACTGAAGATTTTAAGCTGAATATATAGAAATGTTTTGATACATTACACATATACTAGAATACCTTATTACCATTGTGTTTCGTAACGGTGAAGCTTTCACCGTATATCATCAGTGGTCGTCAAGCAATTTCTGCTTAACCCTCCAAGGGGTTTCGACGAGATATCACGACTAATTTTGCAATTAACGATTATTTGATCTCGTCATCAGGACATTAACGCTTTATTATGATGACGAGATAAATATCTCGTCAATTTTCTTCTAACAACGAGATATATCGTCCATCACGATGTAGTCAGTTTTCTTCTAATGACGAAATAACTCGTTAAGACAACCACCAAAAGGGTTCACCACTTTAAGAGTACCAGACAGATACCGAACGTACTAAAAGCATTCAAGCAGCCAGAAAGAAGTTATGCCCTCCTCCCCGAAAGGGTTGGTTTCCTATTATTAAGAATAGAAAAGAAGAAAAGTTTGGAAAGTGGAGAGTAGGAAGAGACGAATATAAGTAAAAATTCTGAAGAGGCCTAGCTCTGACATCACACAAAAGAAGCTTCAAGAGGTTACCAGCTTGAGTCAAGACGATGATAAGATTATTACGAGAACGCGTGCCATGTTTCACGTATTTTTGTTCATTACACTATCTAATAAAATGCAGATTATAGCCCGGTGCACACATCCGGTTTTTCAACGTGCGTACATTAGATCCAATGGAGTAGTGCACACATGCTTTCGACGCCGCTGCTGCGATGCACGTCCAACTTGCGTGCAATTTGTACCGCAGTTCCCCACGGCGCCGCAGCTCGAAGCAAACGCTTCTCCATTCTGAAGTACCTTGTTTTCATATATAAATGGAATATAAATAATAATTAATAAATTGTTATATCCAGTAGCGTCTATTTAGTTACAAGATAAACTTTTTTTAACACCAAGTACGCGAAATAAACACGTTTTATTCGATAGAATATTTATTGCAAATGGCGCGAAATGAGAATTTGCGTTATTTCACGGTTTTGTGTGCATAGTTGGGCTTTGATGCCGCAAAGGCTACGTACGTTGATAAACCGGATGTGTGCACCGAGCCTAAATGGTTACAAATGTCCCTTAGTACTTTTGTATTTGAATTCGACAGAATATACATATTACGTTGATTGAAATTCAATATAAGCGAAGCATTAACAAAATTCGTTATGCAAGAAATTCTGTTAGAAATGAACGGTTTAAGCGGGTGGAAACGTAAGTAAACAGCAATCACAGTTACAGTTGAATTACAGCTCAAAGTGAGCTAATAAATAAAATAAATTGAGGTTTTGAGGGTCACAACTGAGAGTCGATAGGCCAATGTTTACGTTTTTATCTCCCAAAGTGGGTGTTGCACGATCAACTGATGGTTTGTTTGCACTTTTTATAATTCATTTGAACTTATTTCTAATTTTAGTTAAAGTAAAAGAGCTACATCACTGGAGAGGTCTTGAATGGGAGATTTCAAAAATACCAAAACATAAAAATCGATGTTTTGAAGGTATGTAGGGTACTTACTCCCCTTAAAAATAACCATACTTTTATTCTTTATACAATGGGGAAAAATATAAGAGTTGAATATTTTAAACCAAGCACTATCTCCAGAGATAAATAGAAATGCATGAAAAATCAGCATCATTTTTAGTACTACTTTAACAAGGATGGATGTTGAATATTAGCTTCCCATCCTTATTCGAATATTATATACTCGACATATTTTTACCATGTGCTGACATACTTTAGAATGAAACATACGAAATTCTTGCTTTTATAACCCTGTGAGGGGTGCAAATACATAATTATTTCAAAAATGATTCTATTCCGAGGAAAGGACCATTTGAATAATCTTTCTTAAGGTTAAAATAATCCATTAATTCTTAAGAAGGATATAGTTAAGTCATATGCGTTATGCCGTAAAAGCTACACTACACTACTCGGGTATCTCGTGACGCTCAAAAGGTTAATTTTTCAACACTCAAAAATAAGTTTTCAAAAACAAGTATTTTATTTTAAAGAGCTTAATTAAATAAGAAATTTCTTTCTTGAATTTTTATCAAGTTGTTAAATAGTACTTCAGAAGGATAATTATATCGCATAATACTATAAAAAAACGTACAACCTCAAGGAATAAATTTAACGCCCATACATCACGCAAAACAGTTATAATCTTTTGAATAGCAGAATTACTCGGTGTGACTCGGGTTTAATTGGTTAACTAACTTTCGATTTCGAAAATAAATTGTAATTCCTATTCATTACATGTAACTACCGATTTATAATAAAGGGTATAATTGTTAAATACACAAATGTTGGGACAGCTACAGTCTACGTTTATGAGCGATGGCAACGGACTTGGCGAATTTTTGGCGCACTTCTAAAGTTGCCAAGAAAATAATTATTTCAAAAATCTTTTTGTTTCAAAAATTTTTTTATTTCAAAAATCTTTTTATTTTTACAACGGAAAATGAAAGTTTGAAAACACTTTTAAGAATGTTTTGAAAATTATATTTTTTAACAACTTTCACAAAAAGTAATAAATTTAAATATATTTCAAAACACATTTGCGAACCAGCAGAAAAATTGAGCTACGAATGTTGGGTAAGAATATATACCCTGAAGTATATATACTGATGAAAAAGAAAAAGATTTATAAAAGAAAAAAAAGCAATAAATAATACAACCTGATACGTCAGAACTGTTCCGCGAAAGAATATTTTTTTTAACAAATCCACAAATGACAAAAAAAAAAAAAACTCTCAAACATTTCGTGGAAAATATTATAATAAAATAAAAATTCCACAACTGTAGAAATACAAATAAATGAACTAAAGTAACACAGAAAAAAACGTAGTGTGAGCACACACATACAGACAAAATTTGGAGACGCATTTTGTATCAGAAAGGTCCAAAAGGATAGAAAACTTGAAATGTATCCAAAATATTCAAAGTACAGTTGCGCGAAAAAACATACCATTCCTTTTCATTCGAACAATATTAACAGTAGAGAAAATGCAAAGATGGTGTTTGACATGAACTAACGTCTTCTATAAACTCAGACATAAAATTTGCATTAGGAGCAGCCTTCATATTAAATTGAGCACCAGCATCAAAATTTCCAATACGAACCCCTATTTCGATACACAATTTCCGCGAATCCATATCCAAATTAAACTTTGCATATGAAATTTCATGATATTAAGTCTTACCGTTGCGAAGATATGAGTACAGAAAGAATCGATCTTCTAATGTTAAATCCGTTTTTCTTACGATTTATGCATAATTTTTTAAATTATATTTCTAGAGCGCTGATATTTGATACCATGTTCCTGTTAAACAACCGAAACGAAATACATCTAATATTATATTTTGAAAATAGTTTCTAGTATGCAATAATAATTATTAAATTAATGTTTGAAAAAGTTATGTATTGGAACCTTCTTATATTTGTTGAGAATCGATTCAAAACTGAAAACAAACAAAATCGAAACAAAAAAGGCAACAATTCAGCTCATTCCGATACGTTTGTGAGCAACATTGAATTTTCCTTATTGTTGCGATTTTAAAGGCAATCAAAAGTTAAAAAATGTCTGACAAGAATCTGATTAAAATTCTCGGATCGTTTGCACCTGAATTTGATTGCTATCAGAGCTATAGCTACAATTAATCTTTATCTACAAATAGCGATTTTCTATGTCGAGATGATATCTGAAATTGACACCAACTTTAGGATTGAATATCTCAGGATATAAACTGGCGTGGTGTGGAAGTTTGGAGAGTAGAGTGCACCAGCTCAGGTGTAGCCTTGTCATCTGAACATGATTCAAAATTACGTTGGGCCATAGGATCTTTCCCTCCGGAATTGATCCCGGACCGTGGCCAATAACACGTTGTGTTGCTCCAGTGCGTAGTTAATTTAAATACCTATCTACCGCAAGATGTAATGGTAGTAAAGTCATGAAGTATCAGTAGATTTTTTTAGTCCCCTTATCCAATTGTTTTTTTGGATTTGAATTTGTAGATGACGTATTTCCTATTGAATGACACAATTGAATTTGCACTAAAATGAATAGTGGTACAAATAAAAGAGGTGATTCGGGAGGTTTTTTCCGCGACTGTACAAACACTCCATTCTTATTTATATACATAGATTAGATAACGGATCGTAGCCCACTTTACAATCCGGTATAATCTTATTTATATTTCATTCTGTTTGCGTGTAATCTTAAAATTAATTTATTTAAACTAAAAATTACCACCCTCAATAAAATTTATTCACAAGGCCGAATCGGAATTATCTTTCTTCAACTTTTGAACCTTTAACCTATGGTCTTAAGAACACATTACACGTATTCGTCTTGCATCCATAATGTGTAATTTCTCCTAATTTACATCCAGATGCATTTTCGTGCAGCAATTATAAGTGCAAAGACATTTACGTTTTCCGGTCAAAATATTAAATTTCCATAAATAACCCAAATCCCTACAGTGTCGTCACATTAAGCCGTGCCTTAGTTTAATAAACCTCGCGTTTGTAACACGTACGTTTCATCGCAATTCAAATAATCGATTAGTCTAGTAATACTATTCGAATAACAGCAGCATCCTCATTGGTCGAGCGCTCTCGTTGAGCTATTGACGTCATCACGCCAACAAACAAACGGTTCTTTCATTTTAGGAGTTGAAAATGGCGGTGGCATAAACAAAACCTGTTACGTCAAAGTGTGCTGATTATTCGCTGACAAGTAAAACTCACCTTGATAAATCATGGAAATCGTATGAGCATGAAGGTATAGTTTTGAAAAAGAGCTAACTTATGGAATTTGATACACAACGTAGTAGGCTTAGACCAGAAACTCAATACCTAATAAAAATACGTTTAATGTACAAATGTTCAATATTAGATTTTAGGTAATTGGTAATTTTAGTTAACGTCGTACTAGAGCAACACAACGGGCTATTGACGACGGTCCGGGATTAGATTTTAGTAGAAAAATATAATTATATAAGCATTTTGGAAAATACCATATGTATCTTTAACACATTAAAAAACATATCATCATGGAAATTAAAGTTTAATCATTCCGAAAAAATCTTAGCTCCTGAGTTTTTGCGTAGACGACATGAATTTATTGTGAGAAAAAAATAATTTTCGTAGACACAATGGTACGTTTGTTGAAGGTTGTGAAACTGAGTTTACGTCACACTGAAGTGAAACAATGGACAATTGGAGACAACCCGGGATCAATTTCGAAAGGAAAGATTCGAGCACATCTCGTATTTTGAACCATGGTCAGATAGCTGAGATGTCAAACGACACTCTAAACTTCCACACCGCAACAACGTGAGTACATTTGAAACCATCCAAAATTCAACGTGCTCCAGTACATGTTACGGTATTTCGTTTGACCTAGTTTCGAACTCGCAACCATCTGGTTGCAAATCCGCGACTCTGCCACCTGGGATATCACGGACTAAGGAATAAATATTAATAATATATTATAAGTCTATAAATCTAAACTTAGCTAAATCATTTTTTTTATATACAGAGGCATGTACATATAAAACTTTCAGTCGAGCTAAATGTCGCTGGCGTTAGTGTTTCTGAGATGATCATGTTTCATGAACGTATTTTATAAATTTTAGTAAACGTAGTACTAGAGTAACACAACGGGCTATTGACGACGGTCCGGGATCAGTCCCTTAAGGGAAAGATCCGATGACAACACCTCGTAATTTTGAACCACGGTCAGATGACGAAGCAACACCTGAGCTGGCACTCTCCAAACTTCCACACCAACCCAACGTGAGGAGTTTCGGCCACGATAGATTTTAAGTGCACCAGCCGCCTCTACACCATACGCTTACAAACATCCATTCCCGGACTCGGATTTGTACCAGGAACCTTCCGATATCTAGAGGCTAACACCTTAACCACTATACCGTTTGGTACGAACATATTTTGCGAACATATTTTGAACTTGATGTCTTTTGACTTATTTTCTTAATACTATTTGAACGCTTATATTTAACGCCAAACATTAGTAAAATGGCAATAATCTACATTTTAATGTAACCCCAATATCTATCATGCAAAAACACTTGGACAGCAAAAATAGATGGTAATTGGTAATGGTAATTTTAGTTAACGTCGTACTAGAGCACCCCCACAGGCTATTGACGACGTTTCGGAACGATCCCTTAAGGAAAAGATCCGAGGACAACACCTCGTAATTTTGAACCACGGTCAGATGACGAAGCAACACCTGTATTGGCACCCCACTCTCCAAACTTCCATACCAACCCAACGTGAGGACTTTGGCCAAAACAGCTTTAAGGTGCACCAGCCGCCTCTAAATCATACGTTTACAAACATCCATGCCCGGACCCGGATTCATACCAGGAACCTTCCGATCTAGAGGCTAACACCTTAACCACTATACCGGTTGGTCGGCGCATATTATTTGGTTTCTATGAGTTTTTCTGAAAATCTCTCATATAAAGTTAATTACTTGATGTTGACCAATCAACTATCATAAATCAATTTGGAGTAGTTCATTCTTGGGAATATTTATGGATAAAGTGCTGAAATCTTATTAAAAAAATTTGCCTAAACTAATAGGGGTATTTGAATTAAAGTCGCACTGAGAACATCAGAATGGGCTATTGGCGACGGTTCAGAATCAATCCCGAAAGGAAGATCCGAGGGCAACACCACGCAATTTGAACCACGGTAAGATGATGAGGTCAACACATGAGTGCACCAGCCCCGTATGCACGACGTTTTTTTGTTGGATCCAGTTCAAACTCCAACCTTCTAATTGCTAATCCAGAGGGTTGCAATCAGAGGGTCGGAGTTCTTTAAGTTAGATCTTCCATTAAGATAGATTGGAGAAGTTAGATCTTCCAATTGGGCTGCCTTGCTCCTCAGGTTTTGAGCCTCATGTTTAAATAAAGAAAAAATTTTTAGATAACTATTTTTTATTCGAATTAGAAATTTTAAATATTTTGGCGAGGGACGCATTCTGACTCATCACTTGACTAGTTTTCGAATACCCCCGATTTCAGACCCCCCCCCTACACACACACACTTCTTCAATACAAATTCCAAAGAATAACTTCCGAATTGTACCCGAGCTCAGGTGTTGCTTCGTCATCTGACCGTGGTTCAAAATTACGAGGTTTTATCCTCTGATTTTTCCCTTAAGGGACTGATCTTGGACCGTCGTCAATAGCCCGTTGCGCTGCTCTAGTACGACGTTAACTAAAATTACCCGAATTGTACCCGATAGTTAAGGTAATGGTAATTTTTAGTTAACGTCGTACTAGAGCAACACTACGGGCTATTGACGACGGTCCGGGATCAGTCCCTTAAGGGAAAAATCAGAGGACAAAACCTCGTAATTTTGAACCACGGTCAGATGACGAAGCAACACCTGAGCTGGCACCCCACTCTCCAAACGTCCACGCCAACCCAACGTGAGGACTTTCGGCCACGACAGATTTAAGGTGCACCAGCCGCCTCTACACCATAAGCTTAATCCATGCCCGGACCCGGATTCGAACCAGGAACCTTCCGATATAGAGGCTAACACCTTAACCACTATACCAGTTGGTCGGCCCCGTCAATTAGATTAAACGCCAATCTTTTCCGAAATGGTGATAAGCCACATTCTAAGGTAACCCGCTTATTATCAAGCGATAGCATTAGACAGCAGAAGTAAAATTCGTCGTTTTTTTACACTAAAAATTATTGTCATGGAGATTCACTTGTAACATATTTGCTCAACTGACTACACTTTACAAAATAAGAACATAGAAAATGCTCACTCTTAAGCTTAGTTCGACAAATAGAGGAAAAAGTATTTCCAAAGTGCCCTCGATTTATTTTCAAGCCCATTTCGGAGCATGGGTTTTTCTGAAATATTCTTCATCCCAAAGCATTTTATACTAACGACTAAGAACATACTGTGTCTATTTGTTACCCCGCCTGTTATATAGATGTGATAGGGAATTTTAGTGTAAACAAACCAGACGAAAAATGGAGATTTTACTTCCTATTACCCAAATACTCTCGCATGATAAATCTCAGGGTTACTTTGAAATCTAGTTTATCACCGTTTTAGCAAAATTCGCGTTTAATTTAATGACCAACAAACTATAGTACTTCAATTCGAAATTCGTTCTATGGAATTTTTATTGTTGACGTGTTGGGAAAAACAAGCCAAATGGCTTAGCTCCTGTACTTACGTACAGGAAGTACGTTCCTCAGCAAAGAAAATATTACTGATACATACATTTAGCCTTAACGGAAAGTCTCATACCTGCAATTTAATAGAGCAGTTTTACTGTGTTGTGAAAACTTGCAGTGTAATGTATAGTAATTTTTAATTTCAGTCTTTATACGTTAATTCGGTGAATATTTACCAAGTTTGTTTCTCTTAATGTTGACGTTGTTTGGCGAAACTTGGCTAAAAATGGTCCCTTGCACCATAAGAAATTTAATCCAACATTTTTTATGAAAATTACTAAGTGTTTCAAAAATGATCTCTACCTGTGTTAATACTTAAAGTAATGGTAACCAAAAGTTCTCGCTTTGATGATAAAATATTATAGAAATGTTATACAGTGAATTATCGTATTTGAGATAAATAATATAGCAAATTGAACTATTGGTGTTGGGCCATCCTACTCCCGGCAACCCATTCTTCCTTTGTTGTGCAAAACATAATACATTCTATTGGCTCCTTCCAGCACGTGACTTCCCTGTGATTTTGTCTCATAAATACATTTGCTTGTTTTCGCTTAATGTGTAAAAGATTGCAAATAAATTATAGTTAATTTTAATCTCGAGATGCTCTCTCAGCCATCCGTCTCTACAGTGGCTGCAAAATTGATGAAATCACCAGTCTACTAAGTCGCACGGACCAACCAGATGATTAATCAATGGATATGCGTCTTCACCCGTATCGTGGACCAATCAGATGATGAATGTTTGGTTCCACCCAGCTGACGAAAGTAATTTAAGGATGACGTTTCTACTGATTTTAGTTATATGATCCTTTTGGGGCACATAAAAAGGTTACTATTGCCTCATTATTTTTATGTTTCCTCTGTGGTTTATCCAAGCGGTTGCAGCAGGCACAGGTTCAATTCCAGTAATCACTCTGGGTGAATTTCTTTTCCATATCATAAACGTTCCTCGTGTGTCTATTTACTTGATAAAAACAGCTTTGCACAGTCCTTCTGTTGTTAAAACCAAACAAACCTTTATCGTTAAAAATACGCAGCCTATTATTTAATTTTTATTTTGTTCACAGTTTATAAACATTTTCTTTTTTTTTCTCAACTTTCTTATGATTGTTAATACCTATGCGAATACCTAAATGTGCTATACCTAATTTGTGTTTTTGCAAGACTTGATGAAGCCTCAGGTCATCGGCTAGATAATCAAGTATGACGATAGATGGTAAACAGACGGTTGCCTGTTTTTAAACAAATCCAATACACGGAATGGTTTGAAATCCGAAATTGAAAAATGAATTTTATTTGTGTTGTTCGTCGAAGCAAAAAGATAGGAGGCATAATCAATTTGAAAGCAAAATAACGAAATGAAGTCAATGTCAGGGTACAGTATTCTTTCAAAACAAACTTTTACTTTTATCCGATTGCTATAAAATTTATAGACAAGGATGTTACTTGCCAAGGTCCCTCCAAAGAAATGTTTTTCTAATATTGATATATTTTTTTGAATAAAAAAAGTAAAGACGATACTTTGTGATATTAAAAAAAAGAAACAGTTATTAAATTAGTTAATTATTGAACTCATTTTTTACTATACGATATGAAAGCTTGAAGATCAATAATTTGTTATTTTTTTACACTTACATAATCATATCACATATCTATATATAAACACTTAAAAACTGATAGAGATACAAGATTTGAATGTGTAATGCTATTTATATCATTAATATTTGGGGGAAAACACAACTAATGTAAACTGATATGTATAATAGTATAAAAAAACGTGTAAACTATAAAAGGTCTTTTTCAATGCCAATGTAGTTCCTTGCTATGGAATATTAGTGATGAAATAAAATAAGGCAGACCTAGCTAAAAGTCTAGACCAATGATGGCAAACCTTTTGAACTCTGTGGAAACCGAAAAAAACCTAGCTTAACTCTGGTGTCGTGTCATATCTAGAAATATCCATAATTTTGTAATATTTGCAAACCTAGTAAAAAAGGGTTTTTTTTTTTGTATATGTATTTATTTATCTCTCTATATTAAAAAAAAAGTTACCGACGCCGCAGGATTGAAATTTGTGTTGTTTAGCTCCATTCTTAGACGGTTTCCCGAGAAAGTACTGATCGGGAAAAAATGAAATTAACATGCTTTGTTCTTCATCGTATTCCCTGGATAATTATTAAGATTTTTTTCCGATGCGGCTATTAGTTTAGGTTTTATTAAGTGTTAAAGTTGAAGAAGTGAAATTTCTTCCGCGAGTGAGCATTATTATAGGGTAGTGAACGTATTGTGCTGGTGATGTAAAACAAACGTTTGACTCCAATTATGCCTCGTCGAGCACTGTATCTGTTTCTTCTACCATCTTCGTCTCACCTCTCTCAATGTAAGCACACGAAAACATACGATCGCGTTACAAGCCAAGTTAGCGCAGAGTGCGTTGTTCTTGGACGAAGACCTTCCGTCAACGATGCGTTTCACCTAAATTGTCTTGGTGTGTCACCTTTAACATCCGTGTCATAGATTCGCTATCACTGCAAATTTCTGTTCCCAAACTTTTATGCAAAATGGAAGGAAGGACTCTAGACCTTCCATTTGGCATAAATATTTGCATTTCTAACTGATTGGTTGACGATTTGGGGAAGTGATAAAATGTGTAAGACAAACAGAGATCCCTAAAAATTTTACAACACCCCCGATTTTATGGTATCCGAACACTTTCTAGACCCTTTTTTTAATGAGGTAAATAAACATTTTAATGATATTTTTATGTTTAGTGTTATTAAACCATAGCATTGGGCAAAAATATTTAAAATATATGTTAATAATTTTGTAAAAATGATAATTATGTATGAAATATTTAAAAAGTTTGTCAAAAACTTCAAATGCGCTTCATGAAAATCTATTCAACCAATTTGAAAAATCATGCAACCAAAATACACTATATGCATTTTTCTAGAGAATAAAATGGAATAAAAAGGATATTTAAGTAAATTAAAATTTTACAAACGATCGAAAAATGAATACAAGATTTTTGATAGTTTTACAGTTCTATTTCTTAAATAAATAGCTATAATTTAAAAACTTTTGAACTCAGCATAGTTATTCTAGTTCCTTCCCTAGACAATATTATAACGAACAAGTTCTCAAATTTTTACGATAATCTATCAATAACTTTTTGTGTTATAACAATTGAAGTGAGGACTTAATACATAACAATTAATTTAGAGTAAGAATAGTTTGTAGTGTTTTCTCTCTCTTATTACTATTGTTTGTGTAAACAATTTTTTTCTTCACTTCTCTTTAAAAATGTTTACAATATTTCCTAACGAAAGAAAGTTTAAACATATAAGAAAACTTTAAAAAATTATATTTGCAAAACAAAGTAAGTTTAAAATTTAAATTTTGATTGCTTTTGGGTCGGTTAACGGGATCTTTCTGTTTTTTCCTTCGCCTTGATTAAAATCTTAATATCTCTAACTAATCAAATTAGAGAAAAAATCAAATATACTTTGCAAAGTCAAATAAATACTCTTATCATATAAGATCAAAAACGTTTTTTGGAAATTTTTGTCACAAATGACTTTTTCAACGTTGTCGGATACATTAACCTTTTTTTTATGTAACGATTCTATTTGTCCTTCCTTGGAATATAATTATTCTTTGAAACGATTCTGTTGATCCTTTCTTTGGAATATAATCATTCTATGAAACTACTCTATCAGACCTTTCCTTGGAACAGAATCTTTCTATGTAATCTCAATCGATTGATCCTTTCCTTGGAATAGAATTTTCTATGGAATTATTCTCTATGGGTCCTTTACTTAGAATAGAATCGTTCTATGGAACTATTCATATAATTTCTTGGAATAGCATCTTTCTGTGGAACGATTCTATTGTCCCTTCGTCAGATTGTAATTATTTTGTGATATTCTGTTACTTCTTTCATAAGAGGTACGTAGGTATGTTAATTAACGTCACACTGGAGGAACACTATGATCAAATTGGTGACGGTCCATAATCAAACCCTAAGGGAAAGATCCGAGGACAACACGTAATTTGAAACCACGGTCAGATGACGAGGTCACACCTGATCTGGTAACCCATCTCTTCAGACTTCCACACCACGCCAAGGAGAGGACATTTGAGGCCACGGTAGGTTTAACGTGTGCACCAGCCGCCTTTGTACATGAGGATATTTGGTTGGATTCGAACTCGCAACCTTCCGGTTGCTAATCCATTACTCTACCAACCGGTTCACCGCAGCTCTTCTCTCTCTTTCATTACAATAGAATCCTTAGAAAATTCTATTGCTCCTTTTCTTCTAATAGAATCCCTTAGAAAATTTTATTGCTCCTTTTCTTCTAATAGAATTCCTTGAAAATATTCTTTTGATCAAGATTAAAATTGGTTTGAGTTTATACTGGGGAATACAGGTTATAAAAGGGGAAATTATGCGATTTCTTCGATAGGTAAATGGACAACCAATACCAAATGAGGCAACACTAGTTTAAGCCACACAGCAAATGCACCAGCCCACTCTAAAAATAGCAGTTGCTTAAGGTTTCACGGTCTTTTACAGGCTTCGTTCTCATTTTACTTAGAGCAACGTAACACACGTTGCGAAAACAGAAAACAACTCTTTCAATCTAAGCTCTCTCATGAGATTTTTTTTTATCATCCGATTCTTCAAATTGCATTCGCTCGCTTTCTTTTCATCAATTTCCATTTCGGTCTTCTACGGATTCCGTACACAAGCCAACATTGACCCTGAAAATAAAAAAACAGAGTCCTTCCGTACACACAGGCAAAAACACGGATTAGGCTTTGTTTACAAGTGTGTAAAGTGCTCTTCGCGATCGATTCAATCAAAAACTGCTTTAACTGGATCTCCTTTCATCCGATTTACGACAATGGTTCAGAGGGGAATTAAATTTCCCCAGGACCTAAATTCGATTTCATTTCCAATCAATTTATCGGTCGGGAGACTCAAAAATAAAACGGAAATGGAAGGGATTTTGTGTTCTTTCTGTCCCCCTTTAAACAATAAATTAACGAACTGCTTCCCAAAATACACTTCATTTCCGATTAATCGATGCAAATCGTTATCATTTAATTCGAAGAGAAGTTTTGGATAGTCGTATATAAAACGAAAATTGTGACGTTTCTTTTCAGTTTTCTACTCTCAAACTTGTTAGCGTAGCAAAGTTTGATTGCTGGGGAATCCATACTAAATGAGATCGGTTTTAATAAATTAACAGCCATGTCAAGTTTAAGTATTGACTTGACCTTTTAAAATAACTTTTATTTGAAAGGAAAGTTTTCCTGATAATTTCTCTGAATAGAAGTCATGTTTTAAAAATATTTATTTCAATAAATAACCTCAGACAATAAACATACATGATTCACATTACAGCACCTTTTGGTGATTTGTAAATCGAAAAAAGGAATTTAAAGGGGAATTGTAGAATAAACGTCGCTTTGGAACAACACGGCGACGGCACTGGATTTGTTCCGAAGAGAAATATCCCAGGACAACTCCTCCTATTTTGTACCAGGTTCAGATGACGAGGTCAACTCTTCGAATGTCACTCCTCTCCAAACTTCCACACCTTGTCAAAGTGAGGTCATTTGAGGCCACGATTTAAATACGATTCCTCCAGAGGAAAGGAATCACAAAGGCTATGTGGATCTATCTATCTATATATATATATATATACAGGGTGGTCCCGAATTCATGGTACAAACTTTAATGGTAGGTACAGGACATTGTAACAATGATTTATTGTATAGGAATGTATAGTCGCAAGTGACGCGGTGAGGCGTAAACAGGGGAAATAAAAGGAAAGAGAAATGGAGTGATCGGTTGGTATCATTGCCGGTAGAGGGCAGTAGATGTCTAGCCGCTGTTGAACATGATGCATCGCAGTAGGGAAAAGCGCCATTCACAATTGTGCTGCCGTAGACGATGGGTGACTTTACGTATGCAGAAAAAGCAGACATGCATTACATGTACGGCCGTGCAAATGGTAACGGCAGAGCTGCGTTACGAATGTATCGCGCGGAGTATCCTGATCGACGAATGCCGGATCATAGAATTTTTCAACGGTTACATCGTCAACTTTGTGAAACAGGTGCGTTCGACGTCAACAGACATGGCGCTGGTCGAGTAAGAGCTGTACGCACTCCAAGGCTGGAAGAAAGCATCTTGAACATTGTGGCTGATAGACCCGAGTCAAGCACAAGAACTGTTGCGCGTGACGTAGGTGTGAGTCATCAGACTGTATGCAGAGTGTTAAACGAAAATCGCTTACACCCCTTCCATTTTCAGAAAGTACAAGCATTGAATCCGGCAGATTATCCTCGCCGCGTGAACTTCTGCCTGTGGGTGATGCAGCAATGTGCGTTGCAGCCGGATTTCGTAGATTATGTGCTATTTACAGATGAAGCGACATTTTCACGCGAGGGTGTCTTTAATGCGCACAATTCCCATGTGTGGGCAACCGATAATCCACATGCAACACGTCGACATGCGTTTCAACAACGTTTCAGTATTAATGTGTGGGCTGGTATTGTGAACGACTTTTTGATTGGCCCATACTTACTACCCACGCGGCTCACTGGCGGAAGCTATCTTATTTTTCTGAAAGAAGTGTTACCACAACTGCTGCATGATGTTCCGATCGCCATTCGTAACCGCATGTGGTTTCAGCACGATGGGGCGCCAGCACACTTCAGCATTGATGTACGGAATTACCTGAATGCCACGTTTGGTACTCGATGGATTGGGCGTGGTGGACCAGTCCCTTGGCCACCCCGATCTCCCGATTTATCGAGCCTCGATTACTTTTTATGGGGACATCTAAAGCATCTTGTTTATGAGACTCCAGTTGACTCAGATGAGGATCTCGTCGCTCGCTTATCTGTAGCTGCTGCAGGTGTGCGTGAAATACCAGGCATCTTTGAACGTGTACGCCAATCGCTCCACCGACGCTGCCAAGCATGTATCGATACTGGTGGACGCAATTTTGAACAATTACTGTAAACATGACACTTGTCAACAACGCTTTCAATAAAATCTTTGTTTTTCCTTTCGGCCGTTATTTCCCCTGTTTTCGCCTCACCGCGTCACTTGCGACTATACATTCCTATACAATAAATCATTGTTACAATGTCCTGTACCTACCATTAAAGTTTGTACCATGAATTCGGGACCACCCTGTATATTCCTATATATCTATATTGCATAAAATCCAACTAGTTGTTTGGGGGGGGGGTTGTTTCACGTGGTATGGCGTGTGACCTTTGCATGTTGTTGCTGTTCAATTGAACGCCGACGCTTACATGAACATTTTGGCCAGTCAGGTTCTTCCAGCACTCTGGCAATTTTATGAAATGGACGGATGTTACTTCTGTGACGACAACACTCCGTATCATGTTGCAGCCTCTGTCAAGCAGTGGTATCAAGATATGGATGTAAGACGACTTCCCTGGCCTGCTCAGAGTCCCGACTTAAACCCCATAGAACATATGTTGGACGAGTTAGAGCGACGCTTACGGACCAGGGAACTACGTCCGAAATCTGCAGCTGAGCTGGTGACATTCTTGCTGCAGGAATGTACACTAATACCCATAGCTATCAAATCCTTGTTGAAAGTATGCCCAGAAGGATTGCTAGTGTAACTGCAGCACGTGGGGGACCATCCCCCTATTAAATCATGTATTATTTCCCTTATACCATCACATCTTGCTGTCCTATCCATTATTATAGGGTAGTATATATATGTATGTTGTGTCAGATTTGAGGGGATTGCAGAACTAACCAATAGGATTCATGTATATTGAACGAATGTCTAAAAAAGCTATAAAATTTTCACACATGCTGCTTGGAATGAATGACAGCCCTAGCAGCAAAAAGAAAGATACAAAGAGTTCTATCGCCGGTTACATTATACAACAACGTGGAACAGACCCTTTCGTACACGATGGTATTTCTCCCTTTTAAACTCTCCCAACCTGGCTACCGTATCCATAGTTTAAAGGGGTGAGTGATTGCTATCTTTTTAAGTGCAAATAAAATTATTTCCTAACGGTAATTCCATCTAAGAGTGTTCATCAATTTCTACATTAGTCGTTATAGCAATTCATCTTGCTTCATATTTTTGGATTGCCATGGATATTTGAAAAGTGGAATGTCAGTCCAGAGAGTTCACCTCATCATCTGAACACGTTAAATATTAAGAGGCATCCTCGTGTCTTTTCCTTCGGGATTGATCCGCCGAATTATTCCAGAATGACGTAAATTTAACTAACTATATGCTTTAATAATATTTACATTGTAACAGTTGGAAGTGCCGGTGTTTTATTGGCATTTAGTATGTTTTTAATTAACGTCGCACTGGTGTAACACAACAGGCTATGATAGTGGCGGAGAATAGCAATCAGAGAGCCGAAATTCATTTCAATCCAAACTGTCTTTTACGTTGGTTCTGGTGCACGTTCAATTTGTCGTAGCCTGCCGTCATCTGAGATGTTAAACTCGTCATCTAGTTCATAATTATGAGGTGTCTTTGATCTATCTTTTTATAATTGATCCCGAATCGCGTCTCCAATAGCCTGTTGTGTTGCTTCTGTGAGACGTAAACTCAACTACCTACCTACCAACTGGTTACAAACTGGGGTTCGAACTCCGGACCTTGTGGATGGCAGACAAATGCCATGACGATTATGCCTTGTAGATGGCACGATCAATACCGAAACATTCAAAGTAATGCACTTTCAACAAACAGATAGGTAAGTACTAAGTATTATATAGGACTAGGGGGCCCGCCCCCTGCTCGCTAACACTCGCCAACCCCCGGAGGATTGCTTTGCAATCCTCAATGGTTCGCTGCGCGAACCTATGCTCGCTTCGCTCGCATCCATGAAGACATATGTCCTAGCAAAAGGGATTGTTTACAAAATATCATACTCCAGAAAATATTTTTCAAATCTAAATTTGCTATAGTACAGAAAAATATATATACAGTACCCTGGAATCAGAATTCAAATGATAACTTTGATCAAATTTTGAGTCGAAATGCGAGCGCTGCTTTTGAAATTGAATATCCAGCATGGTGTTTGTGTGTACATTTCCAGCACTCTCGAGTCACCCACACTTTTTCATTGAGTTTGTCGTCGAAAGTTGTAATGCAAGCGTCTTGTTGAACTATAATGGTTGGCATTGAAAAGGACCGTTTTTTAATGGCCCTGAAAAGATCCTTCGCTTTCTTCGATTACTAATTATAAACTGCAACAGCTCGACTAAAATTCATTTTTGTTTTCAATAAAATTTCAACCGATAACGCTATAAATTCAATTGAGGCGCAAGGCTACGAAGTGAACAAACAACCGTACAATGTTGCCAAAATGCGATAACAAATAACGTCTTTTTTGCGTGCCACGTAAGAGAATTTTATATATATAGATTTGCGAGTCCATGCGAAATTATGTAACAAAGAACTGGAATTCATCCCGAAGGGAAAGAACCAAGTACGCCTCGTAATTTTGAACCATGGTCAGATTGCAACACCTGTTTGCACCCCTTTCTTCAAACTCCCAAGTGAAGACATTTAAGGTCACGACAGATTTAACGTGCACTAGCCCCCTTCGTACACGACGGTCTTTCACTGTATCGTGTTTTGTACTCATAATCCTCCTGTTGTTAATCCGTTGCTCAACCAATTGGACTATCGTAGCTCCATCTCTTTATAGGAAACATTGTTCAAGTTGTTAAGTATCAAAGATTCCTTTTAAAGCCAAACATATTTGAAAATTCGTTGCCTACATTACATTTTTCATTGTTCTTTCCAAATTTCTATGAGCAAATTTCCTCAATGCGTAGGTCATCAGTTTACCCCTTACCATTTCCGAACCATTACCCTTTAATTCAACAACACAGGCAATGCTAAGACAATAATTCATAGTGCAACCATTATGCTAAAATATTCATTACTCATTAAACAACCCTGTGCATGTGTCCAGCGTCTTTAGATATGTCTGTGATGTCACGTCATATCTTATATCAAACCAAATCAGATTAGATGCGCTTAAAGCTTTTGAATATTAAACGATGGCATTCTCGTACAGAAACCCTAAAAGCCTACATCTACGGAACAAATTGTTTTCTTCCACATCATTTACGTGAACATGGGGAAATATATGATGTGGATACATCAACCTTGTATACGAAAGGCTGGAAAGTAGCATAGTTTGGAATATTTGCCATTATTTATTGTTCAGCGAATTGTATACGGAAGTTGAACTCTCTTTTTCTCTCGGTGGTTAGTTTTTCTTACTGTTTGAGGAATAATGTTTTGGGGAAGATAAATTTTCAGAACATGCAGGGGAGTATGGGTTCCATAATCTTCTGGGGAGATATCGAACACATGCGGTATGTTTGATCGTTCGAGAAAATATGTTCGATATGGATATGTTTTCGGGTATGTTAGAGAATGTAGAGCACGTTGTGTGTAGTATGTTTATTCAAAGGGTTTTTGATTCAGAAAACAGCGAAAAAATTTCTGAACATGAAATATATTTCCCAATTTTTTGCAATTTTTGTAATCATAATTCACTTTTATGTTATGAAACTTTACACACTAAATTTTCTCATATCAAATAAAAATTATTTTTGTGGTAGAAAACTATATGATATATAATTATTCTACAAAAGAAGATTGTGTGTATCTTAAAGCAAAAGAAGGTTTGTTTAACATCCAAATTGTTTACGTTCTTCAGTTATTATATGTCAAAAAATATATTTGTAATGTTGAACATTAGCTAATCACTTATTGAACTATAATTTACAGGTAAGTAGTAGGGATGCTACATCGATGTTTTTCCATATTTTCAAAACATCGATGCTTTTTTAAAAACATCGATGTTTTTAACATCGATGTATTGGAGTCGATGTTTTTGTAACATCGATGTTTCTACTTGTCGATGTTTTTACGTTGTCGATGTTTTATTTTTAAATGAAAAAAGTATCCTTATAAAAATTTTAAAATTAACAAAGTAGCATAATTTTTCTAATCAGCAAATTTATCATACTTATAGACCAAAGTGACCAAGAGTGAAGGGCCTGAAAAGTAGGGATGCGACATAGATGTCGATGTTTTCAAAACATTGATGTTTTATAAAAACATCGATGCATTGGAACCGATGTCGCATCACTAGTTGCTAAATCAGTTTTAGGAACAGGGGGAAAAAATTTAAATACACTGAATTTTAAAAATATCGATGGTTTGGGGGCGATGCATTATCACCATCTATGTTTTAATTTTGAACATATATGTTTCAAAACATCGATGTTTTGCTGTCGATGTCGCATCACTAGGTGTTAAACCATTTTTAAGAAATGGGTTTAAAAAGTTTATATACACTGAATTTTAAAAGCATCGATGGTTTTAGTGCGATGTATTATCAACATCGATGTTTTAATTTTGAACATCGAAGTTTCAAAACAAATTACAAACCAGTTTTAAGAAATGGGGTGAAAAGTTTAAATTCACTGAATTTTAAGAACATCGATGTTTTGCTGTCGATGTTGCATGACTAGTTGCTAAACCAGTTTTAAGAAATGGGGAGGGGGAGTTTAAATGTACTGAATTTTAGAAACATCGTTGTTTTGCTGTCGATGTAGCTTCATTAGTTGCTAAATCAGTTTTAAGAAATGGGGTGAAAAGTTTAAATTCACTGAATTTTAAGAACATCGATGTTTTGCTGTCGATGTTGCATGACTAGTTGCTAAACCAGTTTTAAGAAATGGGGAGGGGGAGTTTAAATGTACTGAATTTTAGAAACATCGTTGTTTTGCTGTCGATGTAGCTTCATTAGTTGCTAAATCAGTTTTAAGAAATGGGGTGAAAAGTTTAAATTCGCTGAATTTTAAAAACATCGATGTTTTGCTCTCGATGTTGCATGACTAGTTGCTAAACCAGTTTTAAGAAATGGGGGGAAAAAGTTTAAACACACCGAATTTTAAAAACATCGATGTTTTGCTGTCAATGTAGCATCATTAGTTGCTAAACCAGTTTAAGAAATGGGGGGAAAAGTTTAAATTCACTGAATTTTAAAAACATCGATGTTTTTGGGTCGATGTATTATCAACATCGGTGTTTTAATTTTTAACATCGATGTTTCAAAACATCGATGTTTTGCTGTCGATGTCGCATCCCTAGTAAGTAGAATATCCCAACGGAATTATCAATTTTCACCTTTGAAACGTAAGGTATAGCATGAAGATTAAACAGTTTCAATTCATTTTAATGCTTTCTTTAGCGATTTGGGTACTTCTGCGTGTGCTTCTAATAAAAGAAATTACTGCTTTTATTAATTCAACAAGTAATTAAAATTCTACATATAAAAGTTTGATTAATAAAATAGGTTATTCGAATTTTACATGCCGGTGTTTGTTATATTGCTAAATTGTAAATTTAAACCTACAGTTTGAGTCCAAATTAAATTTAGATATGATATTTACGACCCTAAATAGATATAGACAGTATTATGTCAATATAGAACTAAACTGGTAACATCAAATGTAATAAACGCTAGAATACACATCAGGATATAACAATTAAGAATCAATTAAAATAAATTATCCATTACCTTGTACATTTAGCAATATTGGGTTCACAAAAAATATTTCAACAAAACTGACTTCTTTTTCATGCAACTGAAACATAGTGGAACACATTTTTAATGACAGCAATTGAACAGACATTAGCATTTGTTTTAAGTAGAATTCTGAGAGGGACTTTCGATGTAAATAAAGAAACTATCAGAAGACAAAGATTTATTTCACTTCCGGTTATCCAATTCTCTCGATAGGCAAAAAACGGAGTTATCGTGTCGACAAGAAAGAAATGCACTCCTGACACGAAGTCTATGTACTGGCCATCACGTGAAACAGGTCTAGAAAACTGGTGTCCGTAAATTCTTAAAGGACGATGATGGTAAATATAATAATTAGAAATACATACAGACTTTATAAAGATTTACACGCATAAAGAAACCAATTTACGCGAATGTAGTATATGCTTGTAGTATGGTCTTGGCGAATCACACACAGAAGCATATTGTCAGTAGTTTTTCGTCTACTTTCCCCTTTCAAAATTTAGCAGGTCATATGTCTATCCCTCTCTGAAAGGCAGGATTGACATCGGTTGTGAATGCTCTTCACAAGATTGTCCAGTAAATTTTGAAGTAGGTTCCATCATTCCTGTTTTCAGCGCAATAACCAGACTTTTTTTTGGTACGCATAGGAAAACTTCGTTCTACCATGCGCACTCTCAAGAACGCCCCATGCATGTTATATGGGATTGAGGTCAGGGGAGTAAGCAGCCTACTTCAATCAGTCTATTCCTTCAGTGTTCAGCAAGCCATCGACATTGACCGAACGATAAAAACAGGCGCTATCATCTATAAAATCACGTTACTTCACGTAATCACGAAAATTGCGTACATAAGAAATAATGGCATTCTGACCACAACGCTGACCATTCATGGCTCCACTTTCCAACAAGTAAAGCTCGGTGCGTCCATTTTTGATGATATTGTCCCGGACAAGCATTCTACCACCTCTCTAATGATCTAATTCCATGATGTGAGTAGAAGAATAAACAGTGATGGTTCACGGCAGATGTATTGGCACGAATCGGACGACAAAAATGTACTTTTGTCCGAGAACAGGGCTTTTGCTCATTGCCTCGGTAGTCTAGTCGACGTGTTCACACCAATCGAAACCGCGTGTGTGCTGTAGTCAAAGGAACGCAGTTGTCTGGTTTTCGATCATACAAACCAACATGATTTAATCGCCGGTACGGTCTGGAACAAGTACTTACCTGAAGCTCTCGTGCAGTAAAGCTACAACACTTTTTCTTTGTAACTGTCATATAACTATCTTCTGTTGTGATTGTTTTGGGTGCTATACTTACCGTCTGGCAGGGAAATTGTTTCAGCGCCTTATGTCTACGCTTTGGCCCATTCAGAATTCACTGGCTATATCTCGCGTTGTACGTCTTTCCAATTTCCTTACAATTCTTCCACGGGTAAAATCATTGATATGTGTGTGTGGGGGGCAATGTTTCAATCGCCACAACATACACAGTTAAAATTGCAGCGATTCCAACTATGTTAACTAGCGTCGACCAATTGGTCGTTTCCATGTCTTACGTCTGTTGCTACCATCATTGATATTTCGCCATGAAAGGTCAATTTTCGTGTCCGCAAATTTGCACATTGCATCTGATAATTAATTCATGGGTATCAGTGTATTTAATGAGTAACATTCGGGTGAGGTTTAGGCAAATTTGGCTGTAAATAGTTTGGTGAGGTGGGTGATATTCTTTATTCACAAACTCCTTTTGAGTTTTTTCACAAACTACTTCTGAGTTTTTTACAATCTCCTTTTGAGTATTTTCACAAACTCCTTTTGAGTTTTTTCAGAAACACCTTTTGAGTTTTTTCAAATACTCCTTTTTTAAATTCACCAATATGTCAAACTTGAATACTTCAGAATCCCTATAGATATAGAAGTCGCGTTTCTACAGCAACAGAAAGCAACGGACTTTCAATCTGAAGCATTCAGACAGCATAGACAGTATGTACTTTTAATCAAATGAAGTCAGTTCCGGAATACATACTGGAAACACGTTCTGTCGTAAAAACAATAGGGTCTTCTTTTTATTTAGGTTCCCTAAAAAGCCTGTCATAAGAATTAGGAAAGAATTACGATCCATTAAATAAAAGAATTACGAAAGAAAATGTGAATATTGATCCTACATGTAATTTTTTTCATAACCATGCAGTTACTTAAAACTAATGATGACTTTTGATTCATCTAAGATTATGACAAACCATCCACACTGATCATATTACCTCACCATGGCACAAGAGTTCGAATCCAACCAAAGACCGACGTGTACAAAAAGGAGCTGGTGCACGTTAAATCTGTCGTGGCCTCAAATGCCCTCACGTTGTCATGTTGTGAAAATTTGGAGTGGGATGCCAGCATACTAACAATATAAAAAAAATCCGTAAAGTAATCACCTAAGAAGTGAGTATATACAAGTCGAATTGCAGTGGTCACTTCATGATGAATAAAAACCTTTATCCGATTTATATTTACAAAACTATGCATTTTCGAATTTTAAATCAATGAACACGTTCCAAAGGATGAATCACGTGCCCTATTTTTCTTCACGGCTATTCTGTAACTCAGATCATTTTTATAACTTCGAAGAAAAATTAAATGATTGAAGTCCTTCATTACCATACCCCGTTTTCGCTACCCAAAACCTATGTAACTAATGTTATCTGTTGTGTAATGGGGGTGTAGATACGAGAGGGCAAAATAATCAATACAAATTGTAGAGAGGTGAAGCAACTTCTGAATTAATGACAGAGCAATTAGCTTGGGGGCATGGTATCTCCTCATCTGCTATACGAGACCTTCTGCCTATTTATTTTTCAAACTAACAGGCCAATCAAGGATGAGAGAAATAACTTACTCATATTTTTAAATAAGATTCGTATATTTTTGAACCGTGTGCTTTTATTTCTTTGTATTATTACGTTTTTTCGTGTCGTAAAGTATTAAAATGCTGGAAGCAAAATATTGTGTATTATTAGTTCATTTATGAAAGTCGTGAAATCAACTGTGATTTTTTCGTTAAAAGAACATCTAAAAATGTAGATTAATTACGAATCGAAATAAGTGATAGCTTGATGCAAGATATCTAGCCATAAAAGAACCAAAACAGACTTCGCCGAGGTAAGTTTAATGCAAAAATAAAAATTCCATCTATATATATAATTCTCTTACGTGGCACGCAAAAAAGACGTTATTTGTAATCGCGTTTTGGCAACACTGTACGATTGTTTGTTTATCGCGAAGTCTCGCGCATCGATTGAATTTATAGCGTTATCGGATGAAATTTTATTGAAAAAAAAAGGAAATTTTAATGAGCTGTTGCAGTTAGTTTATAATATAAATCAAAGAAAGCGGAGGATCTTTTCAGGGCCATTTAAAAAACGGTTCTTTTCAGGGCCAACAATTATAGTTCAACAAGACGCTTGCACTACAACTTTCGGCAACAAACTCAATGAAAAAGTGTGGGTCGTTTGAGTGCTGGGAAAATGTACACACAAACAACATGCAACGCTCACATTTCGAGTCAAAATTTGCACAAAGTTTTCATTTGAATTCTGATTTTAGAGATACTGTATATATTTTTTCTGTTATACAGCAAATTTAGATTTGAAAAACATTTTTTTGGTAACATATTTTGTAAACAATCCCTTCTGCTAGGACACATATCTTCATTGAGGCGAGCGAAGCGAGTATAGGTTCGCGCAGCGAATCAATGAGGATCGCGAAGCAATCCTTCGGGGGTTGGCGAGCGTTAGCGAGCAGGGGGCAGGTCCCCTAGTTTAATTTATTGCACTAAGAATTGTTTCCTAGACTACCAGGCTCACTTTTGCTCCGTTTTTCGAACTTTGAAGGACTTGGTTCGTCTTTGGAAGAAAACTGAGCAAATCTTGAGCGAGATATCTCGTCATTAGAAGATGTAATTGAATTATGTAAATTATTACTTAAAAAGGCCCTTTTACTAGAATGTTTCTCTAAAAGATCCGCGATCTTGGTGAACATGAATGCAATAAAAATAATTTTTAATTTCCTCATTGCTATTGTGCAAATTACACTACTACACTATTTAACAAGATTAATCCATACGGAAAGAACTTCCGAAAACAAGTTTCAATCAAGACGAATGAAACTGTATTACATAACGTATACTATTTCACGAAGCAAGAATAAATTCTTCATCCTTGTCGATCGAATTTTTCAAGCAAATTTCCTTACAAAGCTAGTCATATTCCCAGCAACTTCTTCCTATTTAGCATTCATTTACATTCTTTACAGCTTCACAATTCCAGTTGCATAATTAATTCATGCAGAATTTCTAAAACTGAATACCCAACTGCCTGGTAGGGCAAGGCATGTAAGATTCCGGCCTTTGGGGTGATTATAGCAACAGCTAACGTGTGTGCATTTAATTATTCGGAATTATCTTGACGGCGTTTGGCTGTTAACATAGATTCGCATGATAAATAGCTTCCCTAACTTCACCGCATGAGTAGTTTTCAGTTTCACAACTACTTAATTATGATTAGAGAGGATATGTAGCGGTCTTTCTAGTTTTATCTTGTTGACTTTCGGCCAGTTTTGGTGCCCTGGGTAAACTCAAGTCCGTCGAATTACGCAGAATTTAAAGCCGAGATGAGATTTTCAACTGAAATGTAGGTGGCGCTAGTGTTTCTTTATGTATTCAGAAGTGAAGTAACATGACTTGTCTTTCGCGAACATCATTTCAGTACTTTGCCAATACGTTGCAATATTCCAATCTAAGATGCACTAAAATTTTTCAATAACTAAGAATAAATTGTACATAAATTTTTAGTGGGCTTATCAAAAATGAAACACGCTTTCAAAAAGCATTGTTCTGACAAAACCGAAGAGGGAAAATTCTATTCCTTAATCTTAGGTCGCAAAGTGAGCTTCTCGGAAGAAAATGTAATCTTAATACATACAAAAAATGACTCGGTAGTAGGTAGGTAGATGAACTAACATTCACTGGAGCAGCGCATCGGGCTATTGGCACGATCCGGGATCAATCCCAAAGGGAAAGGTTGGTAGTTTATTGACGTCGCACAGGAGCAACACAACGGGCTATTGGAGGTGATCTCGGGATACTTCCTGAAAGGAAAGATCGGTGCATAAACCAACGTAATTTTGAACCACGGTCAGATGACGAGGTAACACCTGAGTTGGCACCCCACTCTCCAAACTTCCACACCAACTCAATGCGAGGATATTTGTAGCGACGACAGATTCCAGCACCAGCTCCCGAGTACACGGCGTATTTTTGTTGGATCGAGTTTCGAACAAGCAACCCAAAGATTACTAATCTTCTCTCTAACTCTCTTGTTGATCTCTCTCTCACTCACTCTCTCCTCTCTCTCTCTTGTTTATCCTCTCTCTCACTCACTATCTCATCTCTCTCTCTCTCTCTCTCTCTTCTCTAACTATACCACCACGGCCCCATAAATAGGTGAACTTAAGTCTGAAGATCACCGCATTCTTATTTATAACTAGCAAAATACCCGACCTTACTCGGTTTGAATTGGTTTACTCTAGATTGAAGAGATAATCAAAATATATAATGACTTACGTTTTTTGTAGAAAAAAAAATTTATTTTAACACCTTTCGCCATCTTTATATTTTCTACAACTTACTTTGGACACAAATCCTACACATGCATATCCATTCATGTAATATATTTCACATACATCGCACAATTGCTGTATGACAATGCTACAAAATGACGAAAGGTGATACTAAAGTTACTACTATAAAAGACGATTTATAGGAAGATTTGGAATTCCCTTTCTTAAGTTCTTTTCATGTTCAACTCAATTAATTAAAATTACGATTTACGGCGAGTGCTCTCGCACTCATAGTCAACAAAACAATATTTTTTTACTTGTGGCACTCTTGCCTCCGGTATGCGACATTGTGAAATTTTGCAATCTTCTCCTGTCATTATGACAACGAATTTTTTAATGTTGGAAAAAGTTCTAGTTTGGATTTTTAAACATTACTATTCCTTCAATAACGGCATTATTCTTTAAATAACGGCATTATTCTTTCAATAATGGCATGAATACACTTAAAATTTACTGAAAATTTATACTGACTTACCTAACATTTTTAAGTCTAATATTTTGTGGTGCTGTTACGTGTGATGAGAAGGAAAACACATTTATTAAAAAAATAAATATTTAAAACAGGAAACAGCGAAATAAAACAAAATAAAAGATGTCGCAAAAAATTGTTGTAAAGATATTAATTTGTGATTCAATTTTATCTCTTGATCTCGCACAGTTGCCACAACTTACAACTAAAAGTGCACAAAATTTAGAAATGTGAAATTAATTCAGAGCGAAAGAACCAGAATAAATATCACTGCTCGCGCGATCTTGTTCATTCTCGTTTCGTTGAAAAATATCGTCTGTCCCAAATATTCGGAAATCGTTTTCATTGCGCAAAGAATAAAAATAAGACTAGAAATAAATAAAGTATCAGAGCTAAAATTTCACCATAAAATTTTTTTTTGAAAAATAATTGGTTTTCAGCATTACTGGTAAAGCAAATGAAAGTAATTGTAATACTCAAACTATACATTCCAACTTTTCGAAAACTATCAAATTGTGGCTGATTTAAGTATACTTACTCAGGTGTTTTAGCATGAAACTCTTCTAAATATAACAATAAAAAAATGTTTAATATTGCATTCACTAAACTAATAAATAATGTATAAAATAAAACACATGGTAATCAAATATCTGGAATACAATTTATGTGATGTTTACACAAACACAAAATCGAGCATAGAACAGAAAGACGGACAGACAGACTTTCGCAACCAATGCCACTCACTAAATGAAGATAAGTACTCACTGTATGCAAATTTCCATGAAAATATCTTAAACCGCGTGGACGTGTATAGGACACAACATACAGACAGACGGACAGACAGACAGACAGACAGACACCAAACGAGAAAAAGGCGGATTCGGCATCAGAAGGGTCCAAAACGGATAGAAAACTTGAAATGGGTCGAAAATATTGAATGTACAAACAAACACTCCATTCTTATTTATATAGATAGCTAAGAGATTCATATCTTGAAAATTTTGCCCTTTTTTTTCACTTCTAAGCCGATTATGTGATAGTTGATTGCTCAACTCCAACTAAATTGTACTTCAAATTTAGGGTAAAATATTTTTAATTACCTTTCTTGTTGCACGTTTGCAACTGTTTTCAATTTCACTCTGGTATCCGGTTTCAGTTCGATAAATATAAAATTCGAATTGTATAGAATATTTTCTAAAACTTAAAACGTTTCAAAACTTTCCACTGCCATATCGCTAACAAATGTGGCTTCATTTAAAATCATAAAATAAGAAGCAAAAATTACCTTCGGCTTAGAAAGAAAAATTCCACATCCATGAATTTTAAATGTCCTTGTACACTTTTTTAGATTATAATGGGTTTAATTTGCTCTCTCTAATTTATATCCAATTTTTGAAAAGAAAAATTCTACATCATGTATGCAGATTCTCGTTTGCGAATCGATGATCGTTTGCTTTTTATTTAGCAGCTCAGCTTTCAGCGATGCAAGTATTTATTCTTACCTCAGGGAATCGTTTGTAATTATGCTTAAACTGCTCCTCAGTTCAGTAATTATGTTAGTATTTTGTACTTAAGATTGTACTGCAGCTGGATGGCATCAAGTGTTAATTTTTTTTATCTAAAAAAAATTTATAATACTGATAAATTTGAATTATTATTTGAAGTATCCATAAACGATTCCGAATTCTTTAAGGTTTACTTTTACTTTTACAAAAATTATTTTGCGCTTGATTGCCGCAAGTTCTATTTTCATTTCAGGAAGGGTTAAATTGTTTTTTGTAATTTTTTTATTTATAAATTTTTTTAAAGAAATTTCTTAAATAATTCCGTTTAGGAGTAATTCTCGTAGTTAAATAATTGTCTTCTGAAGTAATTAAGTTAATTCTTTTAGCTACATTCCTTTTTAGAATCTCTTCATGACCATGGCTAAGAACTATGTGGCGGTATTCCTCCGATCTTTGCCTTCAGGTTTGACCAATAGCCCGTTGTGTTGCTCCAGTGCGATGTTAATTAAAATACCTAACTATCTACTTTTTAGAAAATTTAACTATTTCTAATTTTTTTCACTTTTTATTTTAAGATTTTTAAATTAACACTCCATTTGGACGAGATACAGTTCATCAAGGTCTGCCCAATTTTCCTAATAACGAGATATCTCGTCATCAAGATATTGCTGATTATTTTATAATGAACTAGATCAAGATCTGGTCAGTTTTTTAAATACCAGGATCGTGTTTTCTTCTAATTACGAGATTTCTCGTCTAATATCTGGTGAATTTTGCTAATGACGATATAACTATCAGGATGATTAACATCAGAACTTTTCTCTACTTCGGAAGAGAAAAGTGTTTTGAATTAAACACTTGATCCTGTTGACTATCGTATCAGTTAAACACTGTCACTAATCAAAAATTACATTTTCTGGAGGCACGAAAACCAAACTCTAATTACATATAATTAAACAGCTGAAGACAAATAGAATTGATGTCAGCATATAAGTCACCGTAGGCATAGATATATTTTCAAACATACTTCTTGTTGGCATTATAATGTACGCGCTTGCATTCAGAATCGTGACACTGTTCTAGATTGGATTGGATTTTGGGTACTATGGCACAAGGTCCAAAACATACACCATTGTTCCTCTAGTGGTCACTATATTGGTGTCCTGTTACACTGAAATGGGTGGAGTATGTTCTAATGAAATGGGCGGAGCATGTTCTAATGAAATGGGTGGAGCATGTTCTAATGAAATGGGCGGAGCATGTACCCGCAGTTTCATTTTTATTTCTTCCAGTTGCTGGGTTTGAAAATCTTTCCGTGGTTGTGAGTAAAACATTGAATCCTAAATTGTTGATTGGTTAAAATGATTATCCACCATGATCAAAAATACTACTCAGCAATTCGACAGCCAATCCGCTAAGTCGATCCGTATGTCCACGTGATTTACCTGTCAGATATCCCACGTCATCCACCGACTTTGCCCACATGCTTCGTCGATTTTATTAGAAGGTCGATGGTTAAGCGGTCGCTAGAACGGAAAGTATTATTGTCAATATGATTGTCAATGATGCTCATTGAAGCAACCAATTGATGGTGTAGGAGGCCGATTGAGGCGGATTGTCAATCGATTGACGAACATTGATGGAAATTTTTGATTGACGAACATTGACAGGCGTCATTGGTGGCGCCAATTGGTCATGTGAAACATGCAATTGTCAATCGTTCAGGCAGTAGGGCTTTTTTATTCTCTAGTCCAAGTTTCTAAATACGTGATCATTAAAGATAAAGTAAAAATTTCAACGGATTTGAAATCTGCGAAACATTTTACACCAGATCGGTACCTTAAATGCGAATTTCTGTCAATAAGTAATTTTTTAATTGAAGCTTTTATGTTTTGCACTACGAATTTTACCGCATTTGACGAAAATGTGAATTACAAACACAAAAAGGGCTATTTATCTCGTTTTATTGAAAATATATACAGTAAATCTTTGATTAACCGTCAATTTGTAACCATTTTCAAACTCAAAAATGAAACATGTCCAGCCCCTTCGAAAAACATTGACCGAATGAGATTGCCGGGTTGATGGAAGCTATATTAAAACACCTATCAATCAAAACCGTCAATCTTCTAGGAACCGCTGTACACTGTGGCTTTGGTGAGAAGGCGGATCAGATTTCTTTGGAGATGTCCATTCGTTGAAAAGTGATGGATAATTTCGCCAGGCGAATGGGCTGCCATTCGCAAAACCATATGCGATGATCGCCATAGATGGTTATTTTATAACTCGTAATCACCACTGTTGCTACAAACACCGAACGCCAAACTTGAAGTCAAATATCATGCTAACGACGCCAATAGCGAAACAGTATTGCTTACGTTTAACCTGCCTAAAATGAATAAAGAGTAGGCACATTCAAAATTCGACACTCAAAAATGTCTACTCGCCAGACCAGATTATAGTTCTACGTAACTATCTTGTTTACTCTTTATACGTTTTCCCGGACTGAGTTCAGGGCAGACTAAATGAGGATTTGTATTGCATAAGTTCGCTGACGATTTTTGGTAGTAAAGACATTAGTAGACGACAAACTCGAAAAGCTTTATACGAATTCTACTTCGATTATGTAATTAACTTTCTCAAATTACGAGTCTTAACTAGCGTACTTATGATGGTTTACTTGTCTTGGGTGATTCTTCCGATTAAGATGTCCAGCAATTTCGAAGCAGATCTCGTGTTCGCAAGTATCGAAGGGTTAATAAAATTTGTGATGTGAATCTTTAGTCTTTAATATCAGAACAGTACTGGTGGCATGTGTGAGGTCAAGTGTTATAACTGTTTTGTCTCTTTCGATTTTAGAACTAGAAAAAACATCCAGAAGATAAATATAGCGTCGTATAAGCAAAGGATGACCGTACCTGACATTACTTTCGGACCTAATGTGCAGGCGCGCTGAGCGTGGGAAGAGGGTCGCAATATGGCGAAATTTTACGGTGCTGGGCGAACTTTGGGCCAGTGTACCTTTGGATGCCGTGGAGTGAGGATTGCGTACTTTATGTCATTCGAAAGCTTTCAAACTACGTAGTAATCACAGGTCTTTAATCAATAAAATAATTCTTCCATTTAAATATCGAACAGCCCTCTAATCGTTTAAACTGTTAAATCAATTGTTGGATCAATACACACACACTATACAATCGGTCAAACTTCCAATTCCTGCGTCATTTATTTCACAATCCAACATCAGGCAAGAGTATTGACGACAAAACTGCGATTTGTCCACGACAAAACCTACTACATTTTCAGACGTATCTCTACTTTGCAAAAATAAAATTCGTTTGTTATATCAACACCTAACAATCCGCGAAATTTGAGCTTTATATTAATATAAAGTACGCTTCCCAACATTGTACGGCCGACCAACCGGTATAGTGGTTAAGGTGTTAGCCTCTAGATCGGAAGGTTCCTGGTTCGAATCCGGGTCCGGGCATGGATGTTTGTAAGCGTATGGTGTAGAGGCGGCTGGTGCACCTTAAATCTGTCGTGGCCGAAAGTCCTCACGTTGGGTTGGCGTGGAAGTTTGGAGAGTGGGGTGCCAGCTCAGGTGTTGCTTCGTCATCTGACCGTGGTTCAAAATTACGAGGTGTTGTCCTCGGATCTTTCCCTTAAGGGACTGATCCCGGACCGTCGTCAATAGCCCGTTGTGTTGCTCTAGTACGACGTTAACTAAAATTACCAAATTACCCAACATTGTACGAAACCTAGAGTTCCTATTTATCGGTAACTGACACTGTGAGTTCCAACCCACCATCAATACAAACTTACGCTGTAACTTACTTGCCATGCAGTAAACTGTCCACGTGAAAACGTATCGTTTCACAATCTATTGTGTTGATTACATATGAAGTCAATAACTGGTGCGTGCACTTGAGTGTTTTGATAATCTGATGTCCCTTTTCTTTGCAGCAAATGAACGAATGGCTTTTGAGTCTGGACCCAAGGCCAGAGGATCTTGCTGACGCCCTGTTCCATTTCTTGTCGTCTCAAGACTGGTATGAAGTGACCTTACTCCTGGACGAATCCAGCTTCTCGGGAACCGTCAGCAGAAGACTCCTCGCGCTGTCCAACGGACCTCCGCTGCTCAAAATCATCAATTTGCCCACAACCAGGTATTGAAAAAAATATTTTAAACTGCGTGCGAAATACGAGGCAATGACACACATGACTTACAAGAAAAGAGACTGCACTACTCTGTCAGGGACAAGTAGACAGGTTGGAAGAGCAACGGGCTAACAACCGGAGGGCTGCAGGTTCGAATCCAACCAGACTCGTGTACAAAGGAGCTGGTATAAGTTGCATCAATCGAGGCCTCAGGTTTCCTCACGCTGTCGTGGTGTGGAAGTTTTAAGAGGTGGGGTGCTACTCAAGTGTTCTCGTCATCTGACTATGGTTCAAAATTGCATGGTGCTGTTTTTGGATCTTTCACTTCAGGTTTGATCCCGGACTGTCGTCGTCAGCCGACCAACCGGTATAGTGGTTAAAGTGTTAGCCTCTAGATCGGAAGGTTCCTGGTTCGAATCCGGGTCCGGGTATGGATGTTTGTAAACGTATGGTGTAGAGGCGGCTGGTGCACCTTAAATCTATCGTGGCCTAAAGTCGTCACTTTGGGTTGGTGTGGAAGTTTGGAGAGTGGGGTGCCAGCTCAGGTGTTGCTTCGTCATTTGACCGTGGTTCAAAATTACGAGGTGTTGTCCTCGGATCTTTCCCTTAAGGGACTGGTCCCGGACCGTCGTCAATAGCCCGTTGTGTTGCTCTAGTACGACGTTAACTAAAATATTACCAAAATTACCAATTACCCGGACTGTCGTCAATAACCCGTTGGGATGCTCAAGTGTGACGTTTATTAAAATACCTACCTACCTTTTAGAACATTTTAATAATTCTAATTACTTTCACTTTTCACTTTAAGATTTTTATAATAACACTCCAAGTGATTTGGAAAAAATACAGTCCATCAAGATAGGACCAATTTTCCTAATAACGAGATATCTCGTCAACATATTGCCGAATATTTTATGATGACTAGATCAAGATCTAGGCAGTCTTCTAATGATCGGGATCGTGTTTTCTTCTAATAACAAGATTTCTCCTCTAGGGTCTGATTTAATTTTGCTAATGAAGAGTTAGATACCAACTATTCAGTCAGAAAACGGCCGACCAACCGGTCTAGTAGTTAAGGTCTTAGCCTACAAATCCGAAGGTTCCTGGTTCGAATCCGTGTCCGGGCATGGATGTTTATAAGCTTATGGTGTACATATGTCGGGAGGTAAGGGGGTCACCTGCTGTGACAAAATGACAAAAGCGTATGGTGTAGAGGCGGCTGGTGCACCTTAAATCTGTCGTGGCCGAAAATCCTCACGTTGGGTTGATGTGTAAGTTCGGAGAGTGGGGTGCTAGCTCAAGTGTTGCCGTGGTTCAAAATTATGCGGTGTTGTCGTTGGATCTTTTCCTTAGGAGATTGATCCCTGACCGTCGTCAGTAATTTTGTTACTCTACTACAACGTTAATTAAAATTACATTACTGACGGAAAACGAAATGTGTTGAAGTGATTTTTTTGTATGAAAACCTCTACGGGTGAACAACGATGAATGAAACGGGCTTTTAATGTCTAATTCTAAGCACCGTTTTTGAAGTAAAAACGTCTTTCAAGTCGTAGTAATAATAGGGGAGGAGTGCATGAAAAGTCAAGAGTTACTTAAAAGCGGTTCAACTGTCTTGTCTGATGACTTCAGAACTAGGGGAACATCCAGAAAATAAATCTAGCGTCATATAGACAGAGGATGTCCTACCTGACATGATCTCCGGACCGAGTGCTCTGGCGCACTGATATGGGAAAGATGTCCGCAATATGTCGAAATTCTACTGTGCTGGGCGAGATATGGGACAATGTAACTTTGGATTGCGTGGAGTGAGGACTGCGTAAATAATCACATTCAACAAAACCTACCAAACATCGCTACAATCACATACTTTTTTCGATAATATTATTTTCATACTCATATCAAATTTAACTTTAATGATTCAAATATAAATTAAAATTTGTTATTCACAGAACGCGATCGTTTAAACTTCCTTTTTCAGCTTCATGCATTCCACAATGCAACATCAGACACAGATTTTCACTTCAAAACTACGATTTATGCCCCGGACACAACAAACCAAATTTTATCTCATAAATGTTCCACCAGATTCTGTACAATCTGAATGAGTCGGTAAACTGGTGAAATAATAGTCATGCAGGGAATACTGCAATTTGTAGAACGAATATATACGGGGGAAACCCTCTGAGGTTTTACATAAATTGTGTTTATTTTTGAAACACACATTCAAAATTATTTTTTCACTATAACACAATTTTAGTTGTTTGTGTTAGCATGGTGGGTGGGTGTTTTTGAAGCAACTGGTTCAACGGTCCTTCGTCTCCAAGTTATTTTGCTATCATTTCTGAACTGTTGTGAAATTCAAGAATTTTCGTAGGTTGAAATTGTAAGTCGATCTGGTGAAGGTGTGCCGCTGGGCTGTAAGGAAATGCCTTAAAATAGAGTATGACATAGGCAGACCTATCATTTCAGTAAGACATTAGACAAAAACATTACGTCGACCAACCGGTATAAAGGCTAAGGTGTTAGCCTCTAGATCGGAAGGTTCCTGGTTCGAATCCGGGTCCGGGCATGGATGTTTGTAAACGTATGGTGTAGAGGCGGCTGGTGCACCTTAAATCTATCGTGGCCTAAAGTCGTCACTTTGGGTTGGTGTGGAAGTTTGGAGAGTGGGGTGCCAGCTCAGGTGTTGCTTCGTCATCTGACAGTGGTTCAAAATTACGAGGTGTTGTCCTCGGATCTTTCCCTTAAGGAAATTATCCCGGACGGTCGTCAATAGCCCGTTGTGTTGCTCAAGTACAACGTTAACTAATAATTACCAATTACCAAAAACAGTACAGTATTTTTAAATTAACATTACACTTGAGCAACTCAACGGGCTATTGTTGACGATCCTGGTTCAACCCAGAAGGGAAAGATGGTCCGAGGACAACACCACGTAATTTTGAACCACGGTCAGATGACTTGGCAATACCTGAGCCGCTCAACACTCTCCAAACTTCCACATTACGCCCGTGTGAGGACTTTTGAGGTCACAACAGATTTAACCTACATGAGCCCCCGTGTACATGACTGTCTTTGACTAGACCAGATTTCGAACTCGCAACCTTTTGATCTTCCATCTGGACTACACTCTATAACAAAAAAAATCGACGCACTAAGAAGGAATCATCCGATTGCTTTGAAATTTCGTATGCAAAAATGTTTTGACCAAATATGCAAATGATTAAAATTTGGTGTCTAATGAATGAATAGTGCAATCTCCAGCGCATCGGAACTGTGCATCCAGCACATGTACATAAGGAGTTGTTCTTGAATTGTTGTTAAAATTTTCTGCTGCATTGCGATTTAGGATACCTTTTAACGACTGAAAAAAATGCCTCGCCGCATGATTCGAGCTCATTACGAGCAACTTTCAGAGAAACAGAGACAGAGTTTGAAAGAGGTCGTATCATTGGATTGAAAGAGGCAGGTTGGGCAAATCGGAGAATCGCTCGTCATGTGAGTCGAAGCGATGCGGCGATTAGAAGATGCTGGCAAGAGTGGGTGGACAATGGCAGATTTCAGCGTCATGATGATAGTGGTCGACGAAGGGCCACAACAGATCGCGAGGACAGAGTGATTGTCAGATCAGCTGTCACAGCTTCTGATTCATCGCTATCAACCATCAGTCGTGCGACCCACACACAAGTGTCCACAATGACCATTCACAGACGGCTGAGAGAGCTATATCTACGCTCGTACCGACCGTTACGCCACCTGCCACTCACGCCTGCACACTGTGGAGCCAGATTTTAGTGGTGCTTGGCTCGATCAGGCTGGAATGATGCTGACTGGGGACGTATAGTCTTTAGCGACGAATCCCGCTTCCAACTGTGTCCTGACGATCATCGAAGACGTGTCTGGAGACGCACAGGGCAGCGTGCCGATCCTGCTTTCACTATTGTACGCCATACGGGCCCTCAACAAGGAGTTATAGTCTGGGGTGTCATTTCAATTGATAGCCGGACCCCTTTGGTCGTCATTAGAGGTACACTTACTGCACAGCGGTACGTTGACGACATTCTGAGACCTGTTTTGCTACCGTTCCTTTCGCAGTACCCTGGGCTAATTTTTCAGCAAGACAATGCCAGACCACATACGGCACGTGTTGCTATGAACTGTCTTCAAGCTTGTCAAACTCTTCCTTGGCCAGCCAGATCACCAGATCTCTCTCCTATCGAGCATGTATGAGATATGATGAGAAGGCGACTGCATCCGGTAGGGAATGTTGATGACGTAGTCCGACAATTGGAGCAAATTTGGCAAGAAATTTCGTAGGAGACCATCCGGGAGTTTTATCGGTCTATGCCACGCCATGTGGCAGCTTGCATCCAGGCTAGAGGCGGGTCAACACCTTATTGAGCTCGTTACTGTAACTTTGAAATAAATCATTCAATTGTTCTGAAATTTTAGTCATTTTTTATTCTGCACATAATTTTCCTATCCACTAATTTTTGTCTCCATCGGACAACTCCTTCTTCGTGCGTCGATTTTTTTGTTATAGAGTGTACTACGGCTTAAAACACATAAACCAACTCTTTAAAATGTCACGCCAACGTGGGAACATTTGAGGCCACGACCGTTTTAACGTGCACCAGCCATCGTGTACACAATGCTCACTGGCTGGACCTTGTTTCGAACTCACAACCCTCTAGTTGTTAATGCATTTGAAGATATTCTAATTTATTTACCCTCAAGCTGGTTGACTCGTTAAGGTATCTCGTCATTAGCAAAACTTACTAGATCCTGATGGACCGGGTATCTTGTTATTAGGTAGCTATTTGGTAAGTAGGTATTTTTATTAATGTCGCAATGGAGCAACACAACGGGCTATTTTAGACGGTCCGGGAACAAATCCGAAAGGAAAGATCCAAGAACAACACCATGTAATTTTGAACCTCGGTCAGATAACGATATCTTGCCATTAGAAGAAAAACCTATGAGATCTTGTTCTCATTATCACAAAATCGACAATATCTTCATCATGTGTCTTGTCATTAACAAACATGGTCAGATCTTGATGAATGATAATACCACTTTGGTAGTTAATGTGGGTTTAAGCTACATATTCCAAGACCTGACTAGCGTAAGTAAGTTGGAGCATAACTTTGTATCTGAACATTTTATTATACACTAACAAAGGGGCACTCCCCATGCTCGCCAACCCCCGGAGGATAGCTTTGCAATCTTCATTGGTTCACTGCGCGTACCTAGCTCGTTTCGCTCGCATCAATGAAGACATTTACAAAATATGATGTTCCAAAAAAATATTTTTCAAATATAAATTTGTACTACAGAATAATTATAGTCTCGCACGTCTGGAATCAGAACTCGAACAATTTGGAATTAAAAGGAAAAAATTGAGCAAATTTTGACTCGAAATGTGTGCGATGCTTTTGAAATAGAATACCCAGCATGTCGACTGATATTCATTTTTTTTTCAATAAAATTTAATCTGACGCTATAGTGATTACGTATATAGTGATTAGTGATTGGAATTACGAGGTGTTGTCCTCGGATCTTTTCCTTAAGGGATTGATCCCGGACCGTCGTCAATAGCCCGTTGTGTTGCTCTAGTACGACCTTATATAATGATTACCAATTACGCTATAAATTCAATTGAGGCGGGAGGCTTCGTGGTAAACAAACAATCGTACTGTGTTGCCAAAACGCGATAACAAATAACGTCTTTTTTGCGTGCCACGTAAGAGAATTATATATATAGATAGGTTTATATTTTCCAGCAATTAAGGGGGAAACAACATTACGAGCAACTTGAAGCTTCTGTCAGCACCAGTGTTTTAACTACCACTTCGAACATTTCCCAGGACATATCCTTTCAGACACAATATTCTTACTTAAGTCACTAAGTCGATGAAATGACTCATGTGACACTTCGGCACAAAATCGTCTTCCCAAACAACTTAAGTTAACATCCTCACAAGAAGAGTCGCTCAAGAATTCAGCTAGAGTAGCACCCGTGTCTTTGCGACCTCCTCTTAATCAAGATGAAACGCACGAACGAACGGAGTTAAAAACGACGTCTTCCTAATTTCCTTTTGACCTTCCCCAAGAAAAATGCTTGGGAGGTTTCACGAAACGAATGGAATGGCTGATACATTTTATTAAGAATTCTCACCGTGTTTCACCCCTTTTATTCCTTGGATTATTTGCCCAGAATAGCTGCTCGTGCCCATGGTCACGAGCCGATATAATAATGTGGTGTAAATAAGTTTCTTTACTGTTCCTGAGCGTTGCAGACGAAGTCCGCCATTACGATGGAACATCGGATTCCGTATCTAAGTGCAAACTCTCTGAGGAGGAGATAACAGGCTTTATTGCAGAAAGTTATAATCATTGTTTCATTCTGACCGAGTACTCTTTAGTGGGTTCTTTAATTAAGAGATTTATGTCTGTAATTAAAAGTTTGGTTTGGAATATTTTGTATCGCTTAACTTGCTGAGTGTTTCAACGATGTCTCGTCCAAGTCAATTTCGTCAAGGAAGAGATGTCTCGTCGAGTCAAAACTGTCCTATTACTCTAAGAGCAGGCCTCGAAATATAATTTTTAATACAGGTGCACCTTGTGCACCTAAGTTTTTAAATTAGGTGCACAGGTGTGCCTAGATGGAAAAAATTAGTTGCACAATTTTATTTTCATGTGCACAGTGCACCTGTGCACCCGGGTATTTCGAGCCCTGCTCTAAGAGGGATGACGATCTCACTAGTAAAACCAATTGCCTCTTTCCCAGCATTGGTGACAGTCTATAACTGGTTTATGCACTAGATGTTGGCCACAGCAAGGCAATTTTTAACATGAATATAAACCAAGGAGATTAATAGCTGATTTATTTTCACATTGATATAGTTTTAGGACCGCGGTGGCCCAGTTGGCTAGTCTCTGATTAGCAACCTGAGGGTTACCCAGTACGAAACTCGATCCAACCACAGTGTACGAGGGGGATCGTGCATGTTAAACTTCTATTTCTCTCAAATGTTTTCACGTTGGCGTGGTGTGGAAGTTTGGAGAGTGAGGTGCCAGTTCAGGTGTGACCTCGAAATCGGACCGGGATTCAAAATGACCAGGTGTTTGTTGTTCTCGTATCTTTCTCTTCGTTATTCATACCGTACGGACGTCAATAGCCCATTATGTTGATCCAGTTGGACGTTAATTCAAGTACCTACCCACCTGAAAAAAACTTTAAGAAATACTTTTCAATTCATCATTTATAGGAACCAAATCCAATGTCTCCATGGACTGTTTTCTTGTTTGCAATGTGATAAATTGTGAGTGGGATGAAAACATCATTTTATTGATGCCTTTCTGTGGCCTCCTCAACATTCCCTACCGAAATTCGAAGGCCTCAAATGGTGAAACTGATCTATAAAACTCATTTTAGCATTTCCAAACTCTGCAAAGGCAGCCTTACTTTATCAGTGAACGCACTTACCTCACATACGTATACTTTGCCTACTTCACCTTAATTCGTTATCGATGAATCTAATAATATTTTCCTATACTAGTTTATATTTTCCTCATGTGTAGTTCATTAAACAATCCTCCTTAAAATGTTGTCAATGCACAATTGAGATTGTCAATGCACATTTGAATATTTTACTACATTTTTCAAAAAATCTTCTTTTTTAATTTTTATGTGTCCATTTTTGTCACATGTTTGATTCATATAATTTTATGAAAGAATATAAATAATTTTCTTTTATTACAACCTTTCTCAATAAGTTATTATTTCATCATTTGTAACGGATATGCACAAGGCTAATAAATGTCTTGATTGGTTTCATAATTCAGGATTCTATTATTTCGATGTAATCAAGTATTAATTTTTTCTTAACATAAATAACCCATTGATTTTAGAAGCCAACATAAGTATTGCTAAAATCGCTTAACTTTGTTGCTTAAATTTTAAATAATAAATAAAAATGGCACTCCTTACTTCAATAAAGCTTTATTTAAATCTTCATTGGACTCTTCAACTTAATATTATTGTATGGTAAAAAATAACTAAATTTATCTAAATAGAATATATCAGATTACCTTATATTCGCTATCTAAATGGAAGATATAAAATTACCTTAGATTCGTTTTCGCTTTCTTCGCTTTGAGAAAAACATCATTTGTGCTTCAAAACTAAGCGCGGAATAGGTCGTCCTCAAATTGTCAAGAAAATACTGCGTCAGAATGTTGCGAAGTTTATTTTCACCATATGCATTTTTAAACTTTCCCATGGTTTAAACAATGTTATTCCAACAACTGCATCCCTGTCTTTTCTACATATGCCAGGAAAGCTAATCTATTATTTAAATAAGGTTGTATCGTAGATCGTACAGAATATGTGGGTTTTGCCATAAACAATGGAACAAAGTGAGTATTGCCGACCTACAAAAATTGATACGAGAAATGAATTTCGGTGTAATAATAAAAGTTTCTGAGTTCCTATAGAGTGGCATTGTAACGCGTTCTGCTTACAATGTTAATTATTTTCATCATACTTAACTTAGGCTAGTGCCATATTTCCTTACAACTTTGTTGAATTTTTTTTTTACATAAAAATAATTAAAAAGCAAATTGCCTTTGTTTTTAAATGTTTTTCATTGAAGAGTGTATCAATACTCGTCGTTGTGCTTTATTGACGCCTTACTTTTTTATGGCCTAGACCAGTGGTCGGTAAACTCATTAGTCAAAAGAGCCAAAGATCAGCAGTACAACGATCGTTTCTTTTGAGAGCCAAATTTCTTTTCAAGACCCATGTTTTTAGGAGTTGGTTTAAACTAGCTACTAACATTAAATAAAACCAGGTATCATAATAATCTTATTTATTGACCTTTCAATGGCGTTAATCCTAAAATTTCTTCTTTAGAACCCGAAGACGAAATAATTGAAAGTGAAATTTAGCTAACTCTTTAATTTTTTAAACAATTTCTGCCTTGTTCTTAAAATCCCGGAATGGCTCTTCGGATGCATTTATAAAACAACTTTTAGTGTACTCACCGTCTGTGCATGGCTTGCCTCTCTTAGCAATCTCTTGACTAACAGCTTGCAATAATAACATTGTTGTAAGATTGCACCCAATAATTAAATACAGAACTTGGTTTTTCTTGACTCTTCTGAAGTTCCTCAACTGCTTTCTTCCTCGCATTACTGGAGGGATATTTACTGCCAACATTTAGTCGAAATTGATTTGTGGCAGAACCGCACTCAAGTGGCTAAAGAGCCGCGGTTTGCCAACCACTTGCTTATAAACCATCTAGTCTACCAAAAGCGATTTAACCCTCTGAGAAGTTAACACACATATATCCGTTATGCAAGCTGCAGTCTTCCCTACATAACTTCAAACCAGTTTTCATTTTCTTTATCAATAGAATCTCGGAACTATCGTGACTGACTTTTAGAGGTCTTACACCCCTTCACGTGTTACTACGATGTATTTCGTCCAAGATCTCCCCTATTTTGCTAAAGACAAGATACCTCGTTGAGACAAAAATTCTCTATTATTCCAAGGGAAATGTAGATCCAAGTAAGAAAAAGCAAATTGTCTCTTGCCTAGAAATAGTAGTAGTTTTGAACAGGTTTTTGCTCCATAATCTGACTAATATAGGCTAGTTTTCGACGCGAAGATAAAACACCAGGTGAGTTATGGCCTGTGTAATGGTAAACAATGAGGTCTTCCGCCAGCATGAGACGGCCAATAGGGCTCCCTCACATATTAAACAGTATTTAACTATATTTAATTAAAACATTGTAGCGATTTGATGAGAAAGGAGATACACAAATTTAACATTTGTTGATACAATTACATGAATTAACATATTTTTCACCGCTACAATTCTGTGGAATAGTAAGTGTTTTCAATATATTAATCAACAGGGAAGACATTCCTCTTTCTGGAATTTCAAATAACACAAGTAAAGCAAAAAAAAAATAGAATAAAATATTGACCAAATAGAAGAAGTAACAGAAAAGAGAAAACATATATTTCTGTCAGGATCCGCACAACGCTGACTCGGCTATATCGTATACAAGCTATACATAACCACAATGTGTAACTGAAAAATAACTTACAGTACAATACCATATATTGTTGACTTGCAAGTGAAACATTTATCCATAAACATAGTTCTAAGAAAACAGCCCAGGTGTAAACTTTTCATGAACATAATAAAACATAGAAAGAAAACATACAATATCAAATATCGTAGGCTTACACACAAGTGAGGCACACTAATTCAAAAACGTAGTTCTGAATAAACAAAAGGGGAAAATTCTACATCCTCTGGATTTACTCACTAAATGTTTCTGAAGAAAAAAATACTACTTGTGCAGAAAAAATTACTTATTGATTCTTAGTCTAAGATCACGCTTAAAATCTCATTTGAAAATTTTGGCTTTGTGTTTCGATAGTAAACCGACGATACATAATACTATATAACATACACAATACTTTCAGAATAATCGCTAGATTCAATTGGTGAACTCCGTCCTTCCTCTTTGATCTATTGTCTAGTCCACACTGTACGTGGCCACAGTGGAAAAGCGAACAATCTTACATTACTGGTACATCACTAAATTCTGAGAAACGTATATAATTCAATTCGGTTAAGGGGTTAGGTACCTTTTAAATTTTCAAAAAATCAAAAAAATTATTATGATCTAATTTTAATGCTCTGTTTCTTAGCAACGTTTTAAAACAAACCTGGTGTAAAATTTCACTCTATAACGGAAGTTATGGTTAAAAGAGTGAAGCCCTTAATCAAACATTTAGAGCCAAATGGTTTGTTTACATTTTGTACTTCGTCGATATCAGTGATCACAAAAATGTAATTTGACTACGCTCTATATTGCTAAAGCCATCTCCATGTACATTGTTTAATTAATTATATTTTTTATCTGGTAACAATGTATTTGACTTCTACTTTTAGTTTCATTTGTTTCCGTCCTTTAATGCGAAAGAATTTCACAAGCGAATTGTTTTTAACGACGATATCTCAAAACTGTGATTTTACCACTTGCGCGCAAGATTTCTCTGGAATGGTTGGTTAGAATTACATGAAATTTTAATTGATTATGTAAACCATATATATGTTTAAAATGACCAACTTTTTTGTCCATCCTGTTGAAAGTTTTTGAAAAAAAGTTAATTTTGTGTTGAAAAAAAAGAAAAAATTTCAATTTATTTTTATTAAAAAATGTTTTGTAAGAAATTTTAAAAAAAATACAAGAGTTCGTCATTGTAATTATATTATATATTTTTAAGTATATAAAAAAATTCAGCTCAGAATAGTAATTATTTTGCCCAGAATACTGCGCGCAATGCACCATATAATATTCTAACAACAAAAACAATGCATTTCATTTTGGTCCAATTTACAATATATTTAAGGGGTAGAAATTAAAAAAAAAATAGTTTACAAAAGATAAAGGTAGTTAAAATCTGCATACAAAATTTCACTTATGTAAATAATTTATTCATGGAGATATTAAGATTCGAAATGTAGTGATTTTTTTGCATATTTTGACATTTAAAAGGTACCTAACCCCTTAACCAAAAACCTTTACTAAACGGGATGGATTGTACGCCTGAAGCATATACAAGTTATGAATGAATGATTTGTCGCTCTATGGTAAGACCGGAGCCTAGGTCCTGCTGTGAGGAACCAAACTTAACACGAGGCACAATACATTAGGGTAGGTGACGCTCACCCGGCATTCTCTTCACCCAGACCCGGTCATCAAACAACTGGAGAGTGTACCGGAATTCATAGCTTGAAAGGAAACGTCACCATTGTTTAAGACACTCCATTACTACAAGACGTACGCCACGCTAAATTCAAGATATATTTCCTATATTAGTATTTATAGAGGTTTTAAACTTGAATTTTCTTATCCCAATAGCGATTGTTTGATTTGCTTATCCACTGAAGTTAATATGAAGCACGAAGGAATTAACCAAATTACGTGGTCTAAAGAGTTCATATTTGCAGCGCATCCAGAGGCTGTTATTTATTATTAATAAAGTGGACATTGTATAAAACAATTCATATTTCATTTAAAAGTTGTTCAAAAACAAAATTGATTTGTCCTTACATAAAACATGCTGTTTCTCTAAGTAACTATTTTTGAATTATTCTTTTTGGTTGTAATTGAATGCTATACTGTTGTCTGAAAACTCTTGGATTTGTTTTGAAGTGCTGTACATTCTACTTTTATGAATTCACAATTTCTTCGGAGTGAATTATAAATTTACTAGAGTACGTTTCTAGGAACTGCTTGTATTCTGAATAGAGAGGCATTCCATCCCCGGTCGGTACATCAAAAAAGTTGGAAGAATAATTCAAGTGTTCCTTCTCTGAATCGCATAAGAAAGAAATTCAATTTATCAAAAGAAACGTTTCTGCAACTCTTTCCTTTCATATTACAAGAAAGTTTTCCATGACGCATCTTTTTGCCCTTGAATAAAGATTTTTCTGGGCTTATCAGGTTTACACTTTTTGTAATATGCCTTCAAAGTAAATCAAAATGAAATGTTTCCTTGAACTACTGGACAAAAGATTCCTTAAACATGGTCAAAAATGGTTCCTTAAACTTATTAAACTTATGGAGTGAATTCCACATAAAAGTAAGAAGCATCTCAGAAAATTGTCGTTACTATATTTCCGGATTGCTCACGCATTGCTTTGTTATTTATTTGTAACAAGGCGTGCATTATGATATAGTATTTTGAGGAATGCATCAAGCTCTTTAGCGTTTAATTTTTCTCATGTGAAGTTAATATGTGTTCTTAAAACTTTAGGTTCTTTCGTTTTCGTAAAGCAGAACAACTCATCTAATCTAAATGAACTATCAATAATTTATGTTAACCCTCTTCGTGGTTGTCTCCACCAGATATCGTCCAGGTATAAAAGTGACCAGATATTGATGTACGTAGTATTTTGTCATTAGAAGAAAACTGATCTGATCTTGATATCGTCATCGTAAAAAATCGACCATATTTTGAAGATGAGATATTTCGTCATTAAAAGAATTGGTCAAATCTTAATGCACAAAATATCTCATTGAAACCACTTGGGGTATCGAAAAAAAATTTGGTTCGCTCCCCTCTAAATGTTATGACGGAAACATTATTCCATTGTGTAACGTACGGTGTTCTTAGAATGACTCAAAACTTTAGTTTTATTCTTTATAAACAAACAAATGTTTCATCGGGTTCTTTTAATCAATGAACGTGTGCGTCAATAGCAAAATATCCCCTTGTTGGTTGTCTCTCCGAGGTATCTTGTCATTAGTAAAACTGACCAGATCTTGATAGACGAAATATCTGGTCAACATCTGGTCATCAAAGAATCGGTAATGTCTTGATGACTAGCTAACTTGTCATTAGCAAATTTTTCTCAGATCTTAATGGACTACATATCTCGTCATCGTAAGAAAACTTAAGAGATCGTGTTCTCGTCATCATCAAAGAATTGTCAATACCTTAATGACGGAATCTCGTCACTAAGATATTGTCGATCTTGATGGTGAGATATCTCGTTGAAATTACTTAGAGGCTGAAAGGAATATTAAAATGCATATTGTTTAGATAATTATCTTACGTTTTGCTTCAGTGGTTAGTGCTGCACCTTTTTTCTAACAGAATGAGGTCTCTTTCTACAGAACGAAGCTGCTGGGTATCCTAAGCTCGTGCCATACATCCAAATACCGCGTTCTGGTGCTATGTTGTTCGGGAGGTAGGACGACGCGCCTCGTGTTCCAGGAGGCCAAGAAACTGAGGATGGTCGAGCGTGACTGGATATGGATTCTGTTGGAGAAAACTACTTCCAATCCTGAGTCCGGAAACTACCCAATTGGAATTCTCGGTCTGAGACTCAAGCATCAAGTTACAAATAAGTAAGTCCTAGAACACAGTAAAAAGTGGTGCTAGTGTTCTTGTAAGAGTGAATATTTGATTGATTTTTCGTTCCGAAAGTGACGCACTTGAGGTACAATTTCAGCATATCGTACCCCGGCAAGAAAAGTGACGCAACTCAAAATTACAGAATTTGAGAAAAAAAAAAATATCAACTTAAAAGATACTATAAAACTTACATTGAAATAGTATACGCTTCTAAATTTTAGGTAAGTATAGATGGTGGTAACTTCTATTATATTCTATAGAAAAGTAATATAACACGCTGGGGCAACTCATACATATTTTTCAATGACATAACATCAAACTGTTTATTTTTTGACTTATGTCACTTTTCTTGCCGGAGAGCGATATCGTATATACAATGAATAGTATACGTGTTAATGTAAAAACGTGCTAGTTCAATTCATGTGTCGATTTATTTTCATTTTAATTTTTATTGTTCTTGCAACTTTCCCTCGCATTTTGATTTTATTTTTAACCAGAATTAGAATTCTGATTTGGAAAACAGTGGAATTTTCAGAACAGAATTCGTCCGTTCAACAGTTTGGTGTCATGTAAATATACAGCTGTAACAAAAGTCTTGTTTTTAAATGCAGTTTTAATTCCAGTGTACCTTCTAAATGCACCATTTCGCCATACAGTCAACTTAAGAAATATGTAGGACACTTTGGTCCTTACGTGTGAACAACGGCGAACAACTGCCTAGATCATTATTCCTTTCAACCTCATTTTCGAAATATTTACACGTATACCGATATCTGTCCGATCACTTCAAGTTATCTACAGTTCGCCGCTGTTTCCATGTTCTAAAAATGAAGTTTTCCGCTCTTCCAAAATCAGAATTCCAATTTCGGTTAAAGATTAAATCAAAATTCCGAAAAATATGCGCGGTAAAAGTTGTACTCGCAATAAATATAAACGAAGAAAATTAAATTGTAACATCAATCACACGCCCGAACTCGTACGCTCTAACGGGAGTTCCTACAGGAGTATCAGACATCGATTCCTTCAGCTAATTCCAAAGAAAACCATTAGATGGTTCTGGTCATAAAATCACGCAAATGGATGTGGGAAAAACTGTCGATTTCTACTCATCTGTTACTGCAAGGCTCGTATTTGTTTTCGGGGAAAGTCAAATGACATAACGAATATGCCATATCTCACGCTTGCTGTGATATTTTGTCCTCTCGTTCTTTTCTTTACAAAGGCCTTGGTATGTGCATGTTAAATCTGTTGGCCCCAAATGTCTTCACGTTGGTGGGATGTGGGAGTTTGGAGAGTGGGGGGCCAGATCAAGGCTCGTCATCTGACCGTGGTTTAAAATTATGAGGTGTCCTCGTATATTTTCCTTAGGGATTGATCCCGGATCATCACCAGCAGCCCACCAGATCATCACCTCATGACCATCAATTACACCTCATATACACATGTTCTAAGCGCAACCCATGTGTAAAGAGGCCACATTCATTCTATAGACGGACAATGATACATGCCTTAACTCCGGATTCGAATCAAAACCATTTTTACCTCGAAGCCATCACCCTGACCATTAGACAGATTGGTCGGCTCATTAAGTTAACTCCGCTGGCATGATGCTGAAGGTTGGAGAGTGGGATACCAGCTTAGGTCTGACCTCGTCATCTAACCGTGGTTCAAAATTGCATGATGCCTCTAGATATTTCACTTCGGATTTGTTCCCCACAGTTGCCAATTGTCCGTTGTGTTGCTCCAGTGTGACGGTAATTGAAGTACCTTATCATTAAATCATAGCTAGGGCAACTTTTTACAACAAATGCAACTTTTTTCACACGTTCTACGCTGCAGGTAAAGTACTAAAACCAAAATTCCTCCTACATGGGGTGTATTGTAAGTGAGTTATAACCGCAACATGAATGTAACTTTCTGCATAAATGCAACCACCTGCAACTTTTTAAAATTTAGCTTAAAATTAATTAATATGGAATAACTATTTTATTTTTTGCCCTCTTAACCAACTCTTCGATCACGTGATCTTGCAAACACCGAAGTATTGCAGATCAAACAAGAAGTTAATGGAAAGGAGCTGTTCGTCCTAACAGACGAAAGTGAAATGGCAAGAAGTACTTTTAACACATTGGTTGGCACTCGTACTCTCGTTTAACACATTGGTTACGTAATCGACTGCAGAGTTTGCGAGGTGAGTGTCGATGATAAATATGCTGTTCGACTTGTAGATATGACGTTTTAAAATCTCTGAATGTTGAATGAAAGGATTTGGCGCTTCTGCTATCCAATATAGCGCATTATATGAATGTGGCTGGCGCAGTTTTTCAATGTTAAAGAAATTACTGTCCAAGGATCGGCCATTCAATGTTCTACTGTATTTAAGAATGTATTATAATACTGTTATACACGACTAAAATAATCAATGTATTTAGAATTTTTCATTTTTTACGAATTATTTATTTTAGAATTTAGTGTATCAAAAATAGATGCAACTTTATTTCCATAAATGCAGCTTTTCCCATTTTTACTGCAACAAAAAAGTTGCCCTACTCATAGCATAACTCATTAAGTTCTTCTACATATTTTAATAACTAATTATCCACCTCAGTCCACACTTGAATCATGAAATCGACAAGTACTGGGAATTTCATTCATAACAGTCGAAAATTAAAGGATTGTAACTTTATCCCATTGCTGGGCCACTTTTTACACGGGAATACGATTTACGAGTATGAGGGCATTCACGGATATGCTAAAGAAATATTTACGTTTCTCCGTATTAAGAATGCAGAAGGCTTCATTTTTCAACGATATTAAATCCCGTCAACTTGAAGAATTGTACATACTCTAGCTATCCCATAAGTATTCCATTCCCATGGTTGTGATGAAATTCCATTTTGATGTCTATAGAACCAAAGAGGGTTTCGTTTGTTATATTGACAGTAAGAAAAATTAAACCTTGGTAATAACCACATAAATTTCTGCGTTAAAGCTCTCACTCAATACAATTTATTGAAATTATAGAAATGTGTTATTTGAACAACCTGTGCTTTAATTAGAATGCGATTACCATATTATGAATTACAAAGAAACATCAACTGCTGATCCTGCCAAATTAGCATTCAGATTAGATTCACTAAACCTTCTGTGGTTTCTATGAAGTATCTCGTCTTTCATAATCTAACTAAATATGGAAATTGCGAAATATCTCGTCATCCAGATGTTGCTGATTTTTTTTATGATGGTGACAGCAAAATGTGGTCCGGATTTGCTATTGTCAAGATATACCATCAATATCTGGTCAGTTTTATTAATGACGAGATACTTTGTCAAGACAACTACCAGGAGTATTAATCTTGGTGTCTTCAAATGCGTGCCTGAAAATTATCTTATTAATACTAGAGTAAAACAGCTTTAATAAACAGGGTTATTAAACTAGAAATATTTTTGTTTACAAGAAATAATTAAAAACTATGTTATACTTCATTTTTCTACATAGTGTTAAATTATGTTCTTTCTACACCGTCCAGTCACATTAATGTGACCACCTGTCAAAAGCCAGAATAACCACCTTTGGCAGAGCGGACCGCTGCGAGACGTGCAGGAAGAGAGTCAATTAGGTTTCTGCACCCAGTGAATGCCAGGAAAACATTCCCCAAACCATAATGCTCCTTCCTCCAGCCTGGATCCTTCCGGCAACTGTTGCAGGATGTTTGCTTTCAGACGTTTCACGCCGTATACGCCAACGTCCATCTGTCCGATGGAACATAAAACGTGATTCATCGAAAAAAGCCACCTGTCGCCACTCTGTGGACGTCCAGTCGCGGTACTGGCGTGCAAATTACAGCCTTCGTCGCCGAGGAACATCAGTCAGCATAGGTGCATTAACCAAGCGTCTGCTGCGTAGGCCCATGCGCAGCAACGTTCGCTGAACCGTTGTTGAGGATACACTCTTGGTAACCACTTGGTTCATCTGGGCGGTCACCTTGACGTCGAAAGTAGGTGGTGGTTACATCAATGTGACTGGACTGTGTATATAAGTTCAAAATGATCGCCCTGTTCTTCCTACATATAATGGCAGAATGGGTCTATAATTTTTAACATTTACATCATTTTTCTGAGCTATATATTCAATTATTGATAACAAAGAATAGTTTAAAATATGCAATTCAAACATCTGGATACTCTTTTCTTTTGTTATCTATAAGCAACATTTTGAGTAACGATCATGAAAGACAAAATCTAGTCTTATTTTTGAAAAACCAGAGGTGTTAGAGATCTTTTTTTTTTTTTTTTCATATTGTTATAAGAGTATTTTTTCTGTCTTTAGGCATAGTGTACGATCCGCTATGGATGTGGTATCTGAAAGTATGAAATATTTAGACGGTAATTGGAGGTTGGTCGAGCGAGAAAATCATTCTAATATTAGCTGCTGGAATAATGTGTCCGACCACAGGAGAAGGCTCTCTGAAGCGCTACATACGTAAGTCTTTTATTAATGTTTGACAGTTGTAAGATACGTAAATGGTGATAAATAATCAAGCACAGTTTCATGTTCATTCTTATATTTCATCATAGATATTATTAATGTAGGGTCATATTTATATCTCCCTTTTCAAGTAATCAATTTAACTAACCATAATTAAAAAGATACCAAAATAAAGGGTTTTGGTCAAATTTAGCGAATGCAATCGAAAATTTTTCCAAACAATTTATTTAAAAAATCAACTGAGTAGAACTACTACTAAATTCATACAAATACTTGAAATTTCTGTAATGATTCCGCAAATTCCAGAAAATACTGGGAAATTCTAGAAGTTTCTGGAAAGTTCCAAAAAGATTACGTACAATGAAATACCAGAATATTCTGGAAATTTCGTGATCAAACTAAATTATTCTAGAAATTTTGAAGGGGTACATAAGCCCTTATTTGCCACCGCGAACACAGTAATTATCTAATGAGGCAATAAGTAGAAATAAAATAAGAGTCGCTTTAAAACTATGCAGGAAACTCTTTTCCTGTTAAAATTACCATTCGCGATTACCATTAACAAAGTTCGTGGCCAAACTTTTGAAAAGTCTGAAATATTTTTGCTCAATTCCAGACATTACTGTCAGTTTTACTTAACCGTGTAAAGAGTTAAATCCTGGGGAAATGTAATGATTTGTATAATTGAAAGTCAAAACCAACAATTGTCTTAATTTATCGACTTCCAATATGTAAGCAACGAATTCTTTAATTTGTCTATAGATATGAATTTAACAAAATAGAAGAATATCTTTGAGAAACTCTACAAAAAAATTAAAGCTGACCTGGTGGGTTTTTACTTGAAAATATTGATACAACAAACATCTGATAACAGAAGTGTACAAATAGCTTTTCAAGAATGTAATTTCATTGCAAATTTTATGTTATTTGCACTAAATTTCTTCGAAACGAGAATTCTATTATGTACAGCCATATTACCTGCATGTATGCAATTTTTATTCCTTAATTTTTTGGGCCTGATAATAGCCTATCAATGACAGTATATTTCGATCTGTTTCGAAGCAAGAATACGACTAAGGTATTGTCTGTTCACCACGAAAACTTATTCTGACACCACAACTGGGTGGTGGTAATAAGATCTGTGAATATTAGCACCCATATGGCCTGATAACCCCATAGCAATTATTGTTTATTGCTATTTGTTTCGAAGCAAGAACGCGACTGAGATAGTGTATGTCGACCACGATAATTTCAGATTCTAAGTCTGACTGATAGTGGTTACTATAGGAACATAGCTCACCCATTTGGCAAAGGGGTAACACTGGTGTCTTTGTTGTATTGCTAGGCACAAAGTAAAAATCATAACAAATATATTTCCAGTATGTCTTTAAAAATTTAATTTAAATTAAAAATTGAAAAATTTAAGCCAAATTTAATTGTTAACCTAGCTTTTAAATTCATATTTAAATTATTTTAATCTCCTAAATACGACATGACTAGATCTTTTCTCCTACCTTTTTTCGAAGTTTCTATTGGACCACCACTTGTATCACTTGTAAAGTTAAATTTAACATTTAATTCGTAATTTCTTATGTTAAATTGCCTTTCCTGCACCTATTTAATGCTAAGGCTCTTCGTGTGAGCGTGCAGCAGTGTATGGTATACGTCTCCGAGCAAACCTTTACATCCAAAACGAAAGTTCCATCGGTTGTGGTGAATTGATGGTAAAGTGACCTTCTATCTCTATGAGACTGAGCGGGGCATGTGGTTTTTCTTTAGCCCTTAAGTTCTCTTCAACCCCTTGATAGACTTTTTTTAATTCACCCACATTAATGTTATTAGCAATTATTTTAAATTACTATGAACTGCTTTGCAGCGGGTGTTCCGAAAGTGATATATCCAGTCCGGTCGTATGTTCAGTTCATTTACAAGCTTCATAGAGGGTCTTCGACCCAGGTTCTCCCACCACTGCCTTACCCGTTCAAAATGATTTTAAGTGCATGATTGACATTCTTAAGTACATTTTTTCAAGCACCGCTATGGAAATATAACAAGGTTTTAACGACAGATAGACGCAGATTTCGTGACAGAGGTAGTTTTCGTGGTAGACTAACAGTAAGTAAATAACAGTTGTGTATGAAACAGGTGATCCGAAACGATTACACTGTTATTAAGTGAAAATATACCTGATTACCATCGACACTCTACCAATTAGATCATAACACTTGCTGCAATTCCGTTAAGAATCCGTGTGTCCTTTGCAGCGTGATCCGTCGCCAGCTGGAACGCGAAAGCTCCGTGGCCAGAGAGGGCCTGGAGCCCCCGATGTTCGAGATCCTGAACCTGGTTTCAGGCCCCCATACCTCTCGCCGGCGATGGAAGCGACTGGGCAACGTGACCGGGTCCCGCGTCTCCATGGACGCCGTCGTGTGGCTGAGAGCCCCAAGCGGCGGGTCGGCTCCGCGAAGGGGTGGGGCCCTTTCCAGGCCCTCTTCAACAGGCGGCCGTCCACGATTCCGCGTGGTGACAGCCTACTCCCCACCCTTCGTGAAGCCAGGGACTCGTGTCGTGAATGGCAGTTGCCTGATTGGAGTGCCTTGCCTTACTGTCAACACCAGCGACAAGAACCTCATCGTGTCCATCTTTGCTGACTATGCGGCAGGAAGAAATGAAGGTACTTTCTTTTATAATTGAACCTCCCCTTACATGTGGAAAAAACTAATTATAGATTTTCTAAATATATTTACACACAGTTTCTTCGAACGGAATGGTCATACTTGCATTAATCCATCACCTTTACATTGGTTGAAATTTGTACTTGACATCAAGCCGACCAACCGGACTGGTGGTTAAGTTGTTAGCCTCTAGATCGGAAGGTTCATGGTTCTAATCCGGGTCAGTGCATGGCTATTTGTAAGCGTAAGGTGTAGAGGCAGCTGGTGCGCCTCAAATCTGTCGTGACCGAAAGTCCTCACATTGATTTGGTATGGACGTTTGGAGAGTTGGGTACTGCCTCGTCATCTATTCGTAGTTCAAAATTACGAATTACAAAATTACGGCCGACCAACCGGCCTAGTGGTTAAGGTGTTAGCGTCTAGATCCGATGGTTCCTGGTTCGAATCCGGGTCAGTGCATGGCTTTTTGTAAGCGGTACCAGTTTAAATAAGTGTGGTTGGATGAGTAGAGCATGCCACTAAGGTGGCATGTCTACCCAGAATAATAGAACACATTACATTACATTTATACATCCTTACATCTATACAGTAAATACATTAATCATTACTAGTTACTAATGTTAATGTATTTACTGTAAGTCAGTTAGTTAATGTATACTAGGTTACATTATATATATATATATATATATATATATATATATATATCATGCAAGGTGAGAAAAAAGTTCGTTTTTCTTAGGATAATCAAGTCCTGATGATTTTCAATGAATCTTACCATGTTAATAATTTTAACCCTCGAGCCTTTGTTGCATGCAATGTTCCTGAGCCATGCAATTTTAAGGTGGTCGGCAGGTGTTCTCATATGCCATGAAGCTGTAAGGGGGGCAAACTGTGATGTAATGTAGAGGTGTGCCAATTTCACCACAGGAGCAGTTTTTGGACTTGATTTTCTTAAACCTCGTTAGGTAGGATGGGAATGGGCCGTGCCCTATGAAGAAAAGTGTATCTTCCCTGGTCCAACTTGATGATTTTAGTGACACTTTTTGTAACACATAGTGCACCGTCCTGCCTGTTTCTCCTTCGTCCCATTCATTCTGCCATATGGTGTAGAGACAGCTGGTGCGCCTTACATCTGCCGTTGCCGAAAGTCCTCACCTTGAGCTGGTGTGGAGGTTGAAAAGTGGGTTGCCAGCTCAGGGTGTTGCTTCGTCATCTGAACGTGGTTCAAAATTACGTGATGTTGTCCTCGGATCTTTCCTTTAGGTGATCGATCCAAGACCGTCGTCAGCCCTTGGTGTTGCTTTAGTACGACGTTAATTAAAATGACCTTATCTTACTAAGTACGCCTAAGGAGTTGTACTATCCTCAGTACACATAAGAGTGGTTCCTGTAACGGATATCGTCTTATCACGTCAAGAGAACAAGCACAAACTGAGAAGTTGGCAACATTATTGGCACTAGCCAAGTACATGAAAAGTTACGCCAGTTAAAAAGCAGCGCAAAAAACTGTCAGGCAGATACGAACGCTCGTCTATCAAGATATGGTCAGGTTTTTTCTAATAACGAGATATCTCATCCATCAAGATCTGGTTAATTTTTGCTAATGACTAGGTACCTTATCAAGACAACCACCATGAGTGGTTAGACTGATGAAGTCTTAAGATCTTTTGACTGGTAAGGTCTTTTTTCTTTGCATGAAGGTTATATTTCTTCATGACATTTTTCTGCTCCAGTGCGACGTCAATTAAGTAACTAATTTCTTCAGAAATCCACCTAGTGTCTATAGTATAGTGAGAAGAATTCCCCCCCCCTTCGTTATCTAATAACCGATTCTTGCGGCCGTATTCACAAGTCCGAGTTAACTCGAGGATCAACGATAATCCGCGAGTTATCGAAAAAACCGTATTCACAAGTCCTGATCCGTGGTTTAAACTGCCGTTTCGGTGTTACATTTTGATCCTCCGAAATCGGCGAGTTAACTCGCGAATTACATTTAACGCATGCGCAGTACCATCTTTTTGGAAAAGCAAAATGGAGGACACATTTCATTCTATGCTCAATTACAGTATTCTTTCGACGACTGGACTGGATCTGTCATTACGGAGCACCTGCTAAATAGCAGCTCATCTCATCATCATAATATTGCTTAAATGTAAAAATTTAAACATATTTTTATTGAAATTCAAAAGAAAAATGAAAATAAAGGTAGCTGCGTAAATCTTAAACAAGCAGCTTAGCGAAAAGATAGATGGCGCCACCTCTGTCCTATAAGCCGGAGAGAGCGAACGGTAGAAAACGACCATGGCAGATACAAATTCGTCGTAGAATAAAAATTATTCTGTTGATTTATTACGAATGAAAGAAAATTGACAGTGCAAGTTACTTTTCACGACACCAACACACACCCATACTGACAAGTATAAAGATAATCAGATTACATACATCTGTCAAGACATTGTGTACAATTCTTTCTTGCCAAATTTAGTTTTGCATAAAAATTTAATTTGAAATTAAATACCTTTGCATTTCTTTTCCCAAACCCATATTAAAATGCTGTGCGAGTCCTATTTATTCACAATTTGGAATCAATTCTACGGTGAAGTACGTGCTTGATCAGTACGAATGCATATTGGGGCGTCGTAACCAATGTAAACAATACCACGTGATCGTGAGGTAGCCAATCACAGCTAGCGTCTCATTTTAATCCCCGGATCACTTAACACGCCGTTTGAGAATACCGTTTTTGATAATCCTCGAGTTAACTCTTACTCGCGGATCAACTGATTCTCGAGTTAACTCGAGACTTGTGAATATGGCCGTTAGTGTGTTTCACTTCGAACAAAGGGTCAATTTTCTTTAATACAATTTTAATACGCTTGTCCGGATTTTAAGTTAATCCGACTAGAGCTGGCGTTTGTCATGTTTTTTTTGTTTTTTTGAACGAGTTTGCTCCTTAGCCTTCCTAGTGGTTTCGAAGAAGTACGCTCAAGATCAAGAGATATTACCATTTTTACCGTTGACGAGATCATATTCTTGGTAGTTTTCTTCTAATAGCGAGAGGCGACGAGATCTTTATGGACGAGATATCTCGATTAATACCTGACAAACTTTGCTAATAACAAGTACCTCGTCAAGACTACCATCAGGAGGGTTAAATTAGGGAATGTGTTGAACATAAACAAGATTTCCTAAAATAGTCGTTTTTATCGCTTTTTCTGGCTTTGACTTGATCGTTCACTGACAGAATCTACAGAAGTGTACGTGTAATTGAAGCCTATAAAAACATAGTTTATAGGCTTCAAAAACTACAAACCCTATTGCGATTCACAAACCACAAACCTATGGCAATCTTCTAACCACAAAACCTATGGCGATCCCCTAACCACAAAACCTATGGTGATTCACAAACCACAAACCTATGGCGATCCCCTAACCACAAAACCTATGTAGATTCACAAACCTCAAACCTATGGTGATCTCTTACCCACAAAACCACAACCACAAAAACTATGGCGATCACAATTGTACAAGATTTTGTGTTTGGCAGCCCTTAGCGATCTTATTACTTTTCATGTGAATTCGCCAAGCTTAGCTGACGATTGTGTAAGAGCTTAGTTTAGGTTTACACTTATCATCTTATTTAAAACACTCATTCAAAACCACATTACAAAATTGTTGACTTGCCAGAGTCGAACTGATGTGGATGTTATAAGTTCCTTTTGGCTCCCAGTTTATCTTTCTATGCTGGAAGTCAAGTCAATGATTGTGAGTTGTTGAAACAAATAATCGCCAATGGCGGTCACAGAACATGATTTTGAGTGAGGCATCTCTTTCCCTTGCGAGCTTAACCAAGCTTGTACAAATAGACTTTCTCAAGGTCATGTGCCTTCTGACTGGAGCCGCAATATAGCTACGATTTAACGGTTTCACGGCTATCTGTACTGACGAGAAACTTCTTGTGGCTGGTCCGGATTGAAAAATCTTTACAATCGATCTTCCAATGAAATTGACGGCGTTTGTGGGAGAATCGCTGTGGTATGACCTTTGAAATATTGGTCACGTGGACTTGGCAATGAACTTGGGACTGATTAGCTCTCGAAACGCACGCAAATTTTAATCATACTCTAGAATCGCATCAAACTGTTAATAATTATACCAACATTATTATTCATGATTTCTCCCAATACCGCGTAACATATTTTAAAACCGAGCGATCGGGGAAAATAGCATGAAACTTAACTTTTTTTTCACAAGTCAAGTAAGTATTAATTACATTATTAAATATATTTTTCACAAGTCACACAAGTATTAATACATTATTAAGTACATTTTTCACAAGTTACCCTAGTATTAATTACATTATTAAATACATTTTTCACAAGTCACACAAGTTTTAATTACATTATTAAATACATTTTTCACAAGTCACACAAGTATTAATACATTATTAAGTACATTTTTCACAAGTTACCCTAGTATTAATTACATTATTAAATACGTTTTTCACAAGTTACACAAGTATTAATTACATTATTAAATACATTTTTCACAAGTCACACAAGTTTTAATTACATTATTAAAATCATTTTTCACAAGTCACACAAGTATTAATACATTATTAAGTACATTTTTCACAAGTTACCCTAGTATTAATTACATTATTAAATACGTTTTTCACAAGTCACACAAGTATTAATTACATTATTAAATATATTTTTCACAAGTCACACAAGTATTAATACATTATTAAGTACATTTTTCACAAGTTACCCTAGTATTAATTACATTATTAAATACATTTTTCACAAGTCACACAAGTTTTAATTACATTATTAAATACATTTTTCACAAGTCACACAAGTATTAATACATTATTAAGTACATTTTTCACAAGTTACCCTAGTATTAATTACATTATTAAATACATTTTTCACAAGTCACACAAGTATTAATTACATTATTAAATATATTTTTCACAAGTCACACAAGTATTAATACATTATTAAGTACATTTTTCACAAGTTACCCTAGTATTAATTACATTATTAAATACGTTTTTCACAAGTCACACAAGTATTAATTACATTATTAAATATATTTTTCACAAGTCACACAAGTTTTAATTACATTATTAAATACATTTTTCACAAGTCACACGAGTATTAATACATTATTAAGTACATTTTTCACAAGTCACACAAGTATTAATTACATTATTAAATACATTTTTCACAAGTTACACAAGTATTAATACATTATTAAATACATTTTTCACAAGTCCCACACGTATTAATTACATTATTAAATATACATTTTTCACAAGTCACACAAGTATTAATACATTATTAAATACATTTTTCACAAGTCGCACGAGTATTAATACATTATTAAATACATACATGCGGCGATGAAAACAAAATTAGAAACTCCCAATCGACACAAGTTAACGACAATTGAAGCTAATTCCACAACCAGAAATAAAGACCTCTCGTATTTGAACTTCAAAAATTCCTTTGTCCTGTGATTGAGTCTCTGATGTCCTCGAAACTTGAAGATAGTGAGTGAAAGACCCAATCTGAAATCAAATCTTTTGTCGAAGACGTATGCAATATTTTAAACCGGTGACAGAACACTCGAACGTCATCTCATCATGTCATTCAGCCTTTTCCTCAATTTAAAAAAGAAATGAAAACTCGACTGTCACACTATTACGCATTTTTTGTTCCATGCAGAAGAATTGGATTAGAGTTCTCTTAGAAAATAAATTCATCCTCGTTGTCCTCACAATCCCTCTTTGTCCTTTTTAGCTCAGATATGTCATAAAAAATGAACGCCCACTGCCTTCCATGTGTTGAGCTTGGAATGCAAATTCACAAAGGGCGAGTGCGTGCTTGGATATTTTATTGGGTGAAACTTACTGTGGTCTTTAAGTGGGATATGCAAATACCAAATCAAATGCCAAATAGCAATTGGCTCAACGTCAAATATGCAAATTACGATATAAATGGCGCGATCGCATCCAAGAGTTATATTCGGAGAAACCTTTTACTAAATTTTAGGGAGGCTTTGAATTATATTTTCTTTTTTTATGAATCTTTGAAGCATGCTGAAGATTTTCCAACGATGTTGGGAGGTTTGAGGCAGTATAGTCCATAAATGAGAGGGACGACGATATTTCATCAGGATTTTATGAAATCCTAAGGAAAAATAAATATATCGAGGGTGAATTAACAAATATCCCGCAATGTAGCCCTATAAAATGTTTTTCAATAAAAATATATAACTTATTTTAACTTTATTGTTCAACAAATCCCTTTGCATTTCAATTAATTTATTCCTTAATTGCACAAGCTTCTTTACGACCTTAGAGAGAAAGGTTTTTGGCTAAGTAGCAAGAACGAACATAACAATTCATTTTCTTTGTCCGACTTCCACTTCGATAGCCTATCGTATGTCTAACAGAACTGTGTCAAAGACACTGTTATCAATGCAGTAGTTGTTACGATATTGGTTGGTTTATATAGTGCAATGGCCCGATGTGTGTCAAAGACACTGTTATCAATGCAGTAGTTGTTACGATATTGGTTGGTTTATATGGTGCAATGGCCCGATCTCGCCAAGTTGCGCCAAATAATGTTTCTGCCATCAAGTAAATGAACACGCATACAAAGTTTTAATGACATAAAACAGAGAAATGCTCTCAGAAATCTTCCGAAATTGAAATTGCATGGTCTACAGTTACTACGGCGGCTCACATAGAAGTCGACCAGCGCTTAGTTCCTTCATACTTAACAGTTCTCTAACAATTTTTGAGCTTTTCATTTGATTCGCACTCTCTTACGGTAAAATGGTGCTTCCTTATGATTCAGGAGGTCTTGATGGATTTTGATTCCTTTGAACTCCTTTGATACAATAAAAACAAATAACTGAACATTTCACTGGTACAAGTGGAAAGTGGTGTGGTTATGGTTAACGTCACGGTAGCGACTAGTGAACTAACTGTCGGGATGTGTTGGCATTCCATCGCTGCCACCATTTAATATCGGGGCGTTGCGTGGTGATATCCTAATGTAATTAACCTTGGAGATGAAAACTCGTTCGATTCATTTTTTCGATGATCGTAATATTAGTTCGATTGCGTTAAATGTTAAAATAAGGTAGATAAGTTTTTTGTTTACATACATAGAGACAGACACTTATGAAATAAATTATTACAGTTTGCCCAAGATCATGTATTAAAAATACACTCACAGAATCGTGACATAACCACCAGATGGTTGAAAACTGCGTTTATGGAGCTGTGACTCTATTTTTTGAAAAATACGATGTCATACTGGCTCTACCAACCTCTGAGGTGTAGGACGTACAGGTTCGATTTCTCCTTCGATGTACACTACACTACAATAATGAACCGGACAGCAAGATGTGATGGTATAAGGGAAAGTATACATGCTTTAATAAGGGGAGGATCCCCCTCGTGCTGTAATTACACTAGCAACACTTCTGGGCATACTTTCAACAGTGTTTTGATACACAGCTATGGGTATTTATGTCCATTCTTGCTGCAAGAATATCGCCAGATCATCCGTTGATTTCGGACGTGGTTCCCTGGTCCGTAAGCGTCTCTCTAACTCTCCAACAAATGTTCTATGGTGTTTAGGTCGGGAATCTGAGAAGACCAGGGAAGACGTTTTACATCCATATCTCGATACCACTGCTTGTCAGAGGCTCCAACATGATACGGAGCGTTGTCGTCCTAGAAGTAACATTCGTGCATTCCATAAAATTGCCAGAGTGTAGGAAGATCCTGATTATCCAAAATTTTCATGTAGGCGTCGGCGTTCAATTTACCAGAAATAACGTGCAAAGGTCTCAGTCCATACCACGAAAAACACCCCCCAAACAAGTAGTCGGATTTTATGCATATCCACTGGCTTCTGGCCAATTATTGTAGTGTAGTGTATATATCTGTGGTAGTAGAACTTTCCTTGTGTTTATATCTCTAACTCAAGGTTGGGTCTGTCTTGTATTGGGCCAAATATGGCCTTTGCGCCATAAAAACCCAATCAAACCAATTTTCTAAAAGTAAGTTATGAGGGGGGAGGAAATTTCGTTTAGAAAAGTAATAAGCACATTGTTTTGTCCACAACTTTTTGTGATAATGAAGTTTCCATTTACTTTCCTTAAGGTCACGATAGACTAGTTAGAATAGCAACGGATAACAACCGGAGGGTTGCGAGTTAGAAGCTCTGTCCAGCCAAAGACCGCCTTGATATTGTCCACAACCTTCTGTGACAATAAAGTTTCCATTTACTTTCCTTAAAGTCACGATAGACCAGTTGGAAGCGCAACGGTTAACAACCGGAAGGTTGCAAGTTTGAAACTCTGTTCAGCCAAAGACCGCCTTAATATTCCCCACAACCTTCTGGGACAATACGTTTCCATTTACTTTCCTTAAGGTCACGATAGACTAGTTGGAATAGCAACGGATAACAACCGGAGGGTTGCGAGTTCGAAGCTCTGTCCAGCCAAAGACCGCCTTGATATTGTCCACAACCTTCTGTGGCAGTAAAGTTTCCATTTACTTTCCTTAAAGTCACGATAGACCAGTTGGAAGCGCAACGGTTAACAACCGGAAGGTTGCAAGTTTGAAACTCTGTTCAGCCAAAGACCGCCTTAATATTCTCCACAACCTTTTGGGACAATACGTTTCCATTTACTTTCCTTAAGGTCACGATAGACTAGTTGGAATAGCAACGGATAACAACCGGAGGGTTGCGAGTTCGAAGCTCTGTCCAGCCAAAGACCGCCTTGATATTGTCCACAACCTTCTGTGGCAGTAAAGTTTCCATTTACTTTCCTTAAAGTCACGATAGACCAGTTGGAAGCGCAACGGTTAACAACCGGAAGGTTGCAAGTTTGAAACTCTGTTCAGCCAAAGACCGCCTTAATATTCTCCACAACCTTCTGGGACAATACGTTTCCATTTACTTTCCTTAAGGTCACGATAAACCAGTTGAAAGAGTAACGGTTAACAACAACCGGAGGGTTGCGAGCTCTAAGCTCTGTCCATCCAAAGACCGCCTTAATATTGTCCACAACCTTCTGTCACAATGGAGTTCCCATTTACTTTCCTTAAGGTCACGATTGATTAGTTAGAAGAGCAACGGAAAATAACCGGAGGGTTGCGAGTTCGAAGCTCTGTTCAGCCAAAGACCGCCTTAATATTGTCCACAACCTTCTGTGACAATATAGTGACGCCAGTGCGAGGTTAATTACCTAACCACTTTAATTCCAATTCATATTCCAGGTGTTCTGTACAATGTCTCCTGTTGTGCGGGAATATCTATAGCTCTGCTGCTGGCTCTGTCTCGAGACCTGGGGTTCGAGTTCGACCTCTACTTAGTCGCCGACGGTCTGTTCGGAACGGTGCGCGGCAGCAAGTGGAACGGCATAACAGCGGATCTGGTGTCCGGTGCTGCCCACATGACGTTCGCCGCCTTCAGCATGACCAGCGCCCGCCAACAGGCCATCGATTTCTCCGTCCCTTACTTTCACTCTGGTGTGTCCTGCCTCACGTCGTCCCAGTACCGTGTAGTGCCGGTAAAGCTCTCGTTTCTTGCTTTAACTGTGTATATATGTTTTAGTGATATTTTTCAAAATTCGTAATTCAATAGCGGTGTAAGATAGATTGAGTGATACGTCCCTTTAGAAAACATTTTCTAAAGAGATTTGTAGGGATATGAAATTTCTTTTCTATAGAATTCTATATAGATTTCTACAGAGAAAACGAGCTATGATTCTATAGAAATGTTTTTCTATATGTATTAGAAATGTATTTCTATATGTATTAGAAATGTATTTCTATCTGTATTAGAAATGTATTTCTGTATGTATTAGAAATGTACTTCTATATGTATTAGAAATGTATTTCTATATGTATTAGAAATTTATTTATATGTGTATTAGAAATGTATTTCTTTGTGTATTAGAAATGTATTTCCATATGTAATAGAAATGTATTAGAATTCTATAGAAATGTATATAATCATGTCAAACAAAATAAATGAGCTTCTGAAGAATTCTAGAGATTCCTACGGACATTTTCTATAGAGATTTCTATAGACTGTCTTTGGAGGTTACATTGTTTAAAGTGCGTATAGAAAAAAGATCCATAATTCCTATAGGATTCTATATACTGCATTCCATTAGAAATGTTTATATAGAACTATAACGAAATGTTTCGAGGGGTATATATAATGGGTAAATCTCAGAGGCCCATGATGTAATACAGATATCTGGATATTTAATAGGCGTTATAAATTACATTTTCTACCTATTTACACTTATTGTTGTTTCTATTGCATGAACCGATACTAAAACCACTCCCTTAAATATTTTTTTCAGCACAAGTTCTTTTATTTCAGAATAACTCCCCTTTTCCTCCTCTTTACACCTGCTAATTTGTTTCATTGTTACCGCCGTATATCCCCCAATACATCTTGTCACCCACTTTCACCTTTTGAAGTTTTCCACCTCGTTAACTTAGACTTAAAACAGGCATGCTCTCTCAAATTATTTTTCTAATCCTTTCAGTTAGCCTACACATTTTATCACCATTATTAAGATGCACGTAAAGCTTTTATAGAAGCACCGCCTTATTTCTGTCAATAATCTTTCTTCGTATGTCACCTAATCCGATAAATTTCCTCTAAATCTATAACCATATAGAGAATTAATTTTTAATTATTCATTCTTCACGAGTCCATTACAATAAATAGCTCAGATCCGCGTTCCAAACACCTTGCACGAAACATAGACCTCCTCCAGGCACTTTACAAAAAACACTATGCTACAACTATTCAACTTTACAAGAAAGATATGAGTTTTCGGAATCTAAACAAGGGGTGCATTATCAAAGAATTATGCACACACTTATCCTTTGGGATTGATCTGGTGTATTCACGAATAGCTGGTTGAGTTGCTCCAGTAACTTTTATTCAACTACTTGCCTATCATTTGTATTTGGATCACCCTAGTGTGAATAAGAACATTATATTTAAACAAGTAATGAAAGACTGTATACAGGGTGGTCCCGAATTCATGGTACAAACTTTAATGGTAGGTACAGGACATTGTAACAATGATTTATTGTATAGGAATGTATAGTCGCAAGTGACGCGGTGAGGCGAAAACAGGGGAAATAACGGCCGAAAGGAAAAACAAAGATTTTATTGAAAGCGTTGTTGACAAGTGTCATGTTTACAGTAATTGTTCAAAATTGCGTCCACCAGTATCGATACATGCTTGACAGCGTCGGTGGAGCGATTGGCGTACACGTTCAAAGATGCCTGGTATTTCACGCACACCTGCAGCAGCTACAGATAAGCGAGCGACGAGATGCTCATCTGAGTCAACTGGAGTCTCATAAACAAGATGCTTTAGATGTCCCCATAAAAAGTAATCGAGGCTCGATAAATCGGGAGATCGGGGTGGCCAAGGGACTGGTCCACCACGCCCAATCCATCGAGTACCAAACGTGGCATTCAGGTAATTCCGTACATCAATGCTGAAGTGTGCTGGCGCCCCATCGTGCTGAAACCACATGCGGTTACGAATGGCGATCGGAACATCATGCAGCAGTTGTGGTAACACTTCTTTCAGAAAAATAAGATAGCTTCCGCCAGTGAGCCGCGTGGGTAGTAAGTATGGGCCAATCAAAAAGTCGATGTTCAACAGCGGCTAGACATCTACTGCCCTCTACCGGCAATGATACCAACCGATCACTCCATTTCTCTTTCCTTTTATTTCCCCTGTTTACGCCTCACCGCGTCACTTGCGACTATACATTCCTATACAATAAATCATTGTTACAATGTCCTGTACCTACCATTAAAGTTTGTACCATGAATTCGGGACCACCCTGTATACATGATTGACAAGGTATTTAATTGACATTTCTTTCAGCTCTCGGCCTTTCTCGTGCCATTTAGCATTCAGTTGTGGGTGGCAATATTCTGTGGTTTGACTGCGACCGCCATCGCGGCCGCCATCTACGAGTGGATGAGTCCGTTCGGTCTCAACCCCTGGGGTCGGCAGCGGACGAAGAACTTCAGCCTCGCCTCTGCCCTGTGGGTGATGTGGTCTCTGCTGTTCTCACACTTAGTGGCCTTCAAAGCGCCCAAGTCGTGGCCCAACAAAGTGCTTATAAACATTTGGGGGTGCTTCAGCGTCATTTTTTTAGCCTCGTACACGGCCAACATCGCTGCCTTGTTTGCAGGACTCTTCTTCCATCTCAGAGTGGATGACTTCCACGATGCCCAAGTGAGTATGCCCATGCCGGACTATTTCTTTAACCCTCCGAATGGTTTTGATGAGATACCTCGTTCATCAAGATCTGACCAATTTTTCCAATGACGAGATATCTCGACATCAATATATTGCCGATTTTGAGTAGCAAAACCAGTTTTCTTGTAATGACGAGATATCTCGTCTATCAAAGTCTGACTAGTTTTGCTCCCTCGAGAAATTGTCGATTTTTTTTATGATGACGAGATCAAGATTTGATCGGTTTTCTTCTAATGACGAAATATTCCGTCCATGAAGATTTGGTCAATTTTGCTAATGACGAGATATCTCATCGAGATAACCACTAGAACGGCTGGAAGGAGCTGTGAAAGTGGTCATAACCATGATACAGATATAATCATTAGAGGGTATAATTTCTTATCCGCTCAATCTCCTGATTCCACATAAAAGAATTCCTCCTCTGAGGCCATAAAGGATTAATAGGTATGGGGAAATTAAAAAATATTGTTTTAATTTCCTTGTTTTGTGCCATGTGAAATTTAAGCACATATAATTTAGAATGTTGATATTCGCTTCAAAATCTTATATATAAATTGAATAAGACACATTTTAATCGGGATTTAAGGAAAAACTACTACTTTAATAGGGTAATAGACAGTTGGAACGCGTTGCCAGAAAATATAGTTAATTCAAAGGGAGTGTACGAATTTACGATACAATTGAATAGTCAGTGGGAATTGGGGAATTCATAAACAAAGGACCAGCCTTGTTGGGCTTGAGCCTGTAGCTGGTCGTCAATATTTGTAATTGTATAACAAGCCATTATCCAAATTAATTTAAGACTGAGAAGGTTGAAAGATGTATGTAGTTGGAAACAAACTTTGATTTCTAAAAGAATACATATATGCCTATCCTTAATTATAGTCTACAGACTGATGTAGTGGCCATAGCGCTTGTCTGTCACCCAGTTAGCCGCGTGTTCGAATGCCAGTTCGCATATTCGTAAGCGCAGGGATATCAATGATTGTTCTTGTTAACAATAGCGGCGGCTCACCTATCGAATGCTCCTTCACAAATAACCGTCAGTTCGTCCCTTGTATTTCGTAAGGACGAAAGGTCTGTGGTCGGGCATGCAAAAAATATCCCGATTATCCCAAGTAATGTGGACCAAGGTCACCTCGGATAATCAGAGACTGACGGATAAGAAATTCGGATGTAGTAACACGAAACAGGCCTATACGGAATGCAGAAATTATTTACTGTTCTACATGTTATTACTATAGGCAAGAGATACCAACCTGCGATGGAAGTTTTCACAGTAGTACCAAAGGAAAAAATCCGTAAGTTTTAAGAATTCTTCAGTAGTCAAGTAAAATTGGCTTTAATAACACGCATATATCATTAATTCAAATATTTATTACAATTTTGAAGCATATATGCAACACGTTATATTATTTATAATTAGTAAGGTATATCATACATGAAAACACATTTATGGTACCAATAATTGCGTATGAAAGAATTATATATAAAAAGCATTTAATAATTAAATTTAAGCACTCTCCCATTTACCAAAAAAAAATATAATAAAAATTTAAAAAATACAGAAATTAGTAAACAAATCGATGTGTTGTAAAAAATAAATAAAATTCTATTTTTTCGTAGAAAAAAATCATCGATTCCATCATCCGCGTAGTACCCGATTCACTTCCGTAGAAACTACGGAGAATCCGTAGTAGTTAGCATCTCTGAATACCTACTGAAAGAATCATGAAGCTAGCATCAAAAACTCGAATTTGTATCACGGTGTTTATTTATTGAGATAATTTTACAATAAATCTAGAAGTGGATTGCGCTTCTGTTTTAAACTCGCTTGCAAAAGTCCTTAACCGTCTGTTTCGTAGCACTTGTTTACTTTGTACAAAGTGCACACACTGGAGCTCGAAGCTTTATTTAAAACATCCAAAACCTCGATATCAAATTCAGCTTCAAGAACACGGATGCTTGGTTAATAGGAGCTCCGAATAATCAAGGTTTCACTACTTTACACCTTTTACTTTCAGTAGCATACCTCCAAATGGCCACGCCCAATCTACTGTCCGTATTGGTGCAGAGGGAAATGGGTGGAAATTTACCACATCAGAATTGGGAGGTGACTTCATTGGGGTGATTTGTTTCCACACGATATGTTTTCTTTTTCTGTGATCAACTCCCTCGGAGCACATCTTTAGGTATTACGGGCTTCACGATCCCGAGGTACCCAAGAGATATTTTCTTTTCCCGCGGGGTTTACTTCCTCTGGTAAACATTTGGATCGCGACCTCAGGATGCACAAGCGATCTTCCTCTTCTTTACTTTCTTTTTTATCATAACTACTTGGCATTATCAGTCTTTTGTTTGGCGCAGATTGGCAAAATATGGCAATTTCGCCATAAAATCCAAAACCAATAAAAGACAAACCATCTTGTGATTAAACATCTAAATAAATCTGAAAAAGAAACCATTAAAAATTTAAACTAATGCAGTGCGGCTTAAGTTAACTATACGAGTACCCATTGGAGATTATGTTGAATTCTCACATCAAATCTACTAGACTTCAATTGATAATGTTACTAACTGGACGAACATTTATTTTCCTATTGCTTTGAAGGGAGTTTGATGTCCGTCAGTCACACACCCTTGTGATGTGCCACTGGGATTCATGTACTCTGCCATTAGAGATATTGAGGATAAATTAGTATTCAGACTCATCAAGTAATGCGTTTTTAAATTCACAAGACTTATGCAATAAGCAATTACAACACTACTACATGTTAGTCGCGCACAGGTGGCTCACATCCGGGATCGATACGATATTACATATTCATTCTTTGTCCTGGTTCATATCCCTCTGTGACAGGGAAATCCTTAATTCGTTATTCTCTCAGGGATTTTGTGTTTCAAATTGAAGCAGCCATTATTCTTATGGAGACTCGTGAATCGAAATGAGAAAAAAAGGTAATGGGTGTAATTTATTGGAATTTTAAAAGTAGATGTATTGGATCATAAAGACAAAGATCTCTGAGTGTAGGATGCAAGTATAGGCCACTTATGTATGTAATGCAACGCATAAAAGCATTAAAAAGAGTTGTTATTAGAAGAGATTTATATATAGATTTTAATAATAAAATGGGCATTCATTCGTACAATTACGTTGCTTTCTATCCAATTCTTTACAACCTCATTCATGTGAATTTGACTGTACGTTTATATAATTATTACATATTCTTCAATGTTAGACCTTGATGGAACTTCGTCAATTACTATATTCTTTTTACATTCAATTCTTTTAGGTAGTCAATTCTTTTATAACAGAATGAATCCATTTTTAAGATATATAGATCATACGAAACTCGATAAAGAAAATGATAAGAAGAAGTATCTTTAGTTTTACTGGTAGAAAAATCAATAGCTGGATGTTACAAGTCCTGTTACGTCTGTTGGAATTGAAAGGAACCAACCTCTTTTAATTAATTTATTAATGATCTCTAAAAAATCTATTTAATAAGACCTTGGCTAATATTTTCTTTTCTGCAAAGCGTACTTGAATATATTCATTCGAAACCGACTCAAAATTCCAAGTACTTTTATTTTGTGGCATGATTTTTTTTTCATCAAAATGTATAATTCGAGGAAAAAAAAGGCTGCCCTTTTTAATTTCTTCTTTAACCTTTCACTAGCTCAACGGCACAGCAGGCAACAAATAACAAGTAATGTTAATGTATCCCTCTTTTAGATACTTTATTTTTTAAACATTACACTAATTGCAAGTCTCAACATTAAAAACACTGTTATTCATCGCGTGATTATATCCGGGATACTTTACTTTTTCAATGAACCACCGCGTTCATTTGTGAAGCTTCTAAGCTTTTTGGAAAATAATCACACAGCCGTGTTCGCCGGAAGATGAGCTATAATTAAGCTTACCCGCCGTACTTTTAAAGGGATCCGGTGAGAAGAATAACAGCTGAACCTGACAACAGCGGTGTCGACATCGCTGGAGAGATGTGATGGTTACTTAATTACGCGTACAACCATCGTTGTACGCGTGTAAAAATACCGTTCTCCTCACAATTCATATACCACTTACACAAGTCAAACAGTGTATCGCGGGATTCATCTACATTAAATAATACCGGACTCCTAAACGTTCACGATCGTCAAGCCTTCCTTCTCTTCTCTACTATTATAAAAGGAACTGTTTGTCTGTCTGTTTGTATGTTTGTCGCAAAATCCTGACGATTCTATGGCACTTACAGCAATGAGATTTGTCACACAGATAGTTCGAGTTTTTTGCAATTTTTGGGTCGCGGCGAATTTTAAAATTCAATCTAGAATATTTTTAAATGAATTTAATAGTTTTATTCTCTACCTGTTTCTTCAAACGCATTTCGTCCTGACGGACGAACGAAGAAACCCCCTAAAATGAACTTTTTCTACCCAAGTTACCTTCATTTATATTTTCGTAAGAGATTGTGACGTCACAAAAACTTTCTCTTTCCAAAAAAAAAAAAAAAAAAAAAACAGATTGCATATTCTGCCTTTTGCGTTAAAAAAAAAATAGATTACATTTCCTGTCCCCTTTTCGGCGAATGAAAGCAATAAATAAAAATTATATCGACTGGGATTGTTAAATTTTTTTTCGTAAAATCGGAATTGCTAAAGATAGATTGAAAATTTCGGTGGATTTGAAATCTGCGGAAAATTTCACTTTAGATTGATACTTAAAAATATGATTTTCTTTAAATAAATAATTTTTAAATTGAATATATCTTCAACGGATTTGAAATCTGCGGAAAATTGTACACCACAGATACCTTACACCACGGGCACGGGCAACGCCGGGCTATCCACGCAGTGGCTAGTTAAATATATTTCTTTATCTGATATGACTACTTAAAGGCAGGTTCTTTTCCAGCAGCTTATAACCTGATACTTATGATGTATTGTGTTCGGAATCCTTATTTTCAAATTTGGTAGAGTATGAACGATTAATCTCCTGAGGGGTTCACACGTATATATACGATCTGCAACCTGCATTCTAACCTAAATGACTCCTTCTGACCAATAAAATATTTTCTAAATTTCTTTTAACCAACAAACACGGTTGTTTTGTCATTATTGTGTGTGTGTATTGGATGAGAAAAGGCATTATTACCCTACTTGGAAACATCGTAACGCTCGTAGATTTAAAATGCCCAAGAATATTTATAAACCTAGCTTTAACCACCTATTGAGCAAAATAAAATGCCCTATTAAGCAAAATAACCCTCTTGAGCAAAATAAAATGTCACCAGTGAATGGTATTAAATTTTTTTTAACTGCAATTGTCTCTTTTTGTAGCTACTGCACTTGCGAACGGGGACAGCAAAAGGCAGCGCAGCAGAATTTTACGTGTACAAGGAAAACAAAGCCCTTTCTGAACACATCCAACGGTACGGAGTGCAAACTCTCCAGCAGGGTCTAGAAAAACTCAGGTAGGATTTCATTTACTTCTTCTGGGAGAGTGAATGTTTTATCGAAAAAACAGATGCTCTACGCGATTTATTCGGTAAGGGAACATGGAGGCAGGGTATAACCATGCAATATTTAGAATTTCACGTGAATTGCGAAGAAATTGAAAACGAAACTCCAAGTGAAACTCCTGAATCGAGAAGCAGAAACTCTGCACCACATTTTAATTCACGACTATTTCTCTTTCCAGACGAATAAAATGCTTTGGTATATGTGATGCTCACTATTGCTAAAATAATATGCGATTGCCTTATTGGTAGAATCCAGGATTAGCAACCGGAGGGTTACGAGCTGGACAGGTGGGCTGGTACTCGTTAAATCTCTCGTGGCTTGTAATATCCTCACGTTGGCATGGTGTAGAAGTTTGGAGAGTGGGATGCCAGTTCAGGTGTTGATCTCGTCATTTGACCATGGTGCAAAGTAAGGAGGTGTGTCCTTGAGTGTTTACCTTAGAGATTGATCCCAGAATGTCATCAATAGTCGGTAGTGCTGCTCCCGTGGGACATAATATCAATTACCAGCCAACAAACCACGTTAAATATGTCGTTCCCTCAACGGTCCTCACATTGGCGTAGAGTGAAAGTTTGGAGAGTGGAGTGCCAGCTCAAGTGTGACCTTGACGTCTGACCGGGGTTCAGAATAACGAGGTGTTGTCCTCATATCCTTCCCATTGGGACTGATTCAAGAGCGTCACTAATAGACCGCTGTGTTGCTCAAGTGTGACGTAAATTGGACTACTTACCATTACGAATATTGTGTTGTGTAAATATTAATATATTAAGTAAAACTACACCTCAATGTGGAAGTACTTAATGCACTACTATGAACAAAAAGTAACTGGAATGCTGACGTAAAACAAAGGGTATCAATTTATTGGTCAAAATTTATTATATCTCCTTTAAAGTAACCTCCTCCGACTTCAATGCACTTCTGCCAACATTTTCTCCGATCCTCAAAACGTGCCTTAAAGTTGTTTTTGTGAAACCCTTTCATGGTTCGCATCGAATATTCTTTTATTGCATCAATGGACTCCAAACTGTGACCACGAAGAGAGAGTTTCATCCGTGGAAATAAGAAAAAGTCACTCGGTGCCATATCAGGTCAATATGGAGCTTGTGGAGCCGTATTTGTTGAATGCTTTGTCACAAAATCACGAAAAATAGTGGCATTGTGAGAAGGCACATAATCGTGATGCAAAACCCATGAGTTATCTCACCTCATTTCAGGTCGTTTTCGACTTGTCGTTTTGACGAATGATATAAGAACTTGTTCAATAATGTCTCTTATTGTTAAATTACGATGAGTAAGCACCAATTCTCTGACCTGATTAACCTGTTTATCATTAGTCGAAGTGGATGGTCTACCAGATCGTGCATCCTCTACTAAGTATTCTCTACTTTCTTTAAACTTTTGATACCAATCAAATACTGTTATTTTTGATAAACAGTCGTCTGTAAAAACCTTTTGAAACATTTCAAATGTGTTTGTTGCAGAAATTCAGTTACGGACACAACATTCAATGCATGTTCTTTGCTCAATTACATTCAGAATTTTGGAAAATCAACGAAGTGAAAATTCTTCTCCCACTAAAAACAAATTTATTTTCAAACGATAAAATTAAATGATTCTCTGATTGTTGCCACATGTTTATATAAGTCGTAAAAATATTTGATAAAAGTTTTCAGACGATATCTACAATATATACTGCTGTTTGTAAAAAATGCAACACCATGAAGGAGTCATCAGAATTAAATGAAATTTAATACACAGACGGCTTGTATTAGTACAAATAAATGAATAAATTTTCAAAGCAAAAAATATATATATTAAGTGTCCGAAATTAGTATTTCGGGTTGCCACCACGCGTTGCAATAAGTGCTGCTATACGACGTGGCATGGAGTGAAACAGATGTTGAATGTCTGCTTGTGGATGAGAATTCCATATTGTTTGTATGCGCTCCCAAAGTTCGTCTTTTGAAGCTGTAGGACGCTGATCACGAGCGAGACGCCGACCAACCAAATCCCACACGTGCTCAATAGGCGACATATCCGGCGAATAAGCAGGCCAAGGAAGAAGTTGCATGTGTTGGGCTGAAAAGAAGTCTCGAACATTCCTTGCAACATGTGGGCGTGCATTATCCTGTTGAAAGATAGCTCCAAGGATGCCTTGAAGGAAGGGAACGACTTCGGGCTCTAGCACTTCACGGACGTACCTGTTGCTATTCAAATTACCCCCAATTCGTAGCAGCTGAAATCGTCCATGATACGAAATCGCACCCCAGACCATATTTCCGGGTATTCGGCCACTATGACGTTCGATAACGCACTCTGGAAGGCAGCGTTAACCGGCATAGCGTCTAACACGTATACTGCCATCATGGTTCCACAAATTAAAGCGGGATTCGTTAGAAAAGACAACTTGATGCCAATCAGCCGGCCAGGCTCTGTGCTCATGAGGCCATTGCAGACGGAGCCGATGATGGTACGTTAGGGGGTTCCTGTATAAAGGAATCGAAGAGTACTCAATCTCCACCTCAAAACTAGACTACACCAACGTGAGGAGATTTGATATCACAAACAATAACAACAATATATAACGTACACCTGCCCCAACATGCACAACGGTCTTTGGTTTGATTTAGTTTCGAACTCGTTAACCCTCCGGTAGCTAATCCGCGATACGGATTACAGCGTCCCCTAGCAATAACTTTAATAAGTAATGGTAATTGTTAATGAACGTCCTACTAGAACAACACAACGAGCTATTGACGACGGTACGAGATAAATGGAAAGATCCGAGGACAACACCACGTAATTTTGAACCACGGTCAGTTGACGAGGCAACACCTGAGCTAGCATCCCACTCTCCAAACTTCCACACCAACCTAACGTGAGGACTTTCGGCCACGACAGATTTAAGGTGCACCAGCCGCCTCTACACCATACGCTTACAAACATCCATGCAACAACCCAGATTCTAACCAGGAATCTTACGATCTCTTTTACCACGAGACTGGTTGGTCGGTTAACTTTAATAGGAAATTATTTCCTGCACATTTAAAAGGGATTATTGGATGAGACGGATATAATGGAATTCTTGGAATAACAACTGCTTTGACAGAATTTATTAATTCTGCAGTGTTTGAACTCTGATCCTCGCACAATCATTCGAATTCCATTACCTAATCCGTTTTTAGGATTAAGATTTCATATTAACGTAACAATTTTAAAGAAGAACCTCTATGCAGGAAATGCAATATGGTGGAGAAAACTGCCCACCACATACTTTTTGAATGCGAAGCTCTGCTTCACATAAGGCACTCAAGTCTAGGTCTTGGAACAGAACTTGATACAATTCACGAAGAACCTGTCAAAAGCCTTTTGGCCTTTCTTAAGTAATCTGGCTTTCTCTGACAGGAGTATCGAAAAACAATGGGGTTTGGTGCAATATTCCCTAGTGGAATCAGCACCTAGGGCTTTCCTGACCTCCCCACTCTATATGACAATGACAATGACAACGTAACAATTGCGTTGCTCTTCAGAACGAATTTGTGAAGTGATAATCTAGAAGGATGGACACTGTTTAGAAACTACGCGATACAAATGCTCATCTTTATCTTCATGTATAGTTATATCAGTACTGTAGTTTACTTTAGTATTACCTGAGAGTAATGTGTCGACAGTGTTCATTAATTGTGTACATTTTCCTTTATTTGGCAAAATATTGCTGCATTTAAAAACGCTAACATAGATACTATCATCCCACCTAGCTCATAGCAATACGCAATATGGATAACTAAACATGCCAAGATTGGATTAAACCAATCACATCAAACCATTGGACACAAACCATAGTTTTGACGTGAATACTCGGACCTGGTGTTGGATTGTGGAATGAATGAAGCAGACATGCGAAATTCGAACGGTTGTTTATTGTGTGAAACGATTGTTTATTGTGTGAAGCGATTGTTAATTGTGTGAAACGATTCAAGAGCAATGTGATATTTATATTAAATGATAATTTTATTGATTAAAGGCTTGTTATTGCAGTGTAGTTCAAAGCTTCCAAATTACACCACGTATACTCAGTTCTCACACAACCGTAGTCCGAAGTTACATTGACCCAAAGCTCGCCTAGCACCTTAGAATTTGGACACATTGAGGACCCCCCTTCCCACACCCAATTTACCTGCCACTTTGTTCGAGGGTCATGTCAGGTGTGGACATCCTTTGTCTACCCGACGCTATTCATCTTATGGATATATCTCCAAGTTCTGAAATCATAAGACAAGTAGTGATAACGTCGTACTTTTCATGTATGCCCCCCCCCCTCCAGTACTCTTCCGATTTTAGAAACGTATTCACATCGAAAACATTAATTTAAATCGTCTCCATTTGCTAGTGTTTCTTTTCCCCTTTTTTCCTTATTATTGTTTTTACAGTCAATAAAATGCCAATCATTTATAGTTAAAAAGGCACAAGTGCGTAGAATCTTGTGAAGACCATGGATGATCTAAGACTTGCTTGAGGCAGTCTTTCACAAAGATGGTGAAATAAGAGAAAAGTCGGTTGGTTAAAGTGTTATATGGCGCAATGGCCATATTTGGCCATGCTGTGCCACAGACACAAGACACACAGTTAAAGTTTTTACTGACAGAGAGAAATACACCCAGGAAGGAATACAATCGATGGAATCGAACCTACGACGCCTGTACCTCGAAGGTTGCTAGCGCAGTGGACATACCACCTGAGACACGATGACTCCGAAAAGAGAGGGAGAATGAAAGATCATGTCCATATCATCTGAACTGGTTGTTGGTATGAGTAGGAGGCATGAGGTAAGGGAGAAGAGCCTATATTGATGATTCCATTGCACATGACAAACGCAATTAACCAATCATAGTAAGGAACCATGTTGGGCCGAAAAGATTTGGCATCGGCAGTACCTGGTTAATATTTTGTGATGAAAAATAAGAGCGTAAATATATAAATTGATGTCCCACTCAGGTTTATGTTGAAATAAGAATCATATTTGCTTTTGGTTTTATCGATTTACCTTGCTCTTGCAATCTAATTTTAATTATTTCGATTGTGAGTTATCAAGTGTTGCACGCCGGTACGAGATTAAATAAAATAACTTAGTTGTCTCTGCATGGCAACACTCTTGTGTAGTAGTCGTTAGAAAATAAATGTAGATGTTGTTCTTTCAAATATACTGAAGTTGTGATTTATAATTACGTTTACGCGAATTAACATCTGGTGCCGAAATATTCATACGAATCAGCGACTTGGAACTACGCAAAAAATTCTGGCAATTTATTTACGAAACTTTTACTATTGCAAACTTTGATCTCCAATGAAGAAAAATGGCGACGAAAGACGAAAAGTGTTGCAATTGAAGCGGAAACGAAAAAATATTCGAAGTAACATAACTCGTTTCTCAACTGAGATTAATAACATGACAGACGTTACTTCGAGTGAAGATGTGGAATATGCGGTAAGTCGTTTAACAACCATCTTAAATTAAATGAAAACGGTTGATAATAAAATCCATGTTCTTTTTACGGATGACGAATATGAATCTGGGAGAGAATTATTGGTACTATCAAACAGTGTCTGCGGAAGACCCTTGGTAAAGCTTGCTTTGACACTACCGGTCTAGTCACGGTTCTATGCGATATCGAAGCCGCCGTGAACAGCAGACCAATTGTTCATGAATATGGTATTGCAGACGATCCGGACGAAGCATTCACACCCTTTCACTTTCTAATAGGAAAACGACTCACAACTATCCCTTCTGGCCCATCGAGTTCAGACTCTGATTTAACACGTATATGGAGAAGTCGTCAACATTTAATGGACTCCTTTTGGAAAAGATGGCAGAGGGAGTATTTGATGGACTTGAGAACGTTTCACCATGTGAAGAACCCACCTAAAGGAACTGAAATCCAGGTCGGAGATGTGGTCTTGTTGCAGGAGGACGTCAGACCTCGGCACACCTGGAGGAAAGCACGAGTCGAGTCAGTGATCTTAGGCCGTGACAACAAAGCCCGTACATGCATACTGCGAGTAAATGAACGGACAATTTCCCGACCCGTGCAGCTGGTCATTCCCCTGGAGGTCGATCAGGGCGGGGAGGATGTTGCACGCCGGTACGAGATTAAATAAAATAACTTAGTTGTCTCTGCATGGCAACACTCTTGTGTAGTAGTCGTTAGAAAATAAATGTAGATGTTGTTCTTTCAAATATACTGAAGTTGTGATTTATAATTACGTTTACGCGAATTAACATCAAGTATCTGGGTTTTCATGGACGAGAAGAGATGTCGCAGTCAATGCTTTAGTAAAATAGCAAAAAAAAAAGCAAATAAAATCTTCTTTTAAACCTTCCTTTAGTAACAATTTTATAATGAATCGCCGGAAACACAAAATGTGTTCGTTAAGTATGAGAGATATCGTCAAGAAATTTAAATTTCAATATTAAAAAACTATAAATATCTTCTAAATAAGGTTTTCGTGACTATTATAGATTCCGAAGTTTTTCTTGACGGTTGCCATGGCTGTGCGCCAAAACTTCGAAATTGACATCCCTAGGAAATTTTCTCTTCAAAGAAAATCCCCAAAACAATTTCAGCCATCTATTGTTAAAAAATAAGGATAGGACTAAATTTTCGTTGATCGTTGAGAAATTTTCATTAAAGTCGCCTAAAAGATTGAGAAGTTGTCAAACTTTTAAATATAGGATCTTTTGAGGCGATTTTGTCGCCAAGGTTGACAATAGTGACTAACGGTCGGACTGTGGCAGCCCTGCATTGTCATCTATGTTATTGCCTCTTAAAGTTTCTTCAGATAACACTTTTTGCGAGAGAAACCGGTGAATATTTTACACTTTTTCTGTAATCGAAATGCGATTACCCTGTCTCAACACTGATAATATTTGTCGAAAATCTAAAAAAATATATAGTTTTCCTCCAAAAGGCTATTCGCCCAAACAAGATTCGATGAAAAAGACATTTGTTATCTCTTTTGATAGGTAGGATCCAGAGACAATACTTAGCTAATTTGTAACCATGGTCGGATGACGAGGTTAACACCTGGCACTCCACCTCTTCAAACTACCATACCAACGTAAATACATTATTTAAGGTCACGACAGATTTATGATACACTAGCGCCCACATACGCGGTAGTCTTTGGCTGAATCGAGTTTCGAACTCGCAATCATCCACTTGCTAATCATCGTCTCTACCAATCGAGTTACTACAAGCCCTCTCTTTTGGATGACAATCTAGGACTAAAAGAGGTTGTTTATTCTATGCCTCATTAGATAATTATTGCGTTCGCTGTGGAAAATGAGCGGCTATGTACCCCTTTCAAAATTCCTGAACACGATACAACATTTTTTGAAATTTCCAGAATATTCCTTAATAGTACTGTATGTAAATTACTCTTGGAACTCTTTCTAGAACATTCTAGATTTTTCTAGTATTTTGTGGAATCTGAATCTTCTGGGAAAGAAGTATTATAAAATTCCAGATTTTCCGAAATTTGGACAGAGTTATAATTAATTATCTAAAGATCTTTTTAAATAAATTCTTTAGAAAAATTTTCATTTGCATTCACTATTTCCCAAAATTCCAAAATTTCTAAGACCAACTTTTAATCCCATCGAATTTATTTATTAACCAATTTAAAAAAATAATTGTAACATAAGAAAGAGTGTATTCTAAGATTTCTCGTAAAATTTTTGACGTGATTTGGCAGTCAAAGGACACATATTCCCTTACAAATTAACAAAATATTTCCAAGTGTCATGTGTAAGAAGTAATTCTTACAACAATTTTGATGTTCCCAAATGGGAACATTGGCGTTTGGGGTACAGTGTTTGAGTGGATTTTTGTTAACTCTCAAAAAAAAATTTGAGTCAATACTCTCATTTTTTTTTAATTATCTCAATTCTTCTGCTATAGGTAATGTGGTGGCTGATTCTTTCACACTTCCAGCTGGTACTTTTGTATCTGCATGTGCCTAACACCCGTTTTCTCTGCAAACCGTGCTACTCTATTGTAAACGATTGCGATTTCCTTCACTCTATTCACCTTACAAGAATAGTAACCACATTCCCCTTTGGTGAAATGGTTGGTTAAAATGTATCGCGTGACTTACGGGTAGGAAAAGAGAGGAGCTCGTTTTGAATGACCTTTGCAAAGATCACATTCCAACAACATTCCTTTTTCAAGACTCGACGAAGGTGTAATCGGTAGTTGTTACGGTTTCAACCAATGAATTTCCTTCTCACCAAAAATTTTCTTTCTCCCCTATCTCAAAGAGTACTACTGTATAGCATAGGCTGAACGCTGTAGTTTTAATCATTTTTTTACGTAATACGCCATTCCTAATAGGAATTGACTATTCCAGTGCTTCTCAGGTATCCGTGTCAACTACATCTTTCAGAGATACCTCGCAAGTTCGCGCGAGTCACACTGGAATTTTTCAACAGCCTATCCGATGACGAGCTCGAGGACGTAGACAATCCTGATCTTTGCATTTTGCCATCTGATAAAGACGCTAATTCGAGTGATGAAGAACACGTCAACGATGAAGCTTTGAATGAGGTTCGTACTTAAGATGATTGTGGCCAGATTGACCCTGGTGATTATCATTGAAGATGGTGATTCGACTATTCAGATATCCGAATTCCCGATTCGGGCGAAGATCAAAGTAGAAGCATACTCTCATGCACTGCTCCAAATGCAAAGAAGCGAAGACTAGAATCCAATACCAGATGGAAAAGGGATGCAAGGTTAGATAATGATCTTTCAAAAAGAAACCTCGAAAAGCTGACTGAAAAATTTCCCGAGCTTGAGACAATGGATCCTCTAGATTTATTCCACTAAATACTCCCTATGAATTATGTGCAACATCTAGTTGAGATGACAGCGTTGTATACGCTGCAAAAGGGACAGATAATAACAATTACTTGTGAAGATATTCTTCAGTTTCTAGGTCTACTTCTTTTGAGCGGTTACCACACAGTACCTACAGAGGACTTAAATTGGAGTAATTCTGAAGACACATGTGTTACAATCTTTCCTAAGATAATGGCTAGGGCACGCTTTAGTCAACTTAAAAAGTACTTTCATCTTGTTGACAACAATAAGGATGTTCAACCGGGTGAAAAACTAGAAAAGATTGCGCCAATATAAAATTAATTGTGTAGAAACTTCATTCGGTTTGGAATTTTTCACGATAAACTCAGCATTGACGCATCAATGGCGCCGTATTACGGACATAATTCTTGTAATATGCTTATTCACGGAAACCCCATCAGATTTGGGTACAAAATTTGGATGACATGCTCATCTAATGGGAATCTATATAGCATGGAAATTTATATTCAGGGAAACAGGATGGTGCCAAAGAAGAGGCTCCACTTGGATAATGGTCGTATCAGCAAGACCAGGACCACGATCTGATGTACCAGTTCACCTTGGTGAACGGACAAACACTATCGGAAAGACGGACGAACACTATCTCGTCGCTTGCACCCAAGGACATTGCGCATTGTGCAAGAAGAATGTTAGAAAACAGTGCCTTGCATGCAAAAATCAGACGCATTCATCTTGCTTCCCCCCATACCACTGGCAATAAGAGAAATATGTATCCTTCCGAAGAGAAATGTATAAAAATATGTAATAGAAACCAAAATTAGTCCTCCTTTTGAGTCTGTTGAAAATAAATTACCTTTCGGAAAAATGCCCCGATTTACTCAAAATCATACTTAGGATTTTGTTTCCGTCAAAAAAGGTCTAGAACAGTTATACTAGCAGTAAAATAAACCATTTAAGCGAAAAATGGAATACAAAATTTAAAAAATGTATTGCAGCGTTTACAAGGTTAATGGTGGAAGGTGTTTTCTCGTTATCTGACCATGGTTCAAAATTATGTGGTGTTGTCTTCGGATCTTTCACGTTAAGATTGATCCCGGACCGTCGTCAATAGCCCGTTGTGTTGCTCAAGTACAACGTTAATTGAAATATCTAACTGTCTACCGAAATTATGTCTCTTTAAAATCATAAAGCTTTCAAATTTATCATTTGGTGTTCTTGAGTTCAAAGATTAATAGGTGAGACTGAGAAATTCACCAAACTTTTTATTACTAGATCTTATGATATATTTGGCCGACCAACCGACATAGTGGTTAAGGTGTTAGCCTCTAGATCGGAAAGTTCCTGGTTCGAATCCGGGTCCGGGCATGGATGTTTGTACGCGTATGGTGTTTTAGGTGGCTGGTGCACCTTAAATCTGTCGTGCCCGAAAGTCCTCACCTTGGGTTGGTGTGGAAGTTTGGAGAGTGGGGTGCCAGTTCAGGTGTTGTCTCGTCATCTGACCGTGGTTCAAAATTACGAGGTGTTGTCCTCGGATCTTTCCCTTAAGTGATTGATCCTGGACCGTCGTCAATAGCCCGTTGTGTTGCTCAAGTACAACGTTAATTGAAATATCTTACTGTCTACCGAAATTATGTCTCTTTAAAATCATAAAGCTTTCAAATTTATCATTTGGTGTTCTTGAGTTCTAAGATTAATAGGTGAGACTGAGAAATTCACCAAACTTTTTATTACTAGATCTTATGATATATTTGGCCGACCAACCGACATAGTGGTTAAGGTGTTAGCCTCTAGATCGGAAAGTTCCTGGTTCGAATCCGGGTCCGGGCATGGATGTTTGTAAGCGTATGGTGTTTTAGGTGGCTGGTGCACCTTAAATCTGTCGTGCCCGAAAGTCCTCACCTTGGGTTGGTGTGGAAGTTTGGAGAGTGGGGTGCCAGCTCAGGTGTTGTCTTGTCATCTGACCGTGGTTCAAAATTACGAGGTGTTGTCCTCGGATCTTTCCCTTAAGTGATTGATCCTGGACCGTCGTCAATAGCCCATTGTGTTGCTCCAGTACGACGTTAACTAAAAATTACCAATGATATATTTAATTTAAAATGTGTGGCCGGATTTCTCATCTAAACGAATGCTTAAATTTTTGTGCAGTATCAAATATTTTCAAAGTATATCGTTTCACCCTGACATACCTACTTTTTTTTTAATTCTCTTTTAAATTAAAAAAAATGATATTGATATTTTTATATGAAATAAAATTATCTTATATTGTTCCTGTGATAACTAAAGATTAGTTTGTGCATTTCCTACATTCACCAATGATACCAATTCAAAATGCTATAGATGGTGTATAGGCGGCTGGTGCACCTTAAATCTGTCGTGGCCGAAAGTCCTCACGTTGGGTTGCCGTGGAAGTTTGGAGAGTGGGGTGCCAGCTCAGGTGTTGCTTCGTCATCTGACCGTGGTTCAAAATTACGAGGTGTTGTCCTCGGATCTTTCCCTTAAGGGACTGATCCCGGGCCGTCGTTAATAGCTCGTTGTGTTGCTCTAGTACGACGTTAACTAAAATTACCATTACCAGAATGACATAGAAGCCGCTAACCTGCTTGGACTACATTATCAGAGTATCAGCAGGCTGGATTTCACTAGGGAAGACAGACACATAAAGCGTAGAGCTAGTGATATTGTACATGGTTGTCGCAGCAGCCCACCGGATGGAATTACATTATTTTCCAAAGCTTTTAGCATGCAAGAGCTTTCAACTGCGATCGGTGAAACTAGCCTTAATAAATCCCCTGGTCCTGATGGTATTCATGGGCAAATGATTAGTAATTTGGGACAACCTGGAAGATTAAGATTTTTGAACATTATTAATGATTCCTGAAATTCAGGGAAGCTACCTCGAGATTGGAGAAGAGCTACTGTTGTTCCTATCAGAAAACCTTCTAAAGAAGCTAGCTCTCCTGAAAGCTATAGACCGATTGCTTTGACCTGTATAGCTTGTAAGGTTACGGAAAAAATGATTTTAGAGCGGCTAAATTTTCACTTGAACTCTCACGGCCTTCTTCCAAGGGAACAATTTGGCTTTAGAGAAGGACACAGTACAACAGACCAGGTACTCTATTTTTGTCAGAGGATTAGAGACGCCCACAACAAGAAGCCCACAAATCACACTATGGCAGCCTTCCTTGATCTTTCTAAGGCCTTCGACAGAGTCTGGACACAGCGGCTTATCGTCAAGCTTTCTGAGACTTTTGGAATTGGTGGTAAAGTCTTGCCTTAGATATATGACTTTTTAAGAAACCGACTCATAAAGGTGAGTTTTAATAACTCCCTGTCAAGATGCTTCAAACTATATCAAGGGGTTCCTCAGGGTTCAGTTCTAAGTCCAACCCTTTTTATGCTCTTTCTGTCAGGAATCGAGAAGGTCATCACCAAAAGGTGTGAAGTGGGTCTTTTTGCAGACGATGTTGTCCTTTGGGACTCTGGCACCGATTTAAAGACATTGGAGGACAACTTAAATTTTACCCTTGATGACTTATCGAAATTCGCTAAAAACCACAAATTGAGTTTTAACCCAACAAAGTCTACGGTAAGTTTCTTTACGACCAATAGAAAGTTATATAACTATCAACCTGGTGTTTTATTGGACCAAAAGCCTCTAACAGTGGACAAACACCCAAAATACTTGGGATTTGTTTTGGATCCAGAGATAACGTGCAATAAACACATTGACCATCTGGTGCTAAAAAGCAGGAAACGACTAAAAATTTTAAAGTACATTTCAGGACGTGACTGGGGAGCTGATGCTGCTACTCTAAGATATACATACATCTCTCTTATTAGACCCATCTTGGAGTATGGATATCCAGTCTACTGTTGCGCATCTAACACCAATTTACAGAAACTAGAGAGAGTCCAACTTAGCGCAGCCCGAATTGTCACTGGACTTCGTAACTCTTGCCCCAATGACGTAGTGCTTTTCGAGGCTGACCTGCAACCTCTTAGCCTCAGAAGAAATGCTTCTTTGGCGAAATACTATGGCAAACTATGTAGTCTTGGAGAGGGAAATAGAACCTCTGCCTATCTGAGAGACTGGCGCAATGATCAAAGACTTAAGAGAAACATTCCTTTTAGCATGGCTACTCAAGGTGGCTACTCACTACTTGAGGGTGACGTGGAACAACATCATCTGGTTCAAAGCGTAGATCCTTCTGACGGTCTTCCTAATGTATATTTCCACACAGACCTTCTTGTACAAGTGAACAGGCAGCATGACCTTCCTATTTATCTAAAGCAACTGGGACTTGAAATAATCAACAACATCCCGGCTGACGCTACTAAGGTGTACACTGACGGCAGTAAAAACGAGAGGGGTGGAGCTGGCAGTGGAATCTATATAATTTCAGATGGTAACTACACAAAGATTCAGAGAAGGAATCCTGATGGCTGCTCTGTATTCCGTAGCGAGCTTATTGCTATAAACGAAAGCCTTGACTATATTGCGACTGTCATTGCAGGAAAAGAAATCTGGATTCTAACAGATAGCAGGAGTTCTGTCCAGCACTTGGCTAATTGGTCTGGTGTTAGAGACAAGGTGGGAGTATCTGTCCTCAATAAGCTAAGACAACTGTGTATAGATAATCAGATCCACATACAGTGGATCCCCTCTCATGTCGAACTTGATGGGAATGAAATGGCAGATGAATTGGCCAAGGCGGGAGCTAGTGAAGTATTGGTTCCACTTGAGCCTCTTACCTACACTGAGATTTATTCGCAGGATAAGTTGAGGGGAAAAACAATATGGTCCACTCCCCCAGTGCATCAATGGTCTCGGGGCCATCGACCCGGCGGCTCTTTGGCACTTAATTGTGACAGGCAGGGACAAACTGCAATTACCCGATTCCTAAGTGGACACCTCAGAACTATGACCTTCTCAGATGGCTTGAGAACTTTTGACACATGCACCAAGTGCTCCTTTGAGCAGGCTTCTCCTTCCCACATCCTGGAGTGCCTGGGACTTAACCATCAAGATCTCCTTGGAAGTCCATTGCTGGTCCTGGACTTCCTCAGGGTGTTTGGATTCATGGACCGAGTCTAGCCCCGCTGGACTTTGGGGATTGGCAACAACAACAACAAATTTGTATTAGCGTCAAATGTCCTCACGTTGAAGTAGTGTGGAAGTTTGGAGAGAGGGTTTTTTGTTAAGCAAATTAGTTTTACCTATAGTTTTTTTGGTTAATTTAGCAGTTTATTTCTTTAGTTTTTCTGTTCCAGCATGATGCAAACACTATTTTTCTAGTTTCAATATTTCTGTTTAGTTTCAATCTCTTTTATTTATTCATAAGTTGCCCGAGAAAATCAAGATTGAAAAATGAAGATTGGTTTCTTCTTTGAAAAACTAAAACTTTCTAAAGTGCTTTTACTTTTGGAGGATGAATATTTGAGCATAATTTTTTTCAAAATCACCAGATTCCAATTTACGGAGAGTTTATTTTTGGGGTATGTTTTTAGAATTTTCAATCTTGTTAGAACTTACTTTTTATTGCATTCTCGTGAATAGATCTTTTCAATGGACAGCATTTCAATTATTCAGGCACAAACATGAGATGATTCGGATGAAGTCAAATAAAATAAAATTTCTTAGCAATTCAAAAAGCAACACAGCAAACACAATTGTTCTATAGTTACGCTCTAGATTAATCAGCCTTTTAAGAATAAGTAAATGTAATTTTATATCGATGCGATAGGGTCAATTCTCGATTTTTTTGTACCTCAATACATAATCTTTTGTTGATTCATTCTGGATATTTTAAGTTCTAGATAATTTGGGGAATTATATTTTTATATCGTAAAGTACCATCATTAATATTGCGAAGTATATAAGCTCATGACATTATTTTTTTTGTTGTTGATTTATGTTAAATATTTTTATTTCATGAAATTTTAACATTCTTATACAATAAAGTATCTTTAATATCCTTAAGTAAACTTGAAGAAACTTTTTATAAATATTTTAAAGAGGTCTGCTTTCGCGCATTGTTTTCACACACACATATGTGTGTGATTAGCATAATCACACTGTGCCGCCATACTTAAGGCTCCCACTTTTGTTCACTTAGTTTTGTTTTAAAGCTGCATATTTTTACAATTCTTATATTTATAAAATTTGGTACTTATTTTGTTTTTCAGGTTTAATAAGAATTACTCTTTCATGTGCTTGTATACTGTCTATTATCTAGTATAATTTAATCTTCTCAACCGATAATTTGTTTTATTTGCATACATTCATAATGGAATTTTATTTCGTTCAAAATATAACAGCTTGGTTAAAAATTACAAGGTGTTACCCTCGTATCTTTCCCTTCTTAATTCATCCCGAACCGCCGCAGGGCCGTAGTAACCCGGTTGAAAGAGTAACGGATTATCAACTGGAGGTTAGCTAGTTTGAATCCAACCAAAAGAATGTTCAAAGGAGACTGATGCACTTTAAATGTGTCGTAGCCTCAGATTTCCTCGTGGTGTGGAAGTTTGTAGAGTGAGGTGCCAGCTCAAGTGTGACCTCGTCTTCTGACCGTGGTTCTCTGATCTTTCCCTTAAGGGACTGATCCCGGGCTGTCGTCAATAGCCCGTTGTGTTGCTCTAGTACGACGTTAACTAAAAATTACCAATTACCTGATCGTGGTTCAAAATAGCTTGGTGTTGTCCTGGGATCTTTCCCTTTGGGTTTGATCTCAGACCGTCACCATAGCCCGTTGTATTTCTGCAGTGTGACGTTAATTGAAATACCTACCTACCCGGATCGTCGCCTCAATAACGCGATGTAATGGTCCAGTGCAACGTTAATTCAACTCCCTACTTTAAGAGCTTCGTCATCTGGCCGTGGTTCAAAATTACGAGGTGTTGTCCTCGAATCTTTCACTTAAGGGACTGATCCCGGACCGTCGTCAATAGCCTGTTGTGTTGCTCTAGTACGACGTTAACTAAAATTACCCATTTTTTTACCCCCTACTTTAAGAAAGTCTAACTATTAGCTTTAAACAGTTCATTCAGTTTGAATTAATTCGTACATGTCTCGTTTTCAGGAACAAGCAGCTTGATATGCTGATCGGCGACACCGCAGTCCTGAATTACTTTCGAGGCAATGATCCGGGATGCAATCTACACCTTTTAGCAGATTCCATCTTCGACGACGCCTATGCGGTAGGAGTGCAGAAAAGCTTTCCCCTTACGGTAAGAATTAAATACCAAACATTCTACGGAATTATACACTGACATGCAAACACCTAAGGAACGCTACTATTTTTAAAGGTTACTGCCATACAGGAAATTTAAAAGTAGAGTAATCAGTGCTAAAAACGTGTTTTGAAAAACGATGGTTTTCCCCTTATCTGGAATGAATACAAGGGACCTCCACCATATATCAAGTACACTCCTAGACATAAGAATTTCGAATGCGAAGACATTTATATTTTAACCCTTTTATTGGTTCATGCTTACCATGGAGAAAATATACAAGTACAGTGAGCAATGGTAACCTTTTTATGTGCACAGGAATCATATGACCAAAACTAGTAGTAACGTAATCGTTTGACTGCTTTCGTCTGCTGGGTGGAACCTAACATTCATCATCTGATTTATCCATGCGACAGGAGAAGATCACCAGCATCCGTCATCTGGTCCATTGATTGATAATCTGATTGTAGTAGATTTTGACAATTTCACCATTTTTGAATCCAATCTATAGAAATGCGAATTTACACACCTACACTGATTGGTCCATGTGACGGGAGAAGATCCCCAACTTTTTATCCCTCATCTGGTCCATTGATTGATCATCTGATTGTAGTAGACTTTGAGGATTTCACCATTTTTGAGTCCAATCAATAGAAATGCGAATTTACACAGCTGCACTGTAAAAAGATGTTATATCGCCAAACGAGGCGATAAGATATCAAATGGGCCAACCAATTCAATTTCATCGCAGATCAGTCACGTGATTATGAGTCGACCATGTTGGTCACACCTTTTGAAGCTTCTCTTAATAGCAGTGTTTAACCTCAGTACAAACCTCAAAATTAAACGAAACGGCATGTGGTCATTTGAGTAGATGAGCAAATAAACCGTCTACCTTCTAATGAAATAGACAGCAAGTGGGCGGAGTCGCTGTTCTAAGATCTCTGAAGGGTAAATCACGTGAGCTTACGAATCTATTTGGCTTCTATCGAAGTGTAGAGTGTTTTTGATCATGGTAGATAATAACTTTAACCAATCACTAATTTAGGAATCATGCTTCTTCCTATAACCTCATGGCATATCTTCAAACCAGATGTCTGGTAGAAATATAAAGCTGCATCTACATGATTCGTATATTTCCATTGAAGTTCGATGACGTTTTCGCTAAAACGTCACCTATGATGTCAGGATTCCTAAACATGAATCCTAATATTATTGATCGGTTAAAGTGATTTTTTGTCTATTACGGTAAAAGCAGAAATGAGCTTTTGTTTAACTGTTGACCGACGAGTTTGATTGTGACAGAAATTCAGAGAGTTTCTTTCCGTGCAGAAAACCAAATGGCCTCCTCAATTTAAGTTTTCAGTTACACTTCTGTCTTATTGCATACAGTGTCGCCACTTAATTCAGATATTATGTCCACTTCTGGGAATCTTTTTTTTTATTCTGTTTTGTTAACATTTGCTTTTTACTCATCGGTTTGGCAATTCCAGCGTAACTTACGTATCATTTTCCCCATCCAGGTCGTTTTACTGCAAAGCAGCAACTGAAAGCTGTTCCCTAAGCTTTTGCACGTCATTATGGAACCGTACGAGTATGCTTATCTTCCTTTAATAAGCAATTATATTAAACTAGCAGGAAAATAACTCCAAAAAAACTTTGCCTAATTAGTCCTCGTGTACCGAAAGATGATCGTAGAGAGATAAACCCAAACCTCATTTTTATTTTAGGACAGAAGTACGTGAAATGAAAGATGGGATTTTTAAACTGAAAGTAAAAAGGTTTGTGTGTGTTATATTCGAGTAAATTCCTACCGCCTACTGGGTACAGTAAATGTAAGGAAACTAATTAAATAACATGTTTACGAAAATAGAAGACCAAACTTAGAAAATAATTATTTTAATTTTGCGGCATGTTAGATAAGAATGACTCTCATTGTAAACGGTGCCATCTTTTTTAGCAAAATTCCGTCAAATTCTGATTGATCTGTGATCGAAATATATATTGAGTCAAATCAAGCAAACTATTTAAGACTAAGTTTTTTTTTTTTTTTTTTTTTTTTGAAGTACTGTCTTGAAACTTCCTAAGTTATCCTAAGTGATGCGCACTCGTATACTGCTGTTTGTAAAAAATGCAAAACCATGATGGAGTCATCAAAATTAAATGAAAATTAATACACAAACGGCTTGTATTAGTACAAACAAATGAATACATTTTCAAAGCAAAAATATATATATATTAAGTGTCCTAAATTAGTATTTGGTGTTGCCACCACGCGTGCAATAAGTGCTGTTATACGACGTGGCATGGAGTGAAACAGATGTTGAATGTCTGCTTGTGGAAGAGAATTCCATATTGTTTGTATGCGCACCCAAAGTTCGTCTTTTGAAGCTGTAGGACCCGGTAGATTACAAGCGAGACGCCGATAAATCAAATCCCACACATGCTCAATAGTTGACATATCCGGCGAATAAGAAGGCCAAGAAAGAAGTTGCATGTGTTGGGCTGAAAAGAAGTCTCGAACATTCCCTGCAACATGTGGGCGTGCATTATCCTGTTGAAAGATAGCTCCAATGATGCCTTGAAGGAAGGGAACGATTTCGGGCTCTAGCACTTCACGGATGTACCTGTTGTTATTCAGATTACCCTCAATTCGTAGCAGCTGAGATCGTCTATGATACGAAATCGCACCCCAGATCATAACTCCGGGTGTTCGGCCAATATGACGTTCGATAACGCATTCTGGAAGGCTACGTTCACCGACATAGCGTTTATCACGAATGCGGTCATCATGGTTCCACAAATTAAAGTGGGATTCGTCAGAAAAGACAACTTGTTGCCAATCAGCCTGCCAGGCTATGTGATCATGAGCCCATTGCAGACGCAGCCGGCGATGGTTTGTCGTGAGGGGGATCCTGTATAAAGGAATCCTTGCACGCTGTTCACGGTGCAGCAGACGTCGGCGAATTGACGAAGCCGACATTAGTACACCTGTATCAGTATACCAAAGTGCTGCCAACTGCCTGGAGGAAGCTGTACGGTCATTCACCGCCATGTGGACCATGTGTCTATCATCGTGCGCTGACGTCACCTTCCGTCGTCCACTCCCAGTTTTTCGAGTTGTCCTGTGCTCGTCGGTCCACTGCTTTCAAACTCGCATCACTGTGGGACTGTTCCGGTGCACACGAGCTGCTACTGCGTTATAGTGAAAATCCTCCTTCACGAAGGCCGATGATTCTCCTCCGTTCAAACTCCGTAAATTGTAGAAATTTCACCCTATTTCGCCATGGAGGCATATCTCACTAAACGTTCGCCACTAAAAAATATCCATTAACTATTTTGAATGTCCCGCTGCAGCCCTCTATTTATACGCTTTTAGCATCAGTTCAAAGAGAGCTGCTCACACCACGCATACGTGGTGGCTCTGAAACTTTACTACTTTGCATAACATCCTATAATTGACATTTGCCTCAAATTACATTTCATTCGGATGATTCTTTCATGGTGTTGCATTTTTTACAAACAGCAGTGTATATTCTAAGGTTAATTCACAGGTTTCTAATAAATCCCATTTTGCTTGTAAGTTAAAAAATATTATGAAATTAATTCAATAATGCATTTATCGTTAATCAAATGTGAAAGGTCAATCTCTTAGAAAATAATAATTTTAGTTTTGATTTACGTTAGTTAAGAAGGACACTTAAAATACCATGCAATTTATTTTAGCAAAATTGCGTGACATTTTTGTTGATCTGATCAAAATATTGACCTCTTGGGTACATTTGACGACTGAGACTCGTCATGCACTTGTTTTTCCTAGGTTACGGATGACGAGTCTAATTAGTCGTTCAAACTAGGTCAAAATTAAACACGTACATTCTTGTTCATGACAAGAATGATTGGTGTTACGAGACTCTCATTGAATCGAATTATTCAATCGTTCTCTACAAAATTCACTTTATTTAATCTGACTCCATACATAGAAATATTTGCACGGCTGCGTTCTCTGACATTCTTTGTTGGAATGAACGCGGAGATCAGAAGCTGTGCGATTTCTCTCATACAGTTGTCATTCTTACTAAACGAATTTATACGAAAATATAACAGTAACTAGTGTGCAAACGATAATACGAAAATATTACATTAATTAGTGTACAGACGATAGTATGAAAATATACCAGAAACTAATGTGCAAACGATAATCCGAACTACTTTTTTTCAAATAAATCTGTATCCTAAGGGTTCAGATCAAACTATTAAATTTAAGGTTTTCAAAGTGCTGCTCCTAGGTTTTTTTTAAATGATACGCACTGATATATTAACTAAGGTTACTCCATGTAATGCATACTATGCTTCCTTTCGTGTTTTGATATTGTATTACAATGAAAATTGGTGGTATCTACGCATTACAGTTCCAAAAGTACAAGGGGCCTTGGTAGCCCGGTTGGTAAAGGACCAGCAATAGGAGGATTCAACCAAATACCATTGTCTACAAAGACGGCTGTTGCACGTTAAATCTGTAGTGGCCTCAAATGTCCTCAAGATAGCGTGGTGTAGAAATTTGGAGTGGGGTGCCAGCTCAGGTGTTGCTTCGTCATCTGACCGTGGTTCAAAATTACGAGGTGTTGTCCTCGGATCTTTCCCTTAAGGGACTGATCCCGGGCCGTCGTCAATAGCCCGTTGTGTTGCTCTAGTACGACGTTAACTAAAAATTACCATTACCATTACCATTCGGGAACAAAATTAAGGTGATACCTTTAAATTTGGGATAGATCAAAGACCTTCACCAATAGCCCGTTGAGTTGCTCAAGTGCTGCGTTAATTGAAATACCTACCTACCAAAGATCCAGTGTATTTCTGAAGTATCTCTCCAAATTGTAAAGGGTCGTAAAAGCGTCTAAAATAAAACTGTTTTGTCAAAGAATGTGTGTGTTCGTAAATATCATCTTTATAGGTGGTGGAGGGCGCTATTTAGATGAATCGATAACATCGCTTCTGTGGCGTAAGGCGTCATTCCCAGTTCAGATTTTTAACGGCATTCTGCTTTTTGCTTTTCCATAATCATTGTGTTGCTTGTTTCGTTTTTGTGGTCAAACAACGCCATAAAATCCGAAAACAACCAACCAAAGTAGTTTTACAGTAATCAGAATGTTGTTTAGTGATTCAAAGTTTCTTGGTTTGAATCCAGGAAAAGGCAAGTATGTTTGTTCATTTTGAATGAGTGTGTGTCCTCTATAAATATTTATTTAGGACCCTCTACCACCCTTTACAATTTGTCCAAATAATGTCAAAACACCCTGTATTAGATAAATATTTAGAGAGTGATAGAGGTATACACACATATAAAAAGAGATGTAGAGACTGGCAAAATTGGAGTTATGACTGTTTAGCTCTAGGGTACATATACACATCACCATATCTATCCAGATAACCCGTTAGGGCAGCCATGTTGATGATGTAACATTCTACGCAAATGTAAATAAACCGTCTTCTGGTTTTTCCAACGTCTACGGATTTTTCTTTTTCAAAGTAACATCTGAACATCATACTGTCAATAAAGTTAGACAGAACAAACAAATATTAATAACATATTATTCGTGGACTAAAGGGAAATGGATGTTGACCAACCTGTCGGAACGATAAAAACAACCTGTCTTCGAAAGAGGGTTTTCTGCGTATCCAGTATTTCCTGTTTCCCCTCCCCCCTTCTGACACCATATTGCACACTATACCAAATTTACTTTTTTATTGTGTTGCTACTGAAGAAATAAACTATCCGTTTTCTAGCATAGGCTATAAAGTATGACATGTATTAAGATTTTCTAGTAACCTTTCTAATATCTTCAACATCTTCATATGCTTTAGTTGTTTGGGGTTTGACCTAAAAGTTATCCTCAAGACCTTACCAATATATTATTATAAGGCCTTACCAAAGAAGTGAACATGTTGCTATTTTATGACTTAACGAGCTGAATAACTCGACGTTGCTCGTGGTGAAATGGTTAAATGTTGATTGAAAATGAATTAGAATAATCACTTTTCTTACGTAGAAAAATGCAATAATTTTAAGTTATACAGAAAATTCTTTTTAACTTCAATCATTTAAGTTGCACGGAAATTACTTTTAAACTTCGTTTTACCTTTTTTATAGCTTTTATGAAATTTAGTAATGCTCAAATATGACCGCGACATTTCCCTGTATTAATTCAAACAAACAAACCCTGTAGAACGTGTTTCCTTGCCAATATTCATTTCTTGCAAAAAAACAAACTACAGATTTTAAAATTGATGCTTCGAGACACACATTTAGGACTACCTGTGTGCCAATTTCTATGGTTGAATGTGCTATATATTGGTCTGAAGACAAGAAAGTAATAGCCTATGATTTCCGCAGTGTTCTAAAGTACCAAATGTGGTGTAGATTGGTCAAACGGTGTTGATTTGTATGGAAAATATATACACATACACATTTTTATATAGAGAGAGAGATTATTTGGTTTACATTATTACATATTTAATTTTTTTTGGCCTAGCTGAGCCATTGAACCGGTGATACAAGAACATATGCCTAGGAAGAGCATTGGATGTTGAGTTTTTATGGGTCAAGATACAAACACGGACAAACTGCGCCGTCTAAGAGAGAGTGAGGCCATAGGGGTCCTTATGATATTTAGTAATGATAACGCGAATTTCTTCCCGTTTGGAAATGATTATTATCTTAGCAACGGCATTCAAATTAGTTTCACATTGTTTTCTCCCCTTTGCATTCCATTTACAAACGTTATATTCCCCTTCTGAACATAGACAGCGAACACAGTTTTCGCGGCAATCTGTCGTCTGACCAGTAATTGCTTTTGTACGCGTTTGGATAGTCTGACCACCTTACTCACATGACCCATTGAATAAGAACATATGGTTAAACCTCTAAGTGGTTTCGATGAGATATCTCGTCGATTAAGACCTGGTGGTTTGTTAATGACGAAATATCTCGTTGAAATAAAAGTACCCTATTACTCCAAGGGAATGAAGATCCAATGTAAAACACTAAGTCCAAGAACTGGTGGAATAGGTTTTTGCATCATTCTGATCATTACAGGACAATTTTTGATGCGAGGATAAATCATCAAGAAGGTTATTGTGCAAAAACATTTTTTTCAATTTTAATCTATCATATCGTCACTCAACGTGCAAAAGATCGTATGTCTAAAAGTTGCATTTTTCAGGAAAGCAAAAGAACTAATCGTTTTCCTTATGAGTTCATTCCATTTTGTTATATACGCTTGGCTGTAACTTTTATTGGATCAGCTGTGATAGATAGTGATATAGTGATAAATATCAGGAAGGTTATCATATAGTGATATATCATCAAGAAGGTTATTGAATATTTGTTATATACGTTTGGCTGTAACTTTTATTGAATCAGCTGTGACAGATAGTGATATAGTGATAAATCATCAAGAAGATTATTGAGCAAGAACATTTTTTTCAATTTTAATCCATCATATCGTCACTCAACGTGCAAAAGGTCGTATATCTAAAAGTTGCATTTTTCAGGAGAGCAAAAAAACTAATCGTTTTCCTTATGAGTCCATTCAATTTTGTTATATACGTTTGGCTGTAACTTTTATTGGATTAGCTGATGATACGATATTTTGCCACCAGGTGGAAATCACAAAATGCCACATATAGCAATAATAAATTAAAAATGGACTTCTTGACGCATGACCTTTGGCGCTTTGAGTGATGATATGCTGCCCGATTTCATCCAGGGCTCTACAAGAATGTGGGCCATACTAGCCAACCCCATCTTTCTAGTGCTAAACAACTGTTCAATTCTTTTTGTGAAATCGATTCCTCTGATTCCTAGGAAGCCATATCCGAGATGCTGCTGAGGTACGGCGAGTACGGCTACGTGGACCAGCTGCAGAAGAAGTGGTATGGCCGCGTTCCCTGCTTCGACGACCGCCTGCACCGCTTCAACCAACCGGAACCACTCAGCGTCGAGGCCGTGGCGGGAGTCTTCATCATGCTGTTGGTCGGGGTGGGCGTAGGGGTCCTCATCCTCATCCTAGAGCACACCATCTTCAGGTATGCCCTGCCAGTGCTCAGGAAGAAGCCCAAGGAGTGCATTTGGAAGAGCCCCAACCTCATGTTCTTCAGCCAGGTAACTCCAAGCTACTAATAACAGTGAGTAGTAGCAGCGATCGCATTGCAGTCTGCTATTGTAACGTAGTGGGCCGAGTGGTAACGCAGCGACACAGCCTATATTAAAAATAGCTAACATTCATTTACGTTAAACATATACTATCTACACTAGATGCAATCAGTGATCTGTATTCCTTGGTCGTGGGAGCTGCAAACAGGGGGAAATAGGATATACTTCTACGGAAGACTCAAACGAGCAACACAAAAACCACACCTGCTCAGCCCGAGCTCTTCAACCCCTTTTCCCTCTTGTCCTGCCAACTTCACTGGTAGACAGTTCAATCACGTGGGGCCGACCTGAACCCCTACAAAATCATCTGGACAGCAGACGATCATCATGGAGGACCACTCATATTGAGGTTTCAGGATTTACGGCCGGAGGTCAGTGGTGTTGTCTTCTCATTCCAAGCTGTTGCTAGTGTGGGGGGGGGGGTGAACGAATCAAATTAAATTATGGCACTAATTACTGAATTTATCCCTCCAAGTGGTTTCGACGAGATATCTCGTTCATGAAGATCTGACCAATATTGCTAATGACGAGGTATCTCATTATGCAGTTACTGTCGTTTATTTTTATGATGATGAAATCAGGATCTTGTCGGTTTTCCTATAATGACGAAATGTCTCATTATAAATATACTGCAGATTTTTTTTCATGATGACGAGATTAAGATATGTTTTTTTTTCTTTTAATAATGAGATATCTCGTACATCAAGATATCGTCAATTTTGTTAATACGTTTGCAAATAGAGTTTTCAGTGTCTATCGAAAATCCTAGTCGACACAACTACCAGGAGGGTTAATGGGAACACCAAACTACATTTTTATCAAAGAATGTATGGTTGCTCATAAAGGGCACTGTCTGGGGCGTTTACAAATCGCTCTTTTTTCTGACATATCGCACCCCGGCAAGAAAAGTCACGCAGGTCAAAAAATAAAAATTTTGATGCTATGTCATTGAAAACTATGCACGAGGTGTCCCAGCGTGTTATATTACTTTTCTATAGAATATAATAGAAGTTACCACCATAAATACTTATCTAAAATTTAAAAGAAGCTTATACTATTCCAATATAAGTTTTATAGGATCCTGTTAATGGTTCTCAAATTCTACAATTTTGAGTTGCGTCACTTTTATTACCAGGGTGCGATATAGCAACGTATTGGGTTGCCACTGTAAATGGAAGAGCAGCTCTAAGATTGTACCATCTCCTTATTCCCCCGGCCTTAAACCCTTGTTAGTAGATTGGGTGATCTTGGATCATAAAAAAAAATTGCACCGTGGACGACACTTTTCCCAATATAACAGTGCAGAATCGAAACCTTTGAACGTGTGAACCAGCTGTGTGAAAATGGAACATTTCCTGCCGACAGGCATGATACAGATTTGACACGAAATTCGAACACTCCAGAAATGAAAGAAAGCATTCTACACGAGTTTCAGAAAACTCGAGCGCGAGACCGCAAGCTGTTGCACGTAACCTAGCTATGGGCTAATCCATCGTTTGGAGGGTTTTGTATGATCAACAATTGAAGGGGTGAGTAGAAGTTCTGTGACATTTTTGTTGTTTCGAGTTATTTAGCCTCAAAGTCATTAGTACTTTTACTAGATGAGTTGGAAGGAGATTGGGAGTGGTGTTGTTGGAAATATCCGCATAGGGGTCCTTGGTCTTGTAGTCAGCACAAGTCATACCTCAACCCGAGGTAACTTCAAAACTGCAATAATCCCGAAATGTAAACAAATGTCACATAACCCTTCTTCCACTGACCCCTTCAATTAATCCCTTTCCACTATTTAAAAAAATGTTAAAAGACGAAATCTATATCATAATCGATATGTATTCTGAACCTTTGTCAATTTATCTGGCTTCTTGTCAAATTAAAAGACAAATACATCACTTCGCTATGGGCTCCTGCGCATTGCGCATCAGTGAAGTGGCTGATAAGTTAGCTAAACTGATAACCACAATAGGCCCAGTTTCTTTGTTAGCAACTACCCTTTCTAGGAGTCTAAGTAAGTTCGAGAGGGGCTCGATCACTTTGGAGAACTTTATGGAGGAACACTGGAATGAATCACCATCTTTTTCGATTCCAGAGAGCGAGACCAATGACCTCCATTACATCAAGAAAATCCCTAGGACAGTTACCACTTTTCCGCTATGGACAGAATAGGCCACATTGTAACTCAGGCCTAGTTGAATCGTTTTCACCTAACTGACTTCAAGTGCTTTATTTACCTTTATGATGTTACCTCGTCATCTGACTGTGGTTCAAAATTACGTGGCGATACACTGAATGGCTTAGGCTGTGACGGTGGTAACTAGTTGAATTTGCCTTGATGAGGAAGACTTTGGAGAATACCTTATTTATTCAACTACACCGGAGAGATCACAATTAGAATTCTCTGAAAGAAAATTTGTGATTTTTCTTCAATTCTTACAGTTTTTTCGAATGTTCATTTTCTGATCATGTTTCGTTGGTTTATAGAAGCGATCATGAAATTGGCGTTAATACGCCGGGCTCATGTATCAATATGTAAAGCCATGTAATAATCGATAATAGCAAGAGTTATGTGATATACTTGGTATCATAGATAATACATAGTTATTGAATTAAGCTAACAAGGTGCGCACGAAGTCTCGGTCCAGTAAAAGGAATACAGAGTAGTGATATGAGAAACCTATAATTAGCCTCACTAGATAAAATTAACGGTAAAGCTGCAGTCAACGTTTAAATCGATGGCAACGGCCGTGGCGTGTTTTTTTTCCGTACTACTAAAGTCGATAAGGAAAGAACTATTTCAAAAATTTCTTTCTTTCACAAATATTTTTCTTTTTACAACGGAAAAGGAAAGCTTCAAAACACATTTGGGAACGTTTTCAAAAATATATATATATTTTTTAAATCTTTCACAAAAAGTAATAATTTTAAACTGGAATTTTTTTTACAAAAGAAAGTTCTTTGTACAAAGCAAAATAGAAGCTCCAAAACACATTTGTGAACGTTTTGAAGAATATATCTTTTAAAACGTCCACAAAAAGTAATAAGCTAATACTGAATTGTTTTTGTACAAAAGAAAGTAATTAGTTTTAACGGAATGCAAGAAATAATACAGTCGGAAACGTCAGAACTGTGGTGTGAAAAAAATTATAATAAAAGAAAATTCCACAGTGGCGATAAACCATTAAATGAACCAGTGAAATCAAAGAAAAAAAATTTAAAGGACCAATGCAATCAAAGGATATTTAAAATTAAAATAACCGATGGAATCAAAGAAAAGATTTCAAACAAACCAATGAAATCAGCCGACTTTAACGGATTTTGAAAGAACGTTCTAGAGTAAATCAATATGATAATTTAAACTTTTCGTTATCCGAAGGTTGCCATTAAAACCGCCGCAATAACTGTAAATACAGGTGAGTTGCCTTAAAAATTGCCAAGTGCACCAAAAAAATTGCCAAGGCCGTTGCCACCGCTATAAACATAGAATGCAGCTGTACCAAATTGGTAACCTATTTTCTTTCAATATTTCAAAATTTTTCAGCTGTGTTACCACGGACGCGGAAGAAAAATTGGAAGAGTAACGGATTAGCAAATGGAGGGTTAAGAGTTCGAAACTCGATCCAACAAGCACGGTCGTTTACGTGAGGGTCGGCGCATATTAAATCTGTCGTGGCTTCAAATGCTCACAATTCTTGCTCAAATGCTTCAAAGCTTCAATTCCTCACGTTGGTATGGTGTAGAAGTTTTAGAGAGTGAGATGCAAACTGAGGTGTTGACCTCGTCATCTGACCGCAGTTCAAAATGACGAGGTGATGTCCTCGAATCTTTCCCTTCTGGATGTATCCAGGACCGTAGTCAATAGCCCTTTGTGCTGTTGCAATGTGGCGCTGAATTCAACTACCTACGTACATGGATACCGGTACATAAAAACCTTTCTTTGTCCAATCAGTGAAACCAGCCCATCACTACTTCAGAATTTCTTGAAAAGCAAACAAACTTTTTTCGATATTAGTTGTGGAAGTCGTGAATACGGTCATATCCAAGGAAGCAAAAATAATAAGAATCCACTGCAATTCGAAATAAATTCAATTGCACCCCAGCTGTTCGCGTTCAAATGAAAATTTGTGGTAACGCATCCTGGAAATAATCGATCACTCATTCCTTCACTCAGGGAGCACATCTATTATCTGGCCACGAAAACACCACAGGTTCGCGTTACACGGACTTTCCTTACTAGAGCATAAATGGTAATCAATGAATTTGCTCAATGAAATAAAAGCTTCTATAAAAGTTGAATTTCGCCATTTTTACAAAAGTTTGAATATTGCAATTCCGTCTTTTTTTAATCTATCAATATCCCCATTCTTGTATTTCTGTGACTTAACAAAATATGCTCCTCTAACCGAACGGATAAATTATTTTGCTCTGTGATAGTTAGACAATTCTGTAAGATCCCAGAGGAGACAGGGCCATAAAAATTCCCATCTATTCTATCCCATCATTCTATCTATTGTCATTTAAAAGAGGAGAAGTGTCTACTAAACGCTTCTACTCTAATAAGGATTGATTGCTCGTAATATCTTTTATATGATATGGTTAAAAACCGATAGTAGTTAGCTCCAATTAGATGACATTCGGTAAACAATGATTTTAATCTTCCTCCGCGAACGAGAAATGACTTTTTACTTAACTAGTAAATATTTTATTGTTTAAAAAAAACTTTAATTATGAACTCTATGAGGAGTTCACAAGCACAATTCCACAATGCAACCTGTATTCTTCTCTGCATGACATCTAAATATCTATATTGGCTAATTTAATCTCTCCGACGGACTTTATTCTAAGGTAATTTTTTAGTTAACGTCGTACTAGAGCAACACAACGGGCTATTGACGACGGTCCGGGATCAGTCCCATAAGGGAAAGATCCGAGGACAACACCTCGTAATTTTGAACCACGGTCAGATGACGAAGCAACACCTGAGCTGGCACCCCACTCTCCAAACTTCCACGCCAACCCAACATGAGGACTTTCGGCCACGACAGATTTAAGGTGCACCAGCCGCCTCTACACCATACGTTTACAAACATCCATGCCCGGGCCCGGATTCGAACCAGGAACCTTCCGATCTAGAGGCTAACACCTCAACCACTATACCGGTTGGTCGGCCTTTATTCTAAGGAGCCGATCAACCGGTATGGTGGCTAAAATGTTAGCCTCAAGATTGGAAGGTTCCTTGTTCGAATCCGGGTCAGTGCATGGATGTTTGTAAGCGTATGGTGTAGAGGCGTCTTGTGCATCTTAAATCTGTCGTGGCCGAAAGTCTTCACGTTGGGTTAGTGTGGAAATTTTGCGAGTGGGGTGCCAGCTCAGGTGTTGCCTTGTCATCTGACCGTGGTTCGAAATTACGTGGCTGTCCTCGTATCTTTGCCAAAGGGAATTGATCCCGGACCGTCGTCAATAGCCCGTTGTGTTTCTCTAGTACGACGTTAATAAAAAAAATACCAATTACCTATTTCAGAGTATTCAAAACAATACGGATGAGCTAGGGAATCTTTTGAAAGAATCTATGTACTGTAACGTACACTTCCGGAATATCTTTTAAATGTTATGATAATATTTCTTTTTCCTTATTCCAAGATATTGTGATACTTCCTGTGTTTATTTATACTTCTTATTACTCTTGGAAAGGATATCTTTTCTTTTGACATATTTATGTGAGCTTAAATGGTTTTCCCGGAAGTTCATTTTTTTTCTTTTATGTATAACGTTGGTGAAAAGATATTTTTTTGTAACGGCTTTTTAGAGTCGATTGGATGCTTCGTTGAAGTGTGGACTGAGTGCAGTGTTCGAATGGCGTGTTTTAGCCGTTATGTTTAAAACGTATGATGAGAGGTAGTTGTAACGGTGATGTCGCTACCATATTGTAAATAAATTTTTCTTTAATTCTTTTAAAAAGGCTATTTCTTTTATCACGACGTTACAGCTACCTATTAATGGTGGCATGCACTGCGATCGTTCCCATTAAATTGAAGTCTTGGACATCCCGTCCTGATTTGAGAATAAACTGTGGACATCTCGTCCTGTGTTCAGCGAAAATTTGCGTGCGTCCTGCAGCAACGAAGAAGGCCATCCGGTCTGAAGTTTTTGGACATCCCGTCCTCGTGAGTGGAATATTTGCGTGCGTCCGGCAGCAACGAAGAAGGCCATCCGGTCTGAAGTTTTTGGACATCCCGTCCTCGTGAGTGGAATATTTGCGTGCGTCCTGCAGCAACGAAGGAGGCCATCCGGTCCGAAGTTATTGGACATCCCGTCCTCGTGAGTGGAGCATTTGCGTGCGTCCTGCAGCAACGAAGAAGACCATCCGGTCCGAAGTTTTTGGACATCCCGTCCTCGTGAGTGGAATATTTGCGTGCGTCCTGCAGCAACGAAGGAGGCCATCCGGTCCGAAGTTATTGGACATCCCGTCCTCGTGAGTGGAGCATTTGCGTGCGTCCTGCAGCAACGAAGAAGACCATCCGGTCCGAAGTTTGTGGACATCCCGTCCTCGTGAGTGGAGTATTTGCGTGCGTCCGGCAGCAACGAAGGGGCCATCCGGTCCGAAGTTTGTGGACATCCCGTCCTCGTGAGTAGAGTATTTGCGTGCGTCCGGCAGCAACGAAGGGGGCCATCCGGTCCGAAGTTTGTGGACATCCCGTCCTCGCGAGTGGAGAATTTGCGTGCGTCCGGCAGCAACGAAGTGGGCCATCCGGTCCGATGTTTTTGGATATCCCGTTCTGTTTCTGTGTATGAAACGTGGCCTGTTACTGCGTGTGTCCAGCAACGAAGCTTAGTCCGGTCAGTATAATTGGGACATCCCGTCCTGTTCCTGTGTGTGAAACGCGTGTGTGTTCAGCATCGAAAGGGCCATCCGGTCCGAACTTTTTGGGCATCCCGTCCTGTCATCGTCAGCAAAGTCCAGTTCGAACTTTGGGTTCCTGCTCAAGGACTTCCTGTGTACCATCAAGCAACTGTTCCAGATAAGTGGTTTCGGTTTTAAATCTAAAGTTTTATGCACTATTATATTTAATGTACAATTTTACTTCTGTTTTTGTGATAACTTCCATTTATCGTAACAGGTTTCGAAACAAAAAAATTTCTTAATTGCAAATTTTGCTTTTATAATAGAAATTAGTATTGATTTGGAATTTATGTGAAATAGAAATTTAAGAGATTTTAGTTGTCGTAGATGATTATTTATCTTAATTAATAATTTAAATTTGTTTTGTATTTGAAATGGTATTTTGATTTAAATTTTTTTTTTAATTAATTTTCTTTTGAAGGTCTTTTGGGTTACAAAATTGGTTTTTGTACATTTATTTCTTTTCTATTGTTCTATTATCTTTGAGTTATATTTCTTGTGGCTTGGCTATAAGGTAAGTCAGAATTCTGGACGGTTTCGGTTTCGAAAAGTTTTCATTTTGTACCTTACGTTATATTTGAGTCCAAAAGGGGGAAACTGTTTAGAATTTAATCATGACTTATTTAGTTAAGGGAAAGAAAGAGGACTTGATCAAATTGGTGGAGGAGATAGATTTAGAAATCACCGTAGAAAAATCCATAAAACAGTTAGTGAATCTTATTACTTCAAGTGAGGGATATGATGAGGAATTCACCAAAGCACTTTTTGGTAGAATTATAGAAACTCGAAAGAAAAATGAAGCCTTTGAAGTGGAAGATAAGCGGAGAATTGAAGCCCTTGAAGAAAAGCGGAGAATTGAAGACCTTGAAGAAAAGCGGAGAATTGAAGACATTGAAGAAAAGCGGAGAATTGAAGCCCTTGAAGAAAAGCGGAGAATTGAAGCCCTTGAAGTGGAAGAAAAGCGGAGAATTGAAGCCCTTGAAGTGGAAGAAAAGCAGAAAGAACGAGAGTATGAATTGGAAAAATTGAGAATAGAAGCAACTAGAAAAACCCAGCAAGGTGCAGTTGATCATTCTAGACCATCGAATCGAGACTTGACCAAGATCCTTCCGAAATACGACATGAAAGATGATATGAGTCTTTATTTAATCTTGTTCGAGCGACAGGCAACTTTGCTGTCGCTGGGTAAAGAAATGTGGGTATCTCACCTATTAAGTTTGATCCCCCAAGAGATTGCTCATATAATAGCCCGTGAACCAGCTGACCTAGCTATAAATTATGATCACATCAAAAATATTCTGTTAAAAAGGTTCAAACTAACACCAGAAAGATTTCGACAGTTATTTAGTTCACACCATAAAGCAGTTGATCGGAACTGGAGGGATTTCTATCATGAATTGTCTACTTATTTCGATGGATGGATTGCAGGTTGTCAGGTCCTTACTTTTGAAAAACTGAGAGATTTGGTCATCACAGATCAGATGAAGAAAAAAACACCATCCGAATTTAAGGATATGTATCTCAGAGAATGGACAGAAATAAACTCCCCTACAGATTTGGTGGAACTGTTGGAGAAGTTTGAAGATGTTAGACGAACTGTGAAACGAAACCCTGTCTTTGCGAAAGACAAGTTCGAGGGTCGAGTTCAAAATAAGTTTGAAAAGACCGATAATCCACCAAGGAGAAGTGATACCATAAATGGTAAAGGGGTTAAGATAGAACGAAGATTTTCCGAACAAGACCGGAATTCGACCGCAGGAGACAGATGCGGTGTTTTCATTGCAATCAGCCTGGTCATATCCGACCAAATTGTCCAAAGTTGAAGAAACCTTCGGAAACTGTAAATTACATTTCGGACAAAGAACCTGAGAAATACCTGGAACCGTTTATCATGAAAGGAAAAATAAACGGTCAGGATATAAATTTACTAAGAGATACCGGAGCGACCATTGACATTGTGTGTCGGAAATTGGTGAATTCAGCTGACATGACTGGTGAACATGTTTGGGTACAGCAACCTTTGGACTCCAGCTCAACTTGTTTACCTCTTGCCGAAGTTTTGGTAGAGTGTGAATTGGGAAAAACACTCACTAAGGCTGCTGTGATTCCAGATGAACTAGACCGCGGACGATATCTTTTAGGGAATCGGACTGCTGCCTTGTTAAAAAGGGAAGATTGTCAATCTGTGGATCAACTAAATGCAGTACTGACAAGGCATCAGAAAAAAAAGTGAAAGAAAGGGAAGAATCTCTCTCTCTCTCTCTCTCTCTCTCTCTCTCAATCTTTAATTAAAGAATCCGAAAACCCTATCCCAGCCGAAGAATTTGTTACATTGGAAAAAAATGAAATGGAAGCAGGGGAAGTAAGTGACGAGTTCACTCATGTGGCAGAAGATCAAGATATCACTGAATTGTTAAAAGTGGACACTGAGCAGCTAATCAAGGCTCAAGGTGAAGATCAAGAGATGAGCTCTCAAGTAAAACAAATCCAAAATGGAAACCCTCCTAAAGATTTTGAACTTGTGAAAGGCCGACTTTTGGTAAAGATTAAGAAAGACAAGAGTGGTATCGAAAGGAAGCTCATCGTCGTGCCCATAGAGTATCGAGAAAAGATACTGAAATTGTGTCATGAAGGCACGTCAGGTCATCTTGGGACCACCAAGACCAAAGACAGAATGACCAAGTACTTTTTCTGGAAAAACTGTTACAAAGAAGCAGAGGACTTCGTGAAGGCTTGCGATTCCTGCCAGAGAGCTGGAAAGGCAAGGGACAAGAAAAAAGCGCCCATGACTCTTGTTCCAGTGATTACTGAAGTTTTTTCCCGTATTAATATTGATGCTGTAGGACCTTTGCCCGTGACGGACTCAGGCCAAAGATACCTGATTACGGCAATGTGTATGTCGTCGAAGTACCCAGATGCTGTGGCAGTTCCAAACATAACATCTAGATCCGTAATTAATGCTCTCCTTCAGATTTTTAGTCGAATGGGTTTTCCTAAGGAGATTCAACACGACCAGGGAACCTCGTTTATGAGCGAACTCACATCAGAATTTTTTGAACGTTTCGGCATCAAGGTGGTACTTAGCTCTGTGTATCATCCCCAGAGCAATCCGGTAGAAAGGTTTCATCGTACCCTGAAACGGATTTTGAGAGTTTTGTGTACCGAAGAAGGACCAGATTGGGAGAAGCATGTCCATGCAGTCTTGTTCGCCTTAAGGACAGTTACTCATGAATCCACCGGATTCAGTCCAGCTGAATTGGTTCATGGAAAAAACTTACGGACTTCCGTCACTCTTCTGTATGAAAACTGGTTACAGCCGGAAGAAGGAAATGCTTCAGTTGTTGAATATATCCTCAATCTTCTCAGAAGATTGGAAAAATGTCGCTGCCTAGCCATTGAAAATATGGAGGAAGCTGCCAAGAAAAGAAAAAAATGGTACGACAAAAATACCGTGAAACGTGAATTCAATGTTGGAGATAAAGTACTGGTACTGGCACCCTCACCTGTAAATAAGTTAGCGGTTCAATTTAATGGTCCTGGGACCATTGAAAGCAAGATTTCGGAGACGAACTACTTTGTTGCCCTGCCTAACCGGAAAAATTCGTCACAAATCTACCATGTAAATCTTTTAAAACCTTATTACCAGAGGCCTGAATTCATAAATCTGGTCACTACTTGTAAGGATGAAGAATCAGAGTTGGAAGAAGAATTTCCGCCCGTGGAAAACAATCCCAATATTTTTGATCTCGAGGAGATATTGAGAAACAGTGAAGTGAAAGGAAAACTGGATGACGACCAGATTGACCAGCTCAGTTGTATTATATGTAAATATTCCAATTGTTTCTCAAACGCGCCTGGCCTCACAGATCGTATCCAGTTTGATATCGAACTTTCTGAAATAAAGCCCATCTGTGCGAAGCCATATCGAATGTCGGTCCGACAATCTCAGATCTTGAAAGCCGAAATTGAAAAGATGCTCCAAATGAAAATTATTGAAGTGGGTGAGAGTGATTTCACTTCGCCTATGATTTTAGTTGAGGTATCAGGGAAAGACCCAAGGCCCTGCATTGACTATCGAAAGCTGAATGAAATCACGAAAACTCAGTATTTTCCTATCCCTAACATCGAGGAAAGAGTGGAAGCCGTCTCCAATGCCAAATTCATCACTGTTCTGGATTTGTCAAAAGGTTACTGGCAAATTCCTATGACTAAAGGTGCTCAACGGTATGCCACTTTCGTGACAAGTTTCGGATCGTTTCGACCATTAAGGATGCCGTTTGGGCTGAAAAATGCTCCTTATTACTTCAGCAAAATGATGTCTGAGCTCTTGAGAGGGTGTGACATGTTCGCAGTACCATATCTGGATGACGTGGCCATATTCTCTTTGGATTGGAGTTCTCACCTTAAACATCTGAATTGTGTCTTGGAGATAATAAGTAAAGCGGGCCTTCGTCTAAAAAGTAGCAAATGCAAATTTGCCCAAGAGAAAGTGATGTATTTGGGACATTATGTGGGTCAGGGGGAGAGGTCCCCTAATGAGTTGAAAATTCAGGCTATCCAAAAATTTTCTATTCCAACCACCAAGACAGACATTCGAGCATTCCTTGGATTAGCCGGGTATTACCGCCAATACATCCCAAACTTTTCTAATATTGTTGCTCCTTTGACCGAACTCCTGAAGGGAAAAGTCAAGAAGTCCGAAATTCAGTGGACCTACCAAGTTCTTTATCCAAACTGATCATAATCCTCTGGTATGGTTAAAAAAGAACTCTGGGGTAAATCCACGTCTCATGAGATGGGCCCTTGCATTGCAGCCCTGGAACTATGAGGTAATCCATCGTCAGGGCAGAAAACACCAGAATGCTGACAGCCTTAGCCGACTGTTCTGAGTTACCAAAATGTCCTTTGAGTTTATTTTTATTGTTTTTAAGGTAACTTGGCAGTTGTATATATTTTTGTAAATATTTGTATAAAATTTTGTAGAAATTAGTTTTTTTTTTTAAAGTTATGGTAACTTTTTACAGGGTAAAAAGTTATTCTAAGGGGGGAAGAGTTGTAACGTACACTTCCGGAATATCTTTTAAATGTTATGATAATATTTCTTTTTCCTTATTCCAAGATATTGTGATACTTCCTGTGTTTATTTATACTTCTTATTACTCTTGGAAAGGATATCTTTTCTTTTGACATATTTATGTGAGCTTAAATGGTTTTCCCGGAAGTTCATTTTTTTTCTTTTATGTATAACGTTGGTGAAAAGATATTTTTTTGTAACGGCTTTTTAGAGTCGATTGGATGCTTCGTTGAAGTGTGGACTGAGTGCAGTGTTCGAATGGCGTGTGTTTAGCCATTATGTTTAAAACGTATGATGAGAGGTAGTTGTAACGGTGATGTCGCTACCATATTGTAAATAAATTTTTCTTTAATTCTTTTAAAAAGGCTATTTCTTTTATCACGACGTTACAGTACAGTAGTTTTACCTTGAAAGTTATAAAAATCGCTCCAATAATAAATCGTGCTTATTATATCTATAGCCGTTGTCAAAAGTTTAAGGCAATTGAATTTACATTGCAATGGAAGAACACAACTAGAGAAAGAAATAGTATATCAAGATCATACTACTTCAGAGATCCATTTACAACTGCAATAACGGTCAATATGTCAATGTGTGATATGCTGTCACCAGAAAAATTAGATACGTCAGATATATGCCAGATAAAGTTCTGAATTTCTTAGATTGTTAAAATGTTTGGCTGAGAATTTATACTTTTTTATTTCATCTCTAGATTATTTTACTTGGTATTGCGTACATTTAAATATCATCGTGTACACGTGCCTCGTACCCAACAGAGAAACAACTCAAAAAATCAACGAAACCTCTACGTGAGTTTCGAATTGAAATTCTCATGATTGATGAAATGGTTAAGGCCATTATTCCTGTAGGCAATCAATTTTTGGGAAATAATGAGCTATTATATTTAAACGTTTTGTTATGTATACATTGTTAAAATCGAAAAGGAACTAGGGATGCGACATCGATGCCAGTGTTTTTAACATCGATGTATTGGAGTCGATGTTTTTGTACCATCGATGTTTATACTTATAGATGTTTTTACGTAGTCGATGTTTTATTTTTAAATGAAAACAGTACCGTTATAAAAATTTAAAAATAACCAAGTAGCATAATTTTCATAGTCAGCAAATTGAACATACTTTTTGACCAAAGTGGCCAAGGCTGAAGGGTCTGAAAAGTATGGATGCGACATCGATGTCGATGTTTTCAAAAAAACATCGATGTATTGAAGCCGATGTCGCATCAATAGTTGCTATACCAGTTTTAAGAAATGGGGATGAAAGTTTAAATACACTAAATTTTTAAAATATCGATGGTTTGGGGTCGAAGCATTATCAACATCGATCTTTTAATTTTGAACATCAATATTTCTAAACATCGATGTTTTGCTGTCGATGTCGCATCACTAAGTGCTAAACCAGTTTGTAGAAATGAGGAAAAAGTTTAAATACGCTGAATTTTAAAAACATCGATGTTTTTGGGGCGATGTATTGTCAACATCGATGTTTTGCTGTCGATGTCGCATCACTAGAAGGAACATCTGCATGCTGTATGAAAATGTAACACTACTTGGCATCACAAATATTTTGAAGCCTGTATTCTTCGGGAAGAATATTTTCAGTCAAATGTACACAATTTGTAGGTTGAAAATAAACTAGACATCCAATAGAACAAGTATTTCGTTTCCCTCCTTAAACATAGAGAGCAGCGGTAGCCCAATTGGTAGCACAGCTGTTAGCAACATGGTTGTGAGTTTGAAACTTTATCCATCAAAAGACCGTCATGTTCGTGGGGGTTGGTGCATGTTAAATCTGCTGTGGCCTTCAACTTCCCCACGTTGGCCTGTTTAGAGAGTGGAATACCAGATCAGGTGCTGTCATCGTGGTTCAAAATGGCGAGGTGTTGTCCTTTCCGTTTTGATTTGATCCTTGACCGTCGTCAATAGCTTATGAGAAAAAAGCTGATTAAAATACCTACCTATCTAACTTAAACATAGCAGTTGACTAGTATACTTACTGTTGACCAAACTAGTTTATTACTAAAGAACAAATGGTAGAAAACATCTGGTTAATAATAAATTATAATTATTAAAATGTTTCAAATGCTCAGGTTTATCTTCAAGAATGTGAATACAAATCAATTTAGACTTTAGAAGACTCACTATCTGCGCTTTTCAGTACAAACAAACCAGACAGTTTGCGAATATTTTATTTCAGTTAATCCAAATACTCTTCCATGTAGAAATGGCCCAATATATCCCAATAAGACTCAATGCCACAACAACCAACCATCCAGCATGATACATACTGGGATTACTTTAAAAAGTAGATTATCTTTGCTTTAGAAACGTTTGGCGTCGTTTAATGTAATTGGCGTTGACCAATCAAATTTAAACCAACTCGGAATTTATTCGTTGCAATTTTTATTTGTGTAGTGTTGAAATTCTATTAAAAATTTAGAGATTGTGTCAAGGACACAAACCTTAATTTTTGACGTAAATACTCGGGCCTGATGTTTATTGGGGAATGAATGAAGAAGACATTAAATTTGAACGATTGTTTACTGCGTTTGAATATATAACGATTAATTTATATTTTGAACGATTATAGGACAGTTTGATATACAGTGTCGTCGAGAGATTGTTATTGACCTATATGAATTGTAGCGCAGTTCAGTATGTATCGATGGACACGCAGCCCTCGCTCCACCACAATCCAAAGTTACACTGGCCCAAAGCTCGCCCAGCACCGTAGAATTTCGACATATTGCGGACCCTCTCCCCGCGCTCAGTAGGAATGCGCAATCGATTCGAAGGTCATGTCAAGGAAGGACATCCTTTGTTTACACGACGCTATATTCATCTTCTGAATATTTCTTCTGGTTCTGGTTCTGGCTAGACTTTTCAAGCATGCCCCAGTACTGTTCCGATTTTTGAAGACATATTCTCAATATGCGAGCCGTGACGTCACATTCAAAATACGTGTACAAAAAACACTACCGCCACCTCTGTTTAGATTGACAGAATACCTTTCATACATATAAACTTTGTAAAATGTATTATCTTAGTTTTTATTTTCACCAATCCAATCTTACAGAGGGCTTTGATACGGTTCTTTGCCCAGAATTTTAAACAAAAACTTGCATTTCGAATTTTTAAATAGAAATCAAAATAAAATACATTTTCTCGAGTTTAAAAAATTCTTCCATCCGTAAATTTCGTGACTTATTCGTTAAACACTAGATTCCCTTGTATAAAAAAGTCATTTTCTCTCGGAATAAAAATAAAACTCTTATGTATTTTAAAGACCTTTCTTTTGATTTAAATAACTGGGGAGATGTGGGGAAAAAACGTGCATTGTTTTCACAGCAACCTCTTTTATTGTTTTTCAATAGAAGCGTAGTAATATCAAGGATAAAACACTTTTTTTGTCTCCCTCAAGATGAGAATAGTGTTTTGATAACCCGACACCATTAAAGAAACTTTCTTCATGTGTATCGATTTTTATTTTTTATACGGTTTTTTCCCCCTTAAATAGCAAGTAAATTATCATAATAATGTACACGTTCGCCAAGTGTTATAAAATGTTAGAGACTGGAAGAAAGTGGAATAACAATTGTTTTCTTTATGATGGTGTTCGAAGATAATGGAACGCGTTTGCTGAGGATATTTCAATAATTTATAACTTACAAAAATATTTTCCATCTCAATTTTCTGGGAAAATTAAATACTTTATTGATGTTTATGTGTGTTGTACACGCCTTGCTCTTCTATTTTATACTTTTAACCCTCCTAGTGGTTATCTCGACGAGGTATCTCGTCATTGATGGACGAGATATCTTGTTAACAGAATAAAATTGACAAGATTTACCAACCTACGAGGAGAAGGTAGCGCAGGCTTGATTCGTGTCAGGTACATACTTCCTTGAGAGTATTTATCTCTTCTATGTAAGTAAAAGCTTTCATTGTGTGTGTATTTGTTGTTGTATGTCTTGTGCCCGGCGCAGCATGGCCAAATATTGCCCCTGCGCCATAAAACCCCAAAGCAACCAACCTGTGATAACAGACGACAATGCTGCTTTTCCTAACACGACTTCACTCTTCATATCCACTCACTCTTCTCTTCACACGGGGGCACATACACGGCTTCAAAAGGCAAAACAAGACAGTCCATAGTTATCCATTGCGTGACCACTCATGGAAGTGCACCCATGATCTTAATGATGGTTGTCTTGACGACGTTGCTTGTCGTTAGTAAAACAATTAGAAAATATTGATGGACGGGATATCTTGTCATTAAAAGAAAGCTTACGATATATTGATATCATCATCATAAACAAATCGTCACCATCTTCGTCAGTGACCGAGCGATGTCTAGTTTGATAGACAGTGTGTGTAGTACTGGCCAAGAACAGAAGGATACTGCATACCCTTTGGACATTGACATTTATTTACAATATAATATAAGGTTTCAAATATACACGTCGGTGCAAAAACACGACTCACTCCTCTGAAGAGCACAACAAATCTGTCCTTATTCGTGTTCTTTTTCAGAATAGCACCCCAATATTTCATGTTCTTGATCGAATCGGAACACAGGCACTGTCATCCATCGATGTCCGTCCCCTAGAACAGTAGCAACTAGAACACAAGAACAACTGTTCTTGTAACCTATCTGTGTTCGTAATTACCTGTCGGTTGTATCTGTTCTGTTACCAACGTGGGGAAAGACAGGGAATCGTGACAATCTTGATGACAATATATCTCGTTATTAGCAAAGTTGGTCAGATATTTATGGACGAGATATCTCGTCGAAACCACTTGAAGAGTTAAGACAGCTCTCACGGTCTCACACAATTGGAACACAATAGGTCAACTAATGGTATAGTACGACTACAGCGAAAAGACAGTCGAGTAACGTGCTTTTGAACGAGTCCATTAAGCAACGGTTTCCTAAGAAAGCGGAGCCGTTATCTAGCAGCTGTAATGTAGCTGTGGATGACGTCACCAAAACGTTGTTTATACAGACAGATGGAGTTGGTTTCCTAGAGAGCGTTGTTTGTGAGCGTAACGAAAATTAGCGGAGCCGCCATTTGCATGACGATCGTAATAACGGTCTCAACAGTCGGCGAACGTTTTTTCTCTTGTAGCGGCAACATTTCATTTCCTGCGCCCAACGATTCGAGCGAAGAGAAGCAAATCAAACAAACAAAATTTGACTGGCATTGTTTAGTTCGTTTTTGTAAAATCGAAATCTTTAAAGACAGATTAAAAATTTCAACGGATTTCAAATCTGCGGAAAATTTTACACCCGATCGATGCCTTAAATGTGATTTTCTTTTAATAAATAATTATTTATTCAATAAATAATTAAATAATCAAATGGTAAATAATTAAATAATACATCTGTTTTTGGTATCGATCTGGCGTAGAATTTTACGCTGATTTCAAATCCGTTGAAATTTTCACTCTATTCTAGAAACAAAACAAATGGGCTTTTTTATTCTCAAGTCCAAGTTTCTATATTTGCGATCGTTGAAGATAAATAGAACCACGACAGCCGTCTGTATCGCCCAATTCTCCACCGTATTGGGTCCGTCTGAGTTTACACCTCTGATATCTGTTAAGACGGCCGTCTAGTTATGTCCGCCGCATCATGACGTATCACGGCTGCTAAATAACGGCTCCTCTTTCTTAGGAAACCGTTGGTTTAATTAGGTTAGGGGATTGATAGTAAAGCAAGCAAATTCCTTCCACAATTTGCGTCTTTAGTTCGTATTCTGGTCCTAAGTTTATCGTTTGGTTCGGACGTCCTTTCTAACTTTTCTAAGAGTTTTCTAAAGTCGACTGACACAAGGTCGACTGCCTCCTCGTTGGAGATGCACTATAGCATCTATTGCATTCATCCACAGCTAAATTATGGAGAACTACGTACCATAACTCACCATTCTATTGTTGCCTCTTTAACCCATTTCTAATGACAATGTTTCGTTCTTTCAGAAATTGTATCGGTTCATCAACACAGTGGAGCTTGTTTCTCCCCATCATTCAGTGAAAGAAATCATATCGAACTTGAGAGAAGGACAGATCGCAAGTCTCTTCCAGAAAAGTGTTAAGAAAGTAAGCTTCCGAAATTTTTTCTCAAAACTTAAAGCTTTTAATTTGTTTAATGCGAGTGTATGTTCTTGTAATAAAACCAAAGCCCCATATATTAAGAATATAATTCAATCATCAAGTGATCCACACCCAATAATTCCCTGTCGAGATACAGACAGTATTATTTTCTTCGCTATGTTCGATTTCTTTCCTTTTGTGCCAACCCTTCTCGTCTCAACATGTGTTTAAAAGCTTTTCAAGTAGAAGTAAAAATCTATACAGAAATGTAAATCTAGTGTTTAGAAAATATCTAGAAAATTGAAAAGAGTATTGGGGGGGAGGGACAAGATAAGCGCTTTTTGTCAAAGAATTTGTGTCCGGAAATGACACGTTTATGTGATAGAGGGTGCTGTTTAGGTCAATCGATAATATCGTTTCAGTAGCGTAAGGCGTCCTTCCCCGCTCGGATTATCAACTGCATGCATCACTACATGTTATGGAAGTCGCATATACGCATTTGATGCATGGGGCCACAGAAACGATGGTATCTGACGTAAGCAACGCTTAACACGTTCGCTGCCGATCTCGCGTCAGCGCGTGATGTGGCGTCAACACTAAATTGTCAATCGTGCGCCAGCGCGTGGTGTTGAGTGATGTTTCAGTAGTCAGTCACGCGTTCACGTGGCAAGAGCTGCCCCTCAACATTTATTCTCTACTTCAATTGGCATTATATGGTAGGTATTGGCGTGGAGTAAAGGGTAGAAGCTAATTGTAAAGGTATGTGTGGTTTCAAATTTAGAGCTTTATTAGTTATTAAAAAAATTGTAATATGAGTTGTAAAGACAATAGTTTTGTATGGCTTTCACGCCTCAAAAAAAGAAAAATGCAATCTAATAAGCCTCTAACACATGATGAAATTGCGAATTTGTTGGCTGAGCTTTCGCCAATCTATTCAGCTATTGCCGCAATTTTCAATCATATTTGCTATAAAAAGTAAATCAGCTTCTCTGTGAAAAACATATTTCTACGGCGGGCCAATAACTATCAACACATCCTACCGGCAGTGAATGTATTAAACACCTGATTTCAGGACACACATTCTTTGATTTAAAAAAAATGCTTATTTTGGGTATCTCTAGCACCCTTTAGAGCAGGGCTCGAAATACCCAGGTGCACTGTGCACGTGAAAATAAAATTGTGCACCTAATTTTTTCCCGCTAGGCGCACCTGTGCACCTAATTTAAAAACTTAGGTGCACCTTGTGCACCTGTATTAAAAAGTATATTTCGAGGCCTGCTTTAGAGTATTGCCATATATTTTTTAAACACCCTGTTTATAGAAGCATCTGAGGCCGATCTGCCTTCTCTCCAGATACATCTTGATTCGTCATATCTTGAATGTTTATTTCTTATTATAATTTCAATAATAATTTAACCATGGTGTAATTTGTTGGCTTAGCGATGTGATGATTTTTGTCGTGGACGCAGTTGAAGATATAGCGATCTGCTTCGCCCGCCTCACCACAAGAGCAAACGGGGCTTACTTTGTCTTGAATCTAAGAATAGTAAACGAAGGGAATAGGATCCATCATATACCATACTAGGATTTTGTTTCTAGTGAACGATTGGAGGTCTACTAAGGAAATACGCTTTTTAGGGAGCCGGAATGCTTTGTTGGTGTTGTGATTTCATAGACTGATATTTCGACACCGGAGGAAAATGTATTAGGTTTTAACCCTTTTGGTGGTTTATCGCGTTGAAACAGACCTGTAGTAGCCATCCCCTAAAGCAAAAACCAGCTTCAAAATGTCACCAGTTCTTGAGAAAGGACATTTGCTTTCACTACATGGATCTTCATTCCCTCTTGGAGTAATAGGACAACGACGACATATCTCGTCCTTTACAAAACTGGCCGGATATTGTACGAGATATCTCGTTGAAGCACATGGAGGTTAACCCTCCTGGTCGTTGTCTCGACGAGGTTTGTCGTCTATAGCAAAACCAACTCGATCTGGATGGACAAGATATCTCGTTTTTAGGGGAAATTACCAGGTCTTAATCTCGTTACCATAAAAAAATCGGCAATGTTCTAACAACGATTTATCTTGTTATTAGCTCAATTATCAAATCTTTACTAACAAGGTAACTCGTCGAAATTCTACTCTATAGCAAAAAATATGCGCACCAAGAAGTTATCCTATTGTGATAAGAAATGGTGAATAAGAAGTGAACATACATAGAATGGTGGAACATACATAGAATGGTGGAACATACATAGAAAAAAGACAATTAAAATTTCAGAACAATTGAATGATTTATTTCAGAGTTTGACCGTTACAAAGGGTTATAACCGTTACAAGTCAATAAAGAGTTGGTCTACCTCTGTCCAAATGCAAGCTGTCACCCGGCGTGACATAGACTGGAAAAGTTCCCGTATGGTGTCCTGCGGAATTTCTTCTTGCCAAATTGTCTCCAATTGTCGGGCTGAATGGCCAACATTCCTGTATTCCGCCTTCTCATAACGTCCCAAATGTGCTCTATGTTAGATCAGGAGACCTAGCTAGCCCAGAAAGTGTTGTGAAAGCTTGAAGACAATTCATTGCAACACGTACCATGTACAGTCGAGCTTTCTCTTGTTGAAAAGTAAGTCCGGGGTGTCGCAAAAGGAACGGTCACACAACCGGTCGTAGAATGCCGTCTGTAAGTGCGCCATAAATGACAACCAAAGTGGTCTGGCAATCAAAGGAGATGGCACCCCAGACCATAACACCCTGTTGTGGGCATGTGTGGCGTGCGATAGTAAGGGCAGGATCCCAACGCTGCCCTGGACGTCTCCAGACACGTCTAAAGTTGTCGTCAGGACTCAATTGAAAACGGGACTCGTCACTTAAGACTATACGTCCCCAGTAAACGTAGTTCTAAGTTGATCGAGCATTGCATCACTGTTGGACAACTCCTTCTTGGTGTTTGGGTTGGTGTAGAAGTTTGGAGAGTGGGGTTCGAGCTCAGGTGTTGCTTCCTCGTCTGACCGTGGTTCAAAATTACGAGGTGTTGTCCTCGGATCTCTACCTTAAGGGATTGATCCCGGACCGTCCTCAATAACCCGTTGTGTTTCTCTAGTACGAAGTTAACTAATAATTACCAATTACCTTCTCAGTGCGTCGATTTTTTTTGTTATAGGGTATATTTGGTGGTTTAATAACTATTTTTGTAGTTATCCTACGAGCAATTCCGTTTGCTAAGTAAGGCTTCGCTAATATATAAAGATCCTGTATTGATATTTATAACAAAATGTTAGTAAACGTTACCTCTGTTATACGTTGCGGAGGAAAAATTAAGCCTTCCCCTTTTTTATTCGCACATCGGTCACTGAAGCGAATTCAATTTCGGTATCTCCAGTTGTGAATATTTTGTTTCGCTACTGACAAATAATTAAGTGTTACACTTTGAAAATTCTGAATTCCATAGAAATACAAAATTAATTATCTGCAGCACATAGTGGAACGTTCTCGTATCGACTGTGAAAACTCGAACGTGTTCAGTCTTGTAAATACGGGAGAATGAAGTTATTTACTAATCAAACCGCCATGGGGATGCATACTTCAAATTTCAGTTTGAATTGAGGTCCCATTGTTTTCAGTTGACTGATTTAAGTTAAAATCGTAATTAAATTCCAAGGAGCAGGCGAATGCAGCTTTCTCGAATTCGACTTTTGCTGCCGTGGAATTTCCTGGCTATGTCCGTATTACTAAGAGTCTGTTGACATTTTTAATCTATCAGACGAAAATAAATGTTTTTTCGACGTGAATCTTTGAGCACTTGTCATCTATCTCCTCTGGAATTCATTTCCAAGAGCTTACACCAAAGAAAAATTTGGCTGGATTGTGTCATTCGTGTGTGTTCAGAATTTAATATTTCATCAAAAATAATTCCCTCTGAATAGGATTTCTTCCATGAATGAGTGTGTTAACATTCTGGATAATTTTTATTCTATTTTCAGAAATTCAAGGAGGAAGCGAGAAGAAGAAAAAGCAAGTCCCAATTCTTTGACATGATTCAGGAAATCAGAAGAGTGTAAGTAAATTTACTTTTTTTAAATAACCTTCAGTCTCCAAAATTAAATTTCTCAATGTGATGTCACGCAATGACGAGTGAGTATAGAAAAACAGGATGAAAATATCAAACTCTAAACCTTAACTCATAATATAGAATAGGTACAGTGAACAATTAGTTACCTAAGACTCAACAATTTAAGGCCCCGCACAGTGTGTCATTTTCGATTCTAGATGGATAAAATTCAATTTTCTTAGTGTCGCAGATCGTCAAAAATACATCATATCTTAAAAGTATTATGTCCCCTTAGCAAGACCACAGTTTTATTTTTCAAAATAAATCCTCCTATCAGAAGGTACAGGGGTCCAAAGTCGAACTTTCTACGTTGGCTGCAAAACCAATCAGGCGAATGTGTATTAGTGCTTTGAGGAAAACTGAAAAGTATAGCTCCTATATTTTCTTTAACGCTATTTGGTGGATACTAACATTAACTTCTGTTCATCAACGTATATCTACGTGCTTTTAGTTTCTAGTGTACTATTTCATAAATTTGTAAGATCCTTTTGAACTTATAGCTAATTAGTGTCAGAGGCTGTTCGCACATTTTTTAGACGATTTTGGTTAGCGATAAAAAAAATCGTTTGCTGCAAAAGAAATAATTGCAGTTGTACTATGTTTTTAAAAGTCAAAATTATCGTCTGCGGCTTTAGAGGTTTGTTTTTATTCAAAATGACGTTTTTATAACGAAGCAGTGGTTCGAAGGCTATATTTATGCTCTTTCCTAAGAGAAATATTCATATTCTGTTATCCAAAAACGATGTGAGAGTCATGGTTTTGTGACATCTAAAGCGTCGATAGGTAATATCGTCAACAAGAAAGGAAAAACACGTTAAATTGGAGCCTCAAGTGGGACAAAAATTCCAAACAAGTATCCAAGGAAGAAACGGACATCTTCCACTATTGCAAAGGTACGTTGTTTAGTGTTAAAAGAAAATCCCCCTAGTCAAAGGACAGTTGCAAAATCATTAAAATGCTCGGTGTCCACTGTAAACAAAATGATAAACGTTGATTTAAATCTTAAGAAAGTGAAAAAACGTAATGTGCACTTCAAAAGGCATTATTATCCTGGAAATTACGGTGTCAAAAGATAGTTTAAAATAAGGGCTATCAAATAGAACATTTAAAACGCAAGAATTTTATGTAATTTAGTTTTGTGAATACAATATACATTGTCTAAAAATTGTGTGAACAGCCTCTGTATATACATTTTTGTAATATTTTCAAATATTTTCCCCTTTAGTTTTTCTATATTACATAGCTACATCTTTATTTCTTAAATGGAATTGTTATAGGTATATATGACCATTATTCAGGTGTATATTAATATAGAATTGAAAATATACGCTTAATAATTGATCGAAGAATATTTAATATATGGAACAAAGTTGACAAATTTCTTTAAATTTTGCATATTTCTGCATCTAAATAGTAACTAAACAAAGTTAAATGCAGACCAAATTAGTATTTTATCACTCATAGCCTTTTATAATCATCCAAAACCTTTTGTATTTTTGATATAATAATTCTGTCCACCTAGATTGCGAAAATGACAATGAGTCCCAAGAACGAATTTATTAATAAAAAATTTTCTCAATAAAAGTTTGTACAATTGGGTTAATTAACGATAAAAAATTAATTTTTGCTGTCTTGTTTCTCAATATTTAATTAGATATTGAAATCTGTTGATTAATCTTCTGAGTGGTTTATACTGCACAGCTTCACCTTGCAATCTTAATCTTCCCTGCATGACTTCGAACCTGTTTTGACCTGCTTGAACAATATAATGGTTCCAAATTATCCTATTCCACGAAAAGAACCAGTTGAATCTTTCCAAAGAAAGGCTTAATGAATTTTTTCACAGGATTCTATGCTTAGAAAAAGGCTGATAGAAACTTTTCAAGTGATTCTGTTCTAAGGAAGGGAGCAATAAAATCTTTCAGATTCTATTCAAATTAAAGGACCAGTTTACATTTTCAAAGGATTCTATTTTAAGGAAAGGGGCAGTAGAATATTTCCAAATGATTCTATTCTAATTAAAGAACAAACATAATCTTTCCAAAGGATTATACTATAAGGAAAGGGCAATTGAATTTTTCTAAGGATTATGCTATTCCAATTAAAGGAGCAACATAATATTTCCAAAGGATTCTATTCTAAGGAAAAGAGCAATAACATCTTTTCAAAGCATTCTATTCTAGTTAAAGGACCGACTTAATCTATCCACAGGATTGTATTACAAGGAAAAGGGCAATATAATCTTACCAAAGGTTTCTATTCTAAGGAAACGAGACAAAGAGAATTTATGTGAAGGTTGGGAAATTTTTGTGGATTCTTCCAACCGACAGATGAGATTATTTAGTCGGTATGTGTCAAGAGGCAAAAGCAATACTACAGTGTTCGTAAATCTCTTGACGTCATTCACGAACCAAATCATACTATGTTTAAACATCGATTTTCGTTAAGTGTCAATAATTCATGAGATTTGATTCCCATTGCTTGTTTTCTTTTATTCTTCGGAATAGGAATTCCCATTACATAAGACGCATAATGCTCTTAAGATGGCTCTACTCATTGTCATTTTATGGTATTACGCTCAATCAGGTACCACATGGTGTCTTCTTCCGCAACCTTCATTCATATATTGATAAATCATACATAACCTTATGTAATATTTAATATAACGTTACATAGAGTTCTGTGTCCTCTATCCAGAGTTTATAGCTGCTTTAATGTCATGCTATGGCGTCTTTTCACATGGTATTTAAAAACTTCCTGTACAAATTTAAAGTGGAAGTAGTGGAACCACAAAAATAAACCAAACGAACAAGGATGTATGTCCACAAGCTTTTCCTGGATTTTCAAAAGGCATCGCAGCAGTTGGACAGTTTGAGTCATGGTCTTTTTATACTCTTACTGTGCGTGATTTGTTTACAGTACTTTTGGGTATCGACGTACTTGCCGGATTGGAACCGCATCTAGGGCACCGTGATTTCACCCGATTTATCATGCATTGATTTATTTCCCTGGGGAAACCTCAAACGTATCTTAGGTGAGTCTCCCGTTGACTCCAAAGCAGACTTGATCGCTGTCATGGCTAAAAATATCCTCGAAACGCCAGGAAGTTTTGAACGTGTAGGGCTTACCAAGCGTTGACGGTACCATTACAGTTAGTGGTAGCAACTTTGTACACCTCTCACGCGAAACTGTAGCTGTACAACTACTGTCAAACTGTGAAGTTAGGGCTGCTAAAAATATTGCTCGTATATTTGCTGTCTTTCATTTGAACACCCTAGTGATTAGCACATATAGGTGGCGTTTTCGCTGATACGTCCCTATGCGAGTATGATTTGAAATTCGTGTTCGTTCGAATCCGTGGAAATGCAGGGATGTTTCTTGGTCTGGAGTAAATGTGTGACCACTTTATAAAAGGACTAGCAGAAAACCCCGGCTTTGCTCGGGTTGAATTAATATGTTATTTTGAAAAGTCATCATCAATTATTTTCATAAAAAAAACGAAAAAATGTTAGCATCATTAAAGTGTACGGAAAATAAATTTTTAATATCCATTTTAACCTTTCCATCGCTTCTACAATTTACTACATACGCAAATATGCACACATGTTGTATTCATCCAAATAATACATTTCATATTCATCGCACTTTTGCTGAAAGTTTTTTTTTCCAAGAGTGACTACAATAGAAGTTGATTTTGAGTTTTTGAGTGACTACGTACATTTCCGTGTATTCATTTTCAGTAAAAATGGCGAATTATTGGCGGATAGTTTTGCACCTGGTTTTTCTATGAATGTTTTACCTATGCCATTCTTGAACCGAGAATGCGATATTTCGGAATTTCATCTATATAAATAAGAATGGAGTGTTTGTTTGTACATTCAATATTTTCGACCCATTTCAAGTTTTCTATCCGTTTTGGACCCTTCTGATGCCGAATCCGCCTTTTTCTCGTTTGGTGTCTGTCTGTCTGTCTGTCCGTCTGTCTGTCTGTCTGTATATTGTGCCCTATACACGTCCACGCGGTTTAAGATATTTTCATGAAAATTTGCATACAGTGAGTACTTATCTTCATTTAGTGAGTGGCATTGGTTGCGAAAGTCTGTCTGTCCGTCTTTCTGTTCTATGCTCGATTTTGTGTTTGTGTCAACATCACATGAATTGTATTCCAGATATTTGATTACCATGTGTTTTATTTTATACATTATTTATTAGTTTAGTGAATGCAATATTAAAACATTTTTTATTGTTATATTTAGAAGAGTTTCATGCTAAAACACCTGAGTAAGTATACTTAAATCAGCCACAATTTGATAGTTTTCGAAAAATTGGAATGTATAGTTTGAGTATTACGATTACTTTCATTTGCTTTACCAGTAATGCTGAAAACCAATTACTTTTTCAAAAAAAAATTTTATGGTGAAATTTTAGCTCTGATACTTTATTTATTTCGAGTCTTATTTTTATTCTTTGCGCAATGAAAACGATTTCCGAATATTTGGGACAGACGATATTTTTCAACGAAACGAGAATGAACAAGATCGCGCGAGCAGTGATATTTATTCTGGTTCTTTCGCTCTGAATTAATTTCACATTTCTAAATTTTGTGCACTTTTAGTTGTAAGTTGTGGCAACTGTGCGAGATCAAGAGATAAAATTGAATCACAAATTAATATCTTTAGAACAATTTTTTGCGACATCTTTTATTTTGTTTTATTTCGCTGTTTCCTGTTTTAAATATTTATTATTTTAATAAATGTGTTTTCCTTCTCATCACACGCAACAGCACCACAAAGACTTATTAGACTTAAAAATGTTAGGTAAGTCAGTATAAATTTTCAGTAAATTTTAAGTGTAGTTATGCCATTATTGAAAGAATAATGCCGTTATTTAAAGAATAATACCGTTATTTAAAGAATAATGCCGTTATTGAAAGAATAGTAATGTTTAAAAATCCAAACTAGAACTTTTTCCAACATTAAAAAATTCGTTGTCATAATGACAGGAGAAGATTGCAAAATTTCACAATGTCGCATACCGGAGGCAAGAGTGCCACAAGTAAAAAAATATTGTTTTGTTGACTATGAGTGCGATAGCACTCGCCGTAAATCGTAATTTTAATTAATTGAGTTGAACATGAAAAGAACTTAAGAAAAGGAATTCCAAATCTTCCTATAAATCGTCTTTTATAGTAGTAACTTTAGTATCACCTTTCGTCATTTTGTAGCATTGTCATACAGCAATTGTGCGATGTATGTGAAATGTATTACATGAATGGATATGCATGTGTAGGATTTGTGTCCAAAGTAAGTTGTAGAAAATATAAAGATGGCGAAAGGTGTTAAAATAAATTTTTTTTCTACAAAAAACGTAAGTCATTATATATTTTGATTATCTCTTCAATCTAGAGTAAACCAATTCAAACCGAGTAAGGTCGGGTATTTTGCTAGTTATCAATATGAGAGAATGGTAAATTAAATTGTTACGGTATTCGTGACTAATTTAATTTGAAGCAGACGCAATTTTTCTTGAAAATTCCATTCAGAGGCAAATAGAGTAGAGGAACTTCTGTTAGATTTATAAAGCAGAGTTGGCGTTTATCTGTTCTCTATACAAATCCATACCGTTTGACCAATCCAAACATTTGGCACTTATATTTTAGAACCCTGTGGGTATAATAGGCTACATATTAACCCGCGTTCTATTTGTCCAAGGGGGCTAAACATTTACGACATTCGTGACTAATTTAGTTTGAAGCAAACGCACTTTTTTGAAAATTCAATTCAGCTGCATGTAGAATGTGATCGAAATAAATGTCATCTGTGTAGACAAATTAAACTCAATCGATAACAATTTTTGATTAAAGAGAAGGTTGTTTTTAAAGTGCTTTTACAAAATGAAAAGCACTGCATTCACCGAATTATTCACATGTATCTAAGTTGGATCAGAACAGTTCTAATATATAGAGTAAAGAACGTCGAACTTTCTGTCACTTACGACAAAAAAATATTAATATTTCAAAATTACTAACTGTGATATTCCAGTATCAATAAAGTCTTGTTTAAAATTCCCTTTTCTCCAACAGACATACGGTTTATAATTGAACCCTTATGGAACTTTTTTTAAATTCAGAGATTCGGAATACTTATTTAGAATGATAGATGTAGTTACTTGACTATGGAGTACAGCTTTCAATAACCCTCATGAAACACGAAAAACAAATTAAATTTAATTGATTACATTCGTCTTTCAATGAAAAGCTGTATCACAATTTTGAAATATATTTGAACTATAACGTATGACTAACCGTTTTAATTTTTACAAAATCCATCTTATTTCAAATTAGTTTTTAAAATTTATTTGTTATTTTAAAATAAGAAATTACACACTTCAAAAATATTTTGATTTGCTTGTTTTATTTATTTTTATGATACACAACAATCTACACACTATTCTGTATTAAACCAGATATGTTAATAAAGTTGGTCGAAATATGTATACATATAGTCCAGTCAACTGAAATGCAAAAGGTGGGTGAGATTTTTTTTTTCAATTTGTACACATTAGTACCAATATGACCGACCCCAAAAAAACTTTTAACGGCCAAAAAACCACGAAAATGTACTACTTTTTTTTTTTTCGGGGGGGGGGGTAGATATATCTCCGAAATAGTTGAATTCAGCGATACGTTTCTTATATAAAGTTTAATGAGGATTAAATTTCCTACAATTTTCATAATTACAATTTTTTGTAGTACGAATAGCATGCGCGTTACAGCTTCTTGAAAGTCAGCATTCTTTCTCAATAACAATTGAAATTACTGTTCTGAACTTGCAACTATGATTAATACACGTGATCAAGCCATTATATTCACAGTCTGTGACAATACTACCTCTCTGAAGGATATTGTTGCAAAATTTAGACAGGCTTTGTGTGCTCTCGAATGTAAGGGACCCATTGCAAAATTATGGCTTCAATACTTTCGTATGATAACACTCCTTAAATAGTTTATCGAGGATTGATGTCGTTGCCTAACCAACTTTGAATTTGGTGGTAGCACCGATAGGAGTGATAACATCCAGCATCGCACGTACGTGGTAGTCCTGCAAGATTTATATTTCTGCTATACACTGACTTTGAAATAGGTTAAATCTTAAAGTGTCCAAGTGGTTGGAATAGTTAATGTCACCTGTGTATAACGTTTCCAGAAATTTTTCTCCAGCTACAGTTATATCATCGTGACGGCTGTGTGGATCCATGAATGCGTCAATGACTCCCTTCATTTCAAGAAATTTGTTGAGTGTTGCACAGTTTAATCTTGCCTTGACCAAAGAAGGCCGATGTCGTATCGCATCCACTAAATGCATGGATGAAGAGGATACTGCCGGGGTCAAACTTAAATGATTTAGTTGAGAAAAACACATCACCAGCACTCCCTCTTCCAGGCTTAAGATAGAAGAAGTTGCTGAAGGACTGTCCTAACGCTGTCATCAGCACTATCAGATCGATATCCTCCCCAACTATAACAACCTCTTCAAGTTCCTTGGCTCTTTAAATGGCAGTGCTGACAATTGGTAAGTCGGCATCCTCTTGAGCCTGCTTGACTTCAATGTCACACTCTTCAAAATTTGTGCTTAGAAGTTTGATCAGACGACTCTTGTTTTGATCATTTGTCAAAAATCTTTCTTGGGGGATTTGATTGATCATATTGGATTCAAACATTACTTCAGTTGAAGAGTGTATCTTCATTCGCCGCAATCGTTCAGATCTTTTGTTATTAGTAGGTGCATGATATCCATCAAATGCAGCCACAACTTGAGATCCATAATTTCTTTTTAGAAATGAAAAACAACTATGTGGTAAGGATGCAAAGTAAGCATTGTTAGGCCAAATAACTTTATGTAGGAGATATCCCCCCATCTACAACAGCTAGCGATTTCTTCTCTGCCATTTCATTGCTGTTGATTGGTGTGAAAGCGTTGTATGTAGAAGATTTATTACCTTTTCACATACCTTCGGAAAAAAAGCGACATCGGATAGGGTGCAAGTTCATATAAAAATACTTTCAAGTCGTCATCAGACTGTTTCGAAAGGCACAATCTTTGGAAAAGTGTAAGTGCATCAATAGCAGTTACTTTGAGGGATCCTACTTTAAAACTAAAAACAGATGCTAGGGTTATCACCTTGTGCTTCCTCTTGAAAGTCACATTTTAAAAATTGCCATAAGCGACCACTTTCGTAACTATTTGCTTGCCAACTTCTTGGGCCAAATGACAGTTAACATCTGTCCCTCCAAGAATACCACTGCTTAAAGACCTTATGGTGTCAGTGTCTTTCACATCATGGTATGGTGACAGAAATGTTCAATTTCATCACAAACGTAATGCAGGACTATCATTGTTAAAGTCTATTTTGCCAAAAAGTTGTCGAAAGAAACCCAATCCCAAGAATCCCAAAGAAATCCCTCCACGGGATTTCATATTTGTCATAAGTGTTTTCTCAATTGTTTGATCTGACCCAATTCCATACCAGTATTTCTTAGAGCATCTTATGGTTAACTTCCCTATGGTGGTACAATCGTGAAATTCAGTTGGGTAATTAATTGTTCTAGTTTCAACATGTCCTGGAGGTAGAGGAGCGCAATTTTAAGGTATAAAAATTGTCCAGCTGCTTGAAAAAATGGTAGTGATTTTTGAACGGTGTCAAGATGAAACTTCCAGTTGCCTGTACGCTCAGCTTCGATAAACTGTTTAATGAGTGTTATCATACAAAAGTATTGAAGCCATAATTTTGCAGTGGGTCCCTTACATTCGAGAGCGCTCAAAGTCCATCTAAATTTTGCAACAATATCATTCAGAGAGATAGTATTGGCACAGACTGTAAATATAATGGCTTGATCACATGTATTAATGATAGTTGCAAGTTCAGACGCTCTCAATCAGTAATTTCAATTTTTGTTGAGAAAGAATGCCGACTTTCAAGAAGCTGTAACGTGCTTGCTATTCGTACTACAAAAAAGTTGTAGTTATGAAAATTGTAGGAAATTTAATCCTCTTTAATTTTTATACAAGAAAAGTATCGCTAAATCCAGCCATTTCTGAAATGTATCGAAAAAATGCCTAAACGTAGTACATTTCCGTGGTCGGCCATGTTGGATAACTTGGTTTTTTCCTGTAGGCAGTAATATATACAAGTACAAAAAAAACTTGTACCCCATCTTTTGCAAGGTACAATGTACCTACTGACTTGTCTAATATACCACCAAGGAATTACTCAAATCAAATGATATTTTGCAGGAAATAAATGAATCATTAAAATCTAACTCCTGAATAAAATTTCTGATTCTGGAACACATAAATGCAAGAAAAAATAAAATTCCAATCCTTGAAAAATATGCAGAATTCTGAAAAAAAAAATTTGTGTTCTAACTAGCGTGTTAAATTTTGACTTTCTGAATATAGTCTGAAATAGAACAATTCGACAAAAGGCCTGAGCAATATTGATATAGTCAATAATGATTTATTAGCAAAATAACTTATATACAATGCTTTGGGAATCCTCAAATATGACCGGAACATCTCGCTGTCAGCTCAAATACTCAAACACAGAATTATAAATCAAATTAAAAAATTAAACATTAATTCTGACGTTGCCAGATACCGAGTAGCAAAATTACGCTTTTATGATCATCTAGCAAAAATACCCGGCTTTGCTCGGGTTGAATTAATAACATGTTGATTGAAAAGTCATCATGAATTTTTTTTCATAAAAGAATGTTAGCATCATTTAAGTGTACGGAAAAAATATATAATATCAATTTAACTTCTCTATCGCTTCTACAATGTAATTCGGACGCGAATATGCATATATGTTGTATCTAACCATATACACCATTTCATATTCGTCACACTTCTGCTGAAGTTGATTTTAAGTTTTCAAGTGATTTCGAATATTCCCGTGCATTCAATTTCAGTAAAAATGGCGGAATTTCGGTGGATAGTCTTGCATTTAGTTTTTCTATGAATATGTTTTCATTGTGTCATTCTTTCACCTAGTATGCTATATTTTCGAATTTCATCATCAATATGAGAAGATGGTAAGTTAAATTGTTACAGCATTCGTTACTAATTCAGTTTGAAGCAAAAGCAATTTTTCTTGAAAATTCCATTCAGCGGCAGGTGGAATAACGGAACTTCTGTTAGATATGTAAAGCAGAGTTGAAGTGTGTCTGTTCTCTGCCCTAATCCACCTTTTGATCAATCCACATATTTGGTACACTTATATTTTAAAACCCTGCGGATATGATAGGCTACATATTAACCCGCGTTCTACTTGTTCAAGGGGGCTAAAAATTTACGGCATTCGTGACTAATTTAATTTGAAACAAACGCACTTTTCCCAGAAAATTCCTTTCAGTGGCATGTGGAATAATACAGCTTTTGTTGTAAATACATGTCATCAGAGTAGACAAATTAAACCCAATCGATAACAATTTTTTAATAAACAGAAGGTTGATTTTACAGCGCTTTTACAAAAAAGAAAATCACTTTCAACGAACGATTCACATGCATCTAAGTTGCGTAAGAACAGCTTCAATAAATAGAGTGAACAACCTCGACTTTCTGTCTCTTAAGACATAAAATTTCAATTTTTCAAAATTACTTAATCTGATATTATTCCAAGATCAACAAAGTTTTGTTAAAAATTCCCTTTTATCCCACACACATACAGTTTTAAATTGAACCCTTATGGTGCTTTTTAAGATCAGAAATTTGGTTTCTAAATGGAAAGCACGTATCTATTTAGAATGATAGATGTAGTTACTTGACTATGGAGTACAGCTTTCAATAACACCCATGAAACACGAAAAACAAATGAAATTTAGTTTATTTATTCATCTTTCAATGAAAATCTATATCAAAATTTTGAAATATATTCTGAACTACAAAGTATGACTACCAGTTTTAATTTAACGTAACCCATCTTATTTTAAAGTTATTTTTGAAATGTTTCATGTCATTTTAAAATAACAAATTACACACTTAAAAAGAATTTAGATTTGTAAATTTTATTTATTTTTTTGTCGACACACTATTACGTATTGAACCAAGGATTTAAAGTAATTTGGTGGAAATATACATATATCACCACGAAAGTACCCATGTCTAGTGATATTTCGCAGGAAATAAATAAATAAAATCCAACTCCTAAATAATATTTCTGGTATAGGTAATATACCGGAACACATAATGCAAAAACAGAAACAATATTCCAATCCTTAAAAAGGGCAGAATTCTGAAAAAAATATCTATTTTAGCGTGTTGAATTTCGACTTCCTGAATATATTCTGAAGTAAAACAATTCGACAAAAAACTTGAACAATATTGATGAAGACAATGATTTATAAGCAAAAAAGAACACAAATTTATAATACTTGGGAATTCTCAAATATGATCGCAACCATATCGTTTTCAACTCAAATACCCTAAAAAAGAATTATGAATCAAATTTAAAAAATTAAACATTAATTCTGAGTTTGCCAGATAGCGAGTAGCAAAATTACGATTTTATGATCAATGAGTTTATCGTTTGGTCTTTTCGTACTCCATTATAAAATTTAAGTAAATATGAAATTAAATGCTCTAAATATTATTTCTTCGTCAATCAAATATTTAGAAATATTATTTTCATTATGAGAAGAAGTAAAAATTCAGTTCAAACATGAACATTATAATTTAATTTGTTTTAAGAAAATTGTTTTTCGATCAACACTGGTAAAGCAATCTGAAATGCGTACGGCAATCGTTTTATACTCAATGTATTTCTATGGCGATTTCAAATTGCTTTTGGCTTAGGCCTTAGGTCAATTTTAGGCCTCTTGGGGTTCGAATTTTTCAAAATCCTTTCTTAGTGCACCCCTACGGTATAAGAAGAATCACCCTGCAAAATTTCAGCTTCCTAGGACTTGTAATTCTTGAGATACAGTAATGAGTCAGTCAGTGAGTGAGTGGTATTTGAATTTTATATATAGAGATAGATGAGATTTTCTTTTAGGCTTTCGTGTTCCATTACAAAATATAAGTTGTCTAAAATTACATTTTTAAATATTCTTTTTTCGTCAATCAAGTATTTATAAATTATTTACATCATGGGAAGAAATAAAAAGTCAGTTCAAACATAAATATTATAATTTAATTTGTTTTTAAAAAAATTGTTTTTCGATCAACATTGGTAAAGCAATCTGAGCTGCGTATAGCAATCGTTTTATACTCAATGTTATTTCTATGGCGATTTCAAACTGCTTTTGGCTTGGGCCTTAAGTCAAATTTAGGCCTCTTAGAAGTCGAATTTTTTGAAATCCTTTCTTAGTGAACCTCTACAGTATATGAAACCTAACCCTGCAAAATTTGAGCTTTCTAGGACTTGTAGTTCTTGAGATACAGTGATAAATGAGTCAGTGAATGAGTGAGTGGTATTTGAATTTTAGATATATATATATATATATAATATATATAATAACAACAAAAATGACGCCCTGATCCACCAACATTTCTTCATTTTTTTATTATTTTTTAAGACTTTTGTTACATTTTTTTAGAAATTCTTGTGTTCTTGAAATTATATAATATATATATATATATATATAGAGAGAGAGAGAGATAGAGAGAGAGAGATTATGACTTGAATGTATGGGTGTATGTGAGGCGCAATGTGAAACCTATTTTTGTGGTAAACCAGGTCAAGGCTAAGTGATTTACAATTCTACCAGTGCACTGCAATGATGACTAAAGAACTTCTAAAAAGTTCAAATCATAGACGTGAGATATAAGTACACTGAGCAGTGCTATTGAAGAACTTCCAATTGCATGACCCACATGTCGACTAGTAATCACGTGACTGCTCTGAAAAATCGACTTGGCTACTTCGTTAGGCATTATAACATCTTATTACAAGGTAGATGCGTGAATGTGCATTTCTTTGAAGTAGCTACAAAAACAGTGAAATCGCAATACTCTACTATCGCTTAGACCAATGAGATGATATATCAATGAATGGGTGTGTCGTGGACCAATCGGATGATGAAGGTTTTACCATCCGGCAGACAAAAGTAGTCAAAGGGTTACGCTATTCATATTTTTTATCACATCATCATGGGCACATAAAGAGGTTACCATTGCTCACTCTACTTTAAAATTTACTCTATAGTTCAAATTGGCCGGCATTGGTAAAATAAAACTTCTTTAAAATTCCACTGAAAACTTTGAAATACCCCTGTATTACATACAATTACTTCATGAGTAGCTAAGAATAAACTTCTTTAATTGAATTGTTATTTAAAGGAGTATTTTTTAGAAATGTTACTTTTTCTGCTGAACCCCTGCAAAAAAAAATTTACCCGTTTTTTATCACCTACTGGTGGTGTCACCCGAAGATGTCCGCTCACCAATAATAACCCCACTGTTTATAAAGCGAACAGCTTTACGAAATACAACTTTTCTAGCTGTCGATTTAGTTTTCAAGTGTGACAACATAAATGCTTTAAGGATATGAAAAGAATCTTTCTTCTGTGTGGGAAGCAATTAGAAAGCTTCGGATTTTCCAATTTATTTCTAAATGACTGTCTTCAGATCTTATGAAATTCCATTCTGTAGTATGAAACTTTTCAAATAGGGATAACATGTGAGTGACATCCATTTTCTTTACTCTATAAGATTAACACTTTTTACCTCTGAAAGAAATGTAACAAAAATATTGGCTTGAGTGAGGTAAAAATAAGTTACTACTTTTTACCCAGTAATTTTTTAAATCTTCCTATTTTTACTGTACGCTCCCATACCCTTTACGGACTGGTTCGAAGAGTAGCAAATTAGCAACCGGAGGGTTGCGAGTTGGAAGCACGATCCTGTCAGTAATTGGTAATTTTTTGTTAACGTCGTACTAGAGCAACACAACGGGCTATTGACGACGGTCCGGGATCAGTCCCTTAAGGGAAAGATCCGAGGACAACACCTCGTAATTTTGAACCACGGTCAGATGACGAACACGATCCTGTCAGATTGTCGTGTACATAGAGGCTGGGGCATTTTAAATATGTCGTGACTTCAATGTCTTCACGTTGACATGTTTTGGAAGTTTGGAGAGTGGGGTAACAGCGCAGATCCTCTGATTGAAGTTCAAAATTACGTGGTGTTGTCCTCGGTTTTTCCCTTCGGGATTGTTCCCAGACCTCGTCACCAATAGCCCGTTATCTTGCTCCAGCACGATATTAATTGAACTACCTACCGAACCGTATTTTATTTAATATGAATAGTGAATCGTTGGTGAGTTAGTTAGATGCACGCCGAAGTCTGTTTACTCCGCTAGAGGACTGCGGCGAACGATCGGCACCGTGTCATATCTTGGAGAGGGTAGCATAGCTCCAGTGCCTCGTCAATTTCAACTACTCCAGGCCTTTTACTGCTACGTTTACATTGTTACTTGTTTAAGCTTTCCTTTAAGAAGGAGCTAACCAGGAGTTGCTACGGACTCGATCAACTTGAAACGGGGACGTATAGTCTTTAGTGGCAAGTCCCGTTTCCAACTGTGTCCTGACAACAACCGCAGAATTGTCTGTAGACGTCCAGGGCACACTTTACTATCGCACGCCATACATGCGCGCAACAGGGCGTTGTGGTCTGGGGTGTCATGTTCTTTGATAGCCGGACCCCTTTGGTAGTCATTTCTGACACACGTACATCACAGAAGTACGTAAACTACATTCTACGACCTGTTGTGTGACCGTTCCTTTTGTAACACCCCGGACTTAATTTGTCAACAAGATAAATGCCTGTCCGCACACGGTACGTGTTGCTATGAACTGTCTTCAAGCTTTCCCAACACTTCCTTGGCCAGCTAGGTCTCCTGATCTCCCATAGAGAACATTTGGGAAATTATGGGAAGGCGATTGCAACCAGCCCGGATCATTTAGCACGACAGTTGTAGTAATTTGGCAAGAAATTCCGCTGGACACACTCCGGGAACTTTTTCAGTCTGCCACGCGGGGTGACAGCTTGTATCCTGGCCAGAGGTAGACCAACTCCTTATTGACTTCCTCCCTTTGTAAAGGTCAAACTCTGGAATAAATCATTCAATTGTTCTGAAATTTTAATCGTTTGTTTTCCTATATATGTTTTTCACCATCCACCAATTTTTATCGCAATCAAACAACTCCTTCTTGGTGAGTCGATTTTTTTGTGTGTGTGTGTATTTTCCAATGTTTTTTATCGCACTTACCCGACATGGTGGGGCAAGTAAATAACCATAGATTGTTTACTTGTGTGATTAGGGCAAGGTCACATGTATCATTTCATCCGTGCCTCTTTGATCTGCGCTAATTCCCTGAAGAAACTCGAAGCGCTCAGCTGTAAAACTAATGATTCCATCAGCCCCTACTATAATCATCACAAACACGTTTTATATTCACAAGACGCACTTACACTAACTGGATTTGCCCAGCCTCACCCTGCTTCACAATCGATTTTTTTGAAAAATCGAGATATTTAGCCCTATAAAGGGTTTAAACGGAAAATTCCATCCTACAACCTACATCATTCCTCACTTATTTTGACCTTCTTGAACAATAGAATCTTTCCAATGGATTTTATTCTACGGTAGGTATTTAACTAACGTCGCACTGAAACAACATAACGGGTTAGTGGCGATCGATCCGGGATCAATAGTCTTTCCAAAAGATTTTATACTACATAATGACGGGCCAATAGAATCTTTTCAAAGGAATCTATTCTACAAAATGCGCCGATAGAAATGTTTTTTTTAAGGATTATGTATCTATCAAGGAAAGGGCCAATAGAATCTTCCCAAAGAATTCTTTTCGAAGAACAGGACCCATAGAATCGTTCCAAAAGGTTATATATCAAGTGAAGGAGCAATAGAATCGTTCCAAAGAGCGATTTTATTTATCGGACAGCAGCAATAGAATCTTTTCAATGGGATGTATTCTAAGGAAAGAAGCGATAAAGTATTTCCAAAGGATAATATTCTACAGAACTTGTCAATAAAGTCGTTCCAAAAAGGATTCTATTCCACAGAAAGGACCAATAAAATTTCTCCAAACAGAGGTTCTATTTCAAAGGAATGAGTTATTAGCCTCTCACACACACACACATTTGCAAACATCAAAAAGTCAGCCATTCTTCTCTAAAATGTATTTCATTTTCAGAAACAAGTCGTCAGCATATCTTGGCATCGTGAAACGAAACTAAAAATAGAAAAATAAATATCATAACAATAATATCGGAAAACTTTTTCTGTAGAATTGTGTTTAACCCTCTGAGACTTCCTGGTGGTTGTCCCTACGAGGTTAACTCGTCATTTGAATAAAACTGACCAGATCGTGATGGACGAGATACCTCGTCATTAGAAGTAAAGTTAACAGATTTTGATCTCGTCATCAAAAATCAGCAATATCGATGTAGATATCTCGACATTAGTCAAATTGATTATATCTGGATGGACGAGAAATCTTGCCAAATCCACTTGGAATGTTAAGTGACCTTTTGACTGAATCCAAATCCTACAGAACCTTTAATATTTACTAATACTTTAGTACGTCTTTTTTTTTTTTTTAATATTTAAATGAACAAATTTAAAATAACAAAGAATAAAATAAGTTTCAACCAAATAATCCTTCCAGATTGACCGGCACAATTGGTAAGCCATAAGTGCTGAATTGACGGTTGCTACGCTCATTATTTATTTCTAATACGACTTTAAAATGTCTTATAGCTTACAATGAAAGACTAACTGGGAGTCTTGACACCGCACTCAAATTAGCACTTCAGTCTCAGCTAGTTGATGTAACCGAGGAACCTAATGAACTGAATAGAATTGATTGAGCTCTGGGTCGATAGCATTTTAAAGTCAATGTTTGATGCTAAGAAACACTCAATTGAAGTATTAGAAAAATGAAGAATATACGGCAACATTCCCGAAAAATACTTTCTCGTTTTTAAACCACTTATTGCTGCCAATCTACATTCTTCTTCACAACCCAAATCAATAAGCCTTAAGGTCTTAAATGACGGATACCCATCTGAGGATCAACTAAAATAGCGGATTTTCCATCCTGCAGCCAAATATTCAAATTCTTTCCCAAAAAAGCAGAGTCGTTAAAATATTAGTTAACTTTAGAATTCGCCACAATATTTATATTCTTACAAAATAATGTATATTTTTAAATACGAGGGCCGATTGATAAATTTGGTAAATTTCTAATTTGGCAACATAGTTAATTTGGTGACCCCACGGCTGCCAGGTCTCTTAGAACAACTCAGGCCGAATTTCGGGTGACGCTTGTTTGCGCTCTAGACATTTGAAGCTAGTATTATACCAACTGCCTCGAAAATGGGGAAAAATTAGTTATATGCGATGATAAAACATTTGTCACATATTTAAACACATAGTTTCATCATTAACACATATTTAAAGTGGATAGCCACCCTATTCTTTAGATTTGGCTCCATGCGACTTCCCTTATTTCCAAATTTGAAAAGTTGGGTAGTAATTCTCATGTCATTGTCGCCGTCAATCTAATCGCCTAATGTTTCAGCCTTTGATAAAGGTACTTTTCCGACGGTTTGGAATAATTTGAAACTCTCTGGACCAAGTATGCTGCCCTCAATTGGTGACTATGCTGAGAAATGAAATGGATTTTTTCCCTTTAAACCTGTATTGTGTTTTTTACCACACGTATCGAACGACTCTCGCATATCTGATTGGAATTTCTTGAATGCGGCCTTATTTGATTACAGCTAAATTAATTTCTTTTTCCAAACCAAAAAGGTTCTTCTACCCCTGGTGTATATCTTTCCCCCCCCAACACACCAAGGCTAAATAGCCACATCTATTGGTTGAAAGAATCCAAGGAAATATTTAAGTGGTCAAGTTCAAAATGGTTTAAAAGTCATCCAGGGAAGACTACGGTTTGATATATACGTGTGAAATCATCAGAGGGTTAAGAATGGTGTAAACTCCCAATTTAAACCCTCCTGGTGATCGTCTCAATGAGGTATCTCGTCATTAGCAAAACTGACCAGGTCTTGATGGACGAGATACTTCGCCACTGGATGAAACGGACCATATCTTGATGTCATCATGTCAAATCTTGACGGACGAGATGTCTCGTCGAAATCACTAGGGAGTTAAACCATCCTTCTCCCATCCCTATTTTTTTGCACCGTGCAATTGCGCGTCTAGGACATCAACCAGGAACGTTCGTATCACGCCATTCTCCAGTGGTATATTAGGATCTCATTACATTTCTTTTTGCACCAACAAATTTTCTGTGCCTTTCAGGGTGAGACAGCAAAACGACCCGAAGACGTCATCTATGACGTGGGAAGACTCTCGGACTCAGCTGACGTCACCTCCCAAGGTAATCACCCCTCTGGAGGGAGCGGTACCCTGGGAGAGGGATGAGAACGATGCCGTCAACGACGACGAGGAGGACAGCGACGACGACGAAGACGACGACGACCGATTCCAGATACCCGAAATACGATTCACGTCGAGCTTTGATGACATCACGAAGACATCGGTGCTCCTTCATTCCTATAGGTAGGGCAAATTTCTCTTGGAGGAAGAGTCGCAGATTCGCAACCAGAGGTTAACGATTGCGAAAGCTCGATTTAATCAGAGACCGCCGAGGGGGCTGATACACGTTAAATCTGTCGTAGCCACAAATGTCCTCACGCTCTCAGGGGAATATCCTTAGGCGCGTACTGGTAGCATCACACCGAGGTACATGGATATGTTCTCCCCATCATTACTCTAGCCTACACTTCTGCTTTCTGCACCTCCCTCATTGTAATGTATTGTCTGTCTTTGGTGCAGCTTGGCCAAATATGTCCGAAAACAACCACCAAATGTCCGCACGTTGAGATGTGGAAGTTTCGGAGAGTGGGTTGCCTGCTAAGGTGCTGACCATGGTTCAAAATAGCAGCGTGTTGTCCTTGGATCTGCTCCACGGCGACGTGAATTGAACGGCCTACCGAAGCAAATTTTGTTTAATATAAATAGTAGATTGTCGATTTGAAAGGCACACCGAAGTCCGTTTGCCGCTCACTCCACTAGGAGACTGCGATGAACCACCAGCGCGCCGTGGTAGATCTTGTAGAAGGTAGCACACCAAGTCGACACTTCCTATTATGATTCCTCGCCCGTGGTAAACTCCTGTTTAACATTGTCGAAAACTTCTTGGGTACCTTCCCATATATGTAATGACCTTAATTGGTCAGGACAGAGGTATTGTCGCCATTATAAGCGTCACTAGTGCTGTCATGTGGCTCTAGGGGTAAATTCAGATAATCTTGGCCGAGTCCACTCGTAAAATGTACTCGAATTGTCAGAGGAAATTGGTGCAATACGCAATAAAACATCTATGATTGCCATTTTTGATCTCTTCCACCCGTTGTACGAGCAGCAAATTAGGGTTGCGAGTTCGAAACTCGGTCCAGCTAAAGACCGTCGTGTACGCAGAGTTGGTGCACGTTATTTCTGTCGTGGCCTCAAATATATTGTTACGTTGTCGTGGAATTTTGGTAATTGGTAATTTTTTAGTTAACGTCGTACCAGAGCAACACAACGGGCTATTGACGACGGTCCGGGATCAATCCCTTAAGGGAAAGATCAGAGGACACAACACCTCGTAATTTTGAACCACGGTCAGATGACGACGTGGAATTTTGGAAAGTGAGGTGCCAACACAGATGTTGACCTCGTAATCTGACGGCGGTTCAAAATTACGTTGTGTTGTCCTCTGATCTTTCCTGATTCCGGACCATCGCCAATAGCTCGTTGTATTGCTCCAGAATGACGTTAATTATCAACCAACCATCTCATCAGACTGTTGAGAGATATTCGACACCGCTGCTCCATGTTGCATTTACAATCCTCGCACTTCCTTTCCCTATCAGGTACTACACAGAATCACCAGAGGAACCAGACTCCCTGGTGGAATCCTACAGCTCAGCAAGCACTGCCACATTCCACCGCATCCGGACGCGGCTGAGCGCCAGCACGGGCGACCTCATCTCGATGCAGGTCAAGGAAGACCCCTGGGCGCGCGCGGGGGTCACACCCTACCCCAGGGTCCGGTCCCTGGAAGACGTCCGAAACCTCCGCAAGGACTCCCTGACCGCCAGCGGAGACAAGGAGAGGATCGAGTCCATGGAATTCGCCGACAACCTCAGCGCGACCTGGAAGTCTTCCTATGACATCGACGAGTTGAGGCTGATGTCCATGAACAAGGAGGACATCGTGCGGATGTGGCAGGGATCCGAAAGGGCGCTGCTCAACAGGTTGCAGGACACCCTGAAGGAGAAGCGACTCCTGGAGCAGAAGCTCTCGTTCGTTCAAAAGACTCTGCTCAAACCCCCCTGAGAGTAGAGTACCGATCGAAAGCGAAAAGGGGGATAATGAAATAAAGTGAGCAATGAATGCCATCTGTAAAAGAAAACACATCATGTGTTCATTTAACATTCTATACGTTACCCAAAGTGGCATGAAACCATTTGAAGCAGCTTTACCAGGATCTTGTGTTTAACCTAGCGGTCTTTAGAGCTACAATAGAAAATTTTTAGAACGACCAGGTCAGATATATTGAGCTTTAAAAAGTAGAATGAAAAAAGATCAACCATTAGTCCAAGAGTATTTGAAAACAATACAGAGATATTTTTTAAATCGCTTCAAAATATTTCATAGAATGATAGCGAAAATGTGCCCAATTTATTATACGCACTATAGTTTAGGAGTTTGTGTAAAGTATACCCAATTCATTCAGGTGCGTAGCATGTTACATTTGAACGCTATAATTAGAAGTCTATTATGAACAGGAATTATAAAATAGTTTTGAAATTTCAATTGCTTTTAGGTTTAGAATTGGCAAGGTATAGTTGTCAAATAATTTTTAAATAGGTTAGTTTTTCTTGATCGTGAATTTGGACTCAACAAAATCTTAAATCACATTCATATAATATATATCTATTGCTATCTTAATTATTGCATCACTTTTTTGATGGAAGTACAGATTGATAATTGAAGGAATGAATTATGTTAACTTTCAATGTTAGATGCTTAGTTGAAAAATGTTCATTAATAAGTTTAATTACTTTAAAAAAAGGTGCTAATGTTTTTATGTAAATCAATTTTTTTCAGTTTGTCAACAAATGTTGTCGAGACATAAGTGTTGAAAATGACATGTTAAAAATATTAATGGGCACATAGCAAATCAATTTTATTAACTCCATTGCTGTTTTGTAAGTACTGCAAACTAGAGTAATAGACATCATAAAAGATTTGATGCCATACAAAGTTGAGGCTTAAAATTAATACAACAGTTAATAGTTAACAAAAGTTATTTCTAAAATACAACACTTGATGGTAAATTATTTCATCATAAAACTTCGATTTCAATACCATAACAAACCCGTATAACTTTCCTCTTAGATCACACAAAATTGCCTAAAAAAACAATACTTTTATCATGTTTAACACCTTTTGAGCATTTAACATATTTTAAGCAGTGAGTTTTTGAAGGATTACAGCAATTGTGGAACTAATCCATACAGAATAATCATACTCTAAAAGTATTCTAACGTTAAGTTCCTTATTTTATTACTGCTAGAAATAGCTAGTATATATAAAAACTATAATTTTAACTATAATTATAAATTATAAAAAAGACAATTTTAAAGTATGATGGTTGTTTATAATAATTTGCCTTTATGGTATAATTGTCTTGATTACAATATTACAAAGTTTTTAATTTATTAAGGATATATATGCATGTCAAATTACATATAATCAACTTTGTGCACAAAATATTTAACTTATTTATTCTAGTAAACCAGTAGGAAAACTGATAATAAAAATTTTACCTTTAAAAAAATTATTACCAAAGAAAATTTTGAATTTGACATGCTCAGAAAATACTTTTTCTGGATTGAATTTGTTGTATTACACTCAACACCCAAATAACCTTTCAATAAAAGCACATATTTCACAAATTCAATCACGTTTTGGTAAATAATTGTGTACTTCGTAAAAATTCATAAATTAAATAGAATATTTGAAAACTGATACTCTGAGTATTAAATCTGTCTTTAAAAACTTCTTCCATCAAGTTTTAAAATACTACTAAAGAAATTTCAAAAGATTCATTATACCAAGTTACATTATTATTCAACTTAAAACAGCCAACTCATTCAAATGCACACTTACGGCCCTATTAAAATTTTTTTTTATACAGCTACTGGCAAGTTACTCAACCCCAACACAAACGTGTCAAAGTTTTTCAAACAATATTTTCAATGTTGAATATTATGTATTTAAATCATGAATGTACTGTAAAGTTCAATGAGACTGTCTTTGGAACTAACATTTACTGAAAAATGTGTATTTTCTAAGATTTCAACAATTTTAGAATAGTATTTGTATAACCTAAAGCGTTTCTTGTGGGTGTTCGTTGCCTGTCAACTACAATAAGAGTTTATGATGGTTGTGAAACATAAGTGGTTGAATATCTTGTTTTAAAAACCAGTGTATTTCAATTTTAAATAATAAATGCATTTCCAAGCTAATCTCGAGTTTCAATTTCAAATCTAATAGAAATTTTGAAACAAGTGCTAGGCATGACTTTTCACAAGATGATTGATTACATAACAGTACATGTGCAAATACATTTACCTGAAATTACTAATTTTTTGATATATAAAACCAGGTACTTTGGGGTTCACAAAAGTAGAACTGTGAACTTGACACCAATCACGAGGACCTACAGAATACTCAGCCCAACCAAGTGATGTGAAATGCTGTTTCAATATTTTTCATGATCTGATTTAGTGTTTTTAAGAATATTTTTTTACAAATACAAATATTGACGACCAGCTACAGGCTCAAGCCCAACAAGGCTGGTCCTTTGTTTATGAATTCCCCAATTCCCACTGACTATCCAATTGTATCTTAAATTCGTACACTCCCTTTGAATTAACTATATTTTCTGGCAACGCGTTCCAACTGTCTATTCCCCTATTAAAGTAGTAGTTTTTCCTTAAATCCCGATTAACAAGCATTTTAACTTATTTTAATGCATCATATGCTAAACATTCAAATACCTTGATTTCAATATGCTTTCTTAACCTCTGCACATCACAAGTTTTCCAAGTAGTATAGTATTACTTTTTCCTTGCTTGCATAATGATAAAATAACGGAATCTATTTGCAAAAAGATTCTATTGGTCCTTTCCTTCGATTAGGAACTATTCTATTTAATTTTCCTTTGTATAGAATCCTTTCGAAAGATTCTACAGCTCCTTTACTTAGAATGGAATGCTTTCGAAAGATTTTATTCATCAAAAAGGTCAGAACTGATAGAAATCTTGCAGGTTGCAAGGTGGAATTACAGGTGTGAACCCTTAAAGGGTTAATTTTAGAGAATGTGTTTTACTTTTTTAAAACTATCACACGTGGGCTGAACTCAAAACTTGAAAATCTATTCAGTTGGGTTTAAAATGGTTCATTCTTAACTAAAAGAGAATGTCTAACTTTAAGCTAATCAAGCCTAAATGCATTTGATCACATTGTTACTTTATTCATATAAAATTACACCATCTTTTCTGATTTATAAAAGTCATCTTATTTAAATACCATTGCATCTCAAAGTATGTACACCAATTCTAAAAATGAAATTGTTCCAAGTTAGTGTATTAAAGAAATGCGAAAGATTTTTCTACTAAATTCAGTTTTAACTAGAAGTTATTCAAACTAATGTTATATGAAAGGTAAAAAAAAAAAGCAAACACACCAAAGTAAAATATGGAATTTTAATTCATACAATCTTTCAGCAATGTGCAAAAGATTAATAACAAAGCCCATAGATATTTCTGAAAACACAACATGCAGCTCTGAATTCCTCTAAATTAAGCTGCCAACATTCACAAAACGGATAACACAATGAATCCACATCCAATCTTATATCTATAGTTGTACAACACTAAGTAGAATCAAATGCAAATAACAACGAAGGTTTTGTTTTAAAATATTTAGGAGCATTGAGATAGTAGTAGTTCCTTAAGAAAATAATTAGTTCATGAGATAGATAAAATATTTAACAGATACCTTTATAGAAAAATTACTATTTTTTTAAGCAAGGACACATTAAATGTAAAAACTTTCATACAAACTGAAGACAATTTGATGTTGAAAGTCAACAAATTTTAAACTGTATTAACAATTTGTTTTATATATAAGTGCAACACATTAAAATAACTAAATATTTTGGTACCTATGTTTCAAGACTGGCGCTAAGCTAAATTACATTTTAATACACACTAGTCATTTAGAATGGAAAGTGTTTAAAATTAGATATAGAAAAACTTTTTGTAACATGCAATCTGAAATTATGAGTACATGAAATAGCATGTACAGTAAATTAGAAAAAAATACATTTTCAGTTTTTTACGTAATAAACTTCTTATTACAGACACAATACTTACATTGTGTGACTACTTTAGATAATAGCATATAAAGAATATGTGGATTTTCAAATGAATATGTAAATTTTAATAACATGTGCTTAAAAAAAACCTGTATACTAACTCAAAAAATGTTTTCAATAAAATAATGAATCTCTTAAAATTTGAATATTTTCAATAGTATTTGAAAAATAACGTTTTAAAAATATAAGAACTTTGAATCCATTGAAATTTATAGTTAAAACTTGTTGGCACCACATCGAAACATGAATCTGGTTTGAGCTACTTTCACCTAAATGTATTTTTATTTCCTAATAGATACTCCATGTTTTGTACTACGGCAAAGGCACAAATTCTGATTAGTAGCCTGATACTTTTCATATGTATTCACATAACTATAGCATATATAACTCAATTTTTTTTTAATCTTTGAACTTTTAAAACATGTTTGTCTAGATGCAACTAATTTGTAGATTCCTGGTTTTAGCATGGAGACAACAATATATTTCATTGTGAAATAGTGGTACCTAACAATATATTTTTAAGTTAAGGTTCTCATAAAGTCAAATGTTGTTAAAAGTGGAAGCTAAGTTTGTAAAAACATGAGAGTGAAATATTGACTAAGGATTCCACAGTACTGCAAGTATCAAAATACTAAGTACAGGAGTCATGTCTATCAACTAGAATTTGTAGAAGACTCATTAGTAACTGTAAATATAAAATTGAAAATGTCTGTTCTAACATTTCACAGAAATGTTTCCAAGCACCATAATGGTCAGATGTATTCATAATACAAGCAGATCTAGATGGAAAACAAGTTACTTTACTTTATCAAAATATCTTTCATGGTGTCTAAGGGTGTTTATTTGTTCATGCATATAAAGCTATATCAATGTGAACGTAAAATGTGATGATATTGGTGAGTGCATTTGAATGAAATTACAAATAACTTTTTCTTAATATTAAAAGCACATCAAGTTATGAAGGGAAAAAAACTCAAATATTAAACATTTCAAGAAGTAACCAAATACACTAATGCTGTTGTAATTTGGAAAGTATATAAATTTTCATTAAAAATGTCCCAGCTTCTGAGAATTTAAATATTTTACCAATAGCAGTATTTTAGTCAATACCTAGGTCTTGAGCACTGAAGTTTTAGTTCAATGAAATGAAATTATATTTTTAAATAGTTTATTTAACTTAATATAAAGCATTATATAAAACTTCGAAAGTAGCTTAAGAGCTTATACTTAAATTTAAAATGCAACTTTTAAGAGAATCCTTATAGTTCTCTTCAACCATAACGAATTTTAGTTGAAAATGTACATTGAAAAACAGTCTTTATAGATAAAATTCAATACATGAACAGGGAAATACATTTAAACTATACTTTTTCTGGTTTATTTATTATATTGGACAAACATCTTAAGCAAAGCTATAATAGAGAGGAAGGGAGAAATTAAACGATTGTAAGAAACAAAATGGTCTTTATTATATTAAGGTAGTGGTTTATAATAAATTTACAAGACAGAAACAACAAAATCAAAATGATTTAAAACAATTTTATACACAATGTTTAGTTCTATAAATTGTTTTTAGTATCTTCAAGTAAAAGTAATTTTTGAACATAATATTACAAACGTAAAATATCTCAAAAAATAATTTAACTCATAAAAAGTAACAACTAATTCAATAATTATTAAAATTGTTTTCCACTCTCTTTATACAAATAAGTGTTAAACATAAGAAAATGTTAAGTGTTTTAACTAAGTATGCGATTATTTAGTGATATAAATGCCATATCAAACATATTAGCAAAATATTTTTTAATTGCATCCAAATTAAGATTAATAACTATTAAAAGAACAACAATTAATCTAACAATAATTAATTTTGTTATTTAATTAAAATACGTATGCAAGATATACAGTGGTGCATGAAGAAAACAATACAAAAAGTAACGACAGATAAAAATTTTAAGAAACAATAATTTTTGTAAAGTCTATCACAAACTGCATTACTCAAAGTCTTTAAAACTTTTACTTCCATCAACAAGACAATATGCCTGCATATTTATCTTCATTATCCAAATTCCCATGATATTTGTGCATCATCTGGGCATTGAAGGCTTATTTATGGAAGATAATGAATTCTTCAATGTACTATGAAAAGAAAAGAAAAATGTTTCATATCACAAATCAAAATATATAAGAAACACAAACACATTTTTATGTCAATACCTTTTGCATTGCAAAAAACAAGTAGGTAAAATCAACTGCATCAAAATTAGATCTACTAATTTTATACTTAAATCTAAAATTGAAGTACTCCAACATACAAAAGTACGAACACAGAAGGAGAGGTCAAAAAGAAAATTGCAATAGCAAAGCATAAAATACATACAAAATAAAACCCTATATAAAAAAGTTTAAAACACACAAAACTATTTTAATTTTGTACACCCTGATTTACGTAACTATAGTTTTAATTGGGATTATTTCATAAATATTTAAACCATGGAATAATATGTCATTTAGAATTACAGGTAAAAAATTGTATGTATAGTAAAAAACGTGTAATTAAAGACACAAAAAGTTAAATATAATCATTTAAATTTTTCATCGTATCTTATCAACACATTATTTATTAACAAAAACATATAAACAATAAAAGTGTCTAATAAACGTTACATTAGAAAGATTAAAATTAGAATTAACAACGCCAATACTTGAGTAAGCCTTATTTCCAAAGCTCACATAATTTCAACTAATAATCGAGTTCTACATACATCAACTAAAGTTATTTAATAAGTATCAGTTACATACACATAAATGCATTAAAATACTCTCTGGAACATTCAGAGGTCCCCCTAAAGAATAATATCCTCAAGTTACTTACTATATACAGGAAGATAATACAAGCAAAATATTTATAAAACACTTCTTATATGCTTAAGTACTAAATCCAGTTACTATTTCCATATTTTAAAATTGTGAAATAAACTTTGAATAAGTAATATTTTTGAAAACAAGACAAAATTACTCTGAGGGTACTTCTAAAAAATAATTACATAATTAAGTAATATGCTAAACACATGAAACAAACATGAAGGACCTTGAATTTATCGACACTTAAGATTTAGGTTAAAAAACAATTTCTCCAATGACACATACTTGACTAAGAATAATTGTGATATTTTTTTTATTTAGCATGAATATGCAGATAACTACCTTAAAATCAAAAAATAAATAAAAGTTGGACAACTTTTTAGGTAAAAGGAGAAAAAAGTACTTATTTGCAATTTTATATAAATTAATTTTAAATGATATAACAATTAGAAAAAAGTAATTAATTTCTTCTTTCTATTTTGCTTTACTTTTCCATAAGAATTTGGTATTTCAAAGACAATTGACTTAACACAATTGAAGCTATAAAACAAATACATATTAAATAGATTTTATATTAAGATATTAATTAAAAGCCAGTGTTACAATTTTATAATCTAACTTTTGTAATAATCGTTTCTCGAATTTCAGTACATAGTTTTAATAAAACAAATTAACTTTCCACTTTTTAACAACTATGTAGTTATTTAACTTTATACCAGACTTTATATTGGTGTTTAAGAAAGATTCTATGGCTAATAGTAAGCATTTAATAAACTAGCTACATATTTAGACTCAATAGAAAAAAAAAAGGCATTCAGGGATTAAAAGTTCAGCCATTTGTAGCATTCAATGGAATAACACTGCATTAGAAGTAGTGTTCAAGTAACAAACAGAATTAAATGCATAAATGCCACTGTAATGAGTAGTAACGGTTTGTTACATGACAACTTATTTTAAGACTTTATGGTTTTGTATAAAAACTAGTATGTATATCTAAACATGTTTAATAGTATGAGGTAAAGAAGTATGTAAAGCTACATAATTGCTCAAAGCTTGAAAATAAATACTTTCTGTATGCTTTTATTTCCTTACTCTTCAAATTCAAATTATATTATCAAATTCATAATATCTGTTGCTCAGTGCTCATTTTGTTTTTCTCAATTCGTACAGGAAACTTGATCGAACCGAAAACCGTTGTACACATGGGGGGCTGGTTCATGTAAAATTTCCATGGTCTCAAATATCCTCACATCAATGTGGAGTGGAAGTTTGGAGAGTGAGGTGCCATTGCTCATCAATTGACCGTAGTTCAAAGTGACAAAGTGTTATCTTCAGTCTTTACCTTATGGGATTGATCTCGGACTATTACCAATACCCATTGCATTGTACCACTGCGACATAAACTCAACAACTTACTTGCTAAACAGTCAGACATTGACACTTATGAGGAATAAACTTGCAACCAAGCACTTCATCTGACTAAAAAACCCTGCACTTGGATCCAAATGGTTCTCTACCAGTTGAATTAACAGAGCAGATTCAGTCTGCCTACACAAATGAGTGCTCTAACTGCACCTGGTTGCTAAATCAAACACTACCCTTAGCATGTAAAGATAGACATAATTTTTGTATATTTCCTGTGCTTATATTATTGGTTTCCAGTGTGAAGATAACTGTGATATGACAATCACATCAAATATTGATTCGCCCTAAAAGCAGGGAAACACAGCCTGCAAGCTATTTGTTTCAATGTCCAGTCCCCTAACGAATCCCTGAACTTGAGGAGAAACCTAGTTCATCACCCCTCGATTCTGATAAAATGGATCAGGAGCGCTTTCACACATCACGCGATGGGGTTGATGTATGAAGTGGCGCAATGTCACTCGGCCAATAGAAGGATTGACCCCTGGCAAGGTCAGGGTTTAGCACCCTGAATATTGGGGGAAGGTCAGACAGGGAGAACGACAGTAAAACGCCAACGCTAAAAAAATAAAGACGGGGGCTTTTTCGGTTGTGGCCAGCCATTTTCCAAAAATATGGTAACTCTACAGTAAAACGATGTACCATCGACGAATTGAAGGAATGAAAAATAAACGAAGTTACCAAACAGAATATGGCTGCCTTTAATGTGTCGTTCACCAATAATAGAAATCTCTAGATTCCAGAAGGAAAGAACCACCTGATTCCAAAAGAAGGAACCTACATATCCCGATGCCTTACTTCAACCTGGCGGTCACCATATATAAAGGTATGTCCGTATTTCTATCCGATACCCATTGAGAACTCCACTTATTTCTAATTGAACCCGAGGTCAAAACTGGATAGTGGTATCCAGATCAAAATTGGGTATAACAACCAGTACAATAACTGGTTTCCGGTATTCATATTATCAGTGGCAATCCATTTTAAATATGTAGTGAAACATTTGCATCAGGGTCTTTACCTTATTCTTATCCTGTCGCATGCTCGTTTGTTGCAATGTCTCTTTATATTTATCAAAAGCCTTGTTAGTAATTTGAGTTACACTCTTATTCCAATATTACAATAAATCAGAAAAGTGGCATGAACACTTTACCTTATCATCAATAACCTTAAATCACAAATATTATTTCTTATTAACTCTAATACATAACTTAGGAAGTCCTCAGCAGTGTTATTGCATCAAATTGCACACTTAAGAATTAGTTCTACGCAGAAAAGGAAAATTACACTATTCTAAGCCCAAAGAAAGCACATGCAAAAGCAGCAGCATTCTACTTACAGAATGGAAGGTGGGTATCGAGAGATAAAAGATGGGTAGTACAGAGGGTCTAGTACTGTGCTGCGTTTAGCAGCATTTGGATGCAAGTCTGAAGGAAAGATAAGAGGCCTGAGGTGGTAAAGAGGAGCTCTGAGACTAGATAGATAGCTTCTACTAGGGTCCCAAAGAACAGTTGGCTTGGAAGGAAAATGTCTTTTCTTGCGAATCACTGGAGGATGATGAATCGGTTCAAGGACACAGCATGCCCGATGTCTATGTAGAATGAAGATCTGAGAGTAAATTGTTTGTATAGGGAGGCAGACAAGTTATTGGTGACAATCAAAACTGCTAGTACATATCATTCATGCAACCAAATAAACTGTATGTCATTTGACATGATCTGATAGATCTACTTTTTAAGCACATAAACTACTCTGTCAAATCTCATTTTGTACACAGAGCCAAATTTAGGCTTTCTTTTATGATAAGCAGTTCCATATAGTTCTTCCATATGGTATTCCTATGATTGCTCAACTCGAAAACACATGCATTGTAATTAATAATAATACAATTAATTAAAATACAATATGAGCGAAACAAATGCCAGGCACTTGACTTTACGTAATTTGTCATCTAGCTACCCAATATACACTTCTGTCCTTCAGAACTAAAATTATTTAGTACATAAGTATTGGAAAGCAAGATTGGAATGCAGGTGCCTGGCATTTGTTTTCTTGTATTTTAATATTCTTAACATGAATCTAAAAGAGATAAAAATACTTTTGATTTTTAGTGTGTATGAAATATTATAAGAAGTTTTAAAATAAATAGCCTTTTGTTGAACCACAAGAAGCAGTTGTTAGAAGTTAGAACGCTTGTTAGTAAACAAATAGAAAACTAGCAAATGCTTTTATTGCTTGTTGGACGTAATCTGGGAAACTATAATCATTTTGATGTTTGCATATTATTTACGAGAAAGGGAAAACAAATAAACTTTAGGATTAAAATACATTTCACCCAAGAAAACTGGAATTATGTTTTTAGGATGTAGTTTCGTGTTTTCATAAAACTTGTGCTTATCATAATTTTGTGTTTATAATGATCTAATTGTATGAAACAAAATTTTTTTTGTAAAACAAAAAGATTTTTAGCTAGATGCAATTGCAATCATTCTGTATCAATAATAATTAACACTTTCAATGATAATTAACAGGTCCTGAATCCTTTGGCATGTCAACTTTTTGTGAGAGTTCAAAAAGATAGAATTTCTATTTCAAATCTTCTGATTCTTAATGAATAAAATTCATTAGGTCCTTTTATGAGATTTTATGTCATACTTTTGGCTGTGAAGCACATATTTATTCTGTCCTAGGTTTAATCAAGTTTTTGTTGAAAAAATCTGATGTCATTATCTTATCTTTGGCTTTATTTTCACTATAAACCGCATAACAAATGACTCATCTGGCTGACCAAAAAAAATCATTGGTCCTATCCTTCAATGTAAAAGAAATCATGTATATATTTTTTACACCCTTCAGACAGAATCTTCTGGTCATAAGTGGATTAATTCCCACTTTGAATTCTTTCACAACACTGCTTTCAAATCTGAACTTTCATACTCAAATTTTTAGTTGTGTTCAGATTCAAAAATAAAAACAATTATTTTCAGCAAAATCATGATGCCTGCCATGAGCATTAAACTATATTTCTGGTAACGAACAGTCTTTTCTGCAAAATATTAAAGATTCCTAATAACATTTCAAGATAGTTAATATTTAAAGTTAGCTTTATAACAAAATCTTTTAAACTACCAAATAAGAACAGTCAAGATTTTTGATAAGAAACGTTGTAAATATAAAAAGGTAAAATAATTTAGCAATATTTAAATGAAAATGCACATTAAATTAAAAAACATTATTAACACAAGAATATAATTTAGAAATACTTTGAGAATACAAAATTGATTTTAATTAGAATGGTATTCAGATCATAGGAGTCATTAAAATGTGTCTTATACCATCTCTACAAAGAAATCCTACAGGCAGTTTGAAGGGCATATGCATAAACAAAGGCAGATTAACAAATTTTTTAGATCAGCATTTCATATTTTCAGTCTTACACATACCTCATATAAAAAAATTGTTTACTGTACTAAAAAATCATTAACATAATATAGAAATGAGCCAAGATAAATTATTGCTTAATGGAAATATTTGTAGATATTTTATAGCGATTTTAAGAGTTCTCAAAAGTGTAAAAGGTCTCTTAGTTTTAAAATAGTTTGAAAAGCTTTTACAGTTGTTGAAATACTATAAATCTTAACATATACAGAAATAAAACCTACATGTTGTAAAGTGGTTTTTCTTAACAATATTCAATTCTATTCTTAAATTAGAGAAGGCATTATTACAAAATATTTAACAAAACTCCTCCAGTGGTTCTTGAACTTCAGATAATAAATAAATATAAAATTGCTATCTAGGGCTCACTAGATGATCCATATTATTGTCAATGTGAATGTCAATGATTCATTGAAGCAACCAATTGATTGTGTAGGAGGCGATTGAAGTAATTGTCAATGGATTGACGAAAACTCACAGAAATTTTGATTGAAGGACATTGACAGGTGCCATTGGCGGTACCGATTGATCATGTAAAATGTAACTGTCAATCATTCTGACAGTAGGGCTTTCTATTTTTATAAAAAAGATACAAGTCGAATGGAGTACTTAGTTGCCTAAATTAACTGCTTTATATACATATCCATCAAACATAGGATGAAAATTAAATTGTATTCAATGTTTTGAAGACACAGTAACACCCCAAAGCTATGCAATAGGTGGGACCAATGGAAAATCGCGCAAGTCGGGGTATAACTGCATATAAATTTTATTTGAGACCAGGGGTACACAAACACTAGTTAAAAAGAAAAATATTTAATTAAAAAATTGCAGTTCTCTTTATACATATTAATACAAAAGATTAAACAAAATTAATGAATTACTTCAAAATGATATTTCAATGTTCATAGCTTCATAAAATCTAACAAATTCTGGTGTTGACACAGTGCCTTCTTTTTTTTTCAGAGAATTTCTTCGTAGCAAGCTAATAATTTTTTTATTCCCTGCTTTGTATCTATAACAAGTTCTTCATTGGAGTCAATGTTTTCTAAAACTTTTAAGCCCCTTTCAATTGAGATACCTCCTGCTCCTTTAATTCTGATACCTACTGCCATATCTGCCTGAGCCACGCAGATGCTCTTCGACAGCCGTCCTGTTGGTTTTGAGTGTAGGTATTTATCACTGGTTCACTGAAAAATCTGTTGAGACAAAAGGAGAGCTCCAGCTAAACAAAGGTGTTTTTTTTTGTGGTGCTCGTATATGGGGCCACAACCGTTGAACATTAGCCTGTTTTGTAGTGTCCACGACATAGAGATTCAAATCTCTATTGTAATTAAATATAGCGTATATACAGTCTTTTTGCAAAATAGGCTGTTTCGTTGTGATGTCAGGCATACCACTCAATCCACTATGTAAAATACGCAAGTGTCAAGTGTTCAGCAGTTTCTCTCAAGACAGCAGCCATGACTAGGGATTGCAATCCAATCCGGCGGATCCGGCATCATTTGGCTACCTACCGGATCCAGCAACATCTATCAAATCCGGTCCGGATCCAATAAACCCGAATTTTTTAAAATATTAATATAGGATTATTCAAACCCAACTTTAAAGTCGCAAAATCGTTTATTAAGCAATCGATTATGAATGAATCTATTTTATATTTTTCAATCATCAGTTTGAAGAATTCTAGCGAAAATAATAAATTAAATGATCGATAATATTTTTTTAATAAAGAGGAATTAGAAAAACAAATTCTGCAAGAAAATGAAGACTATTGTAAAAAGACAAACTTTAGAAAATAAACAGAATTTGAGAAAATACTGAAAAAAGAAATGATTTCATATGAAATGGAGTCAAAGGAAAATATTTGTCTCTTATGTACGACTACTTAATGAAGGTTAAACCAACTAGTGTCGTAGCTGAGAGGGGCTTTTCGGCCGCTGGTTGCAGTTCATTAAGTAGGTTGGGGGATGACACAATTAATACGATTTGTTTCCTTAGATTGTTCTTTCAAACTCAAAAGTGATTGTCATTACTATACAACTTCGATTTAAGCAATTAAGAAGAATTAAAAGTTGCCTTTTTTGTTATGTTGACCAAAAACTGCCAAAGATTAGATTTTTACGTTAGTACGAAACAAGGTTAGGTACAATTTATATGCCATTTGCTCAACGACATTAGAGATAGAGACTACTTAATTTTAGATAAATAGAAAAGTTCTACGTATAAAACAAACTAATGTTTTTTAGTGAGGAAACTAGTAAGACTGATCACCATCAATTGTTAAATACTTACTACTAGTAGTTCTAGTAGTTACTATAATTAATTGTTGGTGATTGATTTCTTACCTATGGATAGTTATTAATAAAATTGATTTTTTAAAGCGAAAATAAACGTTTCGTTCATCAATTTGAAATAATGTCCTTTTAACCTACTTTCACTCAGCCGATTTTGGAAAAATACATACTGGTTAGATAGACTTGTTAACAAAGTACCGATTTGGCCGGATCCAGCCAATTAGTGTCAATCCCTAGACATGATGGATGCATCGAGCCCCACAAGAAGAGATTTTGTCTGGGAACAGGAGTTTGTGACGCTTCTAATTACTTTGTATCGTGATTATACTGAGTTGTGGAAAGATAAGTCAAGTGAATATTTAAAAAAACAAAAGAATTATTGCTTTGCAAAAAATAGTTAATGAGTAAAACAATACAAATCAGATTATACTGAGGAAAAATTAAAACAGAAAATTAATATTTTGTGCATGATTCAGTATCTTGCAGAAAGTTTAGTAAATGTTAGTGAGTAAAGCGGCTTCTCAGTTTATACCACTCAATGGACCAGCGCCTTTACCTCTCCTTTACTTTCTTCCAATTGCAGACAACCAAAGTAAAGTAAAGTCAAGAAAACCAAAATCTGAATTTGAAACTATTTTGAAAATCAAAAATGAAACATTCCATGCCCCTTCAAAAAACATTGACTGAATGAGATTAACAGGTTATTGAAGCTGTATTGAAATACCTATCAATCGAAACTGTCAATCACATTGACAATAACATTGATCGTCTAGGGTCCGCTTAACAAAGGGATAATTCTGATGGTTAAAAACATTTGAAAACATAACTGACAAGCTATTAGCTTCCCTTGATACTTTATAGCAGTTTTTAGAAATATTGCCAAATATAAGTCAGTTGAACAAAAATTTAATTCATATACATAACAAAAGAGTTTTACAAACCAATAAAATATACTCAAGTAAAAAATATTCATCATGAATGACATTGCATACCTTTTACTAGCAGCAGTAGGTACAACCTGTTTTTGATTCAGTTTTCGAGTTTGTGAAGGGGAATTCATGGGACTAGGTGGTTGTAAGAATTTGGAGCATTCCCTGATTGGCTTTGTGGGAGATAGATATGTAGGAGCTACCACAGCTCCACCTGGAGGCAAGGGTCTCAGGGGTTGAGAGGTTGTCCGTTTCAAAGCGCGAATTTCTTCCAAGCTAGAAGATGTTCAAAGATTAACAGAATTAAATCCACAAATCAAGATATGTATCCAGTAAACTTATCTTATAAAATACATTTACTACTACGTTATAAATGGTTGTGTTGGTCCAATATCTTGGCTAATGGACTGTATCTAATGTAACAAAAACAGTTTAATAACAACAAAATCTAACAAGATAGTAGAAAGTCTATCCTCGTCAGGGATAAGGAAGCTCCACCCTCTCTGGTGTCTATTAACTTAATGCCACAAACATGCTCACAGTGTACTCAGTGCAGTACAATATGTGGGAGATTTAAGAGCATGGTTACTTGACTTATTTATAACTTTATAAGAACATAATCAAAATGAGAACACATCCTTTAGAGACACATAGGAATATATAGTGTGAGAGCTCTGAACAATCGAGACTCTTATCTTAAAAGAACAATAGACTGATATGTTTGAAAACATTGGTGGTTAAACATTATGCATGTAGATAAGCATTTATTTTACCAAAATATGTATTATAAATTATAGAAAAACAATATGAACTTTACACAGGAAAAATAACCATTATTCTAACTACCATTTCCCATCTGTAAGTAATACCCATTTTTCTACAGTGAATTTCTTGAAAGCACCTGGTTGTGAAAATTTCCCTCCTATTTCAAAATAATGAACTGATGCTTAAAAAATGCTACATAAAGTTACACTTAAAAATGGTACAAAGATAAGTTGAGAAAGACAGTAAAGAGTATGTGAAATACCTTACTTAAAATAGGATATTAAGATGACCAGATGCTTTTGATACTACTTGATGCTACTCAATTCTGAATTGATGCAAAGTTTATTAATGTGGTATTAACTTGTTTCAGTGAAAGATAACTAAATAACACAGCATGAAGTGAGTCTGAAAACATGGTACACAGTGGAAAACTAAACTTAATGCTTTTAATGTACAAGTAAAAGTACATAAAATAGTGATCTGCATAAATTTCACACAATCTATCATAAATTTTAAGTTGAACAAACATCTGCTTTAAATTTAATGCCAATAACCCTTCAATCGATAGTGTCTTAATATAGTGCTCTTTTTTAACCAGATTGTGGATTTTAATAAAGCTACAACACAATTTCTGCAAGTATATAGATATTGATGTAACTTAAACTGAACTTCATTATCAACTGATATACTAATCAACTGATCAGTCATTATGTCTATCTGTAAACTTCATTCGATGTCATTGTCATAGTCTGTCTATTTTCAACAATGATATTTTTTACTTGGAATGCTCTGCTTGGAATATTCTACATTGAATATTCTAGATAGAATGTTCTACATGAAATATCCTAGATGGACACAGAAATATGTACAATTGAGTAACATAACAAATGATATTTTTTTTCTGCATTCAGAAAAATTAAGTATTTATATTTCCGTTATAGCTGCAGTTAAAGAATAGTGATTGTATTTTTACATGTCTTTACTTATCTCCAATTCTTAACTATTCCAGTAAAAAATTAAGAGTTCTCAAATAGTTTATGAATTATGTGCTAATTCATGTGCTAAACAGCATTCTACAGAAGCATGACTTTAAAACTCCCAGATATGTTTATAAGATGATAAAAAGCAAAGAATTGAGTAATCCCTTTTATTTTATTTGATGTAAAAGAAAACCGAGTTTAATTGTTCGACCTAAGAAATTGAAAACCAAAGTCTTTTTAGTGAAACACAAACACAAAAGCAGAATTGGAAACATCCTATTACATAAAAGGCAAACTAGTGACAAAGTGGATTAAATTTTATCTTCTATCATGTTTAAAGTTAAATAAAATATTATTGAAAAACTTGTACATATATATTAAATAGTTTTGACCTTTGAAAAATGACCCCACTCTAATGTGGCACCTTAACTGCCAAGGTAAATGAAACAAGAATATGATGTTCTATGTGCCAAGGACATTGCCATGACAGAACAGCGGAGATCAAGCTGGTGCTTAGCAAGCAAAAATCTCAACAAACATCAACTATTTTACTAGATCAATTTTCTGTATGTGGAAACAGAGGAATTCTCACTCTATAATCGGCCTTTCCCCATCAGTAGCCAAATATATTCAGTCTCTGGTGAGAACATAAGATTAATGGACAGCATTAATATCAGCCTACCCCATGAACAGGTTAAACTGAAACTATAAAAAAGATTTGAGAAACTATAAATAAAAGATTTGAAAAGATGAGAAGGAATTTGCTTTCAACTTAAATCTGCTGTTATTAGCATTATTTCGAAAAAATTTGAGTTTTATGTGCCGTTTTCATAATTTTTTCTTGAAAATTGAAACAGTACTAGGGGAGCAGGATTAAAAAGCTGAGTGAAACAAAAAAAAAGTGTTTCAACAGTTTTGTCTTATGATTTCTGAACAAGAAGAAACATCCAGAAAATAAATGTAGTGTCATGTAGAAAATGATGTTCATACCCGATATAAACTTTGGATTGAGTGCGGTATTGAGTCTGCTATATGTCGCACTAAGGACGGTGAGGGGTTCCCAATGCATCGAAATTCTATGGTGTTGGGCAAACTGTAGGCCAGTGTAACTGGATTGTATAGTGCGAGAACTGCATAAGTGGTGTCATTTGAAAGCTTCCGAACTACAATCATTCGAATTATCTTTCAATATTATATTAATATCAAACTGCACTTTAATCTTTCAAACTGAAGAGTAATTGTTGGATATTAAACAATTGTTCTATCTTGCTGTCTGCTTCATTCATTTCATAATACAACATCTGGCCTAAGTATTCATGTCAAAACTATGGTTTGTATCCTTGACACAACCTACCAATTTTTATTTTCTACATGCAAGTTTTTCGCACCCCTTGTAATATCACACATTTGTTTTTCCTCATATAAACGCAATACATCAAGGGCCAGGTCTACAGGTGGACAGGAGACAAAAAACTACAAGTTGTTATCACTAGCATACCTTAAAATTTTGATAAAACGTTTAAAACAAAATACCAATGATCTAAATTTGGACAGTAATGTTAAATGGGTTACATTGAAATGTAATACAAACAAAAGTATTTACTTAATTATTTCACTGAAAACAAATATGAACCTCATAAATTAAATACATAATTCCAAATTGGTTATTTCACTTACTGTAAAGTTCCAGTAGTTATTGACCGAGGGTGCCTTCTGTTAGCTTTAATAAGATTCAGTTTGTCCCCTTGTGTGACATGGAATTCTTTATCCAGGTCACCATTAAGCAAATGCTTACTAGGTCTACTTCCCTACAAAAAATCAGAACATTCCATAAGTAAAGTAACCGATCAATATAAAACCTAAAACTCAATCACACACTAGGGCAAAACATAAAACTCCTAGATTGCCAAATTGCTAACCACATGCATGGAAGCCATACCAAGAAGAAGTGATTGTCATAAACTCAGAAAAGGGATTTTATGTTTTATAAAATAAATACTAAAACACTAAGCAATTAATAGATGGTTTCTAAGAATCAAAGTAATTTTAACTGCAGCATTCTACAATAATTTTGGTAATCTTAAGTTTATGAGTTTTAAACATATTTCTGTGAATTTCAGAACAAAATATTATGTCTTTTAGAGCTACCCTCTCCAGCGCATTATAATAGAAACACTATAATTAATTAAATAACTTTAATTTAAATAAATATAATTCTACATTTTGAGAGCAAAATAGATAAATATTATAATGGTTGTCGATATTTAAGAATATGCTTTTCAATTAACTTGTCAGTAATCATCCGAACCCACATATGAGAAAACAAATCAGAACACTTAATATTCCCTACACAGGTGATAAACAATAATTTAAAGAAAAAAAATGCTGTCCAACTAAAGCAAAAATTCTAATTTTTTACAAGATTCGAAATAAATTAACAAAAACAACAATGACAAAGTGAAAAAAAAATATGTTGAAACGTGTGTCATTTTCACATTTTCATTTAAAGACGTCATTTTTACCATACAAATATATTGGTTTTCTGTTAATAGAAAACTAGTACTGATGAATAATCTTTGCTGTATATATTTTACATTCCATTTGTTACTCCTGTAATACTGACACAATCACTGTCTCTACTTTATGGCAACTGTTTAATTTTCAAATGATAATATAAGAATTGTACAATTTCTTCTTTTCAGATTTCTTTCAGTCATTATGATAAAAGTCAGTACATTAATTTTAAAATAGTAAAAAGGAATCACTACAAAAATGAGTAATCCTGAAAAGAATACCTAACACATTTGTGTGAAGATTGTAAGAGAATCCTAACATGATCTATATTCTACTATATGCAATCACCATAGAGAACACCTAAAAGATTCTGATGAAAAATATATTCGTTTCCTTGATACATTTTTTAATATGAACTGTCCTAACATTTCCTAATAAAATTAAGGTTCCTTTGTCAAAATGAAATGACTTGAAATACTAAATTATCCATTTTGATTGGAACTAGCACTCATGATAAAAATTATAACTATTCGATTTTATCATCAATCCATGTAATCACTATATAAATAACTTTTTATAAATTATATGGTGATTACATTTATAACAAATGATAAACATTAGAATGTAACGTACTTATTTTCTAAATAAATACTTATTCACTATGTTTTCCATTAGAATTAACGGAGACTTTTAGTAAAAATATCGTGCAAGGCATAAAAAAGGAATTGGGGTACAGATGTGAAAAGGCCACTAGAATACCTTGGGTTTAGGAAGCCGCTAGGCACCTAAAGGAGATGTGACACTAAGGGCAACTGTCAAAAGGAAGTGTAACAAACTCCTTTTAGAATGAATTATATGAAGCATATAATGAAGCTACATTAAGCATAGCTGACAGATATTAATCCAGTTTGTTATCATTTATAAAAAGTATTATTTTCACTCAAAAAACATAACTAAAGTCAGAATTATCTATTTCACAAAAGAAAACTTAATACAAAGGAACAATAGTTAATGAATGTATTTTAAACATTCAAATATGGTCTGTTTTAAAACAAGATCACCTTACATCAATATTATTTCCTTGAGCACCATTATCTAAGGCATCGAAGTTATTCCTGCTTGTCAAGCAGTTATTGGTGGTTGCTTTCAAAGTATTATTTTGAAATCGGTCCCGAGGAATTGCTAGACTAGATCTGCTTGGTGATTTTATTTCTTTTAATTTGCTGTCCAGAGGTTTCTTCTTTGTATTTCCATAGTGTGATTTTCTTAAGCGGTATATATCCCCTTGAAGCCAAAGATAAGATTGTTTCCTACAAACACAAATAAAACAAGTTTTTAGAGTTTTTAATCAATATATTACAAATCATTTAGAAAACATAAACACCTACCAGTATACATTAGAATATAAATCAAACTATTCGATATTTTTTCACTAAACAAACTAATTCAATATTCTTAATTCTTCCAAGTTATCATGATTGATGCGATTTTCAATGTGGTTTGGTAGTAGCACACAGTTAATCCTAATTATATACAAATTTTGTACGAATCTCGAATTTTAAAATTTTATCTAGAACATTTTTTAATTAATTTATGGGCATTTAGTTATTATTTGTTTTGCTTAGAATGGCAAAAGTGTGAATAGATCACAGGTCCTAAATTTATTTTTTTATTTTAATTTTCTGAGCACAAACAATTCTAGTGAAGCAAAGTAAAACAAATAAAAAAACTTGACTGACAATTATTTATTTTGCATTCTTTAGTCCATGATTCTATCTTCACGATAATTAAATATAGAATAAAAATTTCAATGGATTCAAATCTGGTTTCTGGAACTATGGAAAATTTTACCCCAGATCGATACTTTAAATGTGATTTTCTTTAAATAAATAAATTTTCAATTGTTACTTTTACATTTTTGTAATACAAATTTGGCCACATTTGACGAACACAAAAAGGACTATTTGAGGTTTTCTATCTTCATGATTGTTAAAGATAGAGTGGAAATTTTAACGAATTTGAAATATGCAGAAAATTTTACAACAAAAGAATATCTTAAATGTGGATTTCTTTAAAAAAGTTTTTTTCAATTGTAATTTCTATATTTTGTAATAAGAACTTGGCTTCATTTAAATTGATACATCAGGTGACATGCCCGTGTTTCATTGTTGGGTGTAGGTAGGACTCATTCTTAAAATTATGCTTTTTCTTTTTAACGATTTCAGTATCAGTAAAGACATGGAAAGAATTGTCACTACAACACCATGCATTCCTGCTAGTTTATCATAAGGAAACAAAAGTGGATATATATATATACAAGTATGTCATCTCTTATGTTTAAAAATTTAATACTCATGCATGCATGCATCTAAACTTACTCTTCTAACCACAGCTGTTGATGTCCTATTATTGAACCTGGTCGACAGATTCGAATCCAAGCAATAGCTTCAGCTGCCGTAAATCTGTAGTGTTTCATGATGTAACATGCAATTAAAGTACCCGTGCGACCTAAGCCAGCTAATTAAAATTAAAACCAAATTAGTCATATCATGATTTAACAACAAAAACATCTTTATATTGAACTAGAAGAATCACCAGTATATTTCTCAGGATGAATTAATTTACCTTTCTAATACATTTTCTCATTTAATTCTAAAATTAATTACAGGGTAAATTAAGTACATTATTCAAATTATTGCTTTGAGTATTCAAAAAAACATAATTCTAATACCATCAAATAAACTTAATTTAGGAAGTTAAAGATGATATTACTCTAAATCCCCTCACTTTATTTCTTCACATAGTAATATGATAGATATTCACAACTCACTCATCATGAATCTTTTACTGCTTTATTTGTCATAATTTTTTTATATAGTTTTCATGAATTTAAAATATAAACATTTACAAATGTTAAGTATCCTATTAAAATAGTTTAGATAATTTCACATTGAGTTAATCCACACAAGACTTAATTTAAAAATAAAAAAGCATAAAAAACAATTGGGGGGGGGGGAGAGAGAGAAGCTGGTATTAAAATTTAAAGGGATCATTAATCTAAATTTAGCAAAATCACAAGATGTTTGGTTTGTTTAGTTAAGATAAAAATCAGTATAACTATTCAAACATTTCAAAAGTTAAAACTTGTGCAATTTAAACTATTCATGTTTAAATTAAATACATGAAGTCATAATTAATCATTAGTTTTTAATCATAGGAAATAAAAGAAATTTGTGAAACTTTTTATACACATGTTGTACTTAGCAGTAACATTTTACAAACATTGAACTTAATTTTATAAAGTGCAAGGTTAATAAAAAGTCACTCTAGATAGGGAATGAAACCATTTTTAATAATCCAGAAAAATCAAATAGATATATATACACTACCTACAATAATGGACTGGACGCCAGCGGATTTGCATAAAATTTGACTATTTGTTTGGGGATCTTTTTTGTGGTATGGCCTGGGACCTTTGCATGTTATTCCTGGTCAATTGAACACTGATGCCGAAATGAACATTTGGACAGTCAGGTTCTCCCTACTCTCAGGCAATTTTATGAAATGGACGAATGTTACTTCCAGGACGACAACGCTCCATGTCAACTTCTGTCAAGCAGTGGTATCAAGATATGGATGTAAAACGTCTTCCCTGGCCTGCTCAGAGTCCCGACTTAAATCCCATAGAATATTTGTGGGACGAGTTAGAGCGACGCTTATGGACCAGGGAACCACTTCTGAAATCTACAGCTGAGTTGGAGACATTCTTGTAGCATGAATAGGAACAAATACCCATAGCTGTGTATCCAAACCTTGTTGAAAGTATGCCCAGAAGGGTTGCTAGTGTAATTGCAACAAGTGGTGGACCATCCCTCTATTAAAGCATGTATTATTTTCTTTATACCATCACATCTTGCTGTCCGGTCTATTATTGTAGGGTACATGTATATACATATATAAAGCATCTAAAAAACAGGGAAATATTATAGCAGATGTGAATGAGTGTGACAGATTAACACACTGATGTATATCAGTTTTAATTCCATCACTAATAAAAGTACATGGTGAGAAAATATTCAAAAATACCAAGAATGATAGTTGGTTGGATTGGGTTTTATGGCACAAGAGACATTTGGCCATGCTGAGTCAAACACAAGACAAACAATATCAAGTAATGGACACACACAAGTCAAGTTTTACTAACATAGAGGAGAGAAATACACCCAGGGAGGAATCAAACAGGAGATAATCAAACATGCGCTGATAACAATTCACAGGGAAATATCTACTGAGCTACAACAGCTGTCAAATGAATGATGGATTCAGAAATACTTCACTAGCCAGCCTCCCTCCCAAAGTCAGGTGATACTCACAAGGAAGTAAAAGAGAGTTTGGGGTCCACCAAAGTTAGGACATAGGAATGGTGAGGAAAATTAAATGATTCCAGGAGTTAACTCTCCAAGCAGCATGTCTGAGTACAGTAAAGATGGGTTTCTGTGGTGCTGTGTTCTGTGACCCAAAATATTTTGAGGAACAGATATCTGAATAATTTGGATATGCAACTTGATTTGATTATTATATATCATAGACTCACAAATGAAACACGCTGTCAAAATTTTCACACGAGTTTCTAAGCTTTTTATAGACCAGAGACTGTGGTGATCTTTAGACTGCCGAAGTGTGTCCACTAAGTTACTTTTTCTTTGCAAGAATATTAGATTTCTTCTTGAGTAACTCACTTTGTGACTAAAATATAAGTAGAATTTTCCGCCCCTTGTTTTCAGAGAAAAATGCTTTTAACAAACTTAGTGCTCTTCACTTGTAAGCAGGCGATATATATATATATACTAGGGGGCCTGCCCCCTGCTCGCTAATGCTCGCCAACCCCAGGAGGATTGCTTCGCAATCCTCATTGGTTCGCTGCACAAACCTATGCTCGCTTCGCTCGCCTCAATGAAGACATGTGTCCTAGCAGAAGAGATTGTTTACAAAATATGTTACCAAAAAATGTTTTTCAAATCTAAATTTGCTGTATTACAGAAAAAATATATACAGTATCTCTAAAATCAGAATTCAAATGAAAACTTTGTGCAAATTTTGACTCGAAATGTGAGCGTTGCTTTGGAAATTGAATACCCAGCATGTTGTTTGTGTGTACATTTTCCCAGCACTCAAACGACCCACACTTTTTCATTGAGTTTGTTGCCGAAAGTTGTAGTGCAAGCGTCTTGTTGAACTTTAACTGTTGGCCCTGAAAAGGACCGTTTTTTAAATGGCCTGAAAAGATCCTCTGCTTTCTTTGATTTCTATTATAAACTAACTGCAACAGCTCATTAAAATTTCCTTTTTTTTTTTCAATAAAATTTCATCCGATAACGCTATAAATTCAATCAATGCGCGAGACTTCGCGACAAACAAACAATCGTACAGTGTTGCCAAAACGCGATTACAAATACCTTTTTTTTGCGTGCTACATAAGAGAATTATATATATAGATATATGTATCAAAAATCCTGTGACTAACTACTGCTTTAAAAAAAATTTTTAACTACATGCAATTAAAACAGTACAGCTTTTGGTCCATTTTTGGTATGCTTTTTATGTAGCCAAGGAAGAAGTTCTTAGAAAAAAAAACTGTTTTAGGCTAAGCAGAAAATAATTAAAAGATTAATAAAGACATCTTTAAAATAGAAAAAACCAATGCAACTGATTATCCTTTTTAAAGTTTTTCAACTATTTTAAACCCCTCCCAATCTAAATCTCTAACTTCTAAAAATTTATTGAAACAATCTATTTATTTTCCTTGCACGAATATTAAACAAATACAGCTTAGTAAAAATTAAATTCAGTTTGCTTCATCTGAGATAAGAGTGAGCTTTGTACATGTCTGCACGAGGTTTAAATAGTATTGCATGGCATTTAGTTATCTGCAATACTATATACAGAAAGCATGTCAAAATCGAAAAAGATAATGATTTACAAAATTAATAAGAGATTAAAATAAAAGCAAGAAATAATATAATAATGAGACTGCACTAAGACGTGTTTAAAGTACAATATGAAAGTCTTAAATTTTCAAATTTACAGGAAATGAAAAAGAATTGGGGAAAAAAATTGAAAGGACCAATGAAATCAAAGAACAATTAAACAAAACTGAAACACAGCCTGCAATAGGTGGTGGTCCAGGATCAAACTAGAAAGGAAAAATCTGAGGACAATATCACTTAAATTAGAACCATGTTCATATGACAAGGCGATACCCAAGCTGGCTCTCCACCTCTCCAAATTTCCACACCACGCCAATGTGAGGATATATCGGACATGACAGATTTAACATGCTCCAGCTCCCTTTCTACACAACCGTCTTTGGTTCCAAACCATCATGTATAAAAATGTACAATGAACATTCCAAGGCCAAAAATGAAAATTTTATCTGTGCGAGGATGCCATCATCTAAAAAAGTGTGGTTGGCTTTGCCTGTTACAACTCACTACAAAAAGGACATAAAAAAATGCCAAAAGCTTGTCCAGTTTTTATATCAAAGTTGTACCATTAAAACTTTTTGTTGTAAAATTAGTTAAAAGATCAAAAAGCAATTTATAACTGTATTGTTCACATATAAATGTCACTTCACTTCAACTGAGTAATAAATCATAAAATTTTTACACTACAAAGCAAACTGTACACAAATTTAAACAAAATCATATTGTGCCAAACATATAATGGGAAGCAATCAATTTGCATGAAATAAATGACAATTTTATGTTTAAGAATAATAAGTAACAGAAAAATGTTACAGTGTGCGAACAAAGAGGAAATGGTGTATTCCAAATGATTCCACAATGAAAAACAATTCCAAATGAAGCACTGTATGAATATTACCTTTACAGTGAACAGCAACAGCACCTTTTGCCTTCTCAGCAATTTCTAAAAATTCTCTCATTATAATATCACTTGGTGTACTTCCATCCATAAAAAATAAATCTCTGTGATCAAATCCATTTTCAATAAACCTCTTGGCATCATAAATCTTTTTGTTGAGTCTGACTATGGTTGTGACATTGTGCTTACGAAAAAATGGGATATATGATTCAGGAGAGTGCAATGGATACCCTAAAACATAAAGAATAGTTTTTATGAATTGAAAAAAAATATAAAAAATTATTGTATAACACAGCTACACAGCACATCTGTATAAAACCTTAAAATGTTTTATGTTTGTGCGGTTTTATTCTGTGTTTCTATGGGAGAAAAGCAAATGTTCTAATATCAGTCAAGTAAAGGATATGTTTTGAGAGATTTTATACAATGATAAGAAATACCATCTTAATTTTAACGTTGTTGAGAACAAAGGTTATAATGTGATATGTTTATAAATACAACTAATTTCTGTTTCAAAAATATATTCTAAATAGTTACATATTTTAAAACAAGCAATCTATTATAGATACTTTTAATGATAAGTAAAATCTTTCAAACACAAATAAACTGTTCTATTTATATTAAGTTGAATGAAAACAACTTCATTATTAAAAATTTCAAACAACATCTTTTGTGCAATGAAATTATGCAACTGGCACACAATAATACTCTCTCATTGTAAAACTCTTACATTTATAATCTCCCTTACCATTTTCTATTTTACTCTTAGGATGAGGTCCACAAAAGGCAATGAATTTATTTGGCACAATCCAGCTTAAATCACCAGATTCAACACGCTGAAAAATAATAAATATTGAAGAGGATTAATGGAACATACTGCATAAGAGAATTCATTTTTAAATGCACTAAAAAACACAGCAAAATAATTATGATGTGGATCATCCATCAACATCCATTTATATAACAACTTACATAATGATGCTAGTTACACAAATGGAAATAAACCTCATTAAAATCATTATCTACAAACACTGATACCAAAAATTCCACACTTTAACATTGAATGCCCGAACAAAACAGTATCTCTCTTTCATCTATCTAAATGCCAAATCATGAATAGCAATGCTCATAGTATGGTATTTATGACAAGATAGTAGTAAACTATATAGAAATGAGAAAATCTAGTCTACAACTCCACTGAGTAGATGATCTGAGGAAGTTTATTTTTTTAAAAGGTGGTAAACTTTTCCGGGTAAAGGGTTGCCAAATGCAAAATCTTGTTTGGCAACAACCATAGATGATTGTTGGTTTCACCAATAACTAGTCCTCTTTTGGCACCAAAAGATTCTCTCGTATAGCCAGAAATCACACTATACATGCAAGGAATACATTGTTTATATTTAATCAGTCACTAGTATAGGAAGTAGATTTGTATAAAAACCATGCAGCTCAAATGCCAATTAATTAAAGCCTTATTAATGTTTCTCTCTTGAAAGGGGTTTCACCTTTTTTTGAAAGGGACAGTTGTGTATGTCCAGTTATATTAAAGGATAGGATTGTTTTCAGGTTTTATGGAACAAGAGCCATATTTGACCAAGCTGTACCAAACACAAGACAGACAATACATTGAGGAAGGAAGTAAAGCAAAAAGCAGAAGGGTAGGCAAGAATAAAAATGAAAGGGAGTACAGATCACTTGGGTATATCAGGGTTGTGATACCCATGCACACCTAAAGAAGATATTACTGACAGCTCTATTAAATGAAGACAAAATAGCTGGGCAAGTGACAATGAGCAACTCCAGCCTGCCAGGTGAATTTGATAATTTTAACTTAGATATAACTAGACACTGTATGGCCAGCATGTCGTTGCCCTTGAAAGTTCTTTTCGTGGGGTCGCCATTAATTAACATTGGAAAAAATTATTTGAATAAATTACTACTGACATCAACTTAATGACACATTATTTTAAAATCACAAAATTAACTTAAGACTTTTATTGTATACCAAATAAGAATTGCATTCGAAGTAAGCAAAATTCAAAAATATTGAATAAATCACAAACCTCATAATACTCATATTCCTCAAGATCAAAATTTTCAAAGTTGAAGAAACCATTCAATAAAGCCTAAAACAGAAAATAGACAGTTTATACACCACAATAATCTCAGTTGAGACAGTTCATCATACACTAAATAGGAAAACAAACAAGTTTTAGAAGTGATATTAACAGCAGTAAAATCAAGTTGGTCAAAGTATTTTAGTCGATCATATTAAGAAAGTAGAAATTTTACACATATTTCTGCTTTAAGTAGATCTTTTCTTGTCTAATTTAAGTAATAAACAACATTGACATTAATTTCATATAAAAATTATATTTGTTGAGTAGCTTTTTTTCATACCAATTGTATCGAAAAACCACTAATCACAAAACGACATGCAACTTAAATCATCAGAAACTTAAAATAAAGCAGTATAATTGAATAGTATTCAAATGGTTACCTTTTTAATAGCACGTAAACAATCTAAAAGTCCCAAGTGGTAAGCAGATGGTCCCACAGAAGCATCTCTAAAACACGAAAAATGTAAATTTCATCCATGTTAAAATTTTATTGTTCTATTTCAAATCATGATATGCCTTACTTGCAACTATATTTACCTGAAAGAAAGAAAGGGAGGACTTCCACCAAATATGAGAGGTCTGTACGCTTCTTCCGGGGATTTTCCATGTTGGATTATCTAAAGTGAAAGCATCTCATTTAAATAAAATGCAAACAATAATACGTTTTAAAGAAAGAAATTTGGAGCACTTGCAAGAAAAGATGACACACTTGGAGATTTTTTCTCAACTATGAACTGCAGGATACTTTGGACGGCTGACATTAAGCAAATTATAGTAGTTTGAATCAATCATGGTGGAACAAAAAAAAACAGTCCATTAAGCTAACAATTTGAGACTTTCTTGTGATGTCAATAAAAGAACATTGAAATAATGTTCTACATTAGAAAAACAGGTTCTGGGAATGTTCAATCTCGAGAGATACAGTGAATAATGAGGTGGTTTTAAAAAGTATGGAAGTATTCTAAAACATCGTTTTCATAAAACCTTAAGAATCGAGTTTTCCTCTTCAAATATTTTGTTTCCAAAAATAAGAGAAGAGATCTGGACACATTCCAAAATTAATGATGGCAAAAAAAAAACAGTATAATGTCTTTTTTTAATAAAATGTTACTTGCTAAAAGGGTGTTATGACATTGAAATTTAAAATCCACATTCCCCAAGGAATATAAATATTTGCAATGTAGTAAAATATTCAAATTGAAGTGTGTGTGCTGAAATTTCAACGATTCTTTTTTTACAGGGAATGCTAACAAGGAACAGAAACACTTTAATCTTGTATTTGTTTTGAATTTCTCTGAAAAAGAACGAAACGAAAAAACAAAACATACATGTAGGAAGTATAAACAGAAAATACAGTTTGAAAATTTTTTTTTCTTTTTAAACACGCGTCTAATGTTTATATTTTATGATGATGATGCTCTTTCTTTGGAGAAAAAGCAGGTTTTTGAGGCTTGGCTGCTTTGCCTTGTGCCTCTAGAAGAAAAAATGATACTTCAAGAATGAAAAAGATTTAGAAACGAGGATTAGAGTTTAAAAATAAGCATATGGCATTACAAATACTAAGTGAGAAATTTGAAAAAATATCATATAAAGAGTGTGGAATTTTCAAAGCGGAGAGAGTTTGAATTAGGTTATTTCGACCTTTTTGGAAAGTTGGACAGTGGAAAAGAATATGTTCCAAATCTTCATAGGTGTGACATCTGAGGCAATTAGGAGCGTCTGTAAGATTAATTTTGTTTTTAATGGAATTTGTCATTAGGGTATTTGCTCGAAAGTTCTGAATGAGGGTTTCATCGTTTCTGTTTAGAGAGATTTTTTCGTACCAAAGATTTGTAGGATTGATATGTGGAAAATTATTGTTTCTATGGTAGCTTTTCCATAGGTTACATATTTTATTATGGTTGTCTTTTTTATAATGTTTTATGATGTCTTCAGGTGAAACACCTTCTGCAATGTTGAAAAGTTCAGCCTTCTTTGCTGCCTGATCAGCTTTTTCGTTAATTAGAATACCCTTATGTCCAGGGGTCCACACTAGTATGATGTTGTTGTATTGGCTTTTTTTACTTAGAATTTTATGAAGTTGCAGTATAATGCAGTTTGAGTTTTTGTTAATGTTTTCTAGGCTGGATAGAACGCTGTAACTGTCGCTTATTATAATGATATTTTGGTTTTTTTCAACCAGTCTTGTATTGCTTTGAAAATTGCCATAGCTTCTATTGTGATAATTGAGTTTAGGTTATTTACGGTGTAGCTTCGTTCTACGAATAATTTAGGAATGACAATTCCAAGTGAGCTATTAGAGTTGGTTTTTGACCCATCTGTCCCTATTATAATGTGGTTTGGTAAAGTTTTTAAAAAGTTTTCAAAAGAGGTTTGCAGTATTTTATCAGGAAGATTTTTATTTTGGAAGAGGAAGTTTTGAAGATAAATTTTGTAATTAAAATTAGAAGTGGGTGGGCACCAAGGAATAATGTCACTTTTTGTGATGCAGAGATCTTCGAAGCAATTAATCATACTTGCAGATATTGGTTTTTTTTTATTGGTCCAAGAAGTGTAAATAATAGAGGGTGGGTTGTAAAAGAGATCGTAAATTGGAGACCATTCTCTCAGGCTGATATGTTTAATGTAGAAGGTAGTTTTTAGTAAGTTGTGTCGTTGTTGGAGAGATGAAGCTTGAGTCTCGGAGTGTAGAATTTCTATAGGAGTGTATTTTGGTAAGCCAGTTGCAATTCTGAGCATGGAGTTGAAAATGGGGTTGATTTTTTTGTAATGTGAGGTTGAAGCAGTACTGAGAATGGGAGCTCCAAAATCTAATTGGCTGCGGATAGTAGTATTGCCTATTTGCAAAAGATGTTTGGTGCAAGCACCCCATCTCTTAGACGCAATGAATTTGAAAGCATTTAGGGTACGAGAAGATTTGGATTGTAGGTATTGAAAGTGGTTGTTCCAGGTCAGGTTCTTGTCAAAGATTAGGCCCAAGATTTTTAGTTTGTTTACTTCTGGAATGATAGTGTTATTTATTTTTATGTTGCATTTTTGGGAATTTTTATTCTGGGAAAAATTGATAATGTTGCATTTGTTTAAGCTGATGGTTAGTTTCCATTGGTTACACCAATTGTTAATGATTTTTATAGTTGTTTGGATTGCTTCTGTAGATTCAGTTAGAGATTTATTTTTGGTGTATATAAAAATATCGTCAGCATATATTAGGCATTTGACATGTGTAGGGATGTGTGCAAATAAATCATTAAGGAAAATAAGGAAGAGAAAAGGACTGAGAATGCAACCTTGAGGTAGGCCTCGAGAGGTTTGTCTAGTATTTGAAAAGGTGTTACGCCATCTTACCTGGCAAGTTCTATGATTAAGAAAATTGAAAATCCAAAGGGCTATTTTTCCTGTGATACCTTTTTTTTGTAGTTTGGACATGAGCCCATCTATCCACACTGAATCATATGCTCCCTTTAAGTCGATGGAGGTGAAAACTATATGATTTTTTTGTTTTTTAGCAGTTAAGATGTCAGTGTGGATTTGGGTCAATAGAGTAATACAACTTCTATGTTGAAGAAAACCGTGATTGTTTTTATTTATGTATTTTTTACTGTAGTAAATGTCTTCTACGAGTCTATTGAGGATCATTCTTTCTAGGATTTTTGCAAAGGTGGAAGTTAGAGATATAGGCCTGTAAGAGGTTAAGTTTTGTGGATTTTTGTGTGGTTTAAGGATAGGAATGATGAGGGAGTGGGTCCAAGATATGGGGATCGAGCCAGTGTTAAAACTGGTGTTAAGAATTTTTAAAATATATTTCTGGATATTATCAGGAGATATTTTGATCATTGTAATGGAGACTTTGTCCATTCCAGGGGTTGATTTTCTTATTTGGGTGATGGCTTTAGCGAATTCGTTCCAAGTAAATATGTTGTTGATTGAATTATTGTGGTAGTCAACAAAACTAAGGGGAAGGGGATCTAAGTATTCATCAGCAGTGTAAAGTTTATTAAAAAGGTTAGCTTGTTCTTGTGGGCAATGTATTTTCGTATTGTTTATTTGAATAATATTAAAAGAATTTTTTTGTTGGTTGGAAGGATCTTTTAATCTTTGTAAGATTTTGTAAATATTTTTGTCTTGGGCAACTGTTTTGCATGTAGAAAACCAAAATTTTTTTTTAAGTTTCTGAATTAAATCTTTTAATTTGTTTTTATATTTTTTATATTGGTCCCAGTCAGATGTGCTTAAATTCGTTTTAGTTTTGGTAAGGTGTCGTCTGGCTTTGGCTCTTAGATGGCTGCATCTAGAGTTCCACCAAGGGGCTCTAGGTGGGGGAAGTTTTTTTAGAGATTGAGAATTCTCAATGGCTTTCTGGAAAAGATCATTGAGAAAATATGGGTCATTTATATTTCTTTGGTTATCGTTTAGAGTTTTGATGAAGTAGTTCCAATTAAAATGAATCGAAAAATTTGGTCTATTGTTGTTTGGTTTATGATAGGAAAAATTTATAGGGAAATGGTCGCTCCCAAAATTATCTTGGTGAGCTTTCCAAGATGTTATTGGGGGACAGTTATTGGAAGTTAAAGTAAGGTCGATAGCAGATATGGTGCCACTGTTGCTGATATGAGTTGCAGTTTGGTGGTTGAGGATCATGAGATTTTGGTTATTAATCCATTTTATCAGATTCCTGCCACTGCTATTATCCTTGAAACCCCAATTATGGTGTGTTGAATTAAAGTCACCTGCAATAATATAAAGGTTGTTGGGATCCAATCTAAGGTTGTCAAGCATCCCTACGTTTTTTATTCCTTTGGGACAGTATATGTTAATGATGTGGAAAGTAATATTGTTGAGGTGGACTTTCACTTCCTGGGATTCAAAATCCCGATTTTGTTCTTCCTTTACGAGTTGTGCACTTATATTTTGATCGATGGCTATTAGTAGTCCTCCTCCTCTAAAAGGACCAGGTCTGTCAAAACGAAAAATGTTTTTTTTTAAGAGGGTGAATCGGATGTCCGGTTTTAAAAAGGTTTCTTGTAGGATTAAAATGTTAGCTTGGCTGAAATATTTATTATGATTGAGGTCAAATCGGCGTGCTCTGGCACCCTGGCAGTTCCATTGAATACAGTTGAGATCAAACATGGTTGTAAGAAAAATAAAGAAATGAAATTCAAGAAAGAAGGTTGTGGCTGGAACTATTGGTATTCCATTTTGCCGTCTGTGATTGATAGGTCGAGTTGTGATTGTGAATGAGAAGTTTTTGTTTGTTTATTTTGGGACTGCAAAGTTTTTATATCTTCTCTGAAACGTTTTATAGTAGAGGTAATTTTGTTAGGATTTGTATTTGTAGTGTTTGGTAATAGATTTTTTTTTCCCACTCTAGTTTTTGTTGTTCTTTAGTTTGATCTTGAGTAGTTTGTTGTATTTTGTTATTTTCTGGTATAGTTGTTGCATTATTAATGGTAGTATTTTCTTTGGTTTCATAAATGATGTTTTCTTTTGGAATAATATTGTTTTCAACCATTTGTGACAGAATGTACACTTGGTTGATTTGAATTTGTTCGATAATGGTTAGGATTGGTTTCAAAGTTTCGAGTATTATTTCTTTTATGTCGCTATTTTTTAATGTTTCTTTTTGTTCCATTAATTGATTGTTTATTGGTTGGGTCACTGTTTTTGCATATGAGGTCTTTAGTTTGTTTTTTGCTTCAATGTAGGATACCAAGTTTTCATTTTTATATTTCAATATTTCGGTTTCTTCTTTTCTGGTTCTGCAGTTTTCGTCATCCGCAGTATGTGGTTGTTTGCAGTTTTTGCAGGATTTTTTATTTTGATTAGTACATATAGTTTCTGGGTGGTCTTCAGAGCAGATTCTACATTTTTGGTTGGATCTACAACCTTTGATTCCATGACCGAATACCCAACAGTTTTTGCACTGTCTAGGTTTTTCTAAGTAGAGATTTAATTGATGGATCATCATGCCTATATGCAATTTGTTTCGGATTTTTATTCGAGGGGTAGGGGTGCCAAATTTTATAGTTTTTAGCGGAATTTTAGTTTGGTTAACAGTTTTTTCAAATCGGGTAATACTTGCTATCTTTATGTCTTGCTCTTCCAGGTCTTCAATGATGTCTTCTAAAGCTATTTCTGTATCTATTCCGTTAATTATATATTGGGTAATTAGGTTGTCTTTCGTTAGTGTTGTGTGTACTGGTACATCTAAGATGTTTTTTATTTTAGAAGTTTCGTGGGCAGCTAGTTTACCATCTACTGTTATTATAAAAAGGTTATTACGCGTTCGTCTGCATTCTAGGATGTTTTGGTGAGATGAGAAATGCTTATAGATGTCTTTTTTAATTGTATATGGGTTTTTTTGTAGGATTGGTTGAGTAGGGCGAATAATGAAGGTGAAAGTATTTTTACCTTCATCACTACAATAGTTAATAAGGTCTGTATCCAATATAAGTTCAAATGTACCCGTTGGGTATGACGTATGGTCGTCACCCATTTGTGGAATTCTTTTCGTTTCAGAGGTTAGATAAGAGAAAATACTACTTACCCAAGTAGTAGAAAAAGAAAAATCAAAGCCCTAGGGAAATTTCACTAGGGAAATAATAATATCAAAAGACAAAAGAACTAAGCAGCCTAAAGCCTTGAAGTCGAATCCAAAATCTTGGAAAGCAAATTAAGTCGGAGCAGACAAGCAACCGACCTCACCACTACCACTAGCGCGTCTTTTTAGTAATGGCTCTTCATTACGTGGACGATTCTATTTAGGACCGTAGGGAGGTCGGTAGATATTAAACTCGTGATAAGTGAATCGATTCTTCAGTTTGATTCTTTCGTAACTTGTTTTGATCATTTGATCTACAGTGAGCTATGATTATTTACTTGTCTGGTAGTCTTTTTTTGTGTGTCTTCTATGATTTTTTGAAGCAGATTGATGGAAGGGTACTTATACTTTAAAGAGCTTCTTTTCGTGAAGCAACGATGACCTAATGGCTAAAGTCACCCACCTTCAGATTAGCGTCGGCAGCGGAGGATGACTTCCCGAGTTCGAACCCAGCTGGCGGAAAAATTTTTAGATCCTCCAAATTATTTTTAAAAAATTCCAATTTAATTCCTTTTCATTCAAATTTACTTTTCCTAATTTTTAATACCCTTTTCATATTTTTCCAAGCTTCCGTTGATTTTACATAAATAATCTAAGAACCACTCCTGAACTCACTACCAGCTGATATTTTTCCGCCCCTCTGCCGTCCCCTTTGCTTTAGGATGATGGTGTCGTATCCACCGCTGGCTTAGGACCATTCTGATGTAACAAAAAGCATACATAAAACACTAACTTATATAATTATTAACTTATATAATAAAAGGATACAATTTTCGGCTCCCACCTCTATCCACCCATAGCCATGGATCTGAAAAGAAAAGAAGAAAGCAGAAAGGAAGAGATAAATCGCCAACAACTATAAACCTTGATGACATACGTATCTAGGTCATGTGATCCGATTAGCCGATCAAGTTGGACTTGCGAAAGTACTATCATGGGATTGAGGCGCCTGTCCTCCCCACGGTCCTAAATAGAATCGTCCACGTAACGAAGAGCCATTACTAGAAAGACGCGCTAGTCACCACTACCTAGTCATGGAGAAATTCTTTATATTTTATATTTCCGTTTCTTTATTTACAGCGCGGTTTTCAGTTAATATATTTTCATTGCCATTTTTTCTTCTCATACATAACCTCTTATGGGATTGAACCCGGACCGTCGCCCTTTGTGTTGTCCTAGTCGGACGTAAAAAAATTACCAAATTACTCATATCTAACCAGGTAACTGAGTAATTAGCGGTCTGGACCTTGGTTCATCAGAATCATGGATGATCGTAAGGATTCCGTTTCCATTTCGGGGCAGTTGTAGCCAGGTTGTAAGAGCAAAGGAGCGAGTTCGAAATCGGTTCAAAAGACCGTTGTGTAGCCTAGAGTGCCTATATAATAAGAGTGGCGACAAGGGACCAAATTTGGCCCAATGCACATGCGCGGCAGCCATTTTTCTACCAGAATCGGTTGCTGGGCGAATATGTTTCTTCCATCGGTTTCCCACATTTTCTCCTCTCTCTTTCTTTTGGCGATAGTGTTTATGTCCCGTAATTTTTATGCTCACGACTTATTGAACTTGTTTTCGTGAATATTAACAAGAAAATGAATAAAGTTAAGTTTATAACTTCAGTGTTAAATAAAATAAGATCTGAAATGTGTTGTCTCTCTCAGGCATAAGTTTTTTCTTTAAATTCTTTCCATGCTGTGTGATAGAAGTTTACGCATTAATTTTATAACATTAAATAAAAAATAGATTTGAAATGTCCTACTATTAATGGATAGTTCCTTAAAATAAAACTTTCTTTCAACCAACTGTTCAACACATGTAGTTTTTTTTAGTGTGATTAATCCTTTCCTTACATTAACCGAACCAGAAAAGACACTGAACATTTTTATTTGCCCTTTTTAATGCATAACACAAAATTTTAACCCACTTAAATTTAATTTTAAGTTTCATCTATTTATACAAGTCAAAAGACATGTAATTTCAAAAATAGTCAACACCATCAGTACACATTTGTTAAAAAATCTACCACATTTTCATATGAAAAATAGAATTAACAGATTGAAACTAAATTATGAGCAAATATTGGCCTAAACATACTAGAGTAATCTCAAGATAAAAAATAGTTAACAGCATTTGTACGCATTTATATCCAAATTCACAGATAAATGTTGATGTGGTGGTTTTGTTCCGAGATCTAGCAGCAAAATAAAGATGAAAGTTTGCATCAAAAATAACACTTTTATATAAACATTTCTTTTATTCTTTTTATATAAAGCATTGCTACAATTTACTCTTTGCTTTTCTGATGATTCAATTCGGCATAGGTTATTGTAAACCTTTTATAAGGAAACAGCTAAAAACACAACGCATTATCAAAAGTTTAAAACTTGCTAACTGCCTTTGGCGCGTTGTTTACATCGCCAAAGTAGCGGGAAACAGCACATGTTGTTCAAAAAAAGCTATTTACTTAAAAAGTCTTCACATTTACACTGACAAAACACTAAAATAATTATAAATAAACATTCTAGAACACGAAATGGAACACGAATAAGCTATATTTTCTTTTTAATTTAATATACACACGTTTTTCTCGAACACACAAAAAGTTCCCATGTTAAGTCTACGGGAGCTGGGAAAAGACCGCTTCGGGCGGTAGAAAAGGTCTCTAAGCCAATCAGAAAGTGTTTCCCGTATGGCGCCACTCTTATTATATAGGCACTCTAGTGTAGCCCAATGTGTAGATCCAGTTCGGCATAAATTAAGGTAGGTAATTGTAGTTTAAATATATATAAAGCTTTATGATAAAAATTTGGTAATTTTTAATTTTTATGAGAGGCATTTTCAGGCGTTAGTGTTTGAGGTGATGAGTGTTTCCGATTACCATGTGCCGACCAACCGGTATAGTGGTTAAGGTGTTAGCCTCTAGATCGGAAGGTTCCTGGTTCGAATCCGGGTCCGGGCATGGATGTTTGTAAACATATGGTGTAGAGGCGGCTGGTGCACCTTAAATCTGTCGAGGCCGAAAGTCCTCACGTTGGGTTGGCGTGGAAGTTTGGAGAGTGGGGTGCCAGCTCAGGTGTTGCTTCGTCATCTGACCGTGGCTCAAAATTACGAGGTGTTGTCCTCGAGTCTATCCCTTAAGGGATTGATTCCGGACCGTCGTCAACAGCCCGTTGTGTTGCTCTAGTACGACGTTAACTAAAAATTACCATTACCATTACCGATTACCATGTCAGCTCTACAAATAAAAATTCAGAATTGAAAGGCGAATGGGATTAGATGTTGGGATTTTATGGCGTAAGGATCAAAAGTGGACAAACTGCGCCAGATTGAAAGGTATGGTATTTTTAATTAACGTCACACACACTAGTGCAACACAACGGGCTATTGGTGATGGTCCGGGATCAACCCCCGAAGGGAAAGTAATTGGTAATTGGTAATTTTTAGTTAACGTCGTACTAGAGCAACACAACGGGCTATTGACGACGATCCGGGATCAGTCCCTTAAGGGAAAGATCTGAGGACAACACCTCGTAATTTTGAACCACGGTCAGATGACGAAGCAACACCTGAGCTGGCACCTCATTCTCCAAACTTCCACGCCAACCCAACGTGAGGACTTTCGGCCACGACAGATTTAAGGTGCACCAGCCGCTTCTACACCATACGTTTACAAACATCCATGCCCGAACCCAGATTCGAACCAGGAACCTTCCGATCTAGAGGCTAACACCTTACCACAATACCGGTTGGTCGGCACGAAGGGAAATATCCGAGCAGATTGAAAGGTAATGGTATTGGTAATTTTAGTTAACGTCGTACTAGAACAACTCAACGGGATATTGACGACGGTCCGGAATCAGTCCTTTTAGGGAAAGATCCGAGGACAACAGCTCGTAATTTTGAACCACAGTCAGATGACGAAGCAACACCTGAGCTGGCACCCTACTCTCCAAACTTCCACACCAACCCAACGTGAGGACTTTCGTCCACGACAGATTTACGGTGCACCAGCCGCCTCTACACCATACGCTTACAAACATCTATGCCCGGACCCGGATTCGAACCAGGAACCTTCCGATCTAGAGGCTAACAACTTAACCACTATACTGGTTGGTCGGCAGCAGATTGAAAGGTAATGGTAATTTTAATTAACGTCGTACTAGAGCAATACAACGGGCTATTGACGACGGTCCGGAATCAGTCCCTTAAGGGAAAGACTCGAGGACAACGCCTCGTAATTTTGAACCACGGTCAGATGACGAAGCAACACCTGAGCTGCAGATTGAAAGGAGAAAGTTGTTTTGTGTACACCAATTAGATGAAATTGCAAACGTTGCCTAAAGTGCATAAAACTACACTTTAAGGTAACTTCCATATGTATCATGTGAGAGCATTTGGACAACAGAAGGCAAATCTTCACAGATCATCTGGTTTGTTTACATTGAAAATTTGAGAAATACACAGCTTTTTTGCTGTTTCGATTATGTTTGGTGGGCCCTTTTCATACGATAATGCCGAATTTACATTTGGGTAACATGCCAAGTTGGTCATAAATTGGAAATGAACTCAGACCTATTGGCTCAGTATGCTGAGAAAAAGTGTAGATTTATGTTTATAATCGCGCTTAATAATAACTTTAAACAATTAATAATTTGTCCTACAATAGGATTCTTACATTTTCTCATCACCACGGGATAGATATTCAAATCGAGCAACCGGAAGAAATAGCAAGAAGATACGTTAGAAGGTTTATGTTGCTAAAGACCATCACCCGCATGCTTACAGAAGGGCCCTCATAGAATTGATCAAAAATTGATATTTTTACCAGTTTTCTTATCAAATTCAAGTAAGTCATACCTAATACTTGTTTCATATGGCTGTTTAATGACATCTGGCTCCGATTGTTGCAAACGAATAATTCAACATGAGGCCTACTATATTGTCGATACAACTATTTGTAAGTGATTCGCAGTAGGCCAGTTCATAGAGTCGCGGATTAGCAACAGAAGGTTTGAGTGATCTAAACTCGATCCCACACTACTATGTGTGCGGATATTTTCTATTTCAAATTTGAATCCAATTTTTGTGAAGAGTTAGAATTTCTCTGTATTTATTTGTACACAGATGGGCCTTGAACACTGTTTTAAAACATTCACGATTGTTTCGATTGAAGAAAATTTTAAATTCTTACCATGTACGAACCAACTAGAAAGGCAGCATTAACTCGTTTCTCTCCATTGATGGTACTGTAATGAACGATTTTCTTCTTGGCTAGTGATCGAGACTGCAATAAAAGGAAAATCATTATTACATTAAAAATATCGACAATGTTGAATGATTATTCAATTGGAAGTTTTCACACTTTTACTTCATCCGTCTTATAACTGTCCCTTAATTCTAGAACATTGAATATATGATCTGATTTGAAAGATAAAGCTCTCGTAAAATGACAAACCGAGGCACACGTGTTATAATACAAAATCTAGTGACTTCTTTCTTGAAAATAATTCGCTTTAGAAGTTCGGGATTATATTTAAAAAGATGCATAACATGAATCGAAGACTTTACTGAAGAGTAAGAGTATTAAATTGTTCTTTTTCTCTGTTCTGGGACAGATTTTGAAACTATAACAGCAGCAATACAAAAAGAGTTACTCCAAATTCTCTTTTCATTATCAATCCATTGAATAAGCTTTAATAATAACTCTAAAACGCTGGGAATCTTTACGATAGAGGATAATGCAATAACATCCTGTAAATAAAAATATTTTCGGTTGTTTTTCCCAGTCAGGCAGCTTAAGTACTACATACTTTATAAGAAGGTAGTATACCACCATTTATAGCAGTAACGAAACATAATTTGTTTCAAAATTTAAAAGTAATAAACTTTGAAAATAATGATGGCAGTTTCACAACAAGAGTAGATCTCGATTAAGAAATGGAAATTTTCATTCTTTTGAAGCAATTATTCGTTTTCCTATAATAAAAAGACGGCAGCGGTAGCCCAACTGATAGAGTCACGAAACTCGATCCCATCAAAGACCGTCATGTACGGGGTTGGTGCACATTAAACTTGTCGTGGTTTTGATTATCCTCACGTTGCTGTGTTGTGAAAGTTTAGAAAGGGGAGTTCAAGCTCAAGAGTTGACCTCGTCGCCTAACCACATGGTTCAAAATGACGATGTGTTGTCCTCGAATCTTTCCCTTAAGGATTGATCCCGGACAGTCGTCAGCCCGTTGTGTTGCTCCAGTGAAACGTAAATTCAAGTACTTACCTACAAAAAAAAATTGTCTACGAGGGTTATGAATTAGGTGGTTAAGGGTCGTGAATTATTTAATGTTTTCATGTATGTGTGAAGACCATATTTTAATCAATTGTTCTACCGAATTTCATGAGAGACAATTTTCTGCAAGTGTTTATAGGAAAGAAGATGAATTATTTGTTCATTTATTTTGCTTTGCATTAATTTTATTGGTTTACATCAATCCTTTTAAATAATTTAGTGTAGTGACATTGAGAGAGATATATTTTTATAATTTTTTAATTTCAATCCGGGAAAGTTTAAGTAGTTGTACCCTGTTGTAATTACTGCATTATTTAATTTATATAATTACTGAAACTATACTGTGTTCTTAACAGACAAAATAAAACAGACAAAATATCACAAAGAATACAAACTTAAATATCGGAAAATGCTCATTGAAAAATAGATTGATTTAATCTTAAGAAAAGGCAACGATTATGTGGTGTATTCTTGTCTGTTGTTTGCTCTGAAAAATCTCCATGCCCGTGAGATTCTATGTAAACTTGCTTCTTAAGTTTTCTTAGGTTTGCATCCAGGAAAACGTCAAAGAGCGAATATTTACACAGCCTGGTTTCGTCGTTTACTCTACTCACAATGGTGTATTTCTTGTTTGTTTTCCGGTCTGTAATCTACAGTTAAAAATACTTGGATAAAAAGAAGAAACGAGGGGAAAGATAAAATCTGTATATTAAGCGAAAAGGTCCACCCGAGTCCTGAGATTACAAACAAAAAACAATTGTTCCAAATTCCTCAGAAATCATACACATTTACACGGAGTGTTATTTATACCTGAAAAGTTTTTACACCAGATGTAATACATGTTTTGTGATTTCATACCAAATTACAATTTTTCGATATTATATTCTCAATTATCCACTTCCTGAAAGATTTTGTTTAAGCAATCATCAGTATTTCAACTTGTTCAATGACGCATTGAAACGAATTTTGAAAACGCCTCGTTGAATGTCGTAACAGTAATAACTGCTTAACAAAAACATAATTCAAACTAAGTGCTGTGTTTATATTGTATTTTAACACACGCGGAAATAATAAACAAAACTTCCTTTAAAACTAAGGTAAATTTTCCTAAAAAGTTTTGAATTTTATAATGCATTTGGTTACTTTGCTAATGAATGGCAGAACCAGTATGCAATTCAGGAAGATTGAACAATCAAGCTCCGTCAAGATTTTTCCTCGTGCATGATTTTGTGGTAGGAAGGTAGTTAATTAACGTCAAACTGTGACAACGCTATGGGCTATTGGAGACGGTCCGGGACCAATCTCAAAAGGAAAGATCCGAGGACATCAAGCCGACCAACCGGTATAGTGGTTAAGGTGTTAGCCTCTAGTTCGGAAGGTTCCTGGTTCGAATCCGGGTTCGGGCATGGATGTTTGTAAGCGTATGGTGTAGAGGCGGCTGGTGCACCTTAAATCTGTCGTGGCTGAAAGTCCTCACGTTGGGTTGGTGTGGAAGTTTGGAGAGTGGGGTGCCAGCTCAGGTGTTGCTTCGTCATCTGACCGTGGTTCAAAATTACGAGGTGTTGTCCTCGGATCTTTCCCTTAAGGGACTGATCCCGGACCGTCGTCAATAGCCCGTTGTGTTGCTCTAGTACGACGTTAACTAAAAAATTACCAAAATTACCGAGGACATCAATTAATTTTGAGCCACGGTCTGAAAACGAGAAAAACACCTGAGTTGGCACCTCACTCCCAAAACTTCCACACCAACATAAGAACATTTGAGACCACCGCAGATTTAACATGCACCAACCCCCGTGCACACGACGAGTATGATTTTGAAGCATTCTCTTTAGGTAATTGGTAATTTTAGTTCACTATCAATTTAGGTCACTATCCAAACTTCCACGCCAACCCAACGTGAGGACTTTCGGCCACGACAGATTTAAGGTGCACCAGTCGCCTCTACACCATACGCTTACAAACATCCATGCCCGAACCCGGATTCGAAACAGGAACCTTCCGATCTAGAGGCTAACACCTTAACCACTATACCGGTTGGTCGGCCTTCAGACCAGGGATGTAGACTTATAAAGACTAAAGGCCTTATAGATTCACAGTGACTTATGGGAAACTGATGACTTAAGGCCACCCCAAACTATGAACGATATCTATCATATATTATTTATTTTATTTATATTAATTGATGTTTATTGTTTATGTTTTATATTGTAACAGAAAAGTAAATAAAGTATTTAATTTGATGCTTGACACTGCATTGTTTTAACAATTTCTTTAAATATTTAGTTCCATTTTTCCAGGTGGTGTCCTCGGATCTCTCCCTTAAGTGACTGATCCCGGACCGTCGTCAATAGCCCGTTGTGTTGCTCTAGTACGACGTTAACTAAAAATTACCGCTATTACCGCTAGTAGCCAAGCGCAAAACTGATTCGAAAGTTTCATTCGACAATCGTTTTCACTTTTTCGCTTTAATATTCACGACTAAAAAAGTTTTCCACAGATATATATTGACTCAAAGAGGCGTGCGCGTTTAATGCATTTCCTAGCAACGAAGTTTTAACTAAAATTATCTACCGTGACATGTTAAAGTTAAAATAACACATAGTGAGGGGGGCCGCCAGCAATTCAACGGAGGGCCGTGGTTTGCGCATCCCTGCTTTTAGACCGATAAGTAAAATTTTCATTTCTCCCGGGTGCAGGTCGATTTCGGAAAGATTCTTATAAAAATAGAGCGAGATAAATTTCATTCAAGTGCCTTCTACTTATAATCTCGGCCGACATCTATTTTGAAAAGTCTCCTACTTCAAAATAAATATAAAATCATGTATTCACACTTAAGCGCCCCCATCATCCAAATTCGAAGTAATGAAAGAACGAGACTCCGGGGAATTCCCCAGTACAGAAAAGGCTGCTAACTGTGCTCAGGGACGTGACAAGAGAAAAAATCGCGTTTTGAATTATGGTCGACGGTTACTAAGCGTGACCTTGAAGCTATTTGCACTTGAAACGGTGCCAAATTTGCAGGACCGAAACTGAAGTGTAGGAAGTTCCAGTTTGGGAAATTTTTTGGAAGCGTTGTAGAATTTTTAGACACCTGAGATTAAGAAGTCAGCAGCATATAGAACTCGCTTTCATCAGAATTAAGTCCGATTGTGAAGGATACAAGACATTTCACCACCTTTGACTCTATAAATGTAGTTTAGTTTAACTGTCACCCTACTTTCCAAACTTCCCTGTCATGCCATTTGAGGCCACGACAGATTTAACATGTACTAGTCTCTCCGTGTATACTATGGTTATTGACTGGACCTAGTTTCGAAATTGCAACCCTATGTATTATATGAAACAATAAATTAAAATAATACAATTATTGTTATTTTTTACCAAACATCGTATGTTTCTCCCAGGTGAATAAAGGTGCATTGATGTACTTTCTTTACGAAGCTAATTTTGTTAGTAAAATAACTACGTAAGATCAATAAGTTTTATTTTGTGTAGGTAGATTATTTACTATTGACCTTATAATTTGTGGATACCCAGTTTTTTTCGTCCCGATGAACAGTCCAGGCAAAGACCGTAGTGTACACGGGGGGCTGGTACACGTTAAACCGGTCCTGTCCTCAAATCCCTTCACATTGGCGTGGTATGGGAATTTGGAGAGTGGTTTGAGCTCTGGTGTAGACCTCGTCATCTGACCGTGGTTCAAAATTACGAGGCTTTGTTCTTGGATTTTTTCCTTAGGGACTGATCCCGGACCGTCTCCAATAACCGGTATGTTGCTCCAGTGCCGACATTTATTAACTACCTACCTACCTTAAATGTAGTTTTGTTCAATGTTTGCTTTTCTATAGGATACGAAGCAGTCAAAATTCGTTACAGTTCATTGAACATACGCGTATATAGTATTCAAAAACAATTCTAAACCATTAATGACTCCTCCGTCTGAAGACATCCGATTTATAGACATCCTTCTACTGATAAAAGTACAGAAATATTTTCGTTTGGGTTCAAGTCTCCAAGGGGTATTCACAGTAAACAACAATTGCTGCTATTTTAGTAGATCCAACATTCTCTGCGCTTCGAGGCTTTTAAAGTTGAGTAAAATTTACTTGATTTGACAAGTGAATCAAAGTGAGAGTGATAAAAAAGAGAATTCATAACACCTTATGTGGTTATAAACCGGTATTAGGTCTAGTGTCTGGTGCAGCATGGCCATAGCGCCATAAAACTCCAAAAACCAACCACCAAACCGTGGTTAGAACCCAGGACCTACGAATTAGCAGACGAAGGTTATGACCATATGGCATTTAAGCTGCGGTTTCCTAAGAAAGCGGAGGCTGTTATCTAGCGTCCGTGATACGTCATGATGCGGCCGTCTTAACGGAGACCAGGGATGTCAACTTAGGCGTACAGAATACGGTGGGAGAATGGGCGATACAGACAGCTGTCGTGGTTTATTTTATTCGAGAAACAAAACAAAGAGGCTTTTTTATTCCCTAGTTCAAATTTCTATCATCGCGATCGTTGAAGATAGAGTGAAAATTTAAACGGAATTCACATCAGCGTAAATTTTTACGCCAGATCGATACCAAATACAGAGTTGTTATTAATTATGCACCATGTAATTATTTAATTATCTATTAAATAATATATTTATTTAAAGAAAATCACATGTAAAGTATCGATCGGGTGTAAAATTTTCCGCAGATTTCAAATCCGTTGAAATTTTTAATCTCTTTAACGATCCCGATGTAACAAAAACGAACTAAACAATGTCAGTCAAAATTTTTTGTTTGCGCAGTAAATGAAATGTTGCCGCTACAAGAGAAAAAACGTTCCCCAACTGTCTGAGACCGCGATGATGATCGTCATGCAAATGGCGGCTCTGCAATATTTTGGGGTAAATTAATACCTATGAACCTCATGGACAACAATGGATTCATATTTTTGCTAACAAAGCTCATCCAGATTTACGAGTTTTCTCAACCCACTGGTGGTTGTCTCGCTGAGGTATATCGTCTAGCAAAACTGACCAGATCTTGATGGACGAGATATGTCGTCATTAGTAAAACTGAGAAGATCTTGATGGACGGGATATATCGTCATTAGTAAAACTGAGAAGATCTTGATGGACGAGATATATCGTCATTAGCAAAACTGAGAAGATCTTGATGGACGAGATATATCGTCATTAGCAAAACTGAGAAGATCTTGATGGACGAGATATATCGTCATTAGCAAAATTGAGAAGATCTTGATGGACGAGATATTTCGTAATTGGAAAAAAGTAATCAGATCATTATATCGTCATCATGAAAAAATCAGTAATATCTTGATGACGAGATATCTCGTCATTATAAAAATTGGTCGAATGTTGATGGAAGACTTACATATATCGTGGAAACTACTTGAAGTGTTTCGTAAAACGCTTCAAACCAATATAAATAATAAAATTTGTGTAGTAATTTTCATCATAGCACAAAATGACACTGATTTCATAATTCTAAAATTCTGACTTAAAAAGAGCAATTTCTCATATAAATTCTGAAACACTGAAAGAATAAAAGCTTTGAGAAAATAGGATATATAATTTTTGCATTAGGGTTCTAAACTATGAAGATATCTGATATATTTCTCAAAGTTCAAATTCGTTATTTCTCTTTTTAACTACCCTTTTCTAAATTGCCCCAAATTCTAGCGAATTTCATCGTAAATATAGAATATTCAAAGACGTGATATGCGTGCAGCTAAACTACAAACGCAATGTATGATATAAAACAACCAAATATAGTCTAACAGACTGGGTTTTCTTGGAATTGTGAAAGGAAAGTTTAAAAATCCCAAGGCGAAATCCAGACATCCAAGGCTCTAATAATGGACCTCAAGGAATCGTGACCCAAACGTTAGAAGAGAAAACTGCCAACCTTTAAACTCACACCCAATTCTGATGCAAAATTACTTGCAGGCTCACGAACATTACAAATTGAAAAGAGCGTGACACACGCAACTTGGTGGCAGGTTTCATTTGACACTGTAGAAAAAAGAAAGTGCCTCCCACTGAATTTAATCAGAGCGCTAAAAAGATTCAGCGACATGAAGTGAAACAATGAATGTTGTTCACACCGCAATGTCAGCAATGCTATGGACTGTTTATTTATTCATTTAATTTATTATTTCATTATTTTTAATGAGGATTTGAAATCTGCTATTTGGTGACTGGTGATTAATACCGTGAACACGAATACCTTTTCTAAGTTTTCATTTCATACTTGGTTTATTTTCACTCATTTCTCCAACTTAAAAAAGGGGGTTGTCGTGGCTCAGTTGGTATGTCGAGTTGTAATTAAAGATGCGACATCGATAGCAAAACATCGATGTTGATAATACATCGACCCAAAAACATCGATGTTTTTAAAATTCAGTGTATTTAAACTTTTCCCCCATTTCTTAAAACTGGATTAGCAACTTGTGATGCTACATCGATAGCAAAACATCGATGTTCAAAATTAAAACGTCGATGTTGATAATACATCGAACCCAAACAATCGATGCTTTTAAAATTCAGTGTATTTAAACTTGTTTCCCCATTTCTTAAAACTGGCTTAGCAAATAGTGATGCGACAGCGACTCCAATACATCGATGTTTTTTTTCTAAAACATCAATGTTTAGAAAACATCGACATCGATGTCGCATCTCTACTTTTCAGACCCTTCACCCTTGGCCACTTTGGTCTAAAAGTATGTTCAATTTGCTGATTATAAAAATTATGCTACTTGGTTATTTTTAAAAAATTTATAGCGGTACTTTTTTCATTTAAAAATAAAACATCGACAACGTAAAAACATCGACAAGTATAAACATCGATGTTACAAAAACATCGACCCCAATACATCGATGTTAAATATATCGATGTTTTTTTTAAAACATCGATGTTTTGAAAACATCGACATTGATGTCGCATCCCTAGTTGTAATGTGACGCAGGTTCGATTCCTCGTGTTGATTCCTCACCTGGGTGCATTTCTCTCTTCTGTGACAGTAAAGTTTTCATTGGGTATATATTTACTTGATATTGTATGTCTTGCATTTGGCCAAATATGCCTCTTGCGCCATAAAACCCTAACCAACCACTTGAAGAAAAAAGTCGTAAAATAGTAGAACTTCGAACAGTTTTGTTTCAAAAATTCGTTATTGATTGTCACCAAAAACATCAGATCCTTTGTGTTTTTGAGATCCTGCTTGCGAGTTTCTGTTCAGAACTTGACAAGTAAGTGAATAGAATTCACTTATGCATAAAATAATGCAAATTGAAACCTTTCGTAGTGTTACTTCTGTTGTATAATTAAACTTCTCATAAACATTTTAAAAGTTAAATATTTTGGCAAAGAATATGTAAAGATACAATAATGAAGTATTTCGTGTCAATCTAAATATTTTATCAATATGTTGCCTGTATTTTTTTTCTATAGCTGACGCTCTCTCTTCTCTCTCTCTCTGTTTTGATATTTACTTACAAAAATAAATATCACGCATATTAAAACTGCTTTTCATTAAATATTGTTTGGAGAATACTACCCGATGTAGTCTTTCAATCATGTAAAGTCAGTGTTTGCTCAAAATTTTCATTTGAATTCCAAATTGTTCGAATTCTAATTCCAGAGGTACTGTTTAACTTTTCTGTAGCACAAGAAATTTATATTTGAAAAATATTTTTTTTTGGAACATCATACTTTGTAAGTAATCCCTTCTGCTAGGATGATGATGATGATGTCGTGTCTATGGATTGCCAAAAAAAGTCTCAAATATTGTCAAAGGTCCGAAGGACCGCAGCTGCCAGCTTCGGTGCCTCAGAACTGTAGAGGGTCTCCCACAGCAGATCTCTATCTGGTAACAAGCCGAGTTTCAAGATCTCTGCAGTGATTTTTGGACATTCAAAGATGTGTTTTGGTGTGAGTTGGATCTCTGGGCAGTTCTTGCAGTAAGGATAGGTCCTTGTCCCATCAGGAAGAATTTTCATTCCCTTATAATGATCCGTTCTTAGTCGAGCAAGTGTGGTCGTTATGTCTCTAGGGAAGTCGAAGTCGGTTATCAAAGGTTTCTTGGAGGGTTGGTTTAAAAGTCTGCATCTGGCCACTGCATTCGCTTCTGCTAGGATACATGTCTTCATTGATGCGAAGCGAGCAAGGTTTTTACAGCGAACCAATGAGGATTGCAATACAATCCTCCGTGTGTTGGCGAGCGTTAGCAAGCAGGGGACGGTCCCCCTAGTCAGTTTATATAAGAGACAAAAACATTAAGTTCTACATTTTATTCTCAACGGACATTTATTAACCCTCCATTCGGTTTCAACGAGATATCTCGTCCATCAAGATCAGACCAGGTTTGCTAATGACGAGATATCTCGTCACCAAGATATTGCCGTTTTTATGATGACGAGATCAAGATCCTGTCATTTTTCTTCTTCTGATCGTGATCGTGCATTCTTGTAATGACGAGATATTTCGTCCAACAAGATCTGGTCAATTTTGTCGAAGATATACCACATCGAGACAACCACCAGGAGGAAGCTACATGTACAGAAATCTCTAATAAAAGAGTACTGTAGATATTTTTTTATATTTTCATTTCTTTATTTAACCATCTTTGTTGCTTATCTTCGTGTCGAAAACTACCCAGTTGTGGCCAGTCTCGGATCTATAAACTTGTTCCAAACAGTTCTGAGGAAGAGACAAATTGCTTTTCCTACTTGGACTTCATTCCCCTTGAATAATAAAACAGTTTTGTATTGATGAGGTATCTCGTCATTTGAAAAACTGACCAGATATCGTTGGACGAAATATCTCGTCTTTAGCAAAATTGACCAAATCTTGAACGAGCTATATCGTCCAAACCACTTGAATGGCTGAATTGTTGCAAAAAAATGTAATAAATAACTAAAATCAAAGGAGTGCCAAAAATTATTTTTTTACAATAAAAACTCATTCAGAAAAAACTCGGCAAAACTGTAAAATTGTACATCTACCAGAAATCTTCTTAAGTATTAAGTGCCTCTCTTAATTCCGTTTCTAGTTTTATGGTTTCTTTATTCATTCCACGTTCCACAGATACTGAGATACCCTCAAGCGTCTCCAGATTCAATCAATAAATCAGAATCCCATCAATCGAAATAAATCATTCTCACTGAGACGAACTTGAATCGATTTATTTTCACGACCGCTTTACAGATCATTTACTCTTTTTATGGGAGAAGTTTCTGTTATATAAATAGGAATTCTTTTTCGGATTTGCGATAGTCTTTCTGATGGTAGGGCTTTTTCTGGAAATGAATCTTATGAATAACTATGAACATGGTGAAATTGTCTTTCTTTTTATAGATCCTTACTTAACAACAAAACTGTATGACAGCAAGTAATTCCTGGTCTGTGGTAGACCAGTTGAAAGAGCTACGATTAGCAAAGGGAGGGGTGCGAATTAGAAACTCGATCCAGTCAAAGACCGTCGTGTACACGAGGACTGGAGTGGGGTGCAAGCTCAGGCTCTCGACATCTAATCGTGGTTCAAAATTAAGAGGCGTTGTCATTGAATCTTTCCCTTCGAGATTGATCCCGCCGTCGCCTATAGCCTAGTGTGTTGCACCATTGCGACGTTAATTAACTACTTATCTACCCTCAAGTAAATCCTAAGTAAACGATGGTAGATGTAACAAGACAACAAAAAGGATATGAACGCTAATGCTGCGATTGAAAGGTTTAATGTAATGAGTAAAAAGCTAATAACCACATAGCGTTCGGCCATTTTCCTGTGCTACTATTATAGTCAAGCATATTAAAAGAAACTGTATTAAAAAAGGTAATTGCAATCACCACTTAGTACCAATCGCAATAGCTTAGTGACCCGGAATATACTTTCTATTTGAAGAAGATATTAAGGAAGTCGTTGAAGACGATATTAAGAATACCTATCATGGTTATCTTAATATCGTCTTTTACGACATCATTAAGCTTATTATTACACAGTATGTTTTAAAAACAACTTGCCAAATTGCAAAAAGTGGTTTGAGGCTCAAAGTAAGCATTTTAATAATAGAAAATGAAGATAAATATTTTTTAAATTTCAAATATGAACAAAAAAAAAACAATCGTTTGTTTTTAAAAGCCCTGTCCATCAGCTGCATATCTGCGAGCTCCGAATTTAGGTAGCAATGCATGACGTTGAAAATCAAAGCATGGAATGACGCCTTACGCCAAAGAAACGATGTTATCAGATGATCTAAACAGCACCCTCTACCCACCACAACGCGGCATTTCCGGGCACATTCTTTGACAAAATATGCTCATTTTGTGCTCCTCAATCACCTTTTATAATTTTAAGAAATTTCAGAAACACCTTGTATGCCACTTGTTGAGCATCAGAGACCGCGGAAGTATTCTGTCTCAAGTCAAGAAAAAATAGGATACAGAAAACGCTCATTTCTAACACAAACCTTCTTTTTAGTGAAGAATGATAATCTCAATAATTTGAAAATAATTGTATTGATTTTTCCTCCGAATCTATCAATGAACTTTCGATTCCAAATGCAACTTACAGCTGGTGAATTAACCTAGTAATGTTACAGCCCTGTTACGGAAGTAATTCATCAGAAGAAAAATTATACATTTGTTTGGGAGCTGAGCGTTTGGAATACACATTTTTAATTCATTAGAACAGCGGTTTTTCACCCTTTTGACCCAAAGTACCACATAAAATATTCAATAAACTTGTTCTACAAACCAAAAATAGTTTTTTTCGACGATATGGCAAAATACATACATAATTATGTAATTATAATTAATATTCATAAAATAAACAAAATATTTGTTCATTCCGACGAAGTTTGCTCCAACGAAGTTTTTTTAAATATTTTACATAAACTATTTGTAATACTTTAATTTGCAAAAATAATAATACTCAAAAATTATTTATACGGATACTAAAATGCGTATAGTACTTGAAATTGTATGAAAAAAAAACACCCTTCAAAAGTTCAAAAATTAAACCGTTGAAATGAAATAAACACAATTTAAATCATTTCTCCGTCTTAAGGCATACCAGACCATTCTTACTGCACACCGACTGAAAATACTTGCGTTTGCGGACCGTTAGAGGAGGGTCCTGATTTAGGCCCAAAGCCAATTCATGATCTTATGTTTCAAGTCTAGTCTCACATGTTCATCAAAATTAAGGTATTCCTTTTAGACCTATGAACGGAAGGTCATGGATCCAGAAGGCCAAGAACTCCGTAAAGGATTTATTTTTTCATTTTCACTTTTCAAATAACTTGGGAACCTCCACATACCCTGGGGAAGAAAAATACTTTCGGTCGTAGACAAAAAAAAGACTCCATTGAATACTGTTTAAGAAAAATATATTGCGTGCGCGAAACAATACATAACCGCAGATGCTACAATCACGGTATCAGACACCATTGAGTCCGCGGCTCCGTGATTCTCAAAAAAAAAAAAAAAAAAGCGAAAATCTGATTAGCGTGCAGATAGAGTCGCGTGCCACCAAACTGCGACGTAATAACGGTGAGCAAGGTCGGGACCTAGTTTGAATAATACTTCTGCACGCCATTCTCCATATAATCCCATTTTTATGAACTGCTGCTTAATATATCTCAGTGTGTCAAAATAAGGGTGCACATGGCTTCGTACAATTCAATTAAGAAATAATTTTAAACAGGATTTCATATATCTGATCATGTATCTGATTTCACGTATACGTATCAAAATATCTTTTACCTTATAAATTTCGTTTTAAATTTTATATATATACATACAACTGGTTCCCACCGTCCCAGTCTAAGCGCCATTCGGTGTATCGCCACATAATTTTGAACCACGGTCAGATGACGGGGCAACATCTGAGCTGGCACCCTACTCTCCAAAGTTCCACACCAACCCTAAGTGAGGATTTTCGGCCACGACAGATTTAAGGTGCACCATACGCGTACAAATATCCATGCCCTCACCCGGATTTGAACGAGAAACCTTCCGATTTAGATGCTAACACCTTAACCACTAAACCGTTTCAGATTTTATGGAATGTAATTCTTTTTAAAATAGAAATGAACCTTAACTCTTTGATGTATGACAGGACCTTTTTCATTTCTTCTTATATTTCCATTATCGTGTGCTACACGAGTGCTAAGGAAGTCGAGATCTATGGATTAAAGGGGATTCTGAATCACTACTATCTATGCCATGCCAAGACCGGGACTAGAACCCAGAGCCACAGGCAGGTAGGTGTGGTGAGATGTCTAGCGTCTCATCTCCTTGAGGTAGGTACACGTTGGGTTGGCGTGGAAGTTTGGAGAGTGGGGTGCCAGCTCAGGTGTTGCTTCGTCATCTGACCGTGGTTCAAAATTACGAGGTGTTGTCCTCGGATCTTTCCCTTAAGGGACTGATCCCCGACCGTCGTCAATAGCCCGTTGTGTTGCTCTAGTACGACGTTAACTAAAATTACCATTACCATTACCTTGAGGTAGGTAGGTATTTTTAATTAACGTCGTACTGGAGCATCACAACGGGCTATTGAAGACGGTCCGGGATCAATCCCAACCACATTTCCTTCAGATAATTATGGTTAGGTATATAAATTTGTAATATATATAAATATATACATTACGGCTGCTGAGGTATATAATTGGTTCTCTAATCTGATATTATCATGTTAATGAGTGTTCTAGATGGGTGGTTAGACAATGGTTTCCTCTCCTCTAGAACTGAGCTAATTAAACCTCTAGAGTTCCTTTCGCAAATATCCGATCTGATGCTTTTCTTGCATGACTGCTAATCAGTAATAAGACGATCCAGAGGACCTTAACCGCTCTACCGGTGGGTATATATATATATATATATATATATATTCATAAACCACTGCTTGTCTAGCCCGGTGTTACCCGTGCCAGTTGCTTTTGTGGGGTTATTGGTAAGCTTCGCAAACCAAATGGAAATTTGTAGCCTATTGGATTACAGAAATAACCATTGTGTTGCCGTGCTGTTGTTTTGCTTCGCAATCCAAATGGGCGTTGTCCGTGACGTTTTTTTTTTCGAGGAAGTCATATTGCCCGTGGTGTTGGTTTGTTTCGCAAACCAAAAAATATAAGTATTTAATTAAAAAAATTATTTTTTAAAAGAAAATCAAGCGTATAAGGTGTAATTATCTCCACGGTGTAAAATTTCCGCAGATATAAGATCCATTAAAATTTTTATTCCATCTTTAACGATCGCTGATATAGAAAAATGAACTGAGGAACGCTAGTGATAACATTAATAATTTCTTTTGCTTCACTCGAATCCGTTTGTCAGGAAATCAAAAAGAATTAATCTCGAATCCCATCCCCATTTAGACCCGGCGCACACATCCGGTTTTTCAACGTGCGGTGTCGTTGCGACAACGCAAGTGCGTTCTGAGATTCATTAGATCCAATTGAGTAGTCCAACTGGCGTGCAATTTGTACCGCAGTTCTCCACGGCGCCTCTGGTATGAAGTACCTTGTTTGCATATATAAATGGACAGGTTCACCTACTTTTCAATAAGACAACGATCGACCCCATATGGCTACAGTCTCTAGAGCTTGTCTACGACACAACTATATCTTACCATGGCCGGCATACTCACTGGACCAGTCCCCGATCGAGAAAGTATGGAATGCCATTGGATAAGATGTAACCACTCCACCCGTGCCGCTGAATCTGCTGGAACTACGTGTCAGGGTTCAAGCAGCATGGGGTGTACTGTCGACTTCATAAAGGGCCTGTATAATTCATTACCATTGCGCTTGGCATGCTGCATTAGGAATAATGGCGGTAATACGCCATACTGAATTATACTTTTTTAATTTTTTCAATAGAGTTTGCATATTTTATTCAGTCTTAAATTTTAATAATTTACTAATTAATAAGAACTTTACTAACCTTGTAAATTTCATTGCATTCTGAAAGTTCCTCCTAGGTGCGATTTTTTTTTTGTCTTAGATTTTGTCTTAGAGTGTATTTACTTCCCTTGAAAATTATTTTAATCTTCCTGTGTTCTACTGAGGTGGACGTACATTACAAAATATCTAGGGAATCAGAGACAGATTAATTTTAAAAAATTGTCGCCAACGTAACACAATTGCGATTAATCGCGTTATTGTTACTTCAAAGTTTTATGAAACAATGTAAGAAACTTATAAATAATATGTCAACATGAGTGTTTAAAATCTTTGACGAGCAGGATTGGGTGGCTCTGTTGGCGTTTCATCGCACAAAGGCCATATTTGACCAAACAGCGCCATGTACGAGACAATGTCAAGTAAAAAATGTCGAGAAAGGTAAAACAAAAAAGATTGGTGAACTGAGTAATGGAATGAAAGTAGAAAAGTGAGTAGATCGTTTTGGAACATGGCTAATGGAAAATTATTGCTGTTTTTAAGTGCGGATAAAACTTTTTAGTTTAGTATATTTTGCTGATGCATTAAATTAATAGCAACTATCGAGTTTTCCTCGGAAACTACATAACTCAGTCGTTGACATCATCATCTGACCGTGGTTCAAAATTACGTGGTGTTGTCCTCGAATCTCTTTATTCAGGATGGATCCCGGACGCTATTTTCCAAACCCTCATAGGTACTACAACTGGGGGCGGGGCTAACCGTAACGCCCAATGATCGCGATCGTTGGATAGGAATCTTTTTGTTACTTTTGTTACTTAAATGCTTTTTGTTACATCAGAATGGTCCTAAACCAGGGGTGGAAACGACACCATCATCCTAAAGCAAAGGGGGCGGTAGAGGGGCGGGAAAATATCAGCTGGTAGTGAGTTCAGGAGTGGTTCTTAGATTATTTATGTAAAATCAACGGAAGCTTGGAAAAAATATAAAAAGGGTATTAAAAATTAGGAAAAGTAATTTAGAATCAAAAGAAATTATATTGGAATTTTTTAATAATAATTTGGAGGTTCTAAAAATTTTTCCGGCAACTGGGTTCGAACTCGGGAAGTCATCCTCCGCTGCCGACGCCAAACTGAAGGTACCATTATGCCATCGTTGCTTCACGAAAAGAAGCTCTTTAAGAAGATATCATTTTATATTTGGTTGATTTCAGTTTCATTGGCCGTTATGGTTAGCCCCGCCCCCAGTTGAAATATCTGTGAGGGTTTGGAAAATAGCATCCCGGACCGTCACCAAGAGATCGTTCCGGTGTGTTGCTCCAGTGAGACGTTACTTAACTATATATATATATATATATATATATATATATATATATATATATATATATATATATATATATATATATATATATATATATATATATATATATATATATATATATATATATTACCTTGAAAACTACATTACTGTGATATTTTTCACATTTTATTCTGGCTCTATCATTTTGGGATACACCCTTAAATAGTGCCTTCTGAGGTATATGTTCTTTAGGTGGTGCGTTGTGGCATAACAACCCCTAGGTACCCGAATAAACTTACCTCCTTTCATTTTTACTCTCGCCTACACTTTTGCCTTTTCTTTCTCCGTCATTGTGTTTGGCACAGCTTGGACAAATGCACCATAAAACCCCGAAAACAACCAATCAAATGGTTTTTCACAGCGGTATACCATGAAAGTGTCAGAAAATGTATAAAATCTGTGATTCATTGAAAATCATCAGGACTTGATTTTCCTTTGAGCCTAAGAAAAACGAACTTTTTTGTGTGTATATTTATATATATTTATATATTTATAATGTATTTTAGTATGATGATTTAATGTAGTTACTAAAAAGATGTAATGATGTATATATTTAATGTGATCTAGCATTCTGGGTAGACATGTCACCTCGGTGGCATGCTCTACTCATCCAACCACACTTATTTAAACTGCTCACGACACTAGACACTGGAGTGTGTGTTAGTATTAGTTAGTAATATATGAACACAGTTAGACAACGAAACTGTTTCCTTAATGATGCGTGCACAGCGATCAATCGACTGTTCTGTATGAATCACAAAAAGTTTGGGGATAACAGTTTGTCCTCTTTACAATATAAATGCTGTGAATAAAGGATGAAGAAAAATCCTCCCCGTATCCGTTTACACCCAAAACATAAAAATGAATAATTTCCCGTTGAAAATTCTGTCGGATAAAAAAATGATTTATTATTTACTCCCATTACAATTTATGCATTCCGAATTCGAATCACGTTTTAGTTTCTTTTTTCCAAACAAGTTGTTCAATATTTGTTTACCTCGTCTTTTCCCGCTAAAATATTGGACGCACGTAACCTTAGAAAACCAGTGTGCATTGTGCCTCGCTCTCTGCAAAGAAATTTTCTTTATCATCGGCCTTCACTCTCGCTTTACATAGCAAAAGAGGCCATTGCGTTGGAATGGCATAATTGCATTCCGGCTTCCGCCTCGCGCAACGATGAAAATATTGAATTTGGTGGGATTTCAGGAAAGGGAAATACCCATCGTCAAAGGAACCCTATACGTCTTTTGGGTCGTAATGATGATAAAAGCACGGTTCCATGGTGATCGAACTACATTGAATTTCTAAAGGGAATCCATATTCAGAGAGTAAAAGCAGAGTATAATTTTAGGGAGAGTGTCGCCGGGAGATGCAAAAAGATTTTGGACTGTAATATGCAGTCAGTAGCTTTTAGTTCTAAAGGTTATAAATGAATCGGTTCTTTGAGAAACCCCATAAGTCATGTGAGAACAGTTTTTTGGGAAATCGAGAAAAAACTGTTTCTGCGTAAACCGGCAACCTCTATATTATTATTTCTAATAAAATGTATTGTTTGGAGCTAAATACAATCTTTGTGCTCAATGGAGGTCTCAAAACATAAATGGTTAAATTATTATGGATTTTTAAAGTCAGTTGACTTAAGGGGTTTCTCCAATACAAATACGTTTGGCAAAAAATAATTGCATTCTAAACTGTATAAAATAAAAAGTACACTTAGTACACCTCAAAATGTATTCTAAAACAAGTAGAAACATTAAATAAATATGAAACACAAATAAGATTATTTAGTTCTATGAATAAGAGTGGTATAAATGGTGAAAAATAAAATGTATTCATCATTAGCGTAGTTCTCTGGCAACTCTCAGAATCAGATGTAGGAAATTGGTGAACTTATGTCTTTGTAGAATGCTTGAATGTTTTCTTCATCTGAGATGTATTTCATCAGTTTATTTGTCTTCAATTTTTTTTATTGATGGGGATTTTCCCACTTGGATATACTGGTTCATTTGGGAGTGATAGAGGAAGCTTTTTTACTGTTGTTTAACCGAAAAGTGTGACTGCAAAACCCCTCATTAAAGGGTTTGTGTGGTCAGTGTAGACGGAGTTGACCCGTATGAAAGTTTTCGTGTATTCAAGAAACTTTCATACGGTCCAACTCCGTAGTCAATCGCCGACCAACCGGTATAGTGGTTAAGGTGTTAGCCTCTAGATCGGAAGGTTCCTGGTTCGAATCCGGGTGCGGGCATGGATGTTTGTAAGCGTATGGTGTAGAGGCGGCTGGTGCACCTTAAATCTGTCGTGGCCGAAAGTCCTCACGTTGGGTTGGCGTGGAAGTTTGGAGAGTGGGGTGCCAGCTCAGGTGTTGCTTCGTCATCTGACCGTGGTTCAAAATTACGAGGTGTTGTCCTCGGATCTTTCCCTTAAGGGAATGATCCCGGACCGTCGTCAATAGCCCGTTGTGTTGCTCTAGTACGACGTTAACTAAAATTACCATTACCGTAGTCAATCCGGGCCAATTCATAACCCATACGTCACTGACTTATGGGGTTTCACGAATACGCGAAAACTTTCATACGGGCAAACTCCGTCTACACTGACCAGACTCGTGAGGTTTCGCTTCTAAAAGATGCGTCTACCTCTAAAGAAGAGATTTTTACCAAAAACTCAATTTCGACAAAAAGTGATTTAAGGGGTTTCTCATACAACCGATTCAAATTGCTTCATTGTGTTTATAATATTAGAGGTAATTGTAATTCTACTAATTGCCACCGTCCCATTCTAAGCCATTCGGTGTATCGCCACGTAACGTTGAACTACGGTCAAATGACGAGACAACATCTGAGCCCTCCTAACTTCCTCACCAAGCCAACGGGAGGACTTTCGGCTACGACAGATTTAAGGTGTAGCAGCCACCTCTACACCATACGCTTACAAAAATCTATGCCCTGACCGGTATTCGAACCAGGAACCTTCCGATCTTGACGCTTACATCCTAACCACTCTACCGGTTGGTCGGCAATAATAGAGGTAATATACCAAAACAAAAATAAAAAATTATGAATCTAAATAATTTAATCCTACAAGTGATTTCGACGAGGTATCTCGTTCATCAAGATCTGGCAAATTTTGGGAATGACGAGATATCACGTTATCAAGATATTATCGATTATGACGCGATCAAGATCTGACCAGTTTTCTTCTAAACAGACATCTCGTCTATCAAGATCTGGTCATTTTTTTATAATGACGAGACACCTCTTCAGAACACCACCAGAAGAGTTAAGATTGAGTAATTGGAATAAATATTTTTATTTTAGGTAGGGCCCGTCGCCTAATCTTCTTCTGTACATCTTCCACAGGATGTACTGCCTACACTAGTCTGCCTCTTTCTGTTTCTCTAGAAACAGGCTTTTCCCTTTTTCTATGGGAATGCTTGAATGAATGTTTTTATGTGTCACATTAAATCACTTGATGGCAAATTGGAAATATATTCGATAAGCCTTACTTATAGCAGAGTAGATCTTTTCTTCTAAACTATTTATTTCCACCGCTAACATCCGTTAAAACCAAATAAAATTTAACCACACACACATCCCCGAGAGTTATCCCTACTCAAAATGTACAGGCATTGTTTCTACAGCGTTTATTCAGACTTCGAGAGTAGTTCTCTCTGTTGACGGTTCTGGGACTCGGAATGTAGATGTAAATGCAAATATACATTTATTTGCTCAACACTTTTGTACTTCTTGCAATATTTCTCGAATATACGAGGATATGTCAAAATTCCTAGCGAAAATATTTGCAAAAACAAAAAAAAAACTCAAAACAAAAAAATCGAAGCACAAAGAAGGTGCAGAATTACAGTGGTGCGGGGCTCGATCAACAAAGAACGGCGCTGACTGGGAACGTATAGTTTTGAGTGACGAGTGCCGTTTCCAACTGTGTCCTGACGACAACCACAGACGTTTCTGGAGACGTCCAGGGTAGCGTGGGGTTTCCGCCCTTACGCCACACGTGCCCACAACAGAGCGTTATGGTTTGGAATGCTATCTCTTTTGATAGCCGGTCCCCTTTGGTAGTCATTTCTGGCACACTTACAGCACAGCGGTACGTAGACGACATTCTATGACTGGTTATATTACCGTTCCTTTTTTTGCGACACCCCGGAGTTACTTTTTAACAAGATAATGCCCGGCCGCACACGGCACGTGTTACTATGAATTGTCTTCAAGCTTTCCAAACACTTCCTGGGCCAGCTAGGTCTCCTGATCTCTCTCCCGTAGAGCACATTTGGGAGGTTATGGGAAGGCGATTGCAACCATCCCGGAATGCTGACCATCTAGCTCGACAGTGGGAGACAATTTGACAAGAAATTCCGCAGGACACCATTCGGGAACTTTTTCAGTCCAAACCACGCCGGGTGACAGCTTCCATCCAGGCCAGAGGTGGACCAACGCCTTATTTTTAACAGTCAAACTCTGCAATAATTCGTTCAATTGTTCTGAAATTTTAACTGTTTGTTTTCTATATATATTCTTCACCCATCCACCACTTTTTATCGCAATCAGACAACTTTTTCTTGGTGCGTCGATTTTTTTTTTGCTATAGAGTGTAAATATGAAAAGAACATTAGATGAAGTGCGTTAGATTTCCCTACACATTTCAAAATTATGTATATGTTTCAGACTACGTGCCTTTTCAAAAAGTTCATAATCATCTTCTACTCAGACCCAGCATTTACACTCCAGGGCTTCTCAATAACTCAAGTCCAATACTCTATATTTTACTTTTACAAATTTTTGCATTTTATTATCCTTTCTTTTAAGTAGGTAGTCGTAGTCCATTTGAAATAAACCAGATGTGTGTGAGTTCGAAACTCAATCTAACCTAAGACCGTCAAACAAATGGGGGCTGGGGCACGTTAAATCTATCGTGGCCTCAAATATCCACTCGTTGACGGGGTGTGAAAGTTTGGAGAATTCTGATGCTCGTCATCTGACCATGGTTCAAACTACTTGGTGTTGCCCTTGCATCTTTATCTCCGCGTTTGATCCCAGATATCCCGGTTCGAGTGCGATGTACATTTAACTACCAACCTGCACACTAAACGCTTCTCTGTGAATGTTTGGGCGGGTGTTGTGAACGATTTACTCATAGGCACATATCTCCTACCAAAGTGACTCAATGGCTCACATTATCGTATTTTCTGGAAGATGTTTTATAAGAATTTCTTCTAGATGTTCCGACTGTCGTTCGTAATCAAATGTGGTTTCAGCATGATGGTGCGTCAGTCCATTTCAACGCGGTTGTCCGCAATTACCTGGATGCCAGTTTTGCAGTGCGATGAATTGGGCGTGGAGGACCCGTCCGGTGGCCAACCCGATCGCCAGATTTATCGAGCACTGATTACTTCTTATAGTGGTATCTGAAGACCATAGTATACGGGACCTCCAGTTGATTCAACTGAGGACCTCGTTGCTCGACTATCCATAACGGCTTCAAGCGTGCACAAAATGCCTAGCATCATTGAAACTGTTCGCCAATCACTCCTTCGACGCTACCAAGCATGTATTATTGTTGTTGGTCGCAATTTTGAAAATTTATTGTAAACATTGTAGCAAAGAAGCTCTTTGCAAGGATGTTGTAAATAAACAATGTTCTTCTGTTCGTGTTATGTTTGTGTTCGTGCGATGGATTGGGCGAGCGTCACTTCCGACCCTACATTCTTATACGAAAAATGTATGTTTTAGTAAGCTGTACTACTACTCCACGTTTGTCCCATGACCGTAGAATCACCCTGTATATCCAGTAAAAAGATGTATAGCAACCTTACGAAGCGAATGAATTTTGCTGTTCATACACAAGATTTTAAGAAGATAAAATAGAATTTATAAAAATATATTAATCTATTTCTAATGAGTATTTTCTCTGTTTATGGACAAATTGTGACTAAAAAGCATTCAATGTGTGAACCGCTATCAGTACCTGAAATCGCTTAAATTTAAATGTGAAGAAAAGAGACTTGCTTAACAACTTTATTTTATTAGTTTTGAAATTAGAGGACAAGCTTATGCAGTTGACCGACTAATTCCATCCAGACATCATTAAACTGACGTAATATAAAAGTCAATAAGGCATTGGTAGATTAGTAAAGGTGTTACGAATAATTAATGGAATTAGTCGCTAGGACTTGTGAATCCTGACAAGTTTTATAGCAGCTCTGAGAGCAAGCTGCTGCTGCATACTGATTAGTTCAAACGCCTATCAGTAAACATGTCTGCAATAGTAGACGGGTGGCGTAATCGATTGAATAAGACACAGCTTGCGACTTAAGATTCGCCCAGGTAGGACAACTCATCAATTTTCATTTCGAGTTGCCGAGAGAGTTCTTCTAACTCGTTTAGAGAGCAGTGATAAACGAACAGGATCATTTTCGTAAAGATTGAGGTTATCAATTAAAACCCTTTAAAGAGTAACGTGTTAAACGTCAGATAGTATCTGTTTGATACTTTACATGCACAATCTTAATGGAGTGAAATCGTAAAGTGACTTTTCTAAACATTGTACGCAGCTTTTCTGTTCGACCTTGTTTGAAATGAACCTTCATCGGGCATCGAGCTGTCTACAACCATCATATTCATCTAGTATTATATGGTAAAGACGTTCAGTAATCAGTCAGTGATACTTTGGGTGCGGCCAAATTAACGTCACTCCTTCAGAGAGCAATTTTTCCGGCGCATGAATATTGACATGCAATTGAAAGTTAAATAAATAATAAAAAAGTGTGAAATAAATTGTTATTTTCCATTTACTTATCTTTTGATATTTATGGGAAGGTAGATGTCTCACTGGAGCAACACGATAGGTTATTAGCGAGGGTCCGGGATCAATCCCTAAGGGAAAAATTCGAGGACAACCCCTCGTCATTTTGAGCCATGGTCAGATGATGAGGTCAACACCTTATCTGCACCTCACTCTCCAAATTCCCACTTCATGCTAATGCAGGGCTCGAAATACCCGGGTGCACTGTGCACATGAAAATAAAATTGTGCAGCTAATTTTTTCGCGCCACTGCGTGCACCTAATGTTAAAAAAAAGGGGGAACGTGTTTTATGTTACTTTAATGTTTGAACAAAATATTAGTATAGACCTCTCTCGCTCTAAAGGAACGTAATTAAAATTCCTAAATACACTATGCAAAAACAAAATCGCTGGGTCGTAACGGGTTTATATAGGAGGAAGGTTTACTTGAAGTGTCACTGCTACCAGAACTTTCCGATGATCGAAACTTTTTCCAGATGGTTCTGTTGAAGCGACTGTCGCGATAGCCGAAGGGAGAACTTAGATCACTTGACCACCCGCGAACGATAGGCATCCCGCATTTCTGTAAACACCTCGTGTTTCAATAAAAGTGTAAAGCCGTAGGAACGCCTGAGAATTGTCTGGTCACTGCTTATCGTAAACGAATATTTTCATTATTTATCTTTAAAATCAGATTTTATATGCTTGAAATATAGTGCACTCGTTAATTTTTTATATGTTTATTGCCCACCACTGTCTGATGATGACTGAACATTTGTAAGTAGTAATTTCGCAGATAAAAAAATTGTTTAAATATTTTTATTTACTATCTACTACTAACTTATCTAAATATACTCAACTAAAATAAAGTAGTTTGCATTACATTAATGCTCTTAAATTACGCTTTTATTAAATGTGTACCTAAAATATAATCTGTGCACCTAATTTAAAAGCTCAGGTGCACAAGGTGCACCTGTATTAAAAAATCTATTTCGAGGCCTGTGCTAATGGGAGGATATTTGATTCCACGATAAATTTAAAGCGCACTCTACCACGGCCTTACATTTTCTGGAAATCGATTCAAAATGACTTGGACTCAACATTTTTTTTGCAGATGTTTTATAATGTAAATGTTTTATAAAGTGAAAATAAATTTTGCAAAGTCTGCAAAAGTTTAGCTTTAATCTTAGTTGAAAAAAGTCATTTTCTTTTCCAAAAACTCACCCAAAATAGTGATTATTAAATTTATCATAGCGAAAAAAACTGCTCAGAACGTATGTCTGGTCTTATTCTCCCAAGGATAGCAAAGAATGAACACAGGGAATCAAACCAAACCCATTAAGTGAGCGTTGCTAAAAGATCTTAGTCTTGCAAAACGCCTTAAACGTGCCCAGAAAAGCCACCGTATGTTCGAGAAAATTGCTAAAATATAGCAGAGAGTTTTTCTTGTTTCAAGAGAGAAATGGGGCCCACGAGAAAGCAGAAGCACGTCTTTTTAAGTAATTATTTTTCCAAGAGGGTCCACATCGAAAGTGAATAGAAACTTTCCTTCCAGCCATGAATAGATGGTAAAGCTAATGTTCTGCTTAGTTTCTACCGAGGAGTGTCTAAGGATTTACTTAATAAGTTTGGGTAGTTTGGGATGAAAGAAAAAAACTAGTAAGTAACATAAATCAAATTCAAGGGAACTAAGCGTTTACGTTGTATTCCCAAACGAGTAGTGAATCTGAAAGAATTTTATAAATTACCTAAGCAATTTCTTACTATATTTTAAGCACCTGTTTTGACTAGTTAAGATATAATTCTTACTAACTAATATAATTATTGTAATAAGAGAGTTAATAAATTATTAAATATCTATATTCAGGAAATAGCATGCCATTAATTACTTAATTATTAATTAATTAATTACATTATTAATAGCTATTTATATACTTGTGATTTCATTTAAAAAAAACTAGATATTCAACTTGTTTTAATTTCTGGAGTTTTACTGTACAAGGCATATTTTACAAATTAATTTTAAAACATAAATCTAAATAAAAATTGATCAGTAAAAATAACGAACTTAACGAAGCTATATTTAAAATTTGATATGAATGTAAATCTACAATAATGCGATAAGTCTTAGAATAACGCCATTAAATGATATATCTTTTATGTTAAATATTCTAAGTACTAACTTTTTTTAAAGGTTGTAATATTTAAATTGATCAACTGTCATTGTATGTATGATATTTCGAACTGTCAATTAAAACTTTTACTAAAAAGATATCAATGAATATCAATCAGTGCAAGAAAGAACAACAGAATGAACTCAAAATGTAACTTTAATATTTCTCTCTTCAACTACTCGTATTTTTAAAATATACTTATTATAAATCAAATATTTTCAAAAGGATCTTAGCAATGCGCTTAAGTTTCTTAAAAAACGAAAGTTTGTAATGCCGTTCTTTGAAGAACGTTATCGTTACGCATTACAAGTCCTGTATAAAAGATTCATACCATAACAATTCTACTCCATTATTCCTAAATGAAACAAAAAATAAATGGATGACACTGAAATTGCCCAATTTTTTTTTACAGTTTGCGACGTAAATGTATTTTCTATTTGTTAGGTGTTTAAGACTGAAAGGAGATTATCACGAAGAAAACTAGGCTTTTTATTGTTATAATATATTTAAGGTATGAAGTCCATTTGTTCAAGGAATACTATATAACTTTCGACTGTCAAGAAGGTTAAAACTGGGAAGGTGCCATGCAGAGAAAATTTCAAAATACACTGCGGAATATTGCGTTCATAAAGCACAGAATATTAACTAGAAACACACATGTACGCATTCAGAACTTGAGCCAAGTCTCCTATAAATACAATTCAGGGCTACGATACCAGATAGAATGACAATCATCGTTACAAGGTTGAGTAATATGACCATCATGAAGTAACCAAATGTATCCCAGTGCTCAATTTTTAATTTGAAAGACTTATTTTTTTTCTATACCTTTTCGATCATATTATACAGCTTTATTATTTGTAAAAGCAATGAAGATTATACGCTTTGAACTTAGAAAACATACACGCTTTACTTACAAAAAAAGGCTCCACTTCGCCCCGAGATCCCCCTGGTACCATGGTACAAGGGACCCCTACCCTATATGGAAGCTCTGACTTGACCAATGCTTTCTTACTAGATTCAAAGCACATACATCTTTAGGGCACAAATATACAGATTGTTCCAAACTCATTTCAGGGGGTTGTCAGTTTGGAAGAGTAGTATTATCAACCGGAGAGTTACGAGTTCAAAACTCTATCCAACAAAAGACCGCCGGGTACATGGAGGCTGATGTACGTTAAATCCGTAATGGCCTCAATTTCCCTCACGTTAGCGTGGTGTGGAGGTTTTAAGAGTGAGGTGCCAGCTGAGGTGTTAACCTCGTCGTTTGACTGCGATTAAAAATAACCAGGTGTTGTCCTCGGTTCTTTCCCTTCGAGATTGATCCCGTATCATCGCCAATTACCCAGTATGACTTAATTTAATTACTTGTATATCGCTACCATTCTAATTTCAATCATTATTTCTATCAGTTCCTAATTTTTTCAACAAATTCATACGTCCCAATTTGTACTAACATGACTCAGTGAGTCAGCCTATTGTGCTAGCAAACACACGATTTTAGATGGATCAGGTTCGATTCCTGTAATTAACCCTGAGTATACTCCTCTTTAAAAAATTAAAACTTTCAGCGTGTGTGTAGGTTCATAACTTGAAGTCCGCCTTGTGCTTGATACAGCTTTGCCGAATGTATCCCATGTGCCATGCGACCCAACCATCCATGAATCCTAATTCGTACGAATGTATAGGAATGGGGATCATCCAATAGAATAACCCCACTTCCTGAGTTAACAAATCCGTAATGTAGACCAGAAAAGAAAGTGAAAATAGCTCCATTTCAAATGAGAAACGTAATTCTTGCCACAACACCCGCTATTAACAGAACCCACATAATAGCACGACACGACGATACAAGGGAGACAGCATATTTCCCATTCAAAAGGCGACTCCGTCTTCCGCAATCGCCGAAGTTGTCAATGGAACAAGACACAGTGTTGCCGAAAAAAAAAGAGAGATCTCTCGTTCGGCCTCCACTCCAAACATGACCGAGTTCCACCCACTGGATGTAAGAGGAAAAACAACGAAAAGAAAAAAGAGGATATGAATGAAAACACTTCTTTTTGAGTGACAAAGAATTGTTTACTTTTTGTGTAAACTGTTAAGGTCGCGGGTGTAATTTAAAAGGGGAAGTGTTACGTAAAACGAAACAGGTACTGAAACGGAACAGGTGAGGAGGGACGCGTCGTAATCAAATGGAACTGCAATTAAGAGAAATTTGCGTTACATGTTGTACAAATTGAATGGACTTGTTTTATATCGTAACAAAGGAATAAGAAAAGTCATTCAGGTGAAACAAAATGGACAATAGAATCAGATGAAGTACTTCAGCAATGAAAATGCGTTGTTGAATACTTTCATTTTTGACATTTAACTGACTTTCGAATCAAACAATGATTTTTAATGCTCATTGCTTCAAAACAAGAAGCATCGTCACGTATTAATCAATAAGCATTTAAAACAAATGGATACACAAATATGCTCTTTTATCGAATGAGAGGGGTTTTCAGTATAAACATAAACAAATCACCTGAGAGGAAGAAAATATTTCCGGTTTAAGCTATTTTGAACAACCGACATTCTTGATGATGCTCTGCGTTAGTTTTTAATATAAGCGACATGCTGAAATTTCCATTCGAGTTCTATACTTATATACCACATAACGCAACAGATAACGAAAGAAGTTACCAAAACACTAGAGTTCTCTTTATTAATTTTTACAGAAAAATATCGCACGTGAATACATAGAATTATTAGTATACATACTACGTAATGCATAATTTAAAGCCTGTTAAAATAAATTAATATATTAAAAAATCTGATAATTAGAATTAGTATAAAATAAACAACATTCAAAAGGTAATTAACATAGTCGAATTCCATAATATTTCTCTCGTGGTAAAACATGACCACAAAACGAGAAAACAAACAAATATCTACTGTTAATGCTGTCCTTGGCAACTAAATGACGATCCAAATATGGAAATATTTATAAAACGGCTGCTTTTTACGTTTGTTTTCAAATGTAGCAGAAAAATGCGATGCAGCATAGCCTATTGGTAAATGTTTGCACGTTCTTCCTAAATTGCATATTTTTTATAGCTGCTTCCGGCAATTAGTAATCCAATGCTATTAAGAGCTTAGGGTGAGATGATTTATACCCTTTTTGCGTGAAAAATTTCAAGGTTGGTTCTCCTCTTAATTTAGCCGTCACATGGTTTCCTTTTTCAGGTAACACAGTTTACCTTTCACAGAATTTTAATGCAGTAAATATTGTTTGTACGAGAGTAGAATTAAAAATACACTACCGCCTTGTTAGTCTTCTCTTCTTTTTATATACCATATAGTTTTAAAACAATTAAAATAAATTTAAAGTTGCGAAAATAATTCGTTAGACCTGCATATTTTTCTGATCTCTGAATACTCTTGAACTGAACATCTATTTATACGACGATATGTCTTTATAACTTATATACCTTTTTATATAACTTTCATATGCACTCTGGGAAGCGGTAGCCCGATTGGAAGATTAACGGATTAGCAACCGCAGAGTTGCGAGTTCGAATCCAATCAAACACCGTCGTGTGCAAAAGCTGGGTAAAGATGTAGTATCCTAGGCATGTTTGTCGCAAAGTAATTTTTCTCGACATATGAAGATGGCGGCCGAAATCAGTATGGCGGCCATCTTGGCTATTCTATTTGTTATATATGGAAGTAAAAATGAGGAATGCGCAAATAAAGAAATAGAAGTAAAGAATAATTGGAATAATCGAAATATTAACCAATCGTAGGACGAAATTTCATTGCCATGATTTGAATCTGAACGAACTTTTCCGGCATAGGGTTGCCTTAAAGCTGGATCAAAACAATAAGATTACCATGTTTGGCGATAAATCACCGTTGCCTCGGATACTACATCTCACCCGGAGGTCTTGTGCACGCCAAATCTGTTGTGGCCTCAAATGTCTTCAAGTTGGCGTGGTGTGGAAGTTTGGAGAGTAGGGGGTCAGCTCAGGTATGACTTAGGGATGCGACATCGACTGCAAAACATCGATGTTGATAATACATCGCCCAAAGATCATCAATGTTTTTAAACATCGATGTTTTGAAACTTTTTTCCCCATTTCTTAAAACTGGTTTAGCAACGTCAAACATTAATGTTTGGTGTAGTATACTAGAGAGGGAGGAGAGATTTAATTGGTCATTTGCCATGTTTATTCATTTATAAGTAATACTTTTTTTAACTGTCAAAACAAAGTCTAAAATTAATAAGAACAAATAACAAATCCTTTAGTTTCAAATTGAATAGTATAAAAGAAAATAATATTTACAACAATTTTTGACATAGATACTTCTGAATATAAGTATAATTAGGTAGGTACATAACAATAATTATTGTTAGTTATTAATTATTTGTCAACTTATGGGAGGGTAAACATGACAAACTTATTTTTACTTACTGTAAGTGAAAAATATAGGGGCTAATAAATATTATATGTCCCAATATGTGTTACTTACAGTTTGTAAAAAAAGAAGTTTGTTAACTTTCTCCACCTTAAGCCGACTTCTTTTTTCACTAACTATCCCAACAGTTAGGAAAAAACTATTTCTAATGGTTCAGATGTCGCCTTCACTGACAAATACTTAGTTACACGGTTATTTTTCCTAATTTTTAACTATTGTACTTTTTTCATTCAAAAATAAAACATCGACGACTTAAAACATCGACAATGTTAAAACATTGATGTTTAACAAACATCGACTCCAATAAATCAATGGTAAATACATCGATGTTTCTAATAAAACATCGATGTTTTGAAAACATCGACATCGATGTCACATCCATAGTATGACTTCGTCATCTGACCGTGGTTCAAAATTACATGTTAACATTCGTTTCGTTCCCTTCCGGTTTGATCGCGGACTATCGCCAACAGCCCGTTGTGTTGCTCCAGTGTGACGTTCACTAAAATATCTACCTACCATATGCACTCTATCATACTTGAAGATTATCAAGCAACTGTAATAAAAAATTATAAATATCATAATTTTTTTTTATGGCGGCTAAAAATGTATAATCTTTGAAAGACAAAAGAAAAATCTATTTAAATCAACTAATAAATCAAGATTTTACACCGAACTTTTGAAAACATTTACAGTGATCTTGCAAAACTTGGAAAAAAAATGCTTGAGTTGGACAAAAGTTGAAAATTTTATAAATTTTGGCTTTTTCTAACAGTTTAAATTTAAAATACATACCATGGACAGCATGAATCAATCCTAAAACCAATCGTTTTCAAACATCTTTATAATGATTGAACTCTGCCAATTTATACATAACTCAACCTACTTACAACATTAAAATAGTCTGGAATTGTTCAGAACCAATGAAAAAAAGTTTCTATAAGAGCTGGGTGAAAAAAATAGGGTGGTGATATCTAGTTCCGTCACGTTTAATAACAAGTGAAAACTGAAAAAAAAAAAACATTCACACGAGAGTAATAATTCAAACCATCATTGTTTTTTCGCTTTATTACTATTATTATTGTTATTTTTCCGCCTCGGGCGGAAAGTTTCGCTAGGAAGTAGGCCATTTTTCTTCGTGAACCGAGATAAAAACTAAATAAATGATTTTTCTGCGAGTGGAAGTAAAAATGAAACAAAATCTTTCGTTGGTTACTGCAAACTAAAACCAATGTAGCTTGTTTTATAAGAACTTTGAGAAAATCGATAAGTAAACGTGCCGTAAACTTACTTTTTCAGAGTTTCAAAAATAAAAATAAAACCCAGGTGTACGTAAGTTATTTAAAATATTTGGCTTTCATCCAATGTTTTTGATAAATAATGTTTATGACCGCCTTTAAGGGTTCGAAAATGCGTATTCCAAAAAATTAGTTTTATTTCGGAATTTTAAAATATTACTCAAGTTTTTCAACTATTAATAAAGGCAGAAACTTCTCCCCTCTGTATTTATAGTTGGTTTGGGCCTTCATTTAAACTGTAACTCCCTTGTGATAGTTTTATAATATTAATAAAAATTTAAAAGTAAGATTTTAAAATATTCTGATATTTTAGTTTACAACTAAACTAGATGTAACCATTGAGACAAAAACACAAAGTACTCTAGAAATTACTCGTTTGTACACAAATGTTTTTTAGTAATGGTAAATAAGGAGTGAGAGTTGACTCATATATTTGATATGCATTCATTGTTCATGTATATTTAATCTCAAAATACTCAGAACAGTTTTTCAATTTATCCCACGACTCAAAAATACATCTCCCCGTCTCAGTAATAATCTCACCCAAAACTTCGATTGTACAGAACTCAATAATTCACTCTACTCACAGCCTCAAAAAACTACATTTCAATTAATAATTCCAAAATGAACCTATATAAAACTTGTTATTTCTGTGTGATCCCTCTTGAACATTCCATCTGGAATATTCCATGTAGAACATTCCATTTTTTTTTAAATAGACGGGCCTGTGTCGGGACATTGTCACTAGGTTTAAGGCAGCCGAGAAAACGTCAGTGAGGCCATATGCAGAGATGCCAACTACTATGAATTCTCCGTATTTTCTACGGTACTGAATCGTGTACTACGGATTATGGAATCAGTGATTTTTTTTCTACAGAAAAATTCAATTTTATTTATTTTTCACAACACATCAATTAGATTACTTATTTCTGTGTTTTTTTTTCATTATTATTATATTTTTTTGGTAAATGGGTGAAGAGTACTTAAATTTAACTATTAAATGGTTTTTATATATAATTCTTTCATACATAATTATTGGTTCTATATATGCGTTTTCATGCATGCTATACCTTACTAATTATAAATAATATAATGTGTTGCATATATGTTTCCAATTTATAATTAAATATTTATATTAATGATATATGCGTGTTATTAAAGACGATTTCTTAAATTTTTACTTGACTACTGAAAAATTCTTAAAATTACAGATTTTTTCCCTTTGGTACTACTGAAAACTTCCATCGCAGGTTGACATCTCTGCATATGGTGAATGAGAGTAAAAGAAATTCGTACTACACTGTTTTAATTTCACACATCAAATGTTCATCCCTCCCCACATATATTAAAATTAGTGCACTCGCTGTTGATGTTGAAGGCCATTGTTCATTAACGACTTCTATGGGTTGAATTCCGTCATTCGATTACAAAACGTTTGTCATCAGATTTGCTATATGCGTCGAACTGAGTAGTAGATGTACTTGGCGTACTCGTATCAGGTATGTTTTAACCTTGAAGGTGCGACGCCTCTACTTTCAAGAACCTTCTCCGAGCCCGTTGACACTCAGCATCAGATGTCCGGATCTTCTTGGATTACCCATCTCTTGGTCTTTCTTTCTGTTATCGCTTCTATATTTTTCTTGCGTTTATTAGCGTATGTTTGAACACTTCGAAATTTTTGCGAAACATTTTCCCACTTTGAATTCCAATATCTAAACAAGTATAAAATATTTAGTTGTTTTTTCTTTTGTTATTTATAAAGCGCAAGGAGACAAAACAAATGACACCTCAAACGTCGTGCTCACACAAAGGAGGCCGGAGCTAGACTAAATTATATGATTTCTTGTGTTTATATTATGCATACACTTGGACATTTCGAAATTTTGCTTAATTTCCACATTTTTAAATCTTATATCTAACAAGTATGAAAAATTTAGGTTTTATTTCTATTATTATTTATGAAGCGCAAAGAGAAGAAATAAAGGATACCTCAAACGCTGTGCTCACACAAAGGAGGGTTTAAAGGAGGCTCACTAAATTAATGAGAGCGGCAGTGCGCATTTTCGTGACTCAACTTTGCGCTGCGATTGCATCGGCAGCAATATCAATGAGCAATTATAGCATTGTTTATTTAATGCTCTTTTGAACACAATATCGTTCATTTATGTATCATTTATATTTTTCAAGTTATTAAATTTTTCGTACTTACATTTTTTATATGACATTCAAAAATTAAGCTTGGTACCCTGTTTCGAAATGCAAGACGTATTCTACATTAAAATGGGACTGTCTATATATAGCCACATAGACTACATTTTATTAAAAGACATCCAAAGGAAAATAATTTAAAAAAAAACAATAGTTTGTAAAAAAAAGTACAATTCTTCCATGGTATAAAGTATTTTAATTTTTAGTTATAACATGATGGTTTTCCTCTCACCATATTAATTGGCACACAGGGATTTAATTACATATTTATTATAAAATCAGTGAATTCTTTTCAATTTCTCGGTGAATAAAACATGTGAAAAAAGAGTAAAGTTTAATAAATTCATTTTTGTTCCAAGCTGTGCCATAAAATAATGTAATATTTATTTTCAATGGTTCAACTAAGAACCAAATTTATCGAACTCAATCAAATATACAACTGGAGTTATATTAAACGATGCAATATCTCGTTACATTATACCCATTTATGTGAAACAAGTTCTCCCTTTTCAAATGAATAACTATAAAAAAATATAGATTACACGTGATACGTTTCGAGTCTTTAAAGTAAAACGATTTGAAAAAGAGTAAACGTGAACGATTACACATTATCGTAATCTTACGAACTGAAACAAAATTAGTTTTTTCCATTTCTTTTCGATTACAAAACGGAAGATTGGGGCTGGAAATGTGAGTGCCTATGAATGAATCAGACTGTTTATGGTTCTCTTTCGTTATGTGGGCGTCTACAGCATGATAAACGGTGCTACAATCGGGGCGTAAGTATTTCCACAACTTCACAGGTTAACGGCCTGTAACAAGTTTAATTTCCTTCGAAGTATTTTAAGGGGTAAATGTGAAAAGTGTCGTGTCTTTTATGCATAATGTTCAAAGGTGCTCAATGGGTAAAAAAAGAGCAGTCATCTTAAAATGAATTTATTTTGAGAAAATTATTGAACGAATATGTTTATTAGAAAATAATGTCTCATGGCTTTTGGTTCTACCTTGTTTACAGTTTTCTAACAATTAACCTTCTTGGTTGTTGTCTTAAATAGGTTTCTCGTCATTAGCAAAACTGACCACATATCGATGGACGAGATAACTCGTCGAAACATTTGGGAGGTTAAAAACATAGTTCTTACACCATTTTTCTTTTAAACTAGGGGCTACATGCCTTGCACGGTCATGCTTGCCAACTCCAGCGATTGCTAATCAAGTTTTCATTGGTACGCTATCACAATAGCTTGGTTGTGTTGCGTTTTATGTAGCAAGGGCCAAATTTGTCCAAGGTGGGCCAAAGAACGTCAAGTGAATGGACATACAGATATAAAGAAAGTCTTTCTGTCACAGAGGAGAAAAACTCTCCCTTTGAGGAATCGAAACTTCTCCGCCTATAACTTTTATGCTGCTAACGGAGTGTGAAAATCCATTGAGACACGGCTACCCCGAAATTTTAAAATGAGTAACTAGTTAAACAAATATTGTTTGATAGTTTAGGTACGAAGCTTTCATATTGTAGATTTAATACATGTAGATATACAATACCCTACAATAATGGACCGGACAGCAAGATGTGATGGTAAAAGGGAAGGTACACGCTTTAATAGAGAGATGGTCCCCCACATGCCGCAATTACACTAGCAACCCTTCTAGGCATACTTTCAACAAGGTTTGGATACACAGCTATGGGTATTGGTGTCCATTACTGCTGTAAGAATGTCGCCAGCTCAGCTGTAGATTTCGGACGTGGTTCCCTGGTCCGTAGGCGTCGCTCTATCTCGTCTCACAAATGGGGTTTAGGTCGGGACTCTGAGCAGGCCAGGGAAGACATTTTACATCCATATCCTGAAACCTCTGCTTGACAGTAGCTGCAACAGGACATGGAGCGTTGTCGTCCTGGAAGTAATATTCGTCCATTTCATAAAATTACCAGTGCGTAGTAAGAACCTGATTGTCCAAAATGCTCATGTAGGCGTCGGCGTTCATTTTACCAGGCCATACCACGATAAACACCCCCAAACAAGTTGTCTTATTTTATGCAAATCCGCTGGTTGTATCCATTATTGTAGGGTTAATGTGTGTGCTACTTGGAAAACTTTTGGGCTTGTGATAGATTTCACTTTATCCAAAAATGGTTCATTTATACTACAGTCTTGGGAGGTAAAAGCCATAGCAATTATTTATCTATTCCTTAACATTTTGACGATAATATTTCATCTTTTCCAAATTTTTTAATCGGCTGCATCAAATTTATGGAAACATCGGAATATTCTGGTTATTTCAAAAGCACTTTCTGATCAATTTTTTTAAAAATTAATCCCAGCACCGAATTCCACAAATTCATGAAAATCATACTCGTTAATATCGACTTTCAATACCGTAACTTAAGCATAAACGTTCTATTTTCTAACTATTTGGATTTAATTGTTGCCAACTTTTCTCTAAGGATCCATTTCTAATTGATTACTCCTTCGTTCGTTATATTGTAATGTTAGGAAAAGTACAACTTAAATTCCTTTTTTAAATTCGAATTGAAGTAAGATTCTCAGCGGAGTCACGTGACGCGTTCGTCGTTGACAAACAAATGCAAATGCCTTTTCTTCGTGTCTTGCAAGAGAAATATATATATATACTAATTTCATTGAACATCATACACAAGTGGCCTTATGTAACTCTACTGATACTGATGACCAGAAAGACTAACATAGAAAAATATGTCAATTGCAAATCAGCATTGCAAACAACGTAAATAAAAAAATGTCTGTGTATGACAGTCTTTTTTCTGTCAAGCTTAATGCAGGTGACAGCAGTGTTTCTGTAGCTTAAATTATTCCCCCTGAACGTATTCAGAACATGGCGTCACTTGGTTTGTTTTCCAAACGCCATTTTAGCATTTCGCCAATAAAAATTCCAAAGTATAAATTCCGAATTGATATGCGACAGGTTTATTGGTCAACATCAGTTGAATTAAACGTTAAACGTGACAAAACGTCGCAATAAAATGCATTTTAAGATAGACCTATATCTATCAGATGACAGCATTTGGTTGAAATCTTAACTTTCTGTCTGATTTGTTTGTATAATACTGAAAATGAAACTCAGCGTGTAAAAATAAAATGTATTGTTTCAGTTGATTAAAATTTGAGCGTTCAACTGAATTCGTAATTTTAACAACTTTAATTGAATTCTGAACACAGATGGTGCCACAGTAGCCCAGTTGGAAAAGTAACGGATTAGTAATCGGAGGGTTGCGAGTTAGAAACATGATTCAGCCAAAGAACGTCGTGTACGCGGGGACTGGTGCAAGGTAAATATGTCGTGGCTTCGAAATGTACTCATGTTGGCGTGGTGTGGAAATTTGGAGAGTGGGGTGCTAGCTCGTGTGACCTCGTCATCTGACCGTGGTTCAAAATAGCGTGTTGGTATCCTCGATTTTTTTCCCTTCGGAATTGATCCCGAACAGTCACCAATAGCCCATTGTGTAGCTCCAGTGCGACGTTAACTAACTACCTGCCTACTGAGCATAGCTATATTTTATAAACTTCAGTATTGTTCGTATGCTTCATTGGAAAAACCAATAGCACTACGAAATTGTAGTAATTTTAATGTATGGTAGCAGCGAGGAGCACTTAACCCCTTTGCGGCTTTTTTCGAGTTATTTTTGAAATTCTTGGCGACGACCGTACAATCTTTTCACGCCAATTATTCAGCCCCAGCAACCGATGCCGACTCACCAGGAGATCCCTAAAATGTTTATTCATGAGGCGTTGAGAATGAATGGAAAGACGGGAGCAGTGAACCGTCATCTTTCGGGTCTCAACCCTGCGGAACCCTGCTGAGAAAATCTGCATTTCTTCTACGAGCAAGATAAAAATAAAAGAAAATTTCACGCATGCCCATTCATTTCTGATTCAGTTTACAATTGCACTGTGCTGTGGCGAGGACTTGAGAAATTCGTTGGGAGGCAGGGGCGTGTTCAGAGGTAGGGCCCGAGGCACCTGGCTGTCCCTCCCTGAAATGTTCCTGCGATATCAAAAATAAATGCAGAAGTTATCTTAACTTGAGTTTCGAAGTTTTACAAAACGCATAGGTAAAACGTACAAGTCAGTAAATCATCACAAATTAATTTAATGCTAAATGAACACTACATTGCGTGTATTTGTATATATTATAGTGTGTGTTTGCTCATTTTACGTTAAATTGGTCAAAGAAATGATAAATGGCCAAACTGATCATTTAGCATTGCAGCAATTCTATCTGTTGTTGAAGCTTCGGGTCTTCCACCTCTGGCTTTCTTAAGTACCAACACAAGTACTAATTGCATTATTTGATGTTGTCTATGCGTGTTGTCAACTGCTCAATAAGCGTCTTAGGTTAACAAGAAAATATAATTTGCTCATACGAAACAATCAACAACGATAAATAGTAAAAGTCAAATGGTTTCACGTTACTGCTTTCAAGAAAAAGATATCCTTAGAACTGCGAAATAAAATTTTAAATTAAAAGAAACGGCAGACGCACGTCCGATTTATATGTAACTTCGCTGCTGGGTATCAGCAGCGTTCGTAAGTGCTGAAATTTGCCTAAGAATGTTGCCTCAACGCAAACGAGCCCATTCATGTGTTGAGTGATTTTCGTGGAATGAGAAGGGATAGGACAATACAAGAAAAATAGTTTGGTTTCTACTCCATTCTCCTAGATGCAGGTAAGTAATCAAGGGGAGTGCTCATGGTGTTTGAGCACTCACCGAAATATATTTTATCATAGGGAATAATCAAAATATACATTGAAACTACAAGTTGAGAATCAGCGAAAATCAGTTTTACCTACACCTACACAATATGGACAAAAGTATCTGGACACTGCAGAAATTCGGAGGAGGTACCATCTTAGTGTGGGTTTCTCTCACCACAGCCTTGCAAGAGGCATAGCGAGCTATTTCTGCCCACTAGGGATGCGACATCGACCGCAAAACATCGATGTTCAAAATTAAAATATCGATGTTGATAAAACATCGTTCCAAATACATCGATGTTTTTAAACATCGATGTTTTTAAAATTCCGTGTATTTAAACTTTTTTCCCCATTTCTTAAAATTGGTTTAGCAACTAGGGATGCAACATCGATAGCAAAACATCGATGTTGAAAATGCATCGCCCCCAAACTATCGATGTTTTTAAAATTCATTCAATTCAAACTTTTTTCCTCATTTCTTAAAACTGGTTTAGCACCTAGTGATGCTACATCGACAGCAAAACATCGGTGTTCAAAATTGAAACATCGATGTTGATAATGCATCGCCCCCAAACTTTCGATGTTTTTAAAATTCAGTGCATTTAAATGTTTTACCCAATTTTTTATAACTGGTTTAGCAACTAGTGATGTGACATCAGCTCCAATACATCGATGTTTTTTATAAAACATCAATGTTTTGAAAACATAGACATCGACGTCGGATCCCTACTTTTCAGACCCTTCACCTTTGGTCACTTTGGTCTAAAAGTATGTTCAATTTGCTGATTATGAAAATTATGCCACTTGGTTATTTTTTAAATTTTTATAACGGTACTTTTTTCATTTAAAAATAAAACATCGACATCGTAAATACATCGACAAGTATAAACATCGATGTTACAAAAACATCGACCCCAATACATCAATGTTTTTTAAAAAACATCGATGTTTTGAAAACATTGACATCCTAATGCCCACACGTACAGAGAACTTGTGGAAAGTATGCCTAGACGTGCTGCAGCTGTAATACAAGAAAAAGGAGGGCCTACCCGTTACTAAATAGAATAATAAAGCACTTTTTCGGAAAAACATGATGTGTCCAAATATTTTCCCCACATAGTGTATATTCAGTGTGTGTTATGTGTTCACATTTACGCAGACAAAAAAAATCAGAGGCCGCTAATTTAAAAAAATGTTTCATAAATTTCATTTAAATCTTTAATAATAAGTAAATAATAATAAATAATAATTAAATATTATTTTTCATTGGCATTTTATTTCAAACATCTGAGTTTTTTAAAAGGAAGGCTTGTTGAGGTAAGCACATGAGCAGCCAATGTCTCAAGAAGGTCTTGTTCATGAAAATATACTTTTGTAATATACATTTGTAATGCGAATAATTACATACACACATGTGTATGCACATTTGTGCTTATTATCGCTCGCTTTTGCTGGGATCAATAGGTTCGGGCCCCTATTTTAAAAATCGAATATTTAAGGTTAAAAATCTGTTGATTTTGGACACAATGAGTGCTAGTGAAGTACAAATTCAAAAATTAAGAATAACTTCATAAGCCCCCAGAACTATTCACAATTCATTAAATTAAAACTGTTGTCATTTGCAGGAAACAATAAAAAAAACATTCCAGAAATATTATAAGCGAAATTCCAAAAATAACCAAGTAAAATTCAAAGAACGAGATCGAGCTACCAACGAAAATAATAGCTTCGCAATATTTAAAGATGCAATTGACGGGGCAACCCGTAATCGAATATGTTAGGAACGAAGACATTTTGAGTGGTAAACAATTTTTAAGTGGTTTTGCATAACCCTTAACATAAATCAATGATAACGCCAACTTTGGAAACGTTTCAAACCCTTGTCTAATGTGTTCCAAAGGCAAACATCGTTACTATATATCTTTAGCTACTTTGTTAGTAACCGTAACTAGTCTGATGCCATTAAATATTTTTCTTGTGGCCCTTGCATTTTCTTTTATCTTCAAGAGACTCCATCCTTTCGCTCTCACTATCTACTTTTTCCTCTTGTTTCTTGATGTACTGCTCTCGAGTTGCATTATATTACAGTCTCAGTTACTTTTGCTTTAATGGTCAGTATGATGGAGTAGAAACAATCCGTGCTTATCGAGATGCGGAAAAGGTATACTACCATAAATCAAAACGGACAGCACAAAAAGATGCATTGCCGTACAGCCTTCACGTTTCACTTTAACTGAACACAATTGTATTGATTCACAATCGACTCCAAGCCCTTGGGATGTGAAGTAAATAGCAGTAATAAATAATATAATCTGGAGAAGGTCATTTATATATGGCATTACAACATGCACGTTGAAAATAATGTCTTATTTTAGAAAAACAATGCGATACTTCTCAGAACATTAAATTATGCAATTTTTTCACATTCCTATTTCCTAACATCTAGAAAATTTGAAGTAGTTTTAATGAGGACTATAAAGTATTATTTTCCATTTCATTTCGTATATTAAAAACGATATAAACAAGTCAAATATAGTACCCCGGAATCGCTGCCTAAGTGATATAATGCTCATAGCGTTTGTTTGCCATCCAGGGTTCGAATCCCGGTTTTTAAAGGGTTGGGTATAGTTCTGTTTCGATCAACTGCACTTTATAAACTCGGTGCTCCTCACATAGCAATCAGTCGCCGAGTAGTGACGAAGGCCGAAGAGGCTAGTGGTGGGGCTTGGGGAAAATAATCTTGAGTTATTAGTAACCCCGAGAACCAATTTGTTCAAAAAATGAATTGATACAATTCCTATTAAAAACAGTCTGCTTATATATTATTTAGACACTAGACACAGTAGAATAAGGAGAACAAACTTCCTTGAAATTTAAGCATTTTAATTTCAACAGATAAAATTATATTCAATTATAACGAATTCATCAAATGTATGGATTTACAGTTTTACCTGAGACCGCGGTAGCCTGATTAAAAGAGTAGCGGATTAGGAACCGATAGGTAGTTAATGTCGCACTGGAGCAACACAACGCGCTATTGGAGATTATCCGGGATCTATCCCTAAGGAATGGATCTAAGAACAACGCAACTTATATATTATTTAGACACAGTAGAATAAGGAGAACAAACTTCCTTGAAATTTAAGCATTTTAATTTCAACAGATAAAATTATATTCAATTATAACGAATTCATCAAATGTATGGATTTACAGTTTTACCTGAGACCGCGGTAGCCTGATTAAAAGAGTAGCGGATTAGGAACCGATAGGTTGTTAATGTCGCACTGGAGCAACACAACGCGCTATTGGAGATTATCCGGGATCTATCCCTAAGGAATGGATCTAAGAACAACGCAACTTATATATTATTTAGACACTAGACACAGTAGAATAAGGAGAACAAACTTCCTTGAAATTTAAGCATTTTAATTTCAACAGATAAAATTATATTCAATTATAACGAATTCATCAAATGTATGGATTTACAGTTTTACCTGAGACCGCGGTAGCCTGATTAAAAGAGTAGCGGATTAGGAACCGATAGGTAGTTAATGTCGCACTGGAGCAACACAACGCGCTATTGGAGATTATCCGGGATCTATCCCTAAGGAATGGATCTAAGAACAACGCAACTTATATATTATTTAGACACTAGACACAGTAGAATAAGGAGAACAAACTTCCTTGAAATTTAAGCATTTTAATTTCAACAGATAAAATTATATTCAATTATAACGAATTCATCAAATGTATGGATTTACAGTTTTACCTGAGACCGCGGTAGCCTGATTAAAAGAGTAGCGGATTAGGAACCGATAGGTAGTTAATGTCGCACTGGAGCAACACAACGCGCTATTGGAGATTATCCGGGATCTATCCCTAAGGAATGGATCTAAGAACAACGCAACTTATATATTATTTAGACACTAGACACAGTAGAATAAGGAGAACAAACTTCCTTGAAATTTAAGCATTTTAATTTCAACAGATAAAATTATATTCAATTATAACGAATTCATCAAATGTATGGATTTACAGTTTTACCTGAGACCGCGGTAGCCTGATTAAAAGAGTAGCGGATTAGGAACCGATAGGTAGTTAATGTCGCACTGGAGCAACACAACGCGCTATTGGAGATTATCCGGGATCTATCCCTAAGGAATGGATCTAAGAACAACGCAACTTATATATTATTTAGACACTAGACACAGTAGAATAAGGAGAACAAACTTCCTTGAAATTTAAGCATTTTAATTTCAACAGATAAAATTATATTCAATTATAACGAATTCATCAAATGTATGGATTTACAGTTTTACCTGAGACCGCGGTAGCCTGATTAAAAGAGTAGCGGATTAGGAACCGATAGGTAGTTAATGTCGCACTGGAGCAACACAACGCGCTATTGGAGATTATCCGGGATCTATCCCTAAGGAATGGATCTAAGAACAACGCAACTTATATATTATTTAGACACTAGACACAGTAGAATAAGGAGAACAAACTTCCTTGAAATTTAAGCATTTTAATTTCAACAGATAAAATTATATTCAATTATAACGAATTCATCAAATGTATGGATTTACAGTTTTACCTGAGACCGCGGTAGCCTGATTAAAAGAGTAGCGGATTAGGAACCGATAGGTAGTTAATGTCGCACTGGAGCAACACAACGCGCTATTGGAGATTATCCGGGATCTATCCCTAAGGAATGGATCTAAGAACAACGCAACTTATATATTATTTAGACACTAGACACAGTAGAATAAGGAGAACAAACTTCCTTGAAATTTAAGCATTTTAATTTCAACAGATAAAATTATATTCAATTATAACGAATTCATCAAATGTATGGATTTACAGTTTTACCTGAGACCGCGGTAGCCTGATTAAAAGAGTAGCGGATTAGGAACCGATAGGTTGTTAATGTCGCACTGGAGCAACACAACGCGCTATTGGAGATTATCCGGGATCTATCCCTAAGGAATGGATCTAAGAACAACGCAACTTATATATTATTTAGACACTAGACACAGTAGAATAAGGAGAACAAACTTCCTTGAAATTTAAGCATTTTAATTTCAACAGATAAAATTATATTCAATTATAACGAATTCATCAAATGTATGGATTTACAGTTTTACCTGAGACCGCGGTAGCCTGATTAAAAGAGTAGCGGATTAGGAACCGATAGGTAGTTAATGTCGCACTGGAGCAACACAACGCGCTATTGGAGATTATCCGGGATCTATCCCTAAGGAATGGATCTAAGAACAACGCAACTTATATATTATTTAGACACTAGACACAGTAGAATAAGGAGAACAAACTTCCTTGAAATTTAAGCATTTTAATTTCAACAGATAAAATTATATTCAATTATAACGAATTCATCAAATGTATGGATTTACAGTTTTACCTGAGACCGCGGTAGCCTGATTAAAAGAGTAGCGGATTAGGAACCGATAGGTTGTTAATGTCGCACTGGAGCAACACAACGCGCTATTGGAGATTATCCGGGATCTATCCCTAAGGAATGGATCTAAGAACAACGCAACTTATATATTATTTAGACACTAGACACAGTAGAATAAGGAGAACAAACTTCCTTGAAATTTAAGCATTTTAATTTCAACAGATAAAATTATATTCAATTATAACGAATTCATCAAATGTATGGATTTACAGTTTTACCTGAGACCGCGGTAGCCTGATTAAAAGAGTAGCGGATTAGGAACCGATAGGTAGTTAATGTCGCACTGGAGCAACACAACGCGCTATTGGAGATTATCCGGGATCTATCCCTAAGGAATGGATCTAAGAACAACGCAACTTATATATTATTTAGACACTAGACACAGTAGAATAAGGAGAACAAACTTCCTTGAAATTTAAGCATTTTAATTTCAACAGATAAAATTATATTCAATTATAACGAATTCATCAAATGTATGGATTTACAGTTTTACCTGAGACCGCGGTAGCCTGATTAAAAGAGTAGCGGATTAGGAACCGATAGGTAGTTAATGTCGCACTGGAGCAACACAACGCGCTATTGGAGATTATCCGGGATCTATCCCTAAGGAATGGATCTAAGAACAACGCAACTTATATATTATTTAGACACTAGACACAGTAGAATAAGGAGAACAAACTTCCTTGCAATTTAAGCATTTTAATTTCAACAGATAAAATTATATTCAATTATAACGAATTCATCAAATGTATGGATTTACAGTTTTACCTGAGACCGCGGTAGCCTGATTAAAAGAGTAGCGGATTAGGAACCGATAGGTTGTTAATGTCGCACTGGAGCAACACAACGCGCTATTGGAGATTATCCGGGATCTATCCCTAAGGAATGGATCTAAGAACAACGCAACTTATATATTATTTAGACACTAGACACAGTAGAATAAGGAGAACAAACTTCCTTGAAATTTAAGCATTTTAATTTCAACAGATAAAATTATATTCAATTATAACGAATTCATCAAATGTATGGATTTACAGTTTTACCTGAGACCGCGGTAGCCTGATTAAAAGAGTAGCGGATTAGGAACCGATAGGTTGTTAATGTCGCACTGGAGCAACACAACGCGCTATTGGAGATTATCCGGGATCTATCCCTAAGGAATGGATCTAAGAACAACGCAACTTATATATTATTTAGACACTAGACACAGTAGAATAAGGAGAACAAACTTCCTTGAAATTTAAGCATTTTAATTTCAACAGATAAAATTATATTCAATTATAACGAATTCATCAAATGTATGGATTTACAGTTTTACCTGAGACCGCGGTAGCCTGATTAAAAGAGTAGCGGATTAGGAACCGATAGGTAGTTAATGTCGCACTGGAGCAACACAACGCGCTATTGGAGATTATCCGGGATCTATCCCTAAGGAATGGATCTAAGAACAACGCAACTTATATATTATTTAGACACTAGACACAGTAGAATAAGGAGAACAAACTTCCTTGAAATTTAAGCATTTTAATTTCAACAGATAAAATTATATTCAATTATAACGAATTCATCAAATGTATGGATTTACAGTTTTACCTGAGACCGCGGTAGCCTGATTAAAAGAGTAGCGGATTAGGAACCGATAGGTAGTTAATGTCGCACTGGAGCAACACAACGCGCTATTGGAGATTATCCGGGATCTATCCCTAAGGAATGGATCTAAGAACAACGCAACTTATATATTATTTAGACACTAGACACAGTAGAATAAGGAGAACAAACTTCCTTGAAATTTAAGCATTTTAATTTCAACAGATAAAATTATATTCAATTATAACGAATTCATCAAATGTATGGATTTACAGTTTTACCTGAGACCGCGGTAGCCTGATTAAAAGAGTAGCGGATTAGGAACCGATAGGTAGTTAATGTCGCACTGGAGCAACACAACGCGCTATTGGAGATTATCCGGGATCTATCCCTAAGGAATGGATCTAAGAACAACGCAACTTATATATTATTTAGACACTAGACACAGTAGAATAAGGAGAACAAACTTCCTTGAAATTTAAGCATTTTAATTTCAACAGATAAAATTATATTCAATTATAACGAATTCATCAAATGTATGGATTTACAGTTTTACCTGAGACCGCGGTAGCCTGATTAAAAGAGTAGCGGATTAGGAACCGATAGGTAGTTAATGTCGCACTGGAGCAACACAACGCGCTATTGGAGATTATCCGGGATCTATCCCTAAGGAATGGATCTAAGAACAACGCAACTTATATATTATTTAGACACTAGACACAGTAGAATAAGGAGAACAAACTTCCTTGAAATTTAAGCATTTTAATTTCAACAGATAAAATTATATTCAATTATAACGAATTCATCAAATGTATGGATTTACAGTTTTACCTGAGATCGCGGTAGCCTGATTAAAAGAGTAGCGGATTAGGAACCGATAGGTAGTTAATGTCGCACTGGAGCAACACAACGCGCTATTGGAGATTATCCGGGATCTATCCCTAAGGAATGGATCTAAGAACAACGCAACTTATATATTATTTAGACACTAGACACAGTAGAATAAGGAGAACAAACTTCCTTGAAATTTAAGCATTTTAATTTCAACAGATAAAATTATATTCAATTATAACGAATTCATCAAATGTATGGATTTACAGTTTTACCTGAGACCGCGGTAGCCTGATTAAAAGAGTAGCGGATTAGGAACCGATAGGTTGTTAATGTCGCACTGGAGCAACACAACGCGCTATTGGAGATTATCCGGGATCTATCCCTAAGGAATGGATCTAAGAACAACGCAACTTATATATTATTTAGACACTAGACACAGTAGAATAAGGAGAACAAACTTCCTTGAAATTTAAGCATTTTAATTTCAACAGATAAAATTATATTCAATTATAACGAATTCATCAAATGTATGGATTTACAGTTTTACCTGAGACCGCGGTAGCCTGATTAAAAGAGTAGCGGATTAGGAACCGATAGGTAGTTAATGTCGCACTGGAGCAACACAACGCGCTATTGGAGATTATCCGGGATCTATCCCTAAGGAATGGATCTAAGAACAACGCAACTTATATATTATTTAGACACTAGACACAGTAGAATAAGGAGAACAAACTTCCTTGAAATTTAAGCATTTTAATTTCAACAGATAAAATTATATTCAATTATAACGAATTCATCAAATGTATGGATTTACAGTTTTACCTGAGACCGCGGTAGCCTGATTAAAAGAGTAGCGGATTAGGAACCGATAGGTTGTTAATGTCGCACTGGAGCAACACAACGCGCTATTGGAGATTATCCGGGATCTATCCCTAAGGAATGGATCTAAGAACAACGCAACTTATATATTATTTAGACACTAGACACAGTAGAATAAGGAGAACAAACTTCCTTGAAATTTAAGCATTTTAATTTCAACAGATAAAATTATATTCAATTATAACGAATTCATCAAATGTATGGATTTACAGTTTTACCTGAGACCGCGGTAGCCTGATTAAAAGAGTAGCGGATTAGGAACCGATAGGTAGTTAATGTCGCACTGGAGCAACACAACGCGCTATTGGAGATTATCCGGGATCTATCCCTAAGGAATGGATCTAAGAACAACGCAACTTATATATTATTTAGACACTAGACACAGTAGAATAAGGAGAACAAACTTCCTTGAAATTTAAGCATTTTAATTTCAACAGATAAAATTATATTCAATTATAACGAATTCATCAAATGTATGGATTTACAGTTTTACCTGAGACCGCGGTAGCCTGATTAAAAGAGTAGCGGATTAGGAACCGATAGGTAGTTAATGTCGCACTGGAGCAACACAACGCGCTATTGGAGATTATCCGGGATCTATCCCTAAGGAATGGATCTAAGAACAACGCAACTTATATATTATTTAGACACTAGACACAGTAGAATAAGGAGAACAAACTTCCTTGAAATTTAAGCATTTTAATTTCAACAGATAAAATTATATTCAATTATAACGAATTCATCAAATGTATGGATTTACAGTTTTACCTGAGACCGCGGTAGCCTGATTAAAAGAGTAGCGGATTAGGAACCGATAGGTTGTTAATGTCGCACTGGAGCAACACAACGCGCTATTGGAGATTATCCGGGATCTATCCCTAAGGAATGGATCTAAGAACAACGCAACTTATATATTATTTAGACACTAGACACAGTAGAATAAGGAGAACAAACTTCCTTGAAATTTAAGCATTTTAATTTCAACAGATAAAATTATATTCAATTATAACGAATTCATCAAATGTATGGATTTACAGTTTTACCTGAGACCGCGGTAGCCTGATTAAAAGAGTAGCGGATTAGGAACCGATAGGTAGTTAATGTCGCACTGGAGCAACACAACGCGCTATTGGAGATTATCCGGGATCTATCCCTAAGGAATGGATCTAAGAACAACGCAACTTATATATTATTTAGACACTAGACACAGTAGAATAAGGAGAACAAACTTCCTTGAAATTTAAGCATTTTAATTTCAACAGATAAAATTATATTCAATTATAACGAATTCATCAAATGTATGGATTTACAGTTTTACCTGAGACCGCGGTAGCCTGATTAAAAGAGTAGCGGATTAGGAACCGATAGGTAGTTAATGTCGCACTGGAGCAACACAACGCGCTATTGGAGATTATCCGGGATCTATCCCTAAGGAATGGATCTAAGAACAACGCAACTTATATATTATTTAGACACTAGACACAGTAGAATAAGGAGAACAAACTTCCTTGAAATTTAAGCATTTTAATTTCAACAGATAAAATTATATTCAATTATAACGAATTCATCAAATGTATGGATTTACAGTTTTACCTGAGACCGCGGTAGCCTGATTAAAAGAGTAGCGGATTAGGAACCGATAGGTAGTTAATGTCGCACTGGAGCAACACAACGCGCTATTGGAGATTATCCGGGATCTATCCCTAAGGAATGGATCTAAGAACAACGCAACTTATATATTATTTAGACACTAGACACAGTAGAATAAGGAGAACAAACTTCCTTGAAATTTAAGCATTTTAATTTCAACAGATAAAATTATATTCAATTATAACGAATTCATCAAATGTATGGATTTACAGTTTTACCTGAGACCGCGGTAGCCTGATTAAAAGAGTAGCGGATTAGGAACCGATAGGTAGTTAATGTCGCACTGGAGCAACACAACGCGCTATTGGAGATTATCCGGGATCTATCCCTAAGGAATGGATCTAAGAACAACGCAACTTATATATTATTTAGACACTAGACACAGTAGAATAAGGAGAACAAACTTCCTTGAAATTTAAGCATTTTAATTTCAACAGATAAAATTATATTCAATTATAACGAATTCATCAAATGTATGGATTTACAGTTTTACCTGAGACCGCGGTAGCCTGATTAAAAGAGTAGCGGATTAGGAACCGATAGGTAGTTAATGTCGCACTGGAGCAACACAACGCGCTATTGGAGATTATCCGGGATCTATCCCTAAGGAATGGATCTAAGAACAACGCAACTTATATATTATTTAGACACTAGACACAGTAGAATAAGGAGAACAAACTTCCTTGAAATTTAAGCATTTTAATTTCAACAGATAAAATTATATTCAATTATAACGAATTCATCAAATGTATGGATTTACAGTTTTACCTGAGACCGCGGTAGCCTGATTAAAAGAGTAGCGGATTAGGAACCGATAGGTAGTTAATGTCGCACTGGAGCAACACAACGCGCTATTGGAGATTATCCGGGATCTATCCCTAAGGAATGGATCTAAGAACAACGCAACTTATATATTATTTAGACACTAGACACAGTAGAATAAGGAGAACAAACTTCCTTGAAATTTAAGCATTTTAATTTCAACAGATAAAATTATATTCAATTATAACGAATTCATCAAATGTATGGATTTACAGTTTTACCTGAGACCGCGGTAGCCTGATTAAAAGAGTAGCGGATTAGGAACCGATAGGTTGTTAATGTCGCACTGGAGCAACACAACGCGCTATTGGAGATTATCCGGGATCTATCCCTAAGGAATGGATCTAAGAACAACGCAACTTATATATTATTTAGACACTAGACACAGTAGAATAAGGAGAACAAACTTCCTTGAAATTTAAGCATTTTAATTTCAACAGATAAAATTATATTCAATTATAACGAATTCATCAAATGTATGGATTTACAGTTTTACCTGAGACCGCGGTAGCCTGATTAAAAGAGTAGCGGATTAGGAACCGATAGGTAGTTAATGTCGCACTGGAGCAACACAACGCGCTATTGGAGATTATCCGGGATCTATCCCTAAGGAATGGATCTAAGAACAACGCAACTTATATATTATTTAGACACTAGACACAGTAGAATAAGGAGAACAAACTTCCTTGAAATTTAAGCATTTTAATTTCAACAGATAAAATTATATTCAATTATAACGAATTCATCAAATGTATGGATTTACAGTTTTACCTGAGACCGCGGTAGCCTGATTAAAAGAGTAGCGGATTAGGAACCGATAGGTAGTTAATGTCGCACTGGAGCAACACAACGCGCTATTGGAGATTATCCGGGATCTATCCGTAAGGAATGGATCTAAGAACAACGCAACTTATATATTATTTAGACACTAGACACAGTAGAATAAGGAGAACAAACTTCCTTGAAATTTAAGCATTTTAATTTCAACAGATAAAATTATATTCAATTATAACGAATTCATCAAATGTATGGATTTACAGTTTTACCTGAGACCGCGGTAGCCTGATTAAAAGAGTAGCGGATTAGGAACCGATAGGTAGTTAATGTCGCACTGGAGCAACACAACGCGCTATTGGAGATTATCCGGGATCTATCCCTAAGGAATGGATCTAAGAACAACGCAACTTATATATTATTTAGACACTAGACACAGTAGAATAAGGAGAACAAACTTCCTTGAAATTTAAGCATTTTAATTTCAACAGATAAAATTATATTCAATTATAACGAATTCATCAAATGTATGGATTTACAGTTTTACCTGAGACCGCGGTAGCCTGATTAAAAGAGTAGCGGATTAGGAACCGATAGGTAGTTAATGTCGCACTGGAGCAACACAACGCGCTATTGGAGATTATCCGGGATCTATCCCTAAGGAATGGATCTAAGAACAACGCAACTTATATATTATTTAGACACTAGACACAGTAGAATAAGGAGAACAAACTTCCTTGAAATTTAAGCATTTTAATTTCAACAGATAAAATTATATTCAATTATAACGAATTCATCAAATGTATGGATTTACAGTTTTACCTGAGACCGCGGTAGCCTGATTAAAAGAGTAGCGGATTAGGAACTGATAGGTTGTTAATGTCGCACTGGAGCAACACAACGCGCTATTGGAGATTATCCGGGATCTATCCCTAAGGAATGGATCTAAGAACAACGCAACTTATATATTATTTAGACACTAGACACAGTAGAATAAGGAGAACAAACTTCCTTGAAATTTAAGCATTTTAATTTCAACAGATAAAATTATATTCAATTATAACGAATTCATCAAATGTATGGATTTACAGTTTTACCTGAGACCGCGGTAGCCTGATTAAAAGAGTAGCGGATTAGGAACCGATAGGTAGTTAATGTCGCACTGGAGCAACACAACGCGCTATTGGAGATTATCCGGGATCTATCCCTAAGGAATGGATCTAAGAACAACGCAACTTATATATTATTTAGACACTAGACACAGTAGAATAAGGAGAACAAACTTCCTTGAAATTTAAGCATTTTAATTTCAACAGATAAAATTATATTCAATTATAACGAATTCATCAAATGTATGGATTTACAGTTTTACCTGAGACCGCGGTAGCCTGATTAAAAGAGTAGCGGATTAGGAACCGATAGGTTGTTAATGTCGCACTGGAGCAACACAACGCGCTATTGGAGATTATCCGGGATCTATCCCTAAGGAATGGATCTAAGAACAACGCAACTTATATATTATTTAGACACTAGACACAGTAGAATAAGGAGAACAAACTTCCTTGAAATTTAAGCATTTTAATTTCAACAGATAAAATTATATTCAATTATAACGAATTCATCAAATGTATGGATTTACAGTTTTACCTGAGACCGCGGTAGCCTGATTAAAAGAGTAGCGGATTAGGAACCGATAGGTAGTTAATGTCGCACTGGAGCAACACAACGCGCTATTGGAGATTATCCGGGATCTATCCCTAAGGAATGGATCTAAGAACAACGCAACTTATATATTATTTAGACACTAGACACAGTAGAATAAGGAGAACAAACTTCCTTGAAATTTAAGCATTTTAATTTCAACAGATAAAATTATATTCAATTATAACGAATTCATCAAATGTATGGATTTACAGTTTTACCTGAGACCGCGGTAGCCTGATTAAAAGAGTAGCGGATTAGGAACCGATAGGTAGTTAATGTCGCACTGGAGCAACACAACGCGCTATTGGAGATTATCCGGGATCTATCCCTAAGGAATGGATCTAAGAACAACGCAACTTATATATTATTTAGACACTAGACACAGTAGAATAAGGAGAACAAACTTCCTTGAAATTTAAGCATTTTAATTTCAACAGATAAAATTATATTCAATTATAACGAATTCATCAAATGTATGGATTTACAGTTTTACCTGAGACCGCGGTAGCCTGATTAAAAGAGTAGCGGATTAGGAACCGATAGGTAGTTAATGTCGCACTGGAGCAACACAACGCGCTATTGGAGATTATCCGGGATCTATCCCTAAGGAATGGATCTAAGAACAACGCAACTTATATATTATTTAGACACTAGACACAGTAGAATAAGGAGAACAAACTTCCTTGAAATTTAAGCATTTTAATTTCAACAGATAAAATTATATTCAATTATAACGAATTCATCAAATGTATGGATTTACAGTTTTACCTGAGACCGCGGTAGCCTGATTAAAAGAGTAGCGGATTAGGAACCGATAGGTAGTTAATGTCGCACTGGAGCAACACAACGCGCTATTGGAGATTATCCGGGATCTATCCCTAAGGAATGGATCTAAGAACAACGCAACTTATATATTATTTAGACACTAGACACAGTAGAATAAGGAGAACAAACTTCCTTGAAATTTAAGCATTTTAATTTCAACAGATAAAATTATATTCAATTATAACGAATTCATCAAATGTATGGATTTACAGTTTTACCTGAGACCGCGGTAGCCTGATTAAAAGAGTAGCGGATTAGGAACCGATAGGTAGTTAATGTCGCACTGGAGCAACACAACGCGCTATTGGAGATTATCCGGGATCTATCCCTAAGGAATGGATCTAAGAACAACGCAACTTATATATTATTTAGACACTAGACACAGTAGAATAAGGAGAACAAACTTCCTTGAAATTTAAGCATTTTAATTTCAACAGATAAAATTATATTCAATTATAACGAATTCATCAAATGTATGGATTTACAGTTTTACCTGAGACCGCGGTAGCCTGATTAAAAGAGTAGCGGATTAGGAACCGATAGGTAGTTAATGTCGCACTGGAGCAACACAACGCGCTATTGGAGATTATCCGGGATCTATCCCTAAGGAATGGATCTAAGAACAACGCAACTTATATATTATTTAGACACTAGACACAGTAGAATAAGGAGAACAAACTTCCTTGAAATTTAAGCATTTTAATTTCAACAGATAAAATTATATTCAATTATAACGAATTCATCAAATGTATGGATTTACAGTTTTACCTGAGACCGCGGTAGCCTGATTAAAAGAGTAGCGGATTAGGAACCGATAGGTAGTTAATGTCGCACTGGAGCAACACAACGCGCTATTGGAGATTATCCGGGATCTATCCCTAAGGAATGGATCTAAGAACAACGCAACTTATATATTATTTAGACACTAGACACAGTAGAATAAGGAGAACAAACTTCCTTGAAATTTAAGCATTTTAATTTCAACAGATAAAATTATATTCAATTATAACGAATTCATCAAATGTATGGATTTACAGTTTTACCTGAGACCGCGGTAGCCTGATTAAAAGAGTAGCGGATTAGGAACCGATAGGTAGTTAATGTCGCACTGGAGCAACACAACGCGCTATTGGAGATTATCCGGGATCTATCCCTAAGGAATGGATCTAAGAACAACGCAACTTATATATTATTTAGACACTAGACACAGTAGAATAAGGAGAACAAACTTCCTTGAAATTTAAGCATTTTAATTTCAACAGATAAAATTATATTCAATTATAACGAATTCATCAAATGTATGGATTTACAGTTTTACCTGAGACCGCGGTAGCCTGATTAAAAGAGTAGCGGATTAGGAACCGATAGGTAGTTAATGTCGCACTGGAGCAACACAACGCGCTATTGGAGATTATCCGGGATCTATCCCTAAGGAATGGATCTAAGAACAACGCAACTTATATATTATTTAGACACTAGACACAGTAGAATAAGGAGAACAAACTTCCTTGAAATTTAAGCATTTTAATTTCAACAGATAAAATTATATTCAATTATAACGAATTCATCAAATGTATGGATTTACAGTTTTACCTGAGACCGCGGTAGCCTGATTAAAAGAGTAGCGGATTAGGAACCGATAGGTAGTTAATGTCGCACTGGAGCAACACAACGCGCTATTGGAGATTATCCGGGATCTATCCCTAAGGAATGGATCTAAGAACAACGCAACTTATATATTATTTAGACACTAGACACAGTAGAATAAGGAGAACAAACTTCCTTGAAATTTAAGCATTTTAATTTCAACAGATAAAATTATATTCAATTATAACGAATTCATCAAATGTATGGATTTACAGTTTTACCTGAGACCGCGGTAGCCTGATTAAAAGAGTAGCGGATTAGGAACCGATAGGTAGTTAATGTCGCACTGGAGCAACACAACGCGCTATTGGAGATTATCCGGGATCTATCCCTAAGGAATGGATCTAAGAACAACGCAACTTATATATTATTTAGACACTAGACACAGTAGAATAAGGAGAACAAACTTTCTTGAAATTTAAGCATTTTAATTTCAACAGATAAAATTATATTCAATTATAACGAATTCATCAAATGTATGGATTTACAGTTTTACCTGAGACCGCGGTAGCCTGATTAAAAGAGTAGCGGATTAGGAACCGATAGGTAGTTAATGTCGCACTGGAGCAACACAACGCGCTATTAGAGATTATCCGGGATCTATCCCTAAGGAATGGATCTAAGAACAACGCATCGGAATTTTGAACCACTGTCAGATGACGAGAACAACACCTGAGGTGGCACCCCACTCTCCAAACTTCCACATCATGCCAACGTGAAGACATTTGAGACCACGTTAGCAGAAAGTGCTTAAAATTACGACGTGCGTCGCAGAACAAAGTCTTTGCAGAGCAATTTATCGTTAATTTTATCAAAATATTGGCCTTTTTTTAATCATAGGTGACGATGTTCTGCAGTGCAAAGCGCGCTCCTTGCCGCATCCTTTCTTCTTCTCTAGCTACGGAACAACCTTCCTACACTGCGTCAAATTACCACAAATACTTTATAAATAACATATCTATGTGTCAATGACAAAAAAAAATTTAACTTCAAAAGTTATCAACAGAATTGCAAATTCTAAAATATGCCTTGGTTTTAAATAAAATAAGTACATTCATTTTGATGTTTTATTATAAATATGTAATACATATTCAGCCGATAATTGTGTTTTAAGAGTGTTTTTAATTTTACTGCAGTTGTCAAAATTCGGAATGAAATTCAAAATTCCAGAACAATTGCAACTGCTTTGATTTGTGTTGCAGCGCACTGAATATAATTCTGCACCTGGGTTTGAGTCTACGACAGATTTAACGTGAACTCCGTGTACGCGACGGTCTTTGGTGAACTTAGTTTCGAACTTGAAACCTTAAGGTTGATAATCCGTTTCTCATCCAACTGGGCTACTACTGCCCGATTAGCCCCTTGCGACCTCAAAAATCGATTCAACCAGACCGCTGTTGGCGTGGGGGCTGGTGCACGTTAAAACTATCGTTGCCTCAAATTTCCTCACTTAGGCGTGATATGGAAGTTTGGAGAATGGGGTGCCAGTTCAGGTGTAAACCTCGTCATCTGATCGTGGTTTAAAACTGTGAGGTGTTGTCCTCGGAATTTTTCCTTCAGGATTGATCACGGATAGTCATCAATAGTCCATTGTGTTGCTGTAAAGCAATGGTAATTTAACTACCTAAATACTTATACATTTAATCTCTCTGCCATTAGGGAAAAGCGAATCCAATATTACTCAAAATTGTAAATGAGTGTAATGTACTTATGCGCTATAATTTATATTTATTCTTCAAGTCAAAAAGCTGTATTAGTTTTAATATTCGGAAGCAGGTTTGCTGGGTCAAAGACTACAATTTTGATACAATTGAAAATAAATTTTCCAATTTTTTTTTCTATTCCAGTACATTTGTAGAAGAACAAATGTCACTTTTACAAGAGAATGTTTGATAAGACGTTCTTTTTTTTTACTTTTAATACAGTGTACCAAAACATACATTCTAATGATTTGATTATTTCATAAGGTCTTAACAGGTGGACATAAGCTCTTTTTCTGTTATAGCTTTTATTACACTGAAGTGATTTGTGGACAGAACACAAAATATGCAAATTTGGACATTGGCTCTTTTCTACCAAGATACAAATTGTGTCTCATAAAAGGCAAAAACAAATTTTTTTACCATAATTATTGATTCATTTAGCTTAATTTCTCTTGAAAGTTTTTCGTTTATTTTCTAGAACTTTAAATGACTACAGAACGAAATAATTGCTCTATAAAAAGATAGTAAGGTAGTTTTATTTACGTTTCAATGGAGAAACACAGCTAGCTATTGCAAAGGGTCCGAGATAAATCCCGAAGGAAAAGACCCGAGGTCAATACCTCATAACTTTGAATCTTCAGATGACGAGGCTCTACAAATGATCTGGTTTCTAAACTCTCGAAACTTTCACACCACACTAATCGGGATATTTAATATTACGATGGATTTAACGTGCACCTGCCCCACTTACACGACGGTCTTTGGTTGGAGCGCTAATCCACGACTCAACCTACAAGACTAACGTTTAGTTTAAGTCGGAGTGGAACAACACATGGCAATGGTACGGGATCAAACCCGAAAGTGAACACTTTGTAATTTTGAAGCACTGTCAGATGAAGAGGTCAAGACCTGAGCTGACACGCCACAATCCAGCCTTCCACACCACGCCAACGTTTATAGATTGATTGAAAAGAACCTCATAAGGAAGAAAGAACATAAATTGAAAAGATACCTAGCAAAGATGCCTGAGCATTGGCGCCTAACAAAAGCGTGGTCTATCGTTCATTTGCATGTATATACCACTCAGGTAGTGATAGTTGGATTTCTCACAGGCCACTATCACCTAAGAAAACACCTTCATAGGATGGGAATCTTTAAAGAAGAACCTCTATGCAGGAAATGCAATATGGTGGAGGAAACTGCTCACCACATACTTTTTGAATGCGAAGCTCTGCTTCACATAAGGCACTCAGGTCTAGATCTTGGAACAGAACTTGATACAATTCACGAAGAACCTGTCAAAAGCCTTTTGGCCTTTCTTAAGGAATCTGGCTTTCTCTGACAGGAGTATCGAAAAACAATGGGGTTCGAGGCAATATTCCCTAGTGGAATCAGCACCTTGGGCTTTCCTGACCTCCCCACTCTATATGAATATGAATATGAAAAATACCACTCAGGTTATACATGCAAATGGTATGTAATTCATTACCAAGTATCCCTCGATTCTGCAATGCAATTGCTAACGCTGTATACCATTTAACACTTGACTTCCAATAGCATTAGTGATGATGAATTATGGATTACTGAGAAGCACCAATGCGAGAACATCAATAAATTATCAAGCTTTCTGATTGCATATTTGAGTGACATTCCTTCCAACTTAGTTTGATAACTGGTTTCTACTCATTCCTTCAGAGTTAAAACTAGACAAATAGTGACAGCAGAATCAGACTTCAGCAGTCACTAATACATTAAAATAAACTCTTTGTGGCTATTATCCCAACATACAAGCGTGTTCCATCTCAATTTCATGGTCAATCAAGGTTACACTACAACGCCGATATAGTGGGCTTTACAAAAACAGGTGTTTCAAAATAGCGATAACCGGTTACTCCTCCAACTCTTGTGATTAGAATACAAACTACTTTTCAAGCTATTTATATGAGGTTAAAACCGTATGTGTAGGACGGAGAATCGCCGCACAGTTTACTTATCTCAGCATGGATAACGTTTGCAAGTATCTTATAATAACTCAACGTGTCGCGTTGAACTTTTATGGTGATTGCAGAAATAGTGAAATACTGATGCTTTGTTAAAACATTTTAAACTTTAAGCTGAAGTACTTGGATTTGCACTTGACTTGGAATAAAATTATATGCACTGTAAAAAAATAATATAATTTCACCTAACAGGTCAATTGATTGATTTGTTCGAACAAAATACATTTTTGAACTTAATTCTAAAATAATTATTCACAAATCTATATGAATGTTACGAAAGTTCTAAAAATTTCTCTTAGGTTTACGAATGAATGAAAAAATTACATAATTATAGAATTCGATTTTTATAAAAGTAGAACAATAAAGTACTCATTTCTCGATAGCGGCCGTGGTAACCGTGGTAGAGCAGACGATTAGTAACCGGAAGGTTGCGATTTCGAAACTCCGCCCAACCGAAGACCGTCATTTACGTGAGGGCTGGTGCATGTTAAATCCTTCGTGATCTCAAATGTTCTCACGTTTGCGTGGTATGGAAGTTTGGAAAGTAGGATGCCATCTCAGGTGTTGAGGTCATATTTCACATGATAAATTTAGGTGAATGTGAAAAATTAATTTATAAGAATTTATTGAAGCTATTTCTAATTTATTATACAAGTACATGCATTCTCTTCAAATTTTTTATTTGAACGTAAACGAAATTACATGGTATATTTACAATTTAATATTAATATCGTTATGAACAAAAGTTTAATTAGTAATAATGCGGTGTCAAAACAAAAATTACAGTCTTAGTGGGTCAGACCTTAAGTTTTAGCCAGTTGAAATAAAATCGTTATAAATTGTACAAATTTCTTTGAGTACAAATTGTACAAAATCATTATAAATTGTAAAAATTTCTTTGTGTATAAATTGTACAAAATCATTATAATTGTACAAAATTCTCGTTAGGTATAATTTTTATAAAAGTAGTTGTTTTAAAGAAATAAACGAAAGCAGTCCACTGTTGAAGGATACTCAGACTATCATATCACGGAACGTGACTGATAAATGGATGCTACGGATTTAACAACGGACTAGTCGCATTACAGATAAATTATAGGAATACTATATCAGCTAAATGTATATTTGAGTAGTTATAAAGCAAACTTTTATCAATCGGCATTTTCATGACGCCATCTATATTTTCAGAGTAAAGAATAAAAGTGCAGAAGAAGCGCATAAGAAAACACAGTAGTCCTAGAAAAATACTATAATTGAAAATCTCACAACCTATGTTTTTAAATTTCAGATAATAATTACTTTAATTCAAAGATTAAAAAAAGGAATTGTTTTGCATCCGGAAAAATTAATATAGTTTTTTGCTCCTTGAAAGTGATCCACAGAACTAAAAACTAATAGAAAAAAAAAACTCGTAAAAAATTTTAATTTTTATGAAACCTGGAGTGAATGAACAATACTGGACCCAATTTCAAAAGTTACAATTTGTAAAATCAGTATTTATTTTAACTAGTATCTATACACTCTGTGTCAAAAAAAATAAACATCAAGAACACAATTAGATTGCAAGGGAATTTTTCAGGTGTGATGGATATTAAGAGATAAAGAAACTATCTCAATATCACATCTAGAAGACTTTATTGTATAATTTCATCAGAAAGATCACAAACTAGTAAGTTACAAAACTCCCTCTTGCGGTTAGTCGAAATTTAATGAGAATTTATGTTGTACTATTGGGACTACAAGTATTTTTGTGTTTCGAATTAAGATAAACTGTAAAATAAAGGAATATCACTGTAATATTACACAATGTACCCTGAGCATAAATATAAATGTATTTAATAGAACCCACTTAGTCCTCTAGATTTGACATTGTGATCATTCCAGTATTTCTTCATGAACTTAACTCGTGCTGTTTAATTACTAAAGAACACTGGCTTCGGGTGCTTTATTGTTACACGTATTTTGCTTACAACAACGCTAAAAATAAAATGAAATTATCTACAGAAAAAGCATATAAAAAACTTTCTTCGTCAGAAAATATAGCAACGTAGCATTAATTTATACCATTAACATATTCCATCAAGCCTGCATGGGAAAATACTGAGTCGTCCTGCATATAGCGGAAACATTAAAACTAACTGACAACACCGAAACAATACTTGCACTTCCATTTTTCACAATCCAAACAATGGATTCAGTCGTATTATTTATTGCATTGGTCATAAAGCATATCTATCTGCTAGTAAGCTATAAATTTATATTTCTTATTCAACCAATTCGCCGTGTGCTGTCGCAATCGTCAAGGTACGTTCTTCCAAACCGTTATTTTTCTTTTACTCGTGAAAAACTACTCTGAAACTTGGGATGTAAAAAAAAATATTAATCACAAAAATGAAAATACTCACCAACTATTATGGTTGAATACGTCTCTGAAGTATTTTTTCGTCTTTTAAAGCAGCGTTCTGGAGGGGCCCATGAAGTCTTGGATAATCGCTATTTTAATGGTTATGCTGATTGCCGCCTTCATAACCGTTAAAATAAGTAACTTAATAAGTAAAAAATAATAATTTCAAACTATTTATGTTTGGTCATTAAAAGTTTGCATCGAATTTTTACGTCAAACTACCCCATGAAATATGCGTTTTTAACCGGGTTTTCTCCAAAACGAAATTCATGCTACGTTAATTCAACTACCAATCAAACAAATCAAAATTCAATTTCTAGATTCCTACCAGGACTGCAGGAGCCATATTGGAGAGAAACTGAAAAGCAACAAGAGGATTGCAAGTTCGAAACTCAATCCACCCAAGGAGCGACGTGTACAGGGAGGTTGGGGCACGTTAAATCCGAAGTGGCCTCAAATGCCGGTGTGGAAATTTGGAGATTGAGATGCCGTCATCGGTGTTGTTTTCTTCATCTGACCGTAGTTCAAACTTACGAGGCGTCGTCCTTGAATCTTTCCCTTCAGGATTGATCCCGAACAGTCGCCAATTGCCCGATGAGTTGCTCCAGTGCGAAGTTAATTAACTACCTGAATGTTTAACTAGTCCATATTTGTTGAGAGCTCTTTAAATTTCTACAAAAGGTCTTAAATTCTCTCTGAGAAGTTTATGTAGTTAATATATGACTATAGTTAATATTTTCGAAATGAGTGTTATGCGATCACTTAAGTTATAAAAAAGAAATTACAATTTCTTATAATGCAAACAGGCTTGATTTTAATTGATCAAATATATTATTAATATTTTGTGCATGAAATTCAAAATTCATAAAATTATTATTTTCATTTTTTTACCATGAGTAAATAACATAATCTTGGAAATTTTGTATCTCGAATCTGCTATAAAGTGGAATACAATTTTTTGATAAATTATGTGAAAGTTGTAGACTGATGTTTTGAGAATGAAACAAATTTATAAACTTCGGTCTTAATTCATGCATTAAATTTAATTTTAAGTAAATTTATTCAATTATACACATCAATACAATTTTTGTCTCGATCACGAGGATATGTATATCTGCCATGTGTTTCGATTGTATGACGAGAAATTAAAGCACTTTTTTTTTCAATGCATTAAATAATTAAAGGAGAAAGTATTTCATATTACTGTCAACTCGAAATCCCCCCCCCTAATTAAGATATTAATTTTACTCTTTGTCACTCGGGCTAGTGCACTGCAATTCTAAATTCCATAAATATATCGTTTTGCAAATCAACGTATTTAAAGTAAAATATTAACAAATAAATACACAACACAACAATAAACAAAGCAATAAATCCATGACGATAATTTACTAGAATGCCTTATGGCTGCTATTTTACATTCTAAGAAACAAAACATATGAACTTCTATTATCGTTTGCTAACAAGTCATGTTCGCTTTACAGATTTTCTCAAGAAATATTCTATCACATAAGCAATTGGAACAATAATACATATCTCAAGCTGCAACATGCCATCTCGTGTTGACATGTTTTAATATCCAACCTCTGTGAAATACAAATTTCTCCGTTGATATGAAAAATATCTTAATTTTTCCTGATTAAGTTTTATTATTAAGGCTCTTAATGACTGATATGATTGTAATATACAGTAGCTAGTCATACCGAGCAGGTCGTAAAAATGAAGAACAGATTATAATTCTTCTTATCTCGAAATACTTTTACGTCTGTGAGAGATACAAGAGATAACACGTAAATCCAGTCGTAATTCGTTGAACTCAGTTGTATTTATTCAGCTTTCTGTAAATTCAGAATATGAATGTGAAACAGATTGGGAACTAGTAAAACACACGAAATGCACACCACATTGAAACGAAAAAGTACTAAATTATTGATAAAAAAATATTTTGTTAGTTTGAAATTTTTACATTTTATGTTATTAAATTTTTAATTGTTCTGTAATGTTATTATGTTGTTGAAATTCCATTTTTTACATATGAATATACTACATTTTGTTCCGATCTAGTACTAAGTGTAAAAAGAAAGGGTTTAGGTTAATTAAGTGTTTTTTGCGGGTATGAGAAAAATACATGCGCAGCCTGATAAAATTTCATAACAAAATTTAACAGCTTCTGTTCAACACAAATATTCCACAAAACTAGTTTTTAAGAATAGTTTAGCACAGATTAATAAGAATATAATTATCGGATTAACTTCAAAGTAATCAACGAAACCATCCTTACTGCAGTCAGTTATCAGTACATGTTTCTTACAAGCAACCACTGTATGGATTAATTTAAAACGACATTTCAAAAAATAACACTGTTCCACATTATATAGTAATTGTTTTAAATTTTATGTCAAGTTTTAATAGCATTAATGATGTATTTTGAAATGAAAACGCAATACTACTGGAATTTATTATACAACAAGCTGTAAAATGTCAAGTAACATCTACGTTTTTGTTGAACTACAATAATCTGGCATCTTTTAGACATACGTTTACAATCACAACTAGCTAATTCGTAATATATTTTTTAATTAAACGGAAAATTAAAAATTACTCAACAAAGAAATCAATTATCTAAAATAAATTTAATAATATGAAGGAAATACTGATGAGAAAAGTCATATTTTTCAGACATTTTCTCAGATATTCAATTTTTAGAGTTTGCATTAACTTAAGTACTTTATTTGATCTATCTACCCTCTCTTAATGTGCTTATCTACACACATTACTTTTATTAACGTGCTTCGTGCATCTCAGGCGCTTTTTGATTCAAATTTTTACTCTAGTTTTTAAGGTCAATTTTACACGAATTTTCAACAAAACTTTTCTGCAAGAAAAAACTTTTTAATTAAAGGAACTCACTGTCTTTTTTAACTACATTTTTAAAGCAAATCTCTATTCGTAATAAGGTATGTCAAATTACATGAAATGTTTTTTAATAAACAAACTTGTAAATTTACCAAAAGTCTTGATAGTTTTCTGATACGAACGTTCAATACTTCCGATACCATCAATATACATATTTATAAAAAAATTTAGCTATTTAAATACATTCTTTTTTATTTATTTCCGGATTTATTAGAAATATTGTGTTTTGTGAGTATTTACAAAATGAAATTTTTCTATAAAATATTTCCCTTTTCCATCCTTTTCACAAATGTACCAACGTTTCCTTCTCCTAAGTTTAAAATGTTAAATGTGGCACTTGCGTATATTGAGACATAATGGGTACCATTATTAACATGAGGCTGCCTCCGAAATGAAACTGCCCTCCGGGACACATGTTCTTTGGGTGTGTAAGGGCTTCCCGAATCCGAGTACCCTAGTGATCTGTTCCTTCCCATGGGGTTTACTATCTTTGGTAAACACGATCGGGCTCCTCTGAGACACCCAAGCTATCTTTTGTCTTTCCAGTATTCTCTCACCCCTACTCTCTCTCTCTCTCTCTCTCTCTTTCTTTCTTATCTCTCTATCTCTATCTCTCTTTTCCCTTTTCATGTATTTCTTATCGATGTATATCTTGTATATGTGGGCCACGGTAGCCCGGTTGGAAGAGTACCAGATTACTCGATCCAACCACAGACCGCAATGTACGTAGGAGCATGTGCATGTTACATCTGTCCTGGTCTCTAATGTCCTCACATTGGCGTGGTGCTGAAGCTTGGAGAGTGGAGTTGCCAGCTCCGGTGTGGCCCTCTTCGTCTGTCCGTGGTTCAAACTTACATGCTGTTTTCATCGGATCTTTCCCTTGGGGATCGATCCCGGATCGTCTCCAGCATTCCATTGAGTTGCTCCAGTGCGGGAAATGGCCTCAAATGTTCTCACGCTGGCATGGTGTGGAAGTTAGGAGAGCGGATGACAGCTCAAGTGTTGACCTCATCATTTGACCGAGGTTCAAAAGTACGAGGTGTCCTCGGATCTTTCTTGATCCTGTACCATCACCAATAGTCCATTAAGTTGCTCCAGTGCGAGTTTAATTCAACTCCCTTATCCTACGATCCTGCTTACATACGTGGCGACTATTTCAGAAAAACGTTCGTTAAATGTAACTTATTTTGGGACAGAGGATTACCATTTTTAACCTTAGACTGACACCGAAATCACACTTCCCTCCGGGACACATCTTTATTAGTTGCGTACGGCTTCACGAACCCTTGGTATCCTAGTGGGATGTTCTTTCCCCATTAGGTTCACTGTTTTTGGGACACTGTGCAGTGTATTTTGAAAATAGCTAGCCAAATTGGAAATGCTACGTTTAGGTGGTATAGGGTATTTTTTAAGTCAGTTAATATGGTTTCTGTGATATACGGTGTCAATGAACGAATTTGGAGCTTGCCATTAAAAATTTGAGCCGGGAATGACGCCTTACGCCACAGAAACGGTGCTATCGATTGACCAAACAGTATCCTCTACAATCTAAACTTGGCCTTACCGGACACAGATTCTTGGACAAAAATGTTTGACAATTTTGCCAAATAGTTTCGAAACACACTGTATACCACTTGTTGAGTAGAAAAGACCAAGGCATTACTTTGTGTCAAGTCAAGAAGGAAATAGACTGCACAAAACGCTTATTTTCATCACAAACCTTTTTATTTTTTCATGGTAACAAACTCGATAATTTTAAAAGAGGAATTTAATTGTTTTCCCCAAAAATCTATCAATGGACTTTCAATGCCAAATGCATTTTCTCACAAATGAAGGAGTCAATTAACTTCATGAGGTTACAGTCGTATTACGGAAGTGACGTAATTTGCCCAAGAGGTAGTGAAAGCAAGGATGCAATTCTAAAATGTGCCATTCTTCGAAATATATTCGAAACACCCGGTAGTCGCGTTCCCAATAGGGATGCGACATCGATGTCGATTTTTTGTATTTACCATCGATTTATTGGAGCCGTTGTTTGTTTAACATCGATGTTTTAACATTGTGGATGTTTTTACGTTGTAGATGTTTTAATTTTGAATGAAAAAAGTACCATAGTAAAAATTAAGAAAAATAACCGTGTAACTAAATATTTGTCAGTGATGGTGACATCCATCCCATCCACTGGTGGGATAGTTATTGAAAAACAAAGTCGGCTTAAGGTAGAAAAAGTTAACAAACTTCTTTTTATACAAACTGTAAATAACAAATATTGAAGCATATAATAATATTATAGGCCCCAATATATTTTTATTTGCAGTAAATAAAAAAAAAAGTTTGTTAAGTTTTACCCCCCCCCATAAGTTGATAAGTAATTAATAACTAACAATAGTTATTGTTATGTACCTACCTAATTATACTTATAGTTAGTAGTATCTATGTCAAAGCGTTGTAAATATTATTTTATTTAATATTATTCATTTTGAAAACAAAAGATTTGTTAGTTGTCCGTATAAAAATTTTTCACTTTGTTTTGACAGTTAAAAAAAGTCTTAGTTTCAATTAATAAACGCAGCAAATGACAAATTAAATCTCCCCCCCCGGGGGCGAATATTAATATTTGTGGTTACTAAACCAGTTTTAAGAAATGGGGGGGGGGTAAATACACTGGGGTTTAAAACCATCGATGTTTTGCTGTCGATGTCGCATCCTTAGTTCCCAGGATACCTTAGCTATATCTTTTCTTTCTTTCCACTATTCTCTCCTCTTTCCAGCCTTTCAAGTGTATTACTTGCCGTTGTCTCTCTTGTGTCTGGCTCAGCTTGGCCAAACTTAGCCCTTGAACCATAAAGCCCGAAACCAGCCAACCGAAATGAAACTACTCTAAGTGCATAAGACTCTTATTCCTCCTCCAACTCTGGAGATTCTTCCCTTCCTCGCTCTCCAGACACTCTTCTCGGATAGTTAGCACATTCAATTCCGCTAATTTATGTATATCTGCTATCATTCTGTGCCTTAAGCAGCCGGTAACAAGCGTTTTCCGTAGGAAGGCGTTCCACCTGCGCGTTCCTCATCGATCCCCTAGGCAAGGCCAAAGCGAAGGCGTGGACACGCCCAAAGCCACGAGTGGGCATAACTCTTACGCAATGCCATTAAAGTTCTTACCTGAACGGGAAGTACAACTAGACACAACTTCTTAACCGACCATAGAGAGTTGACTTTTCCTCGCTTCTTACCTAATTAATGGGAGATGCCATAACATGTGGGTTAAGCTCTGGGGTTCAGTTTCGTAAGAAAAGGCGGAAAGATATCGCGTTTCCGATCTGGTTTCGAAATGAGAGTTTTCTCGTAGAATGCACCGAGATTTGTCATTTTAAAAGAGCCGGAGTATGTCGTTTGTTTCTTTGCAGGCTGTGTCTATCTAGAAGATGAGACGGGAATTCTGATTTTTTGCGACAGATAATTTTTTATCTGGATTGCTTTTAGTCACAGGTCATAACATCGGAAAGTATTTTCCGTATTTTTTCATAAACATTTTTCACGAAATGCCTATATGTGCTTATGACAATTATCGGCAAGCACATAAGTAGATTCACGATTTGCAGCAGGGATGCACAGACTTGTTAAAACGTATGGGAGGGCCGCCAAAAAAAGACATGAAAATTATCTATAACATATTATTTATTTATTTGTGTTTATCACATATTGTTTCAAAGAAAGATAATAAGAAGGGATTAAAAATTCAATTTGATGCGTGACATTGTGTTGAGTTAACAGTTGTTTTAATATTGGGGTCGATTTTTGTAGTACCTTAGCTCAAAATTGATTCTAAATTTTCATGTCATGCGGTTCCTATTTTCCGATTTGTAAATATTCATGACTGAAAAGTCTGTTCACAGAAAAAAATTGATCCATAGAGCTTGCGCATTTTAATGCTTTACCTAGCAACGATTTACACTTGTTTTTATCCCTGACACAATGATAGAAGTTTAATATATTGTCTTCATTTTGCAGGATCTCGTCGTTTTGCATGTCGATGAGTTCAAGCTGTACTCCACGTTCAGACATAATAGCAAAAGAGTTGCTAAATAAATCTAGCAACGATTTTAGTATTTAGATATCAGAAAACGATCCTATGAAGGCTGTTATTAAATTACCGCTTTTCAATATACGTAGTGTAACACTCTAAACACGGCTTCTCTGATCAAGCAGATATATTTAAAAATTCCTTAATTGGATATCATATTGGATATCTTTTCAAGTCATCAACTGTCCGTAACAATTATTAGTAATAACTATAATTATTGTTAGTAATAACATAGCTATAGCTATTATTACATTAGAAGTACTATTACAGCACTCCATTTGACATTACATAGGTCATAAAGTTCTGGGCACTTGAAATAAACCCTCTTCATCTGACGTTACACTGACATTACGATCTCATAAATCTCAAGCCCCTTGAAAACCACAAGATTCCATTGACAGGAGATTTTCAGCCGAAAGGTGGTTTTCAGCAGTGTGAAAGGAGCGTAAAATTGCCAGAGACCCTTGAGAACTGAGAGCGAGAGGACACGCTCGTAAACCTCTGCCGAACCCTTCTTGTCCCAAAATGTATGTAACTTTGCTGTAAATATCTGCTAAGCTGTAGGATGTTAGAATAAATGTTGTTACTGCCATCACTCCATTTCATCCGATATAGTAGTCTTGAGCTCTTCAGAAAGCTTGGCGCTACAGTTACTTTGTTGTGCACATGAGCAATTTTTAAACTTACCTATCGTGTGACTTGTTAAAACAAAACAACACACATGGTGAAACGATGCGGACTGCCACCAAATCATCTGAGGGCCGCTGTATGTGCATTTATGTACTTGTAGGAATATTATTATTATTTTCCCCTCGTGGGGTTTATTTTTGCGTCGAAACTTCCCTGTAGGAGCCAGCTTATACAAAAACATGTTCCAAATTGCCACAAGTTTAGGACAAAGAACAGTTTGTTTTCATACTTTCATCTTTACTTATATCTTGAGTTTTGTCTCGACGATATATATTGCCAAAAGCAAAATTGACCAATCTTGTGGAACGAGATATCTCGTCGCTACCATTTGGAGGGTTAATGAAGGAAATATTTGAAAAATAGATAATTTAATAGAGATTTTCTTTGTTGAAACTGGGTTTTAAATATAACTACTAATTGGGAAACACCATTTTCTAATGAATCATCTGGTTCATTATTTGTCGTGATTGACCTCAGCAGGAAGATAGGACATAACCTGTAGCTAAATAGTTGAATTAAAGACGCACTGGAAGAACGTAGCGGGCTATTGGTGACGGTCCGGGACCTATCAGAAAAGGAAAAGATTTGTGAACACCATCTCATTTTTCATCACGGTCCGATGACGAGGTCAATACCTGAGTTGGCACCCCACTCTCCAAACTTCCACACTACGCCTACGGTAAAATATTCGATTCAACGACAGATTTAAAGTAAGTTCATTTCAGATTTAAAGTGCACCAGCCTCCACGTACATGAGGGCCTTTGGAGATGACTCGAGCTTCGAACTCGTAACCCTAGCAGCTAGTTTCAGCTCACCTGCGTGCTTCCCTTAAAATCATAGCAGTAAATATAAATCATAGCAGTACACAAGAAGAAACCAATCAGCACAAATATCAAAAGCTGTACAGAGTCTAGCAATTGAAAAAGAAAAATGCAGACTTGTAAAGCAAACAAAGCCCAAAATGATATTCCACGAAGCAACGAAACTTAAGAAAACAAAGGCGGTAGTTTGTCTCAGAAGGACAAAAACTCTTGAACTCTGAGACGCTGAATGCACTGTTCAGTCTAGAATTTCAAGATCCTCGTACTAACTATTTTCAGATAGATACGTCGTTTTCGAATTAAAATTTAATATAGAACATTTCGAAGGTAAAGACCAGTTTTCAATCAAATTCGAATCAATACAGAACCTCACAAACAGTCACGAGCCGAGTAATCGGAAGAGGAAAGAATAAAAGCGGACAAAGCTGGAAAAGCTTTCGACGGCGCAACGAAAATGCTGAGAAAACAAGCGGACTTGGTTTCTCTAAAGCCGCAAAAATTCCGAGGCTAATCCGGGTAGTAAGTAGTGAACTATAACAGTCATTTGGGGTCAAAAGTTTAATACTCACTGCGTTTGCATAAAGTGCAAGAGTTCTAGAGCAGATATTTCTAGTATTTTTTCATGTGTTGTTCAATTTATACTTTTATGACAATCGTCCAACCTCAACCTTCTTTCCATTTGACACATAATTCCGGTGAAAACAGTAGAAATCCGCAATTATGTTTCCGTGGACACACGTTTCGACGAAAACATACATTTTGCGAAGATATATTAATCTACGAAATGACAATGACTTGATTCTGCCGAAAACAGATCCACGGAGATTTTAGACCGTTCAAAAATCGATAATCAGTGGGAGTTCTCGAATGGTGGGAGTAGAATGCAATCCAGGGCAGAAAATTTTCTTCCGTCATTATAAAGCAGAACGTGAGAGTTAGGAAATTGGGGTTACTAATGCATAATTAAATGACGACTTGTTTTTCTCTAGAGATGATTACCACTGCAAAATGAGTTCTGCTATGAATAATGAGAAAATATCGTGAGAGAAAAGCAATTTTCAAACAAAGTTGCTAGAAACAAAAAAGTTTTGCAAGAATTTCGACTGGATGAATTATCTCTAACTCTAGCATTGCTGGAGGCGATAAGATTTTGTATGCTTTGCAAAATACGCTAACTCAAATTTGCTATGCTGTTTTATCATAAAGTCAGTTGTTTGTAAATAAGTTCCAAGGAAAGAGATGTGTTAAAAAAAACAGATATTTCTAATATTTTTATGAGTTGTTCTATTTATGTTTTTATGACAATAGATTGACCTATTTTCCTCGAGTTATACATTTAGTAATTTTGTACTCAGTTCATTTAGTACAGTTTTGAGTTACTAGATTTCGTAGTTTGTAGAATATGTGATGTATTTAGCCATTCTCTGGTTATTTGAATAATTTCCCTTCCTCTAAAAAAGGGATGCGCCGACTTGTTATACAAAAGGTCATATAAATTCATAGAAATTTATGTGAGTAATAAAGATTCGTAACTCTAAATAACAATAAGTACAGCTCAAAAGTAAATAAAGAATTTAACTTGATGCGTGACACATTACATTGACTTAACAATTGTTTTGATATTTGTGTCGATTTTTGTAGCAGCCAAGTTCAAAATTGATTCGAAATTTTCATATGTCAAGCGGTTTCAATTTTTTGCATTAATAATCGTGACTGAAAAATTTTCCGCACATATATATGTTGACCCAAAGAGACTTGTGTATTTAATGCATTGCCTAGCAACGGCACTTTAACTAAAATTAGCCATCGTGTGACTTGTTAAAGTTAATATATGGTCCGTTGGATTGAGGCGGGCCGCCATCATTTCAACGGAGGGCCTCGGGTCCCAGTGCTTTCCTGTTTAGAAGTAAACTTATATGGCAAAGACAAGTGGTGAGATGGAAATCTTAGTAAATAAAAATAATTAATTTTTTTATCGTCAGTCAACTTATATTAAAAGATTGTATTGAAGACAAAACTGACGGTTTAAATAAAGGGAAATGTATTGAATAGAATTACAATTTAATTATCTCTGTGTGTAATTTTAAAATAGTTTGAAATAATTTTTGCATTTTAAAATAAATTATTATTTGTGAAATTCACAACTTCATGGAAAATTACTGGTACTTGAAATTGTCATCCACACTGACAAAAATACTGAATTTTGAAGTGAACTCTAGAAAAAAATTAACTATCAACTGTAATAGTTCTCTCATATAATATACTCTAACATGTGTGTGAGCAATCTGGGAGACATCTTCTAATTAAAAAATTAATGTGATTCTATCTTGTAATTTCCACAACCAATAATGTATATTCACTTACCTTTAATTTCTTATTTAGCTTGCAATAGTAGCGGTAAACCAGAGCTAAGTTCAATGGACCGAAATCGGCATAAAAACTAGAAATTAAAAAAAATGTGTTAGCAACAAAGAATATTTATTAATATCTGAAAACATAGTGATGCGCATTCATTGTTTAACTGTCAAAATACTAAAGAAAATTAAAAATGCTTGTCATATAAATGTTCATTAAAAGTGGATGTGTTTACAAGCCCCCTATATTCATTTACTTCACTAGTAAGTATTAAAATAAAACTATTGCAAACAAGCAAGTCAAAATGTTTGTGTTCAAATGCTGCATATAATAATAACTAATTAATCATAAATCTCCTGCATGAAATATTGTGACACATATTTAAATGGTTACTATAAATAATTAATTTATCAAGCAATCCAGCACAATAACACGTTCTTAAATATATGCATATTTCTGTTCTTGTTTGTTTTACAAATCCTCTAAAAGGATAACAGTTTTCGTTTGGAAACGATTTTGTTACTGATTTTTAAATACTAACTTCAAAGCTCTTTTTGTGTTGGATTTAGAAATTCTATATTCTTCATAACATTTTTGTGTCATTAATCCTTAATTTAATTTATTTTTCAGTGTCGTTCAACCAGAAGTGAAAAGGCTGCTTTTTAACACTTCATTATTTTCCTGCAACAAAACCGCTGGAGGCAATAAATATCAAGCTAGTTTAATAGAAAAAAGAAGTTCGATGCTGAAGCATTTATTACCAATTACTGAGCCGGGGCAAAAAATAAAAAAGCCCACTTTGCATTCTACGTCGGGTAAAAATGAACTGTATTTCATGTTAATAAAATTAAGAGTGTTCATTAACATCATATTTGTTTTCTATCTTATTAACAGTGACACCTAAATATTATTAAAAATGATCGTGGTTTCTTTTTCAATCCTCCGCTCTCAAAGCATTAAGATAACAATAACTAATGAGCCATAAATAAATAAGTGTGTGTGTGATACTCTTGTATATGAATTTATTTTTATGGATTTGAAACAATTTGCTAATGACAAACAACCAATGTTCAGTACGTCTTTTGAAATTAATAAAAATACATCATAAAAGTTAAAGGGATTAAAGTATTTCTATTCGAACAAATTTTTACCATTACCATATAAAAACGCGTTTTACAGTTTGTTTATAAAAATAGATATTTTTACATTTATATATATAATTAGCATTAGTGAAAGCGATTATATATATATATATATATATATATATATATATATATATATATATATATATATATATATATATATATATATATATATATAAAACACTAACGTACGTACGTGGATCCGAAATCGAAGTTATTTGGGTATCGTTGAATGGCAACAATCAGCGTAAATAAAATAACCCAGATTACTTTAATTCTTGCTGTTGTCAAACAGCCGAGGTCAATTTCTATACAAAATTGGAGTTTCAGTTTAAAAATGCACGAAAAAGAACTCACCGCGAGAATGAAACAATTGAGCAGTCGTTTGAACGGAGAGCTACAAGAAATTCTGAAGATAGAGATCGTCGCGCGAATGAAACGGCTGAGCAATGTTATGAACGGAGAGCTCGACGAAGGCTTACTAATCAACATGCTTCAAGCAAAAGTCTATCTGCCGTTCAAGAACACAACTGCGGGAATCTGCCAGAATTGTGCACTTTTTGACATGCCCTTTATTAAAAATATGAACTCAATACAAGTAAAAAATTTACGAAATGTTGTCACGATGGGATTAGTATTAAATTAGAACTAACCCTTTTCAAATGCACAAAAGAGAGCTAATTGCAAATGTGAAACTCTTTACATGTCTCAAGAGAGAAGGTCAAAGAATGACCATTTCGACAATTGAACATATGAGAGACTTTGCTGATTTTTGTAGTTTTTAGTTGTAGTTAGTGTATTGGTAAATATTAAATGTTTTTAAAAAATAAAATTGTGTTTAAAAAAATTTGTTAAATTTGTAAAAAAATAATTTAAAAATTTGTAAAAAAATTGTGTTAAATGTGTTTAAAAAATAAAAATGAAACTCTTTACATGTCTCAAGAGAGAAGGTCAAAGAATGACCATTTCGACAATTGAACATATGAGAGACTTTGCTGATTTTTGTAGTTTTTAGTTGTAGTTAGTGTATTGGTAAATATTAAATGTTTTTATGGTCTGAAACCTTTCCTACCATTTTTTATGAAAAATTGTGCATTAATTGAAAGATTTACCATGCAAATATTTATCTGAAGTCAGCTACTAATTGCTTTCCTAGCATAGAGTAAAACATAGATTTAGTCTTTTCATTCACGAATGAGCAAATGTGAATTTTCGTGTTTTATTCAATTTTGATAGCTATTACAAACAGCCGAGCGCAGCCGGCACATCCCGGCTAGTTTTAAATATTTTTTAATAATTTAGGAAAAGTAATGAAACGTGAATGTTGTTTGCACTTTATTTATATTCCAAATGTATTTAATGCACATAAGTCTCTCTAGTGTAATTTCTGTGGTGTTTTTAAATTACTAAGTCACATTTAACTCTTCAGCAAATACAGAATTTTTAGTGTAGCAATTTGTTTAGTACACTAGAAAGCTATTTACGTTAACTATTCCTATCTTTATAATACATTATATTTAATTACCGAAGGAATAGTCTCATAGAATACTTTTTCAAACTATCGAAAAAAATCTTGAAATTGTAGTTCCTGAAGTGCTAATTATCTTACATACAAAACAGTTCTATTATATTAATTTAATTTTTATAAACCTGAATAACAATGATACGATACAAATAACAGAATTATTCTTTCCTAGTTTATTTTCAAAGTTTAAAATGTTACAGGCAATTTTTTTTATACCAAGACGATTAGGTATGACATTTAATTCCCGAATTTAAAATTAGCTCATTAAAGCAGAAAATAAAAGTAGGTGAATTAATTTCAATAATTTTTCTAATACCTGTTATATATAAATTCTTCATCAATGCTAAAGTAATGATGTGTGACTGATATTTTGGGCCTCTTCTTATCGTGAATGGTGGTGAAGTAAAGACGATCTGAAATCAAAACGACAATTTAAATAACATTTAATAACAACATAAAAACATTACCGAAAGTAATAACTGTTTCGAGTATTTCCCTGCAAAGAGAGAATTACTTCAAATAATTAAATCAAATTCAATCCTAATATATATCACACTTCAGCTACCAAAGTTAAGATTAAAAGCTAAGAGACAAAGTTAAAGATTTCGTGTGTTATTTTTTTTAGTTACATAAATGTGTACTTATATTTGCAAAGCACTTTCTATTTGAATATGTAGAGAACATTTTACTCTATGCACCAATGTCTCTTTAATTTAAATCACTGCATCAACGACAAGACCGGTTGTAGTTACTAATTGTAATCTTATGCAATGCAGTGATCTCAAATTATGTTCAATGTTGTTTCAAGGGGTTCTAGATCATCATTCATAGTTTTGATTAGAATCATACTTGCTCAAATGATTGGCTGATAGTGTAGGACGAAAATTACCATTTAGAAACATCAACACGTTTATTCAAATGGAGAATTTGGCGTATATTTATCTTTGAATGGAAAAAATAGCAAAGAAACATGAATGTATTACAAATTATTAACTAATCTATTTTTACGCTGTTTTGGATCCTCAAAAGTTACACATACCTAAACTTTATTTTCCAATGCATGAATTATATATTGTTTGAAACTTTTTAGGCTCAAAAACGCAATTTTGAAAACAGTTAGAAAATATTCGACCGTTTCTATCTATGAAAAGTAAGTTAATAACTCGATAGAAAAAATTGCATATCATTAACAACGTTATCGAATTTTTTAAATGACTATAATAGGTACTATTCTACACATAAATGAATATTCCATTTCTTAACAGAAAATATTTCATCTGATCAAAATGATATTGCTATGTAAGAAACTTCATTTTTTTAACTTGAGTGAAATTATAAAAACGAATTATCCAAGTGCTTCCTCTGTTTTTTGAGAACTTTTGGTTTAATGGGGAGATTGATGATACTTAAATACAGTTATTAATTTAAAGTTTTTCAGCAGAGAACATCTAAAATTAACTATTTTTTAGAAAACAGCATGAAATGTATTGGTTTTTAATTTTGGTTGAGTGGGTTGGATTTATGGCTTAATTGGCCAAGGTTTGCCAAATTCAGACAAACATTAAGACACAACATCAAACAAACGGCATGCATACAAGGTTTTACCATACATCAGAGAGAAATACACCAGGGAAAGGAACAAGAATATAACTTGTGCCGTCTGAAACTTTCAGGTTGAAAGGGCAGTGGGCAAACCCACTGTCACAGTTTAATTTTGTGTTTCTTCCTACAATTGCAGTAATATTCTATTGCAAATTTTATTTTATAGCAAGATAGGTTTTGGGTCATTTAATTACCATTTGTATATTTTGGAATGTAGTAGGTACCTCATAAATTTCTTGTTTTTCCTTAGAAATTTATACAAAAAAAATTGCACAACTTTTTAGTTTAATTTCTAATTAAATACATATTTCTGGGCCTAACACTGAAGTTGATTAATGTTTGAATTATTTAAATTGTAAAGCGACATAATTTAATACACACTGTGGAAATAAAGAAACATCAGAACAGAAGAAACAAAAAAAATATTCCCAAAAATGCAGTAACCTAATTTTTAAATTCGAAGCTCAGGTACTCCACGATATGCTGTAATTTTTAGGAATTTATACAAGGTGAAAAGAGTTACTTTATTTCATTATGTGACCTTCATTATGTTTATTTCATTATCAATAAAGATACCTCATGTGCAAGACGAAAAGAACCATAGAGAAAGTCACTTTTAGATTCAATTAATCAAAAATTAATTTTAGAGTTCATTTTTACAGAACTCTATTGGTAAAAAAAAATCTAAAAGCTAATTTGTAAATTTGGAACATTGCACAATTGACAAAAATAAAGTACAAAAGAGAATATCACTCTTTCATTTTATATTTTAAAAGCTCTGGTAACAATTGATTCGCTGTTTGCTAAAACTGCTTTCGAATAAAACAAAACAGAAGAGCATTCTCGTTCGACGAAATAGAATAGCATTTTCAAGAGGATCTCTGACTACAGAAAAAGCAAACGAACGGCGAGAGCTAGTCTTTGAAATTTGATTCTTTCAAAGAGGTTGTCTCTCAAGCAGTATTTTGTTTCAAATAAGCCGTTACTCTTTTAAGACTCTGCGCAAACAATGCAGGGCTCATTTTACGAGGGTGAAAAGAAGTGCTTCAACATATTATGTTCAAAGTTCATTGCTTTCAGAAGTTTTCTGCCTTATTTATTCGCTCTTCTCGCTTTTACTGCTTTGGTCATATAAAACCTTTGGCATTTAAGTTACACTTTAAATGTAATTGAAAATGAGTAATTTCATAAAGTATTACTGGATTAGTATTTCTCTTATTAGTTTGCTGCAACGACTTTTAATTTCAAGTCAGCAAAACTTGATTTTGGGAGCTGAGCTATTGAACACACAAAATAGCAATATAAAGTTTCTGTTATCAAGGATAGCTTCGTTTTTGTTCTAACGATTTATGTTCTATATATAATACATGTCTGTAGTAATAGTCTTAAATGGCTTGAAACCTTTCATATTGTTCCAACTATGTCGAAATTTTTTTAAAGTTATTTTTACGCTTTTTTAAATTTAACCTGTTTAAATTTCAAGTTGAAAGAATGATAGTAAGCAAATATTTTGGTAGTAGTAGATTAAAATACAGAGCATATAATGATCCAAATTGAGGTACTAAATTATTCTATGGCTTAATCAAAATCTCAAGCTATATTATATGCAAAAATAGCGTTCTTTTATTCTACTCTAAATTTAATTTCTGCTTATAGAAAGATTAAAAACACCCCCCCCCCCCAAAAAAAAAAAAAAATGAAGAAATTTTGTAATATACTCCTGAATATCAATTTTATTTTTAAAAAAATATTTTAACTATTACTAAAGAACTCTGTTCTATCATTCGTCTTCACTTTTCATATTGACAGCATCGGGCTCTTTTCTTTTTACCTGTGCTTGGCGTTTATAATCTTATATTCTAATTCTTTGAAACTCGTTTAGTTCTTTTATTAATAATTTTATTTTATATAACTTCGGCGCCACGCTAAAACGCGAATCTACAAAATCGGTAGTCCTAGAAAACACGTTTAGCATTATTGAAAAAATTAAGTTATGATAAAAGTCAATCTATCAATTTAGATAGTTATAAAATTTGCATTAGGTTTAAGTATTAATTTAATTTGGAATTCGTATTTTCAGTATAACATAAAACATTGAGTAAGTCTAGAAATGCCAGTTGGGAATAAAACAACGTGAAACATATTTCACCAAACGATACTTATTCAAAAGTAAAAATTCTAACTTATATTTTATGAAACGATAATTATTCATTTAAAAGTACGAATTTGATTTCCGTTTTGAAAAAAAATTTATTAATGTATTTATCTTTATCGATATTCTTTTTCTCTTGCCAAAAAAATGGAGATTAAAACACTGAATCAATAAATGTTCCACAAAAATTTCGGTTTGAAAGAATTCTTGAAAAATGAAATGAAAATATATAAAAAAAGGTTTTTAATATTTTATCTTGTTTTACTTTTTCCTACAGACCTTGTATAATACTTTGTGGAACTCGTAGGAATGGTAAATTTCTTTAAGACCTTGGAATTTTAATCCTACAAGAACCCACAACCTAAAACATCCATTGATTTGACAAAAAGAATCGGTATATACTACGTAGGCATAAGAATAAAATGTAACAAGAGAAAAAACTTGTAGAAAAAAAAACGACGAAATCGATACGTGTCAGAATTGAGAACAGCGGTAGAGTCACCCGCCGAGTGCTTTGACTGAACTGAGATGGGAAAATATGCGTCCTCCCACAGCAGTGAATGAAATTCTAAAGTATTAAAGAATGTATCGGGGAAGAGACGAATATTAGAGAAATATTACAATGAAATAGTGTAATAGTCATAGTGTAATCATAACATCGACAGTTTTCTTAATTCGCAAGCGAATCAGTTAAAAAATGTGAGATGAAGAGTCTATTTAATGCGAAAAAGCACAAACGGAACCCACTGAGAGTAAAAATGTAATTTTGCCACAGTGCATTTGGCTAGGCAAGAAATATTGCATTTTGAAGTTCAAATAAAAATTTTCTTTGACAGTGTAAAAGTTTAAATAGGGAATATTACAGCCTTTGTGAGTATTATTTTACCTTAAAGTTTAGAAATAGATTCCAAGTCGAAATCCGACAATATGATATGTGAGAGAAAATTTCCTATTTTTCGCTGCTTAATTAATTTAAACAATATCTGAGCTGAAAATAGTATCTAATTTAAATGCCTGATCGAAAATCCCGCTGTGCTTGATAATTTAAAATTCCGTCACAACCTTCTCAGATTCCTTAACATAATTCAGAGAAACTCATTAGTTTTCAGGCAAGATGGCATTTTGAGAGGCGTAAAGTACATAGGTCGTGCACTTAACCCTCCAAGTGGTTTCGACTAGATATCTATTACATCAAGATCTGACTAATTTTGCTAATAACGAAATATCGCATCACCAAGATATTGTCGATTTTGTTTTTGATGAGGCGATCAAGACCTAGTCAGTTTTCTTCTCTAGACTAGAATTTTCATCCATCAAGATCTGGTCAATTTTGATTAATGACAAGATACCTCGTCGAGCCAACCAGCAAGAGGGTTCTGACACCTGTTTATGTGTGGAAGGAGGTGATTCTCTTCAATGCTAGACTAAGCCTATGGCGCACATTTGAGTAGGATCTTATTTCATAAGCGATCAACCTATGACATTAAGCATCATCCTATATGTATCCTAGTAATAATCCGCTTGGGAAAATTATTGTGGCATAGAACACCTAGCCCATACCAAAAGTTAAAGAAATGGTTCAGACATCATAACGAAGACAAGACATTTTGGTTCACGTAGGTCAAAAACTTCTGATGGTCGCTGAAATGAGACATAGATACCAAGGTAGAAATTTCATCTTGAAGCCCAGCAAGATTAACCATCCTGGTGGTTGTCTCTCGTCATTAGCAAAAACTAATCCGTTCTTAATAGACGAAATATCTCGTCCTTAAAAAAACCTGACCAAATCTTGAAGGATAATATATCGTGTCCTTAGAAGAAAACTGACCTGATCCTAATCTTGTGATCATAAAAAAAAATCGTCAAATTCTAATGATGAGGAATCTTGTCCTAAGCAAAATTGATCCTATCTTCATTGACGAGATATCTCGTCGAAACCACTTGGAGAGATAAACCCTAGTCAGGCTACAAAATGTTAGGACGAACGGATGCAGAAAATGCTATCTGTCCCCCGATTTAAAAACGCCTATTGGGGGTCCATGTAAGGTTGACTTGAAGGGCATCTACCTCGAGTCATACAAGAACACAAGTGGGGAAGCCTTGCCAATCTCCTTGATCAATAGACATTGTTGGAAGTTTAGTTTTCCCACCCTGTGAAAAGCGATTCCTCTCGGAGGAATTTATAACCTTCCCTACAGTCGTAATAACCAGCTGCGCCCCAATTAAGAAGGCAATAAGTAGATAATGAATTCTAGCTAGCTCTATTATTGTCTCCTCTGTGAAGCGTGATGATGGAACTTCCGTGTAACAGTACTTGTCAGTCATTATGGGTACCATATTCTTCAATTCTACGGGTTCCAAAATTTTCTTGGGCCGCCCGGTTGGAAGAACAACAGGTTAGCAATCGAAGAATTGTGAGCTCTCGAAAATAGGTCCAGCCAAAGACCGCATCTTGTGTACACGGGGGCTGGTGCATATTAAATCTGACGTGGCCTCAAATGTCTTCACGTAGACATGGTGTGGAAGTTTAGAAAGTGCCAGCTCAAGTGTTGACCTCTTCATTTGTCCGTGGTTCAAAATTACATGTTGTTTTCCTCGGATCTTTCCCTTGGGGATTGATACTGGATCGTCGTCAATATTCAATTGTGTTGCTCCAGTTTGACGTTAATAAATTATCAATATAAAATTTCCACTAATTAACTACGCAACGTAAAAAATTCTTAAAATGGTGTTTGGTTTTCTCGTCGTTCTATCAAAGTAAATTGAATTCATATAAATTATTCAACATTTATAAAGATGTTCTAAGGAGAGAAATATATTTTTTCGATTCTTCATAGTAGCATTCCATCCTTGAGAAGGTAGGTAGGTAATTAACGTTGCAATGGAGCAAAACAACGGGCTAGGAGGCGATGATTCGGCACTCAATGAAAGGGATATGCGTAAATAATCAGACAAAACGGTCTGCGAAGATTTTCAACCGTAACTCTCGCATGACATTACCTCAAAGCGCACTTTATCGCCTTTTCTGTAACGTTTGATATTTTAAGGGACAGTGGACTTTAAAATCAACAGATTGTTTGTTTTCTACTCAAAAGCTTATGTATTAAGTTGCATTAAAAATATTAAGTTGTGAGGAACTTATTACATATAACTTGGTCCAACGTTTTGCTAAATTAGAGGATTGGTAAGGCCTATGAGAATTAATTTTTCGTGTACTCTCAAAATTTTAAATCACATAGTTTGTAGACATTTAAATCCAATTAACACCATTTGGTAAGTTCATCGCTCAGTTGTATGATAAAAAAATTGTACTAAACACCTAAAATATTGCAAAAGAAGCATATATAGGTTAAGCAACATTTTAAATCAAAATTTTAAAATTGATGAAGATTGATGCACTGATTTCACAGAATTTCAAGCGTGATGAATTTCTCAATTGCATTTGGATGCATGCAACTAATTTTAAAGATCATCAAGAAAATTTCAAGTAAAACAATCTAATGCACAGGAAACATAAGAAGAAAGTAAAAAAAATTTCAATCGCAGAAAACATAAGAAGAAAGTAAAAAACATTTTCAATCACAGAAAAAACATTTTTTGCTGTAGACTCACTATATTTATCTTGCCTTTGATGTTGTAACTCCGTTAAAAATTATCATATTGCACCCCGGTAAGAAATGTGACACAACTCAAAATTGCAGAATTTGAGAAGCATCACAACTTAAAGGATACTATAAAACTTATTTTGAAATAGTATAAGCTTCTTAAATTTTAGGTATGTGTTTATGGTGGTAACTTCTATTATATTCTATAGAATAATAATATAACACGCTGGGGCACATCATACACATTTTTCAATGACATAACATCAAATTTTTAATTTTTTGGCTAGTGTCACTTTTCTTGCCGGGGTGCAATTTATATTTCTACCATTCATAGAATTTAATATAATTTCATTATAAAAGCTTAATTTTTTTAAACTCTATTTTGTTGATTTTTAAAATTTACTGCCTTTTTAGCTTTATTGCTGTTGATCAATCAACTATCATATTACGTCAATTCGGAATTCTTCATTTGGAATTTTTACTATCGAATTCCTGTAATTGTAATTGCAAACAATCAGAGGGACGTCACGTTAGGAAAACATACAAGATACATATTTCTATGCAAAAACACTATCGCCACCTGCATTTAGTTTGACAGAAAAGGTCTCTCATAAATTCTTCAAGTTAAGAATAAAACTATAAAAGAGAGAAAAATCAATTTTTAATGAAAAATACATTTTCCGCTAAACATTCGTAGATCTCTTTGAATACAAATATAAGGTTTTTTTTTTGTATGCTGCTAAATATAAATCAGTATATATAAAAATAAATGCAAAAAATATTTGATTCGGTTTGAATAAACCATTAATGGGTTAAAGGAATAAAAACTCATTGAAAGTCACCCTTGTGCTTTACCCAATACGATAGCTGCTTTCGAGAAAAAGAAAATCGAAGAATTATATACATTAATTCATCAGAAAATTCTTAATATTCCAACGAGTTTACACCTGTCTCACGAACTTTATCACCTGGCGCAGCCCTCGATTTTACTTAGTGGTTCACCTTCCTTTCGAATAGCGCGTGAACAACACACAACGAACGTCGTGCAATCGTACTTAAGCTTGAAAAGCTGCCCTTGTTGGACATAGGTTTAAGAGGAGCCGTGTTCCTGAGAAATTATTTATTTCGGATGTCTTCAGCTCAAATTAAGGCCGAGACAAAGCCCTTTCTATTTAAGCCTTAATAAAGACTACCCCTATATGAAAACTCGCATTTTTAAACACTTTAAAATGAGATAATTACATTTTTCTTGATCACCGTAATGTTTTGTTTGCAATTCAACATCTCATAATTTCAAATACCTTTTCCTGGGTGGGAGTTCTCGACCACAGACGATAAGTAGACAGAGCCTTGCTATTGAAATTAGCTTCGAAAAGTGTGACCGGCATGCCAACTAACAGTCACGTGACTGCTCTATAAAAAATTGACATGTATGGTCGGTATGACATCTCATTGCGTCATTTGGAGATATAATTTCTTACGACAGGGTCGATGTGTGAATGATAATTTCTTTTGTGTGGATAAATGTGCTATAATCGCATAAGTGTACTACCATGCTGAGTGGACCAATCAAATGACGAATCATTGGATGGGCGTCTTCCTCCGTCCCATGCACCATTCAGCTGAGGAACGTTCGTTTCCAACCGACAGACGAAAGTAGTCTAAGAGTCACGTTACTACTAGTTTTGGTCACATGATCCTGGACACATAAAAAGAGTACTATGTTCACTAAACTTTAATGTTTCCTCTAAGTTTTGGACCTTTTCTCGAAAAACAAGATGGAATAGTCTTACACTCTTATCACCTTTCTAACACTTCAGTTTGCAATAAGAGTGTTTTGCAGCCGTCTAATCTTGCTTGCAATTTGCAAATGTCATTGTGGATGGATCGAGGACCATCGTCAATAGCCCGTAGTATGTGCGACGTTAATTAAGATACTTATCTACATTACACAAATGTCATTAATTTTTTAAGTTGTATAAATGCTGAAATATAGAGATTTACCCCACAAAGCGATGTTATTCTGAAATTAGGTATGGAAAAATTTCCTGGTGAATCGATGTATAGAATTATTAGATTTTGCAAGTTGAAAATGTCATTGTTGAAGGATCCAGGACCATCGCTAATAGTCCGTTGTGTGTGCGACGTTAATTAATATACATATATTTCATTACGAATGTCATTAATTTTTAAAATAGTATGAATGCTGAAATATCGAGATTTATCCCACAAAGCGATGCTTCTCCGAAATCAGGTATGGAATTATTTCCTGGTGAATTAATGTATATAATTATTAGATTTTCATTTCTCGAAAGCAGATATCGTGTCATATAGGCTTGCTTGTGATTCGTTGAAATGGAACCAATTCTCAATTCAGCTGCATGTACATTACCAAATATGTAACTAAACTCGATTTCCGAACCTCGGTCTGAAGAGGTCTACCTTAGCTCCTTCAATTAACTTTCCACAAATATCGGGATATCGCATTGAACACGCATCCGATACCCGTTCGTAAACGTTTGCATGAGTCCGATACTTATTTCCCCACCTGGATTTTCATAAGCAAATTCAATAACAGATTGTTGGAAGAAAATAATTATGTTTCGTTCCTAGAGTAGCCATGCGTGAAATTAGGGCTTGTTTTGATTAGATAGTCTCATTGTACGGTTATATCTTTTATTTAGGGAATGATGACCTTTCGAGTAGCATAGAGGGTCAGTCACTTCCTAAACTCTACAGAGAGAGGTGGAATCAATGAGTCAAAAAAAAAAAAAAAAAACAGCCGTGCACTATATTTTTACTCTTTTTTTTTTTTGCTTGTTGATATCTAATAATAATAATAGCATAATGTAATATAAATGTGGCTTTTATAATCACAGCTGAGAAAATCTTGTCATGCACAAGATTTAGCGAAGTGGAATACGATTATTTATTTTCAGAATAAAAACAATAATAAAAAATAATGGGTATTTTTAAAAAATTTAGCAAACCAATACATCTTTTTCTTAGTTTTTACCCATTTGTTTTCCTTATTTGTCTCTCAATTTAATTTCCATGATAATTTCAATATTTCTCTTTTATAAAATAAACTAGCCCGTTATGTTGTTTAGTCGGCAAAAATAAGTATTGGTTGATTACAAATAGGTTTTTTTAAGTTTTAATAAACGATTTTAAGCTGTAATTTCGGTTCTGCAAGATGCTGCTACTTTATATGTAAAACGTTACATAAATAAACAGTATATTTTTGTTGCGTTCGTTTTACTTAAAGCCTCAAGACTCCACACAACTAGATCTTATTTAGCAGAAAATGTTCGTGAAGTGACAAATCAAACCATTCCTTTAAAAATCATGCTGCTTTTTATTTATTCGAATACAGCATATTTCCCGCTTTCTTTAATTGATGTTGGGGATTAAGAAGATTTTCAGCATTTTACGATGCAATAGACAAATGAATGAAACTTATTTTCATCCAAGAGACTAGCCAAATGGCTTTCGGGTACCTTGCTGGTACCTCTACATGAAATAGTAAATGAAATACTGAACACTATGACGTTTTTATGACTAATAAATAAAAAGTTGATAAAAACTTTTGTATATGTTGTTTGCAAGGGTAACCATATTCACACTAAATCATATTCCTGGCACGAACACTTATCGAGCATCTCTTACTATAAAATCAACTTTTATTACAAACTGTACCTAAGACTGTAAACTTTAAAGAACTACCCAAACTTGCTACATTAAAATTTCATCCAACCTCCAGTTTTAGTACCCTTCTGGGCAAGCTTTTCTAACTAAGATACTTTAAATTCTGCCGGACATCCGACATAAAAGAGGGTCTCGCAGACACCAAAGGCCCAATCACCCAGCACAATTATTTACCATATACCGTAACCATGACAATGTCTTTGGCTGGTTAAAGGGAGAGCGTTCGTTCACTTTTCTGAGAATTGGGGGAGATTAGTAATATACCTTTGTTTTATTTTAGAAACAGACGAAGAGACACGCTGCTGTAGCTGCGTCAAAGTAGGTCGTATTGATCCAACCAGACCTTGGATCAGCGGCCGCGGAATTAAGGAACTTGACCCTCTTATACTGAACAATGTATGTTTCCAAAAGATGACATCGGGTATAATGTGTGGCTTTCTTTTGTTTCAGCGAAGGTTGTTCGACAAAATTCAATAGAGCGCAGGTATCATTTCTTGCCTCGAGACATGGCTCCAATTAGCGAATGGAGAATGAATTCGTCACTTGAGTGGAGCCATGGATAATTATCTAAACCTTGGAACTACAAGCATAATTGTGTCTGGAGATGTTATACCGCGTTTGTTTTAAAAAAATAGGACTTGAACTTTAAACTTAAAACAAAATTTAATTTTAATTTTCTGATACTTTATTATTTTTTTTAATTATAAATTCGTATTTAATATTTACATTGTTGTTTTATAGAGATATGCCTTTATTTTAATAACTATTAAAAATCACAAGTATAAGTGGGTCTCTATACAAAGGTGTTTTCGACTTTATTATTAGTATGTTTAGTTACAATGTGTCTTCGTATCTTCCAATATTTTCCAATAGTTCGCAGAAAACGGATGAAAATGCATCTGCAAATCAGTAAATAGTGATTAGTTGAAATTTAATTTTCCGATACTTTATCATTATTTTAAAATTATAAATTCGTATTTAATATTCACAGTGTTGTTTTAAAGAGATGCCTTTATTTTAATAACTATTAAAAACCACAAATATAAGTGGGTCTACACAAAGGTGTTTTCAACTTAATTATTAGTATATTTAGTTACAATATGTCTTCTTATCTTCCAAGATTTTCCAATAGTTAGCAGAAGACGCATGGAATTCATCCGTAAGTCTGTAAATAGACGATTAATTTAAATTTAATTTTCGGATACTTTATTATTCTTCTACTTTATTATTATTCTAAAATTTGAAATTCGTATTTAATATTCACATTGCTATTTTAAAGAGATATGCCTTTATTTGAATAGCAATTAAAGATCACAAGTATAAGTGGGTCTATACAAAGGTGTTTTCTACTTTATTATGTGTATGTTTAGTTACAATCTGTCTTTGTATCTTCCAAGATTTTCCAATAGTTCGCAGAAGACGCATGGAAATGTATTTGTAAGTCAGTAAATCGAACTAATTCGAATATGAAATTCAAATTATTGAAGGAGATGCTCATTGAATTTTATTATTTTGCAAGTGAAGAAACAAACCTAGTGTATTGCAGCGGCTAGTGGAGTAGGAGCTCCCGAAGAATTCCTTAACAAATTAAGTTTCTCCCAACTTGTAAAGGAACGAACTTTCAAATACTGATCACCAAACACAAAAGGAGTAAAAACTCAATTTTCGTTGTGCACAAAACACATTTATGAAATTTAGAAAAACGTATTTTTATCCAAGTGCCTTTTAAAGCGTTAAAATGCACTACGTCTTAACCCGTTGGTATTTGATGAATTTTTATTGGTGTGTAACGAATTAACTTTAAAAAACCGTTGTGTTTTACCAGCATGAGCGATAAGGATAGTGTCATTTTAACTAAGTCGTTCATTAATATTTAAATTTGTAATGTATACCAAAAGTCATTAATGCATTACTTGGTAACTTTAACTCTACATGTTTAACGATATCATAAATATTGATAGGGTACAAATAGGGTAGAGCTAAAAATGTACATTTAAATATTTGTTCTCAGCCTGATTTTGTTTCAGAAGAACTCTTAATTTGTTTTTGGAGACTGTTGGAGCTTCTCGTCACTACTTCAAGTGTTAACGGGCCAATCTTATACGGCGTCAGAATTGAATGATTTTTTTTGTATTATAAATATTGGTAGACAAATTCTGTTTCTTGAGGGTACAGGTGGTACTGTCCATTATTTCAATAATGCGAGATCTTGTGCTAGTTTATACGATGGTGTATGGTTCATCTCTTATATCTATGTTACAGAGCTATGGTGCTCACAATTTTGCACAGAGTGCATGTAGTAATGAATTAATCTACTTACAGCTACAGTCAAAAATAATCATTTGTTAAATATATTTTAATCTCCGCGACAGATAAAATGACGAAATTTGACTACAGCTATGTAAGACTTAAGGTTCTTTCATTTTTGTATGCAGTTACTAGAAAGTAATTATAATTACTCTCGGAAATTAGCAAAATTTATGTGCGACAGTTTTCTTTTTAAAGTAATCTAGATCATCTCAACGCAATCCAAATTTTAATTCTGATGATTTTGTTCACTCAACGAGTAAATACGTTTGGGGCGGTAATTGGTTTCACTTTCATTCACGCCCGCGTTGAGTAGATTACTTTTACAAACATAACGTCAACGAAACTACAAACCCGTAACAAGGAAGCAGACAGCTAGTCAACAAACAAAAGCAGCTTCACGTTGTTCGTGTGAAATGTCCGCTGAGTAAGTTTGGAGTGGTGCCAACTTCAAGTAATTTCCAAACAAACCTATTCTTCCCACGAAAATATCCGATTTCGACATGATTTGAGATGTTGACATACAATGAAAGGAATTTATGTTAAAACACTTATTATTATTGCCTGTCAGCACCTTCACAATAGGAAGCGTGAAGACAATTTTCGGGAAGCTGTAATTTCCTACTTGGATGGAATGTGGAGAGTTTTTTTTTTAACAAAACGATGGTCACTCACAAAGTTGTATTCAAACAAACCACTCGAAGAGGGTTTTTTATTTTTTTTATTTAATAATTATTCCACATTTTTTGGAGTTTTTATTCAATTTAGTCCGGACAATTGCTTAGTTGCACAAACAACTTATTCTTCTTAGAAAAAACGGTGGTTTAAAATTACATGATGTTGTCCTTCGGCTTTGATCTCGAACTGTCGCCAATAGCCAGTTGTGTTGCTCCAGTGCGACGTTAATTAAAATATCTGCCGATAAAAAAAGTACTTGAAAATAAAAAGTGGTACCTATGACAATCAATAAGAATAGATATTCTCACGACGCTCAGGAAGAAAAATAGAGCTATATTTATGAAAACGATTTCAAATTATAAGTAATTTATTTTTTGATCTAAAAACAGAAATTATATCAAAACTATATTCAAGTGCTCATTATTTATTTTCGTTGGGATTAATTGGGGTTTAGTGCCTTTAGTAAACACTCCCAGGATAAACAAGTGATATTTTTATACCTTCATCCCAGTCCTTTATTCTTCAATTCCTTTTTTTTTCTCCCTTTCACGACATTCTTTACTTGACGTTGTCCTGCGTCTGACGTTGCTTAGTCAAATATGGGCCCTTGCGCCATAAAATCTAAAAATAACCAACTGACAAAGGGGGTGAAACACCAAACCATCCTGAAAGGCCCTCCTGCATGAAATTGATGATTCAACACGAAATAATAGAACAGAACAGAATTAATACAACTGAAGAATGGGTCAAAGCAAGGTACTATTATAATTTTTCGTCTTTCACGTAAAAAGGGGAGAACATATTTGATGGATGGTCAGAGTCGAACTTAAACATGCGGTTAATAGGCTCTTTAACCCTACTGGTGGTTATCTCAACGAGGTATCTAGTCATTCGAAGAAAAATTACCAGATCTTGATGGACTAGGTACATTGTCATTAGAAGAAAACTGACTAGATCTTGTCGTCGTCATCAAAAATTCGGTAGTGTCTTGATGACGAGGTATTTCGTCATTATCAAAATTGTTCAGATCTTGATGGACGAGATATCTCGTCGAAGTCTCTTGAAGGGTTAAGTCTGTCGTCTCTATTTGGATCTGATCTAGCGTCTGATCAGACTAGGTTTATCTGTAAAAGTAAGTACTTATTCGGCTGTGTACTGCTTTATATGACGTTATTCGGCAATAAAAGTTAATTTTTGTATAGTTAAAAATTGTTTTGAAAATTAATATTTAACAATATCAAAAACGCTGAAGAAAATCCACTTTTGGCCGCCTCTGAATTTGCCACTCTAAGCTACAGCCTATTTATAAGTACATCATTGTTTATGATATTATTTTCATTGATTGTACTTAAAACTATTTTTCAAAAAAGAAACAAAACTCAACTTATGATATAATAGCCAACTTACAGGGGACACCCAGGTAACAAACTGGAGGGATCTAGGTTGAAATTGTAAGCACTCAATTGTAGGGTTTAACAATTTGATATGATTAAAACGTCAAGCCAAACGAACCATGTGTGTGGGAATTGATTTTTAAATCATAAAATTCTTTGAGTGTAGAGAAGTTTTAAGGTGACTACTCTAAGAATAGAAATTTTATTTAAAGAAAGAGCGACCGAATTCCTAATAATAATGAATGTAAAATATCGTCGAGTTGGAGCAAGAAACTCTTTAACTGACAAAAAAAAATTCACTCTGTACAGCTTTTTAAAGATTAACTATTATTTTCCAGGTCAAGAAATAAAAAATTGAAAATCCGAAAATCCAGTAAATAATAGATGGGGTGCTTATATATATAGGATAAAATTAATACATTAATCTTTATTTGAAGAGCAAGGAGAAAGCAACAAAAATATCTTCACACACGGTTTATTCACGGTTGGAGATCAATTGATTGAATAAGGATTATTTTCTTTTTAAAGGTATGCAAGGGGCTTAAGGCCCTAAAGCTTCTTCCGTAAGTGCTAATTTGCCAAATTATAATTCAAAAATGTATGGTATAGAGAGACAAAACAAACCATCTTATTCGAATGAGGTTGATTCCGAAAGATCCAGATAAACAGTAATAAAGATCTACCATGAAAATTCGTCTTATTTTTCTTTCAAATATTTTTTAATCCACCATAAAGTGTGCACATTTTCAAAAAAACTCAATTTAAGTACTACCCAAACTCATGCAAAAATATTTTTGTTATTACAAATCACTCCCTATATAACCTAAAATTTAGTGGATAAAAATAAATTTATAACTAGTAATGTGAAATTCGTCTGAGAAAGAGTCAAAAGAAACCACCTCTAAAATTAAAAGAATTTCTCCAACCCCTCCGAAAACTTAGTTGCTGCGGCCAATCGATAACAGGCGCCAGATTTCTGAAATCAATTTTAAGCATACGTTTGTGTTAATTTCCATCAACAAAACGCTAATTAACGCTGAAAACCCGCACCGAGCAATTATTGCTTAATTGCACAATTTATCACTTTATCATTTCCCTTAACTTGTCATTAAAATAAGGTTTCTCTCGTTGCTAGTCAAATAGACACGATAATGTCTGAAATTAATACGCCATTGATTCGATGTACAATAAAGAACACCAATTAACTATCGTTTGTAATCGTGTGAACTGATAGTATTTTCTCATAATGGAGCGACCTAAATTAGAGTATCTAGTGAGTGGAAAGAACTTCAGTTTTACCATATGAATAACGATAACTGGCTTTTTAAATAATCTAGGGGTGTTTTTCTTGGGGGGGGGATAACAATTATCAACTCGGTCGCCAACTCGTTTGTAAAAACATAGATTATAAGTTGAACCAGGGACTTTATATAGGACATGAGTCAAAGCCAGATCATTACGGTTCTTTGTTTTACCTCAGGAATTCTGTTTACAAATCTAAAATTAAATATTTTATATTTACATTTAAAAAGCAATAATAAACATTATATATGGAAAATAATGTGAGTAATGTTGATAACTATTTTTTTTTAACCTCTGTCAGGTTTTTTTTTTTTTGTAGAACTAAATGTAGACAGCTTGGCTGTTTTTTATGGTTGAACGCGTTTCCTGTACAAGTATTGGGTAAACAGAAGTAAAATGCTCGTCAACCGTAGGCTCATTCTTTTATACTGAAAATCCCTCTCATAAGCAGGGAGGCTGTAACCTAATTAGAAAGAGTGACGGATTAGCAACAGTAGGGGTGCGTATTCGAAACTCGGTCCAACCAAAGACCGTCGTGTACTCGGGCGCTGATACACATTAAATATATCTTGGCCTCAAATGTTCTCACTTTACCGTGGTTTGGAGAGTGGGGTGCAAGCTCAGGTGTTGACCTTGTCATCTAACTGGTTTAAAATTACGATGTTTTGTCCTCAGATAATTTCTTTCGGGATTGATCCCCAGACTGCCACCAACAGCCTGCTGTGTTGCTAAACATACCTAGTTGCAATTACATACCTAAAAGTTCTACAGAGCCTACTGGCCCCTTTATTCTCAATCCCTTAAAGTGGTCATCCACCACCTGCAAACGTGTGCAACCTCTAACCTACTGAGAGTCTAGGGTAAAGATGGCTTCTAATTTTTCTTCTTCTCTTTCCGGTCTTACCTTTTTTTTTTTACAATTTTTTTGTTGCTTACTTTTGTTTCTGACCATTGTATTGTGTAATTTTTTACTGCCTTCCACTGGAAACAAAATAATCCGTTAGCCCATAGCCGATAGCCCGTTGAATGGATCCAATTGACGTTAATAAACTACCTATAATTCTTATCAGCACGAAGTATAAAATTACATGTGAAATTCAATAGAAATGACAGATTATATGGAACAACGAAAGGCCAGTATTTAAATGAACTAACTTTTATCTTGAAACGAGGCTGGCGAATACTTATACCAAACTTTCAATTTGAAAATAGTTTTAAATAATTTTTAATTATACTAGTAGTTTTTCTATTTTAAATTATCAGAGAAGCTCGGATATCATTCTTTTCGTTTTAAAATTCAAGAACAGGACTTCAAAAAATTGCTATTTCGAAAATCTTGTTTGAAAAATATAATACTTTAAAAAATGTCAATATATATCGTCCCAGTCGAATTTATGGCATTAGACAATGCATCCGAACAACCAATGCTGAAACGTCATAAATAGAACATCAAACCGTTTGCAAGTAGTTTTATGAATTACTTGAAGTCCTTTACACAGTTGTGTAAGGATTGAAAACTTCTACATGTGAAAACGTATTCGTTGCCATAAGTAAAGGGAACCGTTCCATGGTAAAAGAATATATAATATACTATATAATGTGTTGACGTAAGAAACAGTACAAAGTGTTTTTTGCTTTAAATTGTTTGGATTGTTGACACTAAAGGTTTAAGTTACAATTTTTTCAGTCGTTCTAAGTCGAAGTTGTCAAATTTATTGTTTTAAGTAAACTGGAATAAAATTTTCATGACTGCAACAAATATTGGAATTTTTCTCGTAAGTCAAGTATAATCGTGGGACTGTTAGAGAGATAATTTGAAATATCGTTTCTGTAAACAACTCTATCTAGAGACAATTTTGTGAAAAAAGTTCAAAGCAATTATCTTAAACATTTCAGATGATTCTGTAACATAGCTTTTACCCACTTGGGGAGATACCCCATTATCAAGATTCCTATTTTTCTACTAGTGATTTGAATAACAGATATGTTATACTTAGGGAGTTTTTAAAATGTGATAGATTTAAGATAAAATTAAATAGCAGGCGTTAAGAAGGAAAATGGGACGTAAAAACAAAAATTGTAATAACAAAGTTAGGATTATAAAACATTTCGATGAATATTTGTATTACCGTAATGTTTTAAAATTTAAAGAGTTGAAAAATTATATGAACCAGTGTTGTTATAGAATAAAACGTATCAAAATAACTACAAATTACAGATACATATTCTTGCTACAGTAAAACTATTTATTTATAAGGAACATCAAAACAAGTCATTTAAATCGTTTTAAACTCCTGGATGACTCCTACAAGTAGGGTTGCCAACTTTCTCCGGGACATATTGCACAAAACTGAAAGATTGATACTGTCACTCAACGTCGTATGTCTAAAAGCTGCAATTTTCAGGGGAGCAACAGAAACCAAATTTTTTCTTATGATTTGATTCTATTATTAGTATATACTTTCGGTTTTGTAATTAGTTTATTGGATCAGCTGATGACATAAGAGATTTAGACACCAGATGGAAATCCCAAAATGCCACATATAGCAAAAATAAAAGACACTATAGAATTTTTAACATACGATATTTTGCACGTATAGTGACGATATATAGTATTGGCTTGGGACAGTGTTGGGGGCACTGACGTTTGATGGACACAAAGTCATGTGGCAATAGAAAGAATTATTTTCGAGTGTAGGCCGATAGCCTTCTCTGAAATTCCGGGACAGTTTAACATTCAACCGAGATTCTGGACAGCAACTTCAATTCCGGGACAATCCCGGTCAATCCGGGACGGTTGGCAACCCTACCTACAAGTGCCTTATTTCCCTTGATGAGGAAGAGACTTTGGAACGTATCTTGTTCGACTGCACCGGAGAGAACATTTTTAGAACTAAAATAAAGAAAGTTTATGAATTATCTTCAATTCATATTGCTTCTTTTTATTGCTCATTTTATAAATATTGGCTCGCTGGTTTGTAGAAGACATCGTGAAATGGACGTTGATACGCCGGACTCATGTCAAGATTCAATACAGACCAACAGGTATAATGGTTTAGGTATTAGTTCCTAGATTGGAAAGTTCCTGGTTCGAATCCGGGTCACGGCATGGATATTTGTAAGCATAGAAGCGGCTGGTGCACACTAAATCTATCTCGGCAGAAAGTCCTCACGTTGGGTTGGTGTGGAAGTTTGGAGATGGGGTGCCGGCTCAAATGTAGCCTCGTCATCTGACCATGGTTCAAAATTACGTGGCAATACACCGAATGGTTAAGACTGGGACGGTGGTAACTAGTTGAATGTCTAGATGCAATATAATACCAAAATGTGTAGGAGAAAGAAAATACCAGTTTCCTTCCAAAGATGTGTGTGCTGGGTGTAAAATAAAAGAAACAAGCCGTGGAATCAAGACCCGATGGTGTTACTGCTGCTCGGTAGCAACAGATATAACTTCTCTCTGCACTCGAAATAAGAATGCAAATGAAACAATCGATAAAAGAGAGATTTACATGTGCAATCAGTTTGTCAAATTTCAGATGACTATCACGTATGTGAGATAGATGGGTCGGAGAAATATGTTACGCGAGTTGAAAATAAGGTTGATTGTAGATTTTACTGATATAGGGGCGAATCCCCACAGCAAGATTAATTACTCAGAAATTAGGTCGATTTGCCGATATTATTTTTAATTCACTTCGACTGATTGGTAATTATAGACGAAATAAATCATATTGCGCACAAAATTGCATCCCTAGTAAAGTAGAACTTATTTAGGAAAAATAAGCAGCAAGGATATTGCTGGGAAAATGTTGAAGACTCCACAGTTACCCGTGTCGAAACCTGTGCAACCGCGTTCGCTGAAGAAAACTGAAGAAAGAAAACAGAAGTTTGTGTATGAGAATCTCTTGAAAAATACAGCCTTGCATGCCACGGAAGTATTAGCGAAAAAACAGAGCAAATCATCGCATGTGTTGATTATTGAAGTATGGAAGTTTATATTGGATGAAAAAAAACAATAATTTATGTGAAAAGAATGGAAGGGATCTGAGTTGTCTCTTTAAATGATAGAGCCATAATGAAATTCTCAAGGTAAATTATTACTGATAACTAATGTAATTTATTAACGAAAAGTACAAAATAAAACAATTTTTTCTTTTAAAGAAACAATAACTCTGATTTCTGGACTCAGCCATGTCCTAAAATGATAGCTTCCCTCGAGGTCCAAAAGTTCTGAAACATTTAGAAGTATTTAAGTATCCCTTAAAGTCACCATATTTACCAATTGTTTTAACCATTCGTAGACATAGTGTTTACAAGTTTCTTACTTTGTCTCTAAAGATTTATTTGTGCGAATTAACAATGACTTGCTTAGGGACAAATGTGCTGTTACATTGGCAGCTATCGTTAGTTTCATCATTTTATTCAACTCTTTCCAAATTGTACGTCCTAGAATTTAAGTAATTTTAAAATATATATGGAAGAATGGGTTGGTGTTCTTCACGGTAGAGATTTCCTGTTTCCGTATAAATAATCCATTACGTTGTTCCGTTAAACTTTAACTTTTCCCGTAAGTATATGTATTCCAGTGTCTGCTTTTTGATTACTTTGAGTAGAATGATTTGGGGATAATGAAACATCTAAAAACATTTTTTAATTGTGTTCCCAAATTTGATATGCAACTATCTTTGACAATATTTTTTGTACATTACTTCCAATTTTTCAATCAAGATTCTTCTAATATATCTTTAAAACAACCACTTGTCAATGTGATAAAAAATTAAATATCTTCAGTGACTACTATTTGGTATTGGACTTATATTGGCATGGCCTCCGTAAAGACGATGTGATATTTTCAAAAACAACTTGTTGGAGAAACGCTCGTGACTTGAACTACATTACGAGTAGCAAACGAACAAAAACTAAAAAATAACTTCATCGTGAATCGAGCTCGATATCTTAGGATGCACGATTTATTATAATTATACTATGTTTTCACGATTTGAATAAAATATTTATACCGTTGCGAATAGCTCGTTGTGTTGCTCCAGTGCGACGCTAATTCATCTAACCTACTCATTCCATAGTTTTAGCTATACCTCTCATAGTACGACTATCGGCTGATAGAAAACATAAAGATTAAAGTTTTTCGATAGCACTGATAGACATGAACTGATAAAAATTAACAAATTATTATGCATTTATGTACACATATCTCTCTCAATAGTACTTGAATTAACTTTTTAAAAAAAGAAGAGGGCTTTTACATAACTTTCCCTTTCCTACAATCTTTATTGAAACAGGAAGACATCAACCAGAGCATTTTCAGAAAATCTCATTGGCTTCACTTTTCAAAATTTATGGCTTCTCAATGAAATGTCAAAGTGAAGTTTTCAGTTATACAGAACTTTTCTCAGTTTCAACTTTATTTCATAACTGTAATGGAGTTCAAAAGAATTCGATTAGCATCGTTTTTAAAAAGCTTTTGCTCTGTGAAAAGATATTTATTTTTCGATATAAGATACATGATAGTTTAAGGAATTTCTGGAAGTAAATTTAAAAATTCTCGTGTGAGCATGACGAACTCGATCTGGTTGCTTTTCTTGTTCTCTTTCATCTTTCAGTGTACATTCGTAGATGCAAACTTTTATGTAAACATTTTTCTCCTTGTGAGTTAACTTTTTAAAAATTGCAGTATTCTTAAAGTAATGCATTTTTCTATTCAACTTTGCACAAAATGTGGCTCGAAATATATCGAGGTGAAGAACATACATATTTGGAGTGCTCAGCTGAAATCGGAGTGATTTTGTAAACTGTAAACATTTTTGACGTTCGTATGTCCGAATCTAATAGTTAATTTATAAGTATTTTCTTAGAAACGAGATTAAATTTACGAATGTATGAAAATAATGTTGATATTTAAATAACTTTTGTTCTATTTTAAAAGTCCAAGTTTTCTTTCATTGAGGTTATTACGCTACTTCAATCAATATCTTTCTTAAACGTACAAGACACATAAACAGAAGAAATTCAGTATCAATATCAATAACCTACTTAAGCTTTTATAATTGTCGAAGGGAGGATAGAAAGTTTTACGTTCTTAAAATTTGAGGACTTATACATGTATATCTGGAAAAATAAAAAAGATTAACACATACAATAACCGTATTTCCATTTCTATTCTTTTTAAAATCTACAAGGATATAAAACGGGATTGCGAATTGCTGTAATTTTGAATACTTGCAAATTCATGCATAATATCAGCTCTGAAATTACTAATCCAATAATCTGTTGTGTTGTTTCAGTGTGACATAAATTCAACTACCTACACAAAGTTTGTAAATTGCTTATTTCTATTGATGACAATATTGTTTCATTTGATACCTTACTTAAATCCGTTTGTAATGAATACAAGCAGTAGTGTCAATATTTTTTACACCTCCAAATATAAAATAAAATTAGTCAAAACCCCAGGTGCGCAGAATTATATTCAGAGTGTTCTGCAACACAACTCTAAGCAATTGCAATTGTTCTGCAGGCATTTTGTCTAAATTTTTAAATCTTCATTAATATCAAAAACAGACGTAAAACACAATTATCGGCTCAATATGTATTACATATTTATAATAAAACATCAAAATTAATTTACTTACTTTATTTAAAACCAAGGCATACTTTCAGAATTTGCAAATCTGTAGATAACTTTTGAAGTTATATATTTTGTCATTGACATAGAAGATGCGTTATTTATAAAGTGTTTGTGGTAATTTAGGCGGTGTAGAAAGGTTGTTTCGAAGCTAGAAAAGAAAAAAAGGTATGGCAAGGAACAAGCTTTGCACTGCAGAACAACGTAACTTATGATTGAAAAAAAATTGGCCAAAATTTTGATAAAATAAAGGGAAAATCGTTCTGCAAAGACTTTGTTTCCTCTGCGACGTACGTCGCAGTTTTAAGCACTTTCTGCTCCCGGGGTCAAATCTATAAAACGACATATCGTGTTCTTCGCTTCCATTAATTTTTATAGCTACCACAGAACATGTCAAAAAAGGGGCTCTTATCAGTCGTGTGACCAATTAGCCTCAGAGTGCCCACATCTATTTCGACTCATTCAATTGTTATTGCCTATCCCCTGAACTCGAAAAGGCTAAACTAGATCCATAATGTTTTGAATTTGAGCCTCATCTTAATCTTCCACCAATAAATTCAAAAAGGACATGGATGAGGTCAATGATATGAGAAGGAGTTAATGGATCAATCTCTATTCATCTGATCAAAACCGATTCGGTATTTTTTGACATCTCAACCCATTTTCGCCTTTGCTCGGTTTTTTCTTCTGCATTGATTTCTATAATCGATTTTCCTTTGCCTTCAGTAATCAGGCTGCTAAAGAATTTAATTAGTGACGAGCTCTTTTGTATAGTTTAAGCCAGGGCTCGAAATACCCGGGTGCACAGGTGCACTGTGCACCTTAAAATAAAATTGTGCACCTAATTTTTCGCGTGCACCTATCGTTAAAAAAAACGGGGAAACATATTTTATGTTATTTTGATGTCTGAACAAAATATTAGTATCTACCTCTCTCGCTCTAAAGGAACGTAATTAAAATTCCTAAATACACAGTATGCGAAAACTTTAATCCAGAAAATGCTATGTTGCGATGAAGGAAAATACAAAAAGAAGGATGGACACTAAACCTTATGGGTAAAGATCTGCCAAAAACGTAGACGTTTCTGATTGCCCACCATTGTCTGATGATGACTAAATACTTGTAAGTAATAATTTCGCAGATAAAAAAAATGTTTAAATATTTTTATTTACTATCTACTTGTAACATATCCAAATATACCCAACTAATAAAGTAGTTTACATTACACGAATGCTGTTATATTACGTCTTTTTAAATGTGCACCTAAAATATAATCAGTGCACCTAATTAAAAAACTTAGGTGCACAAGGTGCATCTGTATTAAAAAATCTATTTCTAGGCCTGGTTTAAGCAATAATGTGCAGCTCTATCGCTCAAATCAAGCATATTCAAACTAAGCGGGGGAAACGGAGAATGAATTCCGTGGTGTTTGATTACATATTGTCTACATCCGTATGTTGCCATTCCCTAATATACAAAAAATATCGATTTCTGTGCCACGTATGTTAGTGGATATATAGAAAGATAGGGGCATATGATATGGATTTCCAGTATAAATAAACAAACCACCGAGACAAATATATTATTTCCAATTACCCATCATGGAATACGAACACGAAGCAAATTCTACTTCAAAAAAAACAATAGCACTTTCTACTACATTAAGATTAAGGGTTACTGGAAAAGTCTTTCTTCATGTCCAGCCTACGAGCTGTAGGTGGCGCAGATTTGATTCCAGTAATTTACCCAGGGTGTATTTCTCTCTTCTGTGTCAATAGAATTTTTATTGTGAGTGTGTAAGTCCATCACTTCATGTTGTGTCTGGCGCAGCTTGGCCAAATATGGTACCTGCACCATAAGAACCCAACCAACCTCTCCCATAGTAAAAGTTTGGTCACAACAAGATTATTTCTTCTTGTGACTAGATGATGGTCTTGCTCCACTGAAATGGCCATTGATAATCGTTTACATTGACGAAATTTTAAAATCGCAACTAGTCATTCTTTTGAAAGTTTTTCGATTTTTACGATCCCTTTTGACTAATGTTTAGACCTATTTATCAATCTCTCGTATATCTAGGTGACTAGAAAGTATAAAATTACTTAGTATGTTGCTAATTGACGTCGCAAAGGATAAACACATCGGGCTATTGGTGATGTCCCGGTTCAACCATGAAGGGAAAAATCCAAAGACAACGCCTCGTCATTTTGAACCATGGTCACGTGACGAGGTCTACATCTGAGTTAGCACCCCACTCTCCAAACTTTACATCACGCCGACGTGAGTACATTTAAGGCCACGACAGATTTAGTGTTCCCCTCTTCAGGCTACCGCGGTCCTTATAAAATTAATAGCACAATGTTTCGGAATTATGCTGTTTCCGGAACAAATAAAGCTGAAAATACAAACTTTGATTAATTTTACCCAAGTATAATTTTGTAAGACGCTGTTCACAAAAACCACTTTGCCTTTATGTGATTGAAGTCACCGCCAACATTTTGTTTTTCGTATTTTTCTAAGATTATCAGAAGTTGTGAACTTTAACCAGCAACGTTATCTTTAGCATGCATAGGATGTGTGAACATAAAGCTCACCCCACATTGCTGTCGGACGGAATTAAATACGGCGAAGAGAACCCCGTATATTTCCCAGTCCAGGTTTATTCATCTGGGTTGGGAAGCGTCATTAGGAGATACGACACGTCGGTAACGTATCAACGTAAAAGGTAAAAAAGTAGATTAGCCTCGAAAAAACGGGGGGAAATGAACCATCAAAATAAAAGCAGCGTTCTGAGCATCGGGAAAGAAGTTTTTGGTCGCAAAATAAAATATTTTAGGACCATAATCTAGGGAATCGAAAGTTTTTCGTAACTGAGCTTTTTTTAGATTTAACTCAGAAGAGTTTAAAGAAAGATATTCCTTTAAGAGGCAAACGTAATTTAAAGTCGCTTGAACTGAGCGTCAAAAACAGTCAAATTTGAAATCCTTACAATTCATGAGTTCATACTAGGGATGCGACATCGACAGTAAAACATCGATGTTGATAATACATCGTCCCAAAACCATCGATGTTTTTAAAATTCAGTGTATTTAAACTTTTTTCCCCATTTCTTAATACTGGTTTAGCACCTATTGATGCGACATCGACAGCAAAACATCGATGTTCAAAATTAAAACAGATGTTGATAATACATCGCCCCCAAGCCATCGATGTTTTTAAAATTCAGTGTATTTAAACTTTTTTCCCCATTTCTTACAACTAGTTTAGCAACTAGTGATGCGACATCGGCTCCAATACAATTTTATAAAACATCAATGTTTCGTAAACATCAACATAGATGTAGCATCACTGCTTTTCAGACCCTTCACCCTTGGCCACTTTGGTCTAAAAGTATGTTCAATTTCCTGTTTATAAAAATTATGCTACTTTGTTATTTTTAAAATTTTTATAACGGTACTTTTTCATTCAAAAATAAAACATCGACAAGTATAAACATCGATGTTACAAAAACATCAACTCCAATACATCGATGTTTTGAAAACATCGATATCGCATCACTAGTTCATACCATACTTCTTGTATTAATACCCCTCTTCCTTAAGATTTTAGTAAATCTTCAATGTTGTTGTCGTGCGGGCCATATATGGCCCAATTGGGGGTGACATTGCCCCGGAGGGTTGGATTTCTTCATACATGACACATTCGTTTTACAAGAAGGTCCCTTTCACACATCCATTCACTCATCCATATCATAATTTAGACCCAATCACTGACCGATAACCCCCTGATCAGGTACCCCCAGAGGTATTGATTTGGTATGGGAACATGGGGGACTTTGTGACCACGACCTATTTAACGTGCCCCAGCCACCGTTAGCGAACACGACGGTCTTTAGCCAGGTCTAAGCGCCGATCTCGCAACCATCAGAATTGCAGGCTCCGCCGACGACAGAACCCACAACCCTTCCGATGCGAGTCCGACGCTCTACTGACTGAGCTACCGCGGCTCGTAAATCTTCAATAATTGTATTTATTAAATTTCCATTTCGAAACTAAATAACGCATTAGTATACAGCTTCCAGGATCCAATTTATCTGACAGAAAATGCCGTCGTTGTGGGAAATTAGTGGCCTGCTGTATTTTGGTAGGTAGTTGAATTAACATCGAACTCAAGCAACACAACGGGCTATTGGCGACAATCCGGGATCAGTCACCAAGGGAAGCTTTAGTTTGGAAATACTATGTAAGACAAGTTTTAAAGAGCCAGAAAAAAATCGAAGCAAAACTGTATGGGTGCGGTTTTCTACTCCGGTTTCGAGGCAAAAAGACAAGTATTTTCTGTCTAACCGCAAGAACTGCTCCCGCCGCTAACTCCGGATGGTGACGGACGCTATAGGAATAGGGCTCGCTCATTTTGAGTAATGGTGTTTGTCTTCGTTACTGTGTTTGGGGGATTTGACTCCGGGAATAGGTATATATTTTAATTTGCCATTAAGAACGCCCGTTAACTTGACAAACTTGAATAAATTTTTTTCGAGCTTCCTTTTCGTTTTCTATGGAAAATTGAATACGGTCGGTTTCTATGGCAGCAGACCAGCAACTTTGTAATCTTTAGTACATGTTAACATGGTCTCTGTAAAATAAAATAGGTTTCGTCCACACACACAGACTAAATAAAATAAAATAACTGTTTGATAATTCAAATTTATAGAGATCTGCACTAAAGCTTCTTCATTTCTGTGACGTTATGGGATACTTTATGTTCAACTAAAAAAAGTACATAAGTTTTTACAACACAAAACAAGTTAAAAATTATCTTTCGTTTCAATCTCGATATTTAAAGAAATATAATACGGAATTACCTTTTCTTCAGTGTTTCATTTCTGTCACTATACAAATTACTGTAGCAAAAATGCAGTCACTTGTAAAAATCAAACTGATTCCTTCTTTTTTCAAGCATTCATAAAAGGAAAACAATCCCGTTAAATCCTCTTATCAGCCAAACCTAAACTTATTGCGAAAGTCCTGGTTTAATTATTTTTAATAACAAAATATTACCGCGGCTTCTAAAAAATTCTGTTACTCCCGTGGCAGATATAACTTTTGAGATTGAGTTGAAATGCAAAAATATAGCATAAATAGGTGTTCTTGGAGGAACATTTACTGCATCAGCGACAGTTCAATTGTTACTAACCATTGAAAATATTGCCACCATTTCAATGCACTTGATAGACACATGAAGAAGATAGTGTTGAGGTTGGTTGATACGTTTGAATTGAGAAAAGTAGTGATGTTTCGTTTACAAGTAAGGAATCTAGAGGCCGACAATTTGTGAGGAAGATTAAATAAGTTAGCAAGTGTTTGAGTTCAGTATCCCAACTTACGGCCATATCGTATAGTATTATAAGGAAAAGCAATGAAAGCAATCTGCCAGTTTATCCTCACAAAATCAAGCTACGTAAAAAGAATTCTACGCGATTTTTCTGGAAATAATGGGGTGCATCCAGTTTACTGTAATTTAAACTCCCAAATGTATCTATTCAACATTCTATAACAGTAGTTCTTTTGTTATATTAATTTTATCATGTATAGAAACTCAGTAATTTGCTGATAAATCTCATGGGTATAAAGCGTAAAGTATCACAGTGAAAGATGACTGGCATTGAACTTCCCATGACTGACATCGGACTTTTAGCTTCATTGAATTCTTGGGAATGAATGGAGGTAAAAGTCATTTATGTTACATTGCGGTGTCAAAAGTCGAAAAACAGCATTTGACGTTGATATTAACGAAAGCATTTATTCTACCTCGCAATTCCAGAAACACTGGTGTTATTGACTACAATTTTAACCTGCAATACTTTTGATTTTGCATTCAAGTAACGCTTGATAAAAACTTAGCCCTTCAAGAGATTTCGATTATATATATATATATATATATATATATATATATATATATATATATATATATATATATATATATATATATATATATATATATATATATATATATATATATATATATATATATATATATATACATATATATATATATATATATTCATTTTTTGTTAATGACCAGATATCTAGTCATTATAATATTACCTATCTTTTTATTACAAGATCCGGATCTGTTCAGTTTTCTTTTAATTATGAGATATCTCGCCTATCAAGATCTGTTTTCAGATTTCTTATAAAAACGATATTAACTCATTCAGACAGCCACCAGGAAGGTTAAAAGCATTCCTAATTAATTGTTAAATAGTCTCAAGAATCAGTCAATTTTTCATGTTATGTATGGAGGCTAAAACACATTTTATGGCAATTTCAGATTTGATTATTTGCTTTCGCAGTAGTTTATACTCAAAAAATGAAACAATAAAGTATCTCCATTGTTTTCATACAAATTTTATCTTTTCTCTTTCGACACATTGATAAATCTTTTGCTCCATCTGGATAAATCTTTCTAGGCGATTTAAACAGCTGTATAGTATAAATAGTACGAGATGAAAAGAGGTTTTATCACAAACACTGGAAAGTTAATAGCATTTTTCGATAAATGTTCAATTTCCTTTTTGACATTGCTTTTATAATATTCATTTATTAATTACTATAAGCTAAGCATTAACTGAACATAAAGAATTATGAAAATAGTCACAAACATAAATCAAGATAAAGCTATTAAAACCAGGGGCCCGCATAATATTTAAAATAAATTTCACATGCAACTATATAAAAAATTTAATATGTGATTTGAAGGGAAAGTAAATCTCACACGAATTGGCGTACACAATAGTTTGATCCTAATAAAAAATACCAAGCATAAAATTCTATTAAAAAGAAAAACATTAATTCTCTTGCTTACTAAATGAAAGATTTAGTAAAAATTCGAAACATTTTCATTAACTGTTTTTACGGTTTTATCACATTTAATTTTTTTTTATTTGAAAGCATTATAGAATCTTCACTTTTTACACTTTACTTCACCTAGTGAATTCCGTTTTAAATGTTTAAATTGTAACATTTTATCCTAACAAAAGAACCACTGCTTCCTATTAATTTGAAGCTTCTGCTTTGTCTCAAAAGACCTCCGTTTAGCCACCTGTTGCACTTGATTCGTTGGTAATAAATGTTCCTTGAACATAAAAGAAATATCCCTACGAACTTCGTAAGAAATTGTGGTTAGAAATTTAAAAAACGTCATTCATTGCTTCATTGACCTTTGATATGATTTTAAAAATCTTTGAAACAGCAGAACTTTGAATCAGCTCTAGATGATCCAAGTGCGCTTATAAATAGAAACTACTCAGTCATTGGATAAAATACTTTATAAAGAACACATGAAAATCTATTTAACACGCATTCTTAGGTACATATATACTAACTTGTTCAGAAGCAGTTTTGTAAAAGAATGAGCAAATGATTCGTTGGTAATAAACTTTCCTTGAGTATAAAAGAAACAGCTTACTTCTACGAATTTTGTAAGAAAATATTGATTTACTGTTAGTATTTTCAGTGTTTATATGTAATGCAAAACTTTTACTTATATTCCTTGATATCCTAATTCACTTACACTGTCTTTATTAATCAAGATTTGATATTTTGTTTTCTCGTCGAATTCCAAACAATAAGCAAGAATAAAATAGTAGTATTTTATGAATCTACGAATTAAAAACAATTTTAATTCTTGAATAACATAATGGATCTCTGAAACATATTCTCTCAAAACGAAAACACTTCTCAAATTTTATTTTATTTCGTCAGTAAACTTCAGCGAGTGCAATTTCGACACCCTTTATGTCTGGCAATTTTTTTAACTTGCTAGTTGTATTGCATATCCTTCCTTTTTTTTTTTTCACACTTTTTCGAATTTTTTTACATAGAAGTGCATTCTTACCTTTAATGAATTCGGCCACATGGACGATGATGCTTTGATTGATCGTATCCATCTGTCACGTGACATGAATGGGGAAAATATTTGCCAAAGGTTCAGTCGAACAAAAATGCACCGGAAAAACAGTACAGAAACCAAGAAAGGAACCTCCGAAAATCAGCAAACGATAAGCCACATTATACAGTCCGTCGGGAAACGCATTGTCTGACGCTCGTGAATCGGAATACGCAAACGAGATGGGGGAGAGCTGTCACCCATAATCACTCCCGGTGTCAGGAAGTCATAAATGAGAACGCGGTGCGAGAGGAGTGTCCGGCCGAAGCGAAAATACGAAAACGAATCTCACTTTCGAGCAGGAAGAATCGGCGATTTCAAGTGATGCATGCGGATGAAAACAGACTCCGATTCAAACCATGTCAAGTTACGTCATAAGTGAGTGGCCAATGAAGCACAAGGGCTGGAGTCGCCGATTTGGAGAGCAGCGCTATCTGTTGGAGTAGCCATTCATGAATTGAAGGTAAGGAGAGCAGGGAAGATAAAGTATCATGATAAAAAAAGATAAGTCGGAATACACTTAAGATAGATATTCATCAGTGTTCTTCGTGTTTTATCTAAATGCGAAATCAACGAACGATGCATTCAGTTCACGATATTCGTAGATTATTTTTCCTTTTAGTTACAGGATAAATATTTTCAATCAAATTTTGACACTTCAGAAAATATTAATTCAAAATCTATATAGTTCGACAAAAACTACCTTAAAACTGAATTCACAGACACCAAATTTGTGGATTTGAATACGTCTTACCTTTTGTAACCGGGGCACTACGCTTAATTTCTGAGAATCACGAAAAAGCTTAGGTGCGAAAAATTTAATACCTTGAAAAATATAAATGATACATAAATGAACAATATCGCGTTCAAAAGAGCATTAAACAAAGAAAGTTATAGAAGCTCATTGATCTTGCGCTGACGTCATTGGCTGATTTAATCGCAGCGCAAAGGTGAATCACGGTAATGCGCACTGTAGCTCACATTAATTTAGTTTAGCTCCAGACACCTCTGTGAGAGCACGACGTTTGAGGTGTCATTTGTTTCCTCTCTTTACGCTTCATAAATAATAATAGAAATAAAACTTTAATATTTAATGCTTGTTTAGATATCGCACTTCAAAGTGGGGAAATTTTGCAATTTTTTTTAATATCCAAATATATGCATAATAAACACACAAAAAAATAGTACAAACGTCAACACAGGATGAAAGATCGAGAGAAGGGGAATCCAAGAAGATCCGGTATTTTTAGTTAACGTCGTACTGGAGCAAAACAACAGGCTATTGACGACGGTCCGGGATCAATCCCCCAAGGAAAAGATACGAGGACAATACCACGTAATTCCAAGAAGATCCGGTTATCCAATGCTGAGTGACAACGGGTACCTTAAACCTGTGTGAATGTCCCGACACAGCCCCGTCCGTGTTTTTACAGAACATTCGTAGAAATCGGCATCCAGTTTAAAATTTTTCAATCAACGAAATCATCAATTAACGTTAAATAAAACAAAACTAACATTTAAAATTAAAAACTTAGCTGAGGTTATTCTAAGAAAAAAATTCGCTGGGATCATTCTAATAATCGGTTCATTTTGCGGGTAAGACGTCTCTTCTGACCTATAAATACAATTAAAATGAGGAAACGTTTAATAAGTACACTCAACCCTGTTTTTGTGCGATCTTTTTTTTTGTGCAAACTTTTTTTTGTGCGGTATATGAAAAAAAATTTATTCAGTACAATCTACTTTCAGTCCTTTCAAAATTTCGATCAAATTAGAACATAATTGACAAAGTTATCAATAAAAATTACTTAAATAAAAAAAATCATATATAAATATTTCGAGTGTGATTATTTTTTTTTTTTATGCGCAATGTAAACGATTTCCGAATATTTGTGGGACAGACCATTTTTTCAAAGAACGGGAATAAAACGGAAACTCGTGTTTCTTTCGCTCTGAATTAATTTCGCATTTCTAAAATTTTTGCACTTTTCTGATCACCGACTACATGGTAACTGAAAAAAAGTCAACTCTAAACAAGTGCGAGGTAGTATCTTCAAGTGACGAAAGTGATTTTGAACCAGTTCACCACATGAAAATCCGCGTATTGTCAGACTACGAAGGATAATGATTATACAATTTGAAAATTTTTGCATGTGTAAATTAAGTACATATGTAAATAAAATATTTGAAAATGTTCGCATGTGTATCTTCTAAACGAGATTTCTTAGTGAGATTCCAAAAGGTTTGATGAGATTCCAAGTATAGCCAAGCCTCGTGTCTTGATTTCGTTTAAAAAAGCAATTTCTAATTATTTCGTAAGGTTTCGAGGTATTTTTTACGTGATACTTTTTTAATTGTGTTGCGAAAAAAAATTTTATAGCTACTCGTGAAGTTTTGGAAGATTTTTTTAATGCGTTTTCTTTTATGCGGTCCCTATTCACCGCACAAAAACAGGTTTGAGTGTATTTGACGTTTTAACATTTGGATTCTTTTTAGACTTGTAGTCTTAGCGGACCCGAGGTACTCTAGTGCGCCTCTTTTCCCATGGGGTTTTCTATCTTTACTAAACATAGATGTCGCGCACTGGATACCCAAGCGATATTTTTATGTTTTCACATCCCATTATTCTATTTCACAATCAATCTTTATTCCCTACGATTATCTTTTTTTTACTTAACGCTGTCTTTGTTTAGCGCAGCTTGGTCAAATATGACCACTGTACCAAACAACCAATCAACCATTTAGATCCCTATACTCATTATTTACCCTCATTAATCGTGCTCCTTTTTTAGCAAATGAGATCGAGGTGCATCTCTGAGCTGCTCGACGTTTTCTTTCTAAGTTACATACGAATCAAATACAGTCGAACTCCGCTATAGTGAACCCGGGATATAATGAACTCTCGGCTATAGTGAACTTTTTCATTGGTCCCGACTGAACTCTTATTTAACTAATGTTATTTTAACCGCTTATAGTAAACTCCTGAGAAAATGCAAGTTCGCTTATATTGAACTGAATTTTCCCTTCCACAGAGATATTTTTCCAGATTTTCAAAGGTAATTATAAATACTTTTTTTCTACGGAAAATGTGGACAAAGGAACATTGGAATCTTTCGTAATCGTCGATAAAAAGATTGATGAACTGTACTTAAAATCGATATCTATCCAATCCAAACTAACGAATGTTTTCCATACGGGGTAAAAATAAAAGTTAGTAAAACTACCGAATTCTTTATTTCTAGTAAACATGATAAAAATTGTTTATTTAAGTATTTAATAATTTATACTTCATTAAATTGTGTTATATCTTAATGATTGTTTTCAACATTTTTATGTCAACAAAATGAATTTTTGTGTCAACAAATTTAAAATTGGATATAGTGAACCATAACTTTTTATTGGGTCCGGTGACGGTTCGCTATAACGGAGTTCGACTGTATTCATTTTCAATATGTAGCAGGTAGTTAATTAAAGTCGCTGTGAAGCAACCAACCGGGCAATTGGCGACGGTCCTGGATCAATCCTGAAAAGAAAGATTTAAGGACAATCCTCGTAATTTTTAATTATGATCAGGTGACAAAGTCAGTATTTGCGCTGCCATCCCACTTTACAAACTTTTAAACCACGCCAAGGTGAGGACATTTGAGTCTACGACAGATTTAACGTGCACCAGTCCCGTGTGCACGACGGTCTTTGGCACCGCGTTTCGATAGCACAATCTTTGAAAATAAATCACATTTCTAAATTTTGTGATAAGCATATAAAAAGCATCATTATTTCTACCATGAGTTCGAGCGAAAGTCTTAGTGAAGTATTCTTCAATATAGAACTCGACAACATTTCTTCAAAGAGATGTGATATTCAAATATAAATTCTTTTGAATTCTTAAATCTATCGCTTGTGAAACCAATGCTAAGTAAAGAAATATATTGTATTTTACTAACGGATAGGTACAGTTGTAAAATGGTGTAACATGAAATGTTATCAAATATATTTGTCATAAAAAAATAAGCTGCTATATTCGTCGGAAAATTATCATAGGGTCAATTTGAATTTTAACTTAAGGTACAAAATTTAATAAATTATTACTTTGTATGTTCAAAGAAATAGAAACAAAACAGCTTTATAAAGAAATTTTCTCCATATAAGAAATCGTACTGACATGAAATTCAACAAGAAAGTTTTTTCTTACCGCTATGATTTTAATGAGTCAGAATTCGAATTATCTCAATTACTCTGTTAGAACTTGTCGGTTTTTCAGTTAATCAAAAAAGTAAAAATATTATTTTCTTTTTTATCAACAAATATAATATTAAATGAAATTCGGAGTAAAAAACAAATGAAGCCAAATGTTCGAAACAAAATGAAGTACCAGACGATATTTCCAATGTTCCCGACTACAGAAATTGTAACATAATTCAATTTTATAAAAATTCATCTTGGAATCAGAATCCCATCTTTTTTTCGATTCTGTGTGAACATTTTAAATTGTATGAGAGGCATTTTAGGGTCAACCAAAAGTACAGGTGGCAGTAATGTTTCTAGCGTGGTACGTGTTTCCTGTACGTAGCCTAAAGGTGATGTCATTTAGCTTCTTGTTCGAATTTTGCTTTTGGAATAAGACAGCAGTTTGGCTATACACTAAAATGCCAAAAGTCATGGGATAGCAATATGGAAATATACAGGTGGCAGTAGCATCGCGCAAGAAATGTATAAATAGGCAGTGCATTGTCAGGGCTTTCATTTGTTCTCAAGTGATTCATGGGATAAGTTTTCTGACGTGATTACGGCCGCACGACGGGAATTAACAGAATTTGAACGCGGAATGCTAGTTGGAGCTAGACGCATGGGGCATTCCATTTCGGAAATTGTTACAGAATTCAACATTCCTCTATCCACAGTGTCAAGATTATGCGATGAAATATAATTTTAGGCCCTACCTCCCACCATGGACAACGCAGTCGCCGACCGCTTCTACTTAATGACCGAGATCAGCGACGTGTGCGTAGAGTAGTCAGTGTTACGATACAAGCAACACTGCGTCAAATAACAGCAACAATCAATGTGGGATGTATGACAGACGTGTCCGTGATGACAGTGCAGCGAAATTTGGCGTTGATGGTATGTGGCAGCAGAAGACCGACTCGAGTCTTACTAACAACACGCCATCGGCTGCATCGTCTCTGCTGGGCTCGTGAACATATCGGTTGGAAACCCTAATTGACTTGAAAAACGTTGCTTGGTCAGTTGAGTTACGATTCCAATTGTTAAGAGCTGATGGGAGGGTTCGAGTGTGGCGCAGACCCCACGTGGCCATGGACCCAAGTTGTCAACAAGGCACTGTGCAAGCTGGTGGTGGCTCCATAATGGGTGTGGTCTTTTTTTACATGGCATGGACTGGGTTCTCTAGTAAAACTGAACCAATTATTGGATGGAAATGGTCATGTTCAGCTACTTGGAGACCATTTTCATCCATTCATGGACTTCATGTACAGGAAAACGAATGAATTTTCCAGAATGACAATTCGTCATGTCACCGGACCAAATTCGTTCGCGATTGGTTTGAGAAACATTCTGGACAATTCTGGCGAATGATTTAGCCACCTCGATCGCCAGACATGAATCCCATCGAACATATATGGGACATTATCGAAAGGTTAGTTCGTGCATAAAATCCTTCACCGGCAATTATTGTCGGATGTAGAAGCAGCATGGCTGAATATTTCTTCAGGGTACTTCCTACGACTAGTTGAGTCAATGCCACGCCGAGTTGCTACACTTCACCGGGTAAGAGGAGGTCCCACACGATATTAGGAGGTAGGCCATAGCTTTTGGTGTGTACACTTACGTAGTGTTCGTACACTTACGAATTTCAATGAAATATTGTTCTATCCATTAAAAAAAAAAAAATTTCAGAATGGGAATTTTTTTAATATTGTATCTAAACTTATTCTTAACAAAACTACAAAAAATATTTTTGAAACGTAGTAAAACTTTTTTTTGGAACATTAATAATCAAACAGTAACAAAAACTTTATATCGCCAAAGTCTTCGTACACTTTTTATAAAATCTCTACATACTAAATATTGTAATATTTCGGTAAATTAGTAAGCTATCCTATAGCATCTACAACAGCTTTTAAACATCTTTGGGATAGAGTTGACTAGTTTTGTATTTTAATTTCTACATAAAAGTTCAATTCTTCAATCATTACTGCTTTTAGTTCGTTTTTCGTTTTAATGTCGAGGCTTCGTACTCTAACCTCCAGATCACTCCAAATGTGCTTTATTGGACTTAAATCCGGCTACTGAGGTGGTGTTTTCAGAAGTTGTGAACAATTATAGACACCAGAGGCTAACGTTGAGAGCCGTGTGCTTATGATTGTTATCTTGATAATAAAAAAAAAGTTGTTTCCAGTACGTAAATTTTGGGTTGATAATTTTAAATTGTCTTTCAAAATATTTAAATAAAGAGCATGATTCATTATGCCATCAATAAATACCAAATTACCTAGACCTGATGCTGACAAGCACCCCCACACAAGGACACCTACACCGTCATGCTTTACTGTTCCAACTAAGTTCTTGGGATTAAGTCTCTTATTTTATCTTCTCCATACAATTATACGCCCACCGGAACTAAAATCGCTAAAATTGCTCACGTAATCCAAATAATCTGAGCACTCGTCGAACAGTTTCAGATGAAAATGAAATAGAACATTTTTCAGTAAATTCTGTAGAAATTTTTACAACACTGAAACATGGATTTTTCACAAATTTTCTAACTATAAATCTCCGATCACGTTGAGTTAACTCTGCCGGAAGTAGGGTTGCAACCGTCCCGGATTGTCCCGGAATTTAAGTTGCTGTCCAGAATCTCGGTTGAATGTCAAATTGCGACAGAATTTCCAAGAAAGCTATCGACCCCATACACTCCAAAATAGTTATTTTTATTACACGACTTCGTGTCTATCCATTGAACGTCCGTTCCTCCACTACTATCCAAAGCCAATACTATATAGTAAGTCAGTCTGTTCATAGCGGGACCATCGTGAAGAAATGGTATTAGTTGCCTTTCAATTCTATTATACTGTATTTGAATTTTATTTTAAAAATTGGGGCTGCAGACGAACACAAATTTTCATATTCGACTTTCCTAAAATAGAATTCGGAACACTTTCGGTTCTGTATAACATATCATACAACTAAACACGAACATTACCATTTTTATATTTTAATCGTTTCATTGCAACAAGAGGTTGGGTTTAGATTTATTATTACTATGTTTATGAGAGGACCACACACACACACACACACACACATCAAGCTCGCATAATCATTAAAATAAAAATAAATAAATAAATATTATTATACTTTACATATTTTTTTTTTCATGAAAAAAATTTCCTTGGAAAACTATGTATTTTATGTTAAATGATTTCTCAGTGGAGAATATTGTGAAATTACATAACTCACCCCGGCAAGAAAAGTGACACAACTCAAAATTGCAAAATTTGTAAAACATCAACTTAAAGGATACTATAAAACTTATATTGAAATGGTATAAGCTTCTTTTAAATTTTAGGTATGTGTTTATGGTGGTAACTTCTATTATAGTCTATAGAATAATATTATAACACGCTGGGGCACCTCATACATATTTTTCAATGACATAACATAAACATTTTCATTTTTTTAAACTTGTGTCATTCTTTTAGCCGGGGTGCCATATAATAGATTATCGGCGAATAAAATTAAACGCCAAACGCTGCCAAAACGGCGATAAACTACATTTTAAGAAAATGACTATACAGGGTGTTTCAGTGAAACGTTTCAGAACTTCCAAGAGGGGTAGGGTACATCCTGACGAACCAAAATCATATACCAATGGGCAGTCAGAAATGCTTTCCTGACGCGGTAGATGGCGTTGTGCGAAAATCTCGAGCTTTCGTGTAGGGAATCCAGACACAGCAACCGGAGGATTATGCACCTCGTATTGCTTTCGCACAGTGGTACCTTGGAAAATGTGCTACAAATCCCATTTTTCCTGCTGAAGTGTTGTTTTCCGATGAGGCATCCTTCACAAGGGAAGGAATTTCCAACACGCATAACGACCATATCTGGGCGGTCGAGAACCCGCATGCAATACGACGTCGTGCAGCACAGATTCGATTTTCGGTCAATGTATGGGCCGGTATTATGGGAGATCACCTCATCGGACCTTACCTGTTACCGTCTCGTCTAACCGGACCTAACTACTTGCTCTTTCTGCAGCAAGTATTGCCACAACTTTTGAGAGATGAACAGATTTCTGCATCGACGCAACAGACAATGTGGTTCCAACACGATGGAGCCCCTGCCCATTATAGCGGAGATGTTCGTAACTACCTGGATGTCACATTTGGTCAGCAGTGGATCGGACGTGGTGGTCCCGTGCGTTGGCCTGCTCGGTCACCCGACCTATCATGTCTTGATTTTTATTTCTGGGGTCATCTGAAATCGCTAGTTTATGACACCCCTGTTGGCAATGTTGAGGAGCTGGTTGCAAGAATTGCAGTAGCTGCCGGAGAAATTCGATATATATGCCTGGAGTATTCCAGAATGTTCGGATGTCCATGCGTCGGAGATATGAGGCGTGCATTGTAGCCCGTGGAAGAAACTTCGAACACTTACTTTAATCCATGTACCTTTTGCTTCTTTTCATGTATTATTAAAAAGATTTCTCACTTACGGTCTCTTTTCTTTACGGTGCTTCTGTGTACAACACCGCTTCAGGAAAGCATTTCCGACCCCACATTGCTATACGATTTCGAGTTGTCAGGATGTACCCTACCCCTCTTAGAAGTTCTGAAACGGTTCACTGAAACACCCTGTATGTATGATGCGGGAGCATTTGAAGAGGCATACCTTTTGACTACAACTATAAATATAACAAGCGGGATTCTTTCTAGGCGCGATTCTCACAACTTTCAAGGCACACACACAACTGATGAATTGTCTGTTGTCTAAATTCTTTCTTGGTGCGATCATGGTACAACTGCTGTACCTGCCGTAGTCTAAAGGTGAAGTAAAATCTTCGCAGACTATTTGGTTTGTTTTGACTAAAAATCTCTCACATTGCCTGAGTATCGTGGATGGTTTAAAAAAAACTATTTAATAGAAAATTCAAACAGGCATAAAGCGCACAAAAAATTATTCAGCTTATTCTTGGGGATAATGGAAGGTTATAGAAAGAAGGTTTATAAATGTAAAAAATATATATATAATTGTTTTTATTTTTTATAAAACATTTACATTATGTATATTCATTTTTCATTATTTTAATAAAAATCGAATCCCGGGTTCCATCAACGCTATTTATTAAACTAAAAAGCACTCACAATTCTAACACATCTTTATTTCTCTCCAGCCCTAGTAATCTGTAAAACTGTTTTGCAGTAAGCCCCAAGTTTCGGCAGAGAAAAAAAGATGCAGCAGAGTGGCTTATCCTACCGATATATTTTTATAGGCACCTTCGTTCCAAAAGATATATGTAACCGATTCCCTTTCTCTTGGATCAAAGACGAACAATTGTATGTCGAGGTACATCAAACAATGTAATTTTTCATCATTACAAATAACTGTTTATGCAAAGAAAGATTTTTTTTTTTAAACTAAGGAAAAACAAGGATTTGAAACATTAATATTCACATGTACAGCCGTGAAAAAAAAACGACTCACCCGATCGCAACTGTTCAATTTATATCACAGAACAAAACGGAAGGCAACAATCGATAGGGATTAGTGTTTTCTACAAATATCAATACATAAAATTTTTCTAGGGAGCCGTCTTCTTATTAAATTGTGTGCTTGCTCCGATAATTTCAATGCGAACCCCCATCTTTTATCACAAATTTGGATTCTATACACAATTTCAGGCGGAATCAGACTACTTATGCACGTAATGATCTGGAATTTGGAATTCCGATGTTTCAGTAACTGTTAAATCACAATGGTGTCAAAATTTGCCTATGTTTCTATTCATAATTTTTATGCATATTAATTTCCTAATTGTAAAAAAAATAGCAAATTTCGTTTGATAATTAAAATATTTATACATTTTGTTTAGATTTTTTGGGTAGCACAGGATGAAAAAAAAAATTTCAAGAAAAATTTATGTTTGTAGTAAATTTTTGTTCTGTATTTAAAAAAATGTTATATAACAAAAAACGTGAAACACCAATTTAACATTAGATGTAATTTTCAAACACTTACAAATCGGTGAAGATTCCAATAAAATTTTATGAACATTTTTTTTTCCGTCAGAAATTGTGTGTAGAATCCAAATTTGTGATAAAGTAGGGGTTCGTATTGAAATTATCAGAGGCAAGCATCCAATTTAATATGAAGACGGCCCCTTAGACAAATTATAAGCATTGATATTTGTAGAAAACATTAATCCCTATCGATTGGAACCTTCCGTTTTGTTTTGTGATGTAAATTGTGCAATTGCTGTACATCTTTCTAAGCGGGATTAAATTTCTCTCTCTTACGTTTAGACAAATATCTCTTCAGACAAGATAGGCGTGTCTGTTAACCTTATTTTTTCGGTACAGTCGCGGAAAATAAACGAAACACCCTCTTTATATCAAGCACTATTCATATATGAGCAAAATTCAAATGCCAAAAAATGCATTAAGACCGTCGTCATATCAAATTTTGCACAAACAAAATTTCAATGGACACCTTATTTTGATGCCTTAATCAGATTCTGCATCGTTATATTAGCCTAAACATGAAATTTCATGACTTTACTATCTTTACATCCGGAGATATTATGTATTAAATTTGTTGCCAATCTCGGGGATCATCTCCAGATTGAAAATGGGTATTTGTAGATCAAGAATAATTGTAGCTATTCAGGAACTGTTCATTTGATGCTTGACTGAAAGAAGTCTAGAACCTTAAAAGATATGTTCATTCTTGGTATAATCGTTTTCAAATAGAAAATGTATGCAACCAAAAAGCCTACTTACAATTAATTATTTAATACAATCGAACTGATATTCCGATAAACCAAAAAGTGAATAGTGGGTCATTCAATTGATCATTCATTAGTTGAATTCGTCTATACGACACATAAATAGTAAAAGACAAATGTCTCTTAGATTACGTAAATGAAATTTCCAACCATTTTTGGAAACTGTAACCATTTTTCAAGTTTGTCAGACGTTTTGGTTGGCCCCTAAAATTGCCACAATGAAAAAAACTAAATTCAGCCAAAAAACTAACCATTGAAATGAGTTCCAATTTTGCATGGTCATATTAGAAGTCCATATGCATCGATTCCCATCAAAATACAATAAGGTTCCAATTCACAATTTTTCAAACATTAATTTAATAATGATTATACTAAAAACTATTTTGTAAATAAAAGATAAGGTGGATTTTGTTTGGGTTCTTTAAACAAAAATCAAGGTGGCGGTAGTGTTATACAAATACAGAGGCTGTTCGCACATTTTTTAGACGATTTTGGTTAGCGGTAATAAAAAATCGTTTGCTGCAAAAGAAATAATTGCAGTTGTACTATGATTTTAAAAGTCAAAATTAGCGTCTGCGGCTTGAGAGGTTTGTTTTTATTAAAAATGGCGTTTTTAACGAAGCAGTGGTTCGAAGGTTATATTTATGCTCTTTCCGAAGAGAAATATTCATATTCCGTTATCCAAAAAGGATGCGAGAGTCATGATTTTGAGATATCTAAAGCGTCGATACGTAATATTGTCAACAAGAAAGGGAAAAAAACGTCAAATTGGAGCCTCAAGTGGGACAAAAATTCCAAACAAGTATCCTAGGAAGAAACAGACATCTTCGACTGTTGCAAATTGAAGTACATGGTTCATAGAATCGAAAGAAAGTTTTTCTAAGGGATTCATGATTGTTGCTGGTTTTTCATATAATGGCAAGTTAAAAATAAAGAGAGTGGGGGAAAATGTCAAGATTAACTCCAAATACTATCAGGAACATATTTTATCGCCAAATTTTCTGAACGAAATACCATTGCTTTACCCACAGTGCCATCAATCTGTGGAACTCTATCTAGACAAAGCTATCAGTCACACATCAAAATCCACTGTAAATTTCCTAAAAGAAATGGAACAAAAAACCGGTATCAAGGCCATACCCTACATTGATATCCCTACTAAATCTCCCGATGTATCACCTATGGATTTTTGTGCTTTCGGACTTTTAAAATCTGCATTATCCAAACGTCGTCACACAACCCTTACAGGACTCTGGAAAGCTGTTCAGGAGGAATGGGATAGAATACCTCTTCTAACACTTCAAAAGGCATTATTATCCTGGAAATTACGGTGTCGAAAGATAGTTCAGAATAAGGGCTATCAAATAGAACATTTGAAACACAAGAATTTTATGTAATTTAGTTTTGTGAATACAATATACATTGTCTAAAAAATGTGTGAACAGCCTCTGTATAAGTGGCAGAATAAAATATCAGCGCTATAGAAATATTAGTAAGATATCCATAAGTCTGAGAAACTGATTTAACATTAGAAGCTCCATTCTTCGAAACGTCAAGATCTAATGACAGGAAATTTGGTATTTGAATTTAAATTGATATAAATTCGAAATTGTATGCCAAAATAGGTTTTTTTCAGAAATTATGAAGTTGGTGCTCAGTTTAATATGACGACAGCTCCTTGTGCAAATTGTATGCATTTCAATTTCTAGACGTTAGTTCCAGTCGAACGCCATCTTTAAAATCTTCTACAGTTAAAATTACTCGAATGAAGGGTGGTTCATTTTTTTCCACCGATTGTACATAATATTTTAATAATTCAGTTCTTGTCGGTAAACCTGGCTACACAGATCACAACTTTACCTCCATACTACGTCCAACTCCGCAATAGCCGGGTTGGAGGTAGGTCGTTAATTAATGTCGTACAGGAGCAACACAACTGGCTATTGGTGACGGTCCTGGATCGATCTCAACAGGAAACATCCAAGGACAACGCTTCGTAATTCTGAACCACGTTCAGATGACGAGAACATCTGAGCTGGTACCCCACTCTCCAAACTTACAAATCATGCCAACTTGAGCACGATTGGAAGAACAGCGGATTTGCAACCGGGGGGGTTCGGAGTTCGAAACTCGATCCAACCAAAGACCGTCGTGTACTCGGAGGCACGTTAAATCTGTCGTGGCCTCAAATATCCTCACGTTGGTAAGGTGTGGAAGTTAGGAAAGGGGATGTCAGCTCAGGTGATGACCTCGTTATCTGATCGTGGTTCAAAATGAACGTAACTTTCCCTTGGCAATTGAACTCGGACAGTCAACTTTTGCCTTATGTGTTGAAATGCGACGATAATTCAACTACCATCCAACACTGCAGAAAATATGGGACGACAAACGGCTGACCGCCATTAACAAAATTAGGTTCCAATTAAAATCCGGATCTTACCTGTTGGGATTGATCCCGGACTGAAGTCAATAGCCTGTTGTATTGCTCCAGTACGTTAATTAAATTCGTTATAAACGCCGAACTGTGGTTAGGTAGATTACGTCGAACGGGTAATTGACGACGGTCCGCAATCAGTCCCGAAGGGAAAGATCTGAGGACACCTCGTTATTTTTTAACCAGATGTGACGAGGTCAAAATCCTATCAAAATCCACCTTTATAAGCTTCCACACCATGGCAACGACATTTGAAGCAATGACATATTTATCTTGCATCAGCCCCCATAAACGTCTTTGGTTAGATCGAGTTTCGATATAGGTAGTTGAATAAACGTTGTGGCCCAAACACCACACATGAGCAACATAATGGGCTATTGGCAACGGTTCGGGATCCATCCCGAAGGTAAAGATCCAAACACCTTCTAACTAGTGTATCCTAATATCCGAGAATAACCCTCTAAACTTCCTAGTGCGCCGACTAAAAAAATAAAAAGCACTGTAACGGTGCGTTGAAATGTGTGCATCGTCGTTTGACTGCTGTAAATGAATGAGTCAATATGCCTCGCCAAAAACGCAGAGGGCCATACGAGCAAATAACGGAGCCCCATGATCGGTCTCCTTGAGGGTGGACTTTCGTATCATGAAATCGCCACTCGCACGGGGTGTAATGCCACAACAGTGATGCATGTGTAGAAGAGATGGACCATAGAGAACCAGACAAGTCGAAACCCGGCATTGGGCCACGTCATCACGGCACGACAGACACCTCATCCTCATGGCGGTGACGGTAATTGGTAATTTTTAGTTAACGTCGTACTAGAGCAACACAACGGGCTATTGACGACGGTCCGGGATCAGTCCCTTAAGGGAAAGATCCGAGGACAACACATCGTAATTTTGAACCACGGTCAGATGACGAAGCAACACCTGAGCTGGCACCCCACTCTCCAAACTTCCACGCCAACCCAACGTGAGGACTTTCGGCCACGACAGATTTAAGGTGCACCAGCCGCCTCTACACCATACGTTTACAAACATCCATGCCCGGACCCGGATTCGAACCAGGAACCTTCCGATCTAGAGGCTAACACCTTAACCACTATACCGGTTGGTCGGCCATGGCGGTGACGGACCATACAGCGTCTACAGATGGCCACGGTTCGTCAACATGTTGTGCCATGGGCTACGTGCAAGGATTCTCTTGACGCTGAACCACCGACAATGGGCTCACCAACACAGCCAATGGCGTGCCGATTGGCAACAAGTCGTCTTCTCAGTTGAATCCCATTATAATCTGGACTCGATGGACGCATACGCGTCAGACATTACAGAGGTGAACGCCTTCTCCCAGAGTGTTATTCAGAGTCACACTGGACGAACGTCTGGCGTTATGATCTGGGTCGCTATTGGATATCATGGTATCCCGCATACTCCAAACTGTGGGGACCCTGAACAGAGTGATAGGTCCAACCCCTCCTGCAACGTATTCCCGGAGCTGTATTTCACCAAGACAATGTCCGTCCACATGTTGCTAGAAGCGGCTCAATCCCATGATAGTACTTTACGCAAGTCCAACTTGATTGGCTAGTTTCACGGGCTTGGCTTCACTTGGATATCTCGCCAATCTGATTGTTGCAGTAACCATTTGATTTTGAATATGCGCGTTGTTTCGTAGAAATACAATACATACACTAGCGCCTCAGCGTACAGCGTAAGTGTCCGACAAGTTGACTCTGATTTGCTCCTCATATATATGTTGTATGGTTGTTGTTAGTAGTATTTCTTGCCAACTTATATATTAAGGGTACTTATACTTTAAACGAGCATCTTTTCGTGAAGCAACGATGGCCTAATGGCTAAAGTCACCCACCTTCAGATTAGCGTCGGTAGCGGAGGATGACTTCCCGAGTTCGAACCCAGCTGGCCGAAGAATTTTTAGATCCTCCAAATTATTTTTAAAAAATTCCAATTTTTTAGTTTTCCTAATTTTCAATACCCTTTTCATATTTTTCCAAGCTTCCGTTGATTTTACATAAATAATCTTAAGAACCACTCCTGAACTCACTACCAGCTGATATTTTTCCGCCCCTCTGCCGTCCCCTTTGCTTTAGGATGATGGTGTCGTATCCACCGCTGGCTTAGGACCATTCTGATGTAACAAAAAGCATACATAAAACAATAACTTATATAATTATTAACTTATATAATAAAAGGATGCAATTTTCGGCTCCCACCTCTACCCACCCATAGCCATGGATCTGAAAAGAAAAGAAGAAAGCAGAAAGGAAGAGATAAATCGCCAACAACTATAAACCTTGATGACATACGTATCTAGGTCATGTGATCCGATTAGCCAATCAAGTTGGACTTGCGTAAAGTACTATCATGGGTTTTGAGGCGCCTGTATGTTGCTCGGAATGTACAAGCCTTCAGTGCATAGGTTCCGCCGGTGCGTTCCCCGGATATGTCGCCCTTTGAGCATGTCCGAGATTACATCAATCGGCGACTCGTTCGTCGGACAGAGAACGGCTAAACTTTGGCATCAGATAGACCATCTGGAATGCCACACTGAAAAAAAATCCCGTAAAATTTACGGTTTTAAACTGGCAGCTGGGTTGGTTGTGCAAAACCGTAAAAATTACGAAGTTAATCCGTAGAAACAACGGTTTTTTACCATACGAGAACAAGTTTTTCCCGTAAAAGTTACGAATTAAAACCGTATTCTTGACGGTTTTCCCCATATGAGATCAAGTTTCCCCCGTAAAAGTTACTAAGTAAAACCGTATTCACAACGGTATTTTGCCATATGATACCACATTTTTTTCCGTAAAAGTTATGAAGTAAATTTGTAGTCGCAACTGTTTTTTACCATGAGATCTAGTTTTCTCTGTATGTTTCAGTTTTCACTTGTTTACATAAAAGTATTTAATCGCTGAAAGTTACAACCAGTTACCATAAAAAATACAGTATAATTTCGCAATCAGAACTATTTTTAACTAGTCAAGAACAAGTTTACTGTAGTTTTTAGTTTATAACTGTTTACAAAACCATATGGAATTGAAGTTACAACCAGTTACCATAAAAAATATGCTGCAATTATGATGTGAATATGGTTTTACCACAAAATAATGCAATTACACTAAATACTATAAGGTTTACAAATTGTGTAAAAATGTAAATATCAGATATACAGTTGAAACAGTTTTGCGCACAAAATAATGGATTTTCTCTGAAATTTAGTTTTGAAGTGTGGATAAAATGATAAAGTCCTCTTTTAAAATAGTATAGAACTATTGCAGAGCAAATAAATTAAAGAAAATACTGTGCCGTACACAGTACCTTTTATTCATAATACTGTCAATATACAGTGAAATCTGTGTGTAACGATACTGTCTATAACAATATTTTATTTTGGTCCCTACAGAATGGTTTTCGACAGGTTTCACTGTATAATGTTTATTACTTTTGTTATTTCAATAATGTTCAAACATTTAAATTAAATAGTCTAACTAAATTATGCTAGAATATTATTCAATTATACAGAATAATAAAAATTAAAGTAAATCATTTCAATATGCACATTGAGGATACTTATTAAGTAACAATCTATATAAACATGTAGAAAAAAGTCTGTATAAATGAAAAAATTAATATTGTTGTCTTCTTATAATGTCAACAGTGATAAATTTTCAAAATATAGAACTCTGGAGCTTTTCATTTAAGAAACCTTGATAACTTTTATTAAATAGCAAAACACCTTTAAATATGGTTACATTATACACTGCTGTGCTGAACACGATAATTACATAATGTTTTGTGAGGTACATTTGTTTGTTGCATATAATTAAAGTAAAACAAAATGAGCAGGCAAAAATATACAATAAACAGAAATACAAATATAATCAGGGTTCATTGATTGTAATTTTTAAAAATCAAACCACGATTACAATACAATAACTTAGAAAAATTAACAGAATCAAGATACCTAATATTTTCATAACTATTCAATGAAATGTTCAACACCATTCAAAGTCCATAAGTTTATTTTATAAGGTCAAAACTTTTTGATTCATGGATTTCTTTTTTTGGAGGCTTTGGGTCCTTTATCAGGATTCATCCTTAGAAAACACCTGTAAAATACAAATTGGACAGAGAAAAATTCTTTAGTGATTTTGCTTTATTCAAAGTTTAACAAGTTTATTTAACCTTTAACTGCTGTCATGGGTCTCACAGACCCCGAGTGACAGGTCATTTCCACCTCTCAAAGTGAATATTGGTCAATGTCCTATTCAGTACCTTCCTACTATGTCCAAGAGAAGCCACATTCCAACACCGGTTTGGCTGTCCCAACTATTTCGTATTTCACACTATTTGCATTTCCCGCACATTAATATATATTAATTAACTTTATACACACTTTAGTGAGCGAAGTCTGAGAGACCCCTCCAACACTAGTTACGAGACGGTTTGTGACACAGCAGTTAAGGGTTAAAGCTAATTTTAAAAATACAATGAAACACTATAGCACCCAACCCTTTTTTTTTATAAATGTCATGTGAGAAATTAACTGCGACAAATCAGTTAAAGTAATGTTCTCGCATGTACTTAAACTGCAATTTACAATTGTGCCTTCAATTCTTCACATTTCTTTGACAAATTTATGATCTTTGAAAAACATGAATTGTACAGGGTGTCCTAAAAGTTCCTGTACTGACGATTCGTAAATTTACTATACAAAATCAACAAACTTTAAAACAAATATTTTTATGTTAATGGTGAAAAGCACTTATAAACGAAAAAAATTTGGACTTACATTTATGGTAAATGTTTAAAATTTCTGCAATTTTCTTGGGAGGCAAAGCTGAAGTAGTTTACACATATTTTTAGAAACACCTTTCAAAATGCTGGGAGTGACTTCTTGTATCCTTTGAGTAGTGGCAATTTTCAGATCACCTATTGTTTGGTGATTATCTTCATAAACTTTGTTCTTTAAATCCCCACAGAAAAAAAGTCAGGAATGTGCAGATCACGGAACGAGGTGGCCAATGGTTTCTTGAGATGAGTCGATCTCCAAAAAAATCTTGAAGCATGCCCATGGTGTCATAACTTGTATGGCAGGTTACAACGTCTTGTTGGAACCAAGAGTCTTGTTCATGCACTTCTAATATTCCAAAAAATTGTTGAATAAGTTGATATACTGTATCTGGGTCATTCTGAAAAAAAGTGGAAATTTGAGTCACATGTATTTTTTTTTTATGAATTTCATGTGTCAATTGATTTTTATACAATAGTAATAGATCTTAATTGAGGTATATTTTCATCAGATATCTTCAAGTGAATAAATATTCGCACATTTATACTTAAAAAAGTGAATTAAACAAGGAAAATATCACCTCCATGGCTGTCCCTAACCCTATTTCTAGGTTAAGAAATATATTTGAAACTTAAAAAGTATAAAAATTCCTTTATTTAATAGCTGTATTTAATATTAATAGTTTCATTGTGAATAGTTTTCATATTTCATTGCACCAGAAATTATTATATTTTTTATTAAATTTAATGTTGAAAAATCAGTAAATTATTTTGTCCCTACTATTTTTGTCAGCTCTGCATAAAAACTAAATAACCTTTAAAAAAGTCTACTAGAAGGCAGTACATGTCTGAAAGTGTAATTAAAAGAAGCTCTAATGAGCCATCTTTACTGTAAGATATCTTGGACACAATAGTAAGTATTACTTTGTCTGTTTCTTATATTTGTACTAAGAAAACTCGCGAGTTCTTTTAACAATGTCACTACCATGGCATTTTTATCTTAATATATTTTCATTTATCGCTGAACTTATTTCAACAGATAGTTAGAAAATGTACAAAATAATCTGGAAATCAAAGCACATGGCTGGGATTGTTTTAGGTTAGGCATAAATGTGGTCCAACCATTGAAATTTCACCTCCATGGCTAAGTTCCAACATGGAGGTGACAGTCATCCATGGAGGTGAGCAAATATTTCTTATCAGGAATTTGTACAATGATATGGTAAAATAGTGATTATAAATGGTTATTTATTAAAGTAAGAACAATCTTGGGTAAACAAATAAGCAGTCCAATTGTCTTTTCTCTAACCAGTACCGACTTGAACCTGTAGAATAAAGCATACCAGCTTTATTTGATTTACAATGTTTGAACACTTGTAACTTTGGGTCTGATTATGTATGCTGATAAAATCTTTTAATTTTTCTTTAAAAATATGGCATTGAATTGAGAGATAATTTAAGTATCCTCATGACTGAAATTCTCTTTGTTGTTTCCAGTTGGCATGGTACCAGTTGGTATGTCAATCTGGCCTAGTTAGTACCATGTCAAGAAATCTGATATAATCAAATTTAGGAAAGTCTGGAAGGAGTCTTAGCAAAAAAGAAATAGAATTAAAAATGATCCAGAACTGTATGATGAATTTAAAAGGAAGGAGCAGGAGAAATATAATAGAAGGACAAATAAAAGGTATTTCAGTACTTGCCGACATAAAAGAGGGCTCAGCAAAAAAATGGGTTGAAAAGACAAGAAAATCTTGTTTGAAGATAAAATAAATTAATATTCCACCAAACAGAGTGAAGTAGTTAACCCAGATGAAGCTGTTGGGTATTGCAACCTGATGTAAGAAACATGTGCATGTGAAAAGCATGAAAATGTTGTTAACTTTTGACAAATTAAAAAGCCTCAAAGTTCTTAATTACAATGATTTAGATCAGATGGTTAAATCTCTGCTGTCAAGATGTAGTAAAAAGTGAAGAAGAATGTCTGGAAAGAAGTGCATTAACAAACACGTAGAGACAAATTATTTAGAAATTGTGATTACATGTGTTGAGCAATGGAAGAGGAAAGAAGTTTACAGTTAAATAAATAAATAAGTTAGCTAAGAGAGTGGTTAAATCAAAAGTTGAAATAGAAGTCAAAGCGCTAGTTAATAAATTTAATGATATGCTTCCTTACTTCATGAAGCATGTTTGCAATATAGTCCCATCAATACAGGTCAATTTTCAACCTAAAGATAACCTTGGAACAGATGAGATACTGATACATGTTGATTTTGGGATATACAACGTGTGCATTTCAGAGATTCACATGACCAAATCACATTACATAGATAAATTGAAAATAGTGAAAAACTTAATGTTCTGCCATTCTGCTCATTGTCTGGATCTTTGCGACCCGACTCAAATGCATTTAATGAATATATAATTGTCAAAGTATTTGGTAGAAAGAGTGTTTGCTATTATGTGGCAAATGTCACAATGTTTTGAAGTTTCTTACCAGATCCGCTTCATGTCAAGACATGATACTTAAAACAAATTTGTTTCCTATGAAGAATGTGAAGCAACAGTTCAAGATGAGGTTATGGCCATTTTAAAACAACTGACAATGAATACTGATGAATAGTACATTTTTGATTAAATACCTGAAGATATTACATTGTGTTAGATGAAACTGAAACTTCTCGTCACCTCCAACGTTTTAAGGAAATAAAAAATTGGCTTTAATTTGCTTAAAATATTTTCTTGACCTGTTTCAGTTGCACAACTTTATTGCACTAACATGACATAAATACATAAAATAAATTCTAAAATTTTAATTTTATTTTTCAAAAAAGTTTTGACTGTCAAATTTCTATTTAATTTCAGAATGATCCATATTTACTCGGTATTGCATTCACTTGGCTATTTATGTCGCTAAAATTCTTTGCATTCAAAATAAGTTTAAAACAGCGCAATTCTCTGAATGCGTGATAAATTCCTCTTGCAATGAAGAACAAAATGACGTGGAACTTTATTATCGCACAACTTGAGTGCAAAGAAAATGAAACGATAAAAATTACAGAGCCGATAAAATTCAATAATTAAAAAAACCACGGGCAATAATTATTTTCAAAGTTGGAGTACAGGAACTTTTAGGACACCCTGTAGTTTTTAAAACGGAGATGACAAGATTGAGCACCACAAGGGAATGTTACTCCGTGAACATTTCGATGCAAACTCCATAGGACAACATAGGGTTTGATTAATTTTTAGAAATTACAGAGTTCACATTTAAACACAGGCATTACGGTAAGAATCTAATTTCTAAAAATTGACAAAAGGAGCATGAAAAGTAAATAAAAGCTCACCTGATAATTAGAGTTGAAACTATTTGAGCACTCGTCGATCAAAAATGGCGCCCTATCAACATACGACCTGGTTGCCAACTGATGAATAACGAAAAGCTTAAATAAAAGTCGAATCGCACTTTTATTTACACGATGTTCAAAACCATAAAATAATTGATGAAAAATAAGAGCAAGTGTAGAAAATAATCTTAAAATGATTTAAGAAAAGGCAAAGTTATCGTACGCAAAGCAATACCATAATGACGAGAACTAGAATTTGAACTGACGGTTTTAAACCGTATATGGCTGGAGTAAAAAACGGTAAAAAACCGTTTTGTCAACAAAACAGCTTTAAACCGTCAAATATACGGGAAAAGTCCGTAAAAAAACGGATAATTTTTACAGTGCATTCCTTAGCATGACATTCAGTATGATTCGATGCCACGTGTACAGGCTCTTATCGCTGCGCGTGGCGGCTGCACAATATATGGATTTTCGACATTTTGTTTTATTGATCAGTAAATTTGGTCGTTTGTTTAAACCACTGTAATACGTGGAATATATTTCATTCACTTCTGATAATTCTTTCAGTGTTGCAATTTTTAAGCAGTAGTGTATAACTACGACAATTATAATACTGAAATAGGCAAAAATACGTTTTTTAACATCAGTCTATTTTGTTCCTACAGTTATTCCAATCGAAAATTGCCACGGAAATGTTTATCATGAAACATTTTCTTTTATTTTAAGCAATTTTAAGTTTATACATTTAAAGGCCTGAACAGAAAGGTTAAATTAAAATTAATTCGTATAAAGGCAAACATAAATTTAACTGTATGCCTATACAAAAGGTCAAGAGAATATAATCTGTGTGGACCATTCTCACTTATGTTTTAAGGATAAAATTTCAAAAAATTCGGTTAGGAATCAAAAAATATCATTAAAATCTGAAAATTTCGATAGTTGAGAAGTTTCAAAATAACAATTATTTATTCAAACTAAAAATTGATTGGTAATATCTTAAAAACAATACTAAATGTATGCAATTTCACCCAAAACAAAAAAGGCAATCATATGTATCAACCAAAACCTGGGTATTTTAAAATTAGAGAACCTAAAAATATAGATTGGTAGCTGTCTGTACTGAAATTAATAATTTTATAGTGAAGTCTCTCTAAAAAAAGGTTAATTGGATTTTCCAAAGACAACATTTAATCAATAGCTGTGATCAACTGTCAGACAATTAATAAAATAAAGAACAGGGTAGAACTCAGATATTTAAAATTCCACGTTTTGCATAAAATAAAATAAAGCAAATATTTTTTTTCTTATTATTCATCATACTATTTTCTCTCATTCACAAAATAAAACTTTATAAATTTACCTAAATATAGGGAGATCTAAATACATCATCAAATACAATTGCCCTCTCTTTAGATATTTTATTTCCCATAATTATTCATTGCATTTGGAAAAACATAACAATAAAATAAAACATGAGAAAAAGGTAATTTTAACGATTGAATTTAATGTCAACATCACTGAAATGTTGGAAACTATATTTTACACTGGATTTTTGCAAAGAAAAATTTCTGAACAGGAAAAAAATAGAAAATACTCAAAACATTTTTTGGAAAAATAGAAACGAAAGATTACGATTATCAAACATTTTTAATTAAATATGTTGTCAAACATGTCAATTGTAATTTTTAGTTGCATCAGTTAAAACAGAGCCATTCAAAAAATATCATTCTACATCACAGCTGAGAAAATGGCTACATCATAATACTTTACATCAGTGACAAATACTAACTAAAAATAAAGTCGATCACAATGCTCAGACAGTGTATATCAGAGCAAAAGGCTTAGATGAAATGATAAAAAGCTGTATTCATTCTCAATTGGGTGGTTTTAAAATAAGAGTTTGAAAAACAAATTATTTATAGTTAGGAGTAACATAAGGTTAGTTAACCAATTTATCAACAGATATCAGAGGAAAAAACATAAATAATAACTAAGATCTTTACAAATAATTTCAATGGTCATATTTACATTTAGTTTGCACATTGTCTTCTTAACAATTTTTAAAAAGTACAATGCTAGTAAAAACACACTTCTGGAAAACTCACTTGAAATGTATTTTAAAAATAAAACTAAATAGTCACTTGATTAAAAGTAAAGGAGATTAAAGTTTTTTAAAAATTAAGCCACGTCCAGCAGAATACATTTTACTCGACTCAATCAAATGTCTTATTTAGTTACCTCAAATTGTACATGAAAGTGTGCATTAACATTTAGAATAGAATTAAAAGGTATTAGAAAAAATGACAAAACCAAATATTTAAATGCATCTTGAGTAGTGTTTGAAAATTATGTGTCAGGTCATGATGTATCTTAAAATAATTATTCTCCATATTAAAATCAATAATCTATAACTACTCTATACTTAGATAAAAGCTCCACTTGCTAGAATATTTGTTTATTTCTCTAATTCAATGGCTTTCAATTTAGTTTCACAATTGCTAACAAAAAATATATTACATGTGTTATGAGATCAGATTATAAACTAGAATAAAGCACATTTTTATCTTAGTAAATGGTTTGTAAAGTTTGTTGTTATAAACGTTATTTTTTTTAGATAACCATCCTGATGTATCATAAGTAAAACTTTTATAAAGAAATGTTACATTTCTAGCAGAAAAAGATTTTTAATTGGTTTTCATCATGAGTCAATCGTATGAAATGTCAATGATAAAGCAGTTTTACTACTCCAATTTTTCAGATGTTAATAATAAATGTTTACAAATCTGAGTGCTGATTGAATTCAAGTGTTAATGAAATGCAACAAATTGTCAATTATTGTCATGAAAAGCTGTCAGTAGAAAAAAATGAAAATAAGCACTTGCGTAGACCAAAAGGACGATTATATATTCTGAAAAATATTTTGATTATGAATGACATAATTTTATATCATAAAAAGCTTTGTCAATTGCACAGTAAAAAATGTTATACATTATTTTAATGGATAATGAAACATTATTTCGTTATTGTATCGATTGCTTGCATAGATTAAACAAAAGTCGCTTACTCATATAAACATTAAATCAAGAGCATATGATATCGTCTATCATATAAGGTATGATGCTAAACCTAAAAAATTAATGTAAAATTATAAACAAATACCAGTAATAAAGATACCAAGTAACGATTAATGCACAGTATACTCTAAAACTTATTGCAGATGTTAGTTCTGGTGAAATGATGTTTTACACAGTACAAATATTAAGAGATGGGAAATAATTGTTTAACCTAAAACTTAACTAATCCATTTAAAACAAAAGATAGTTCCCTAAAATAACCACACCCAATTTAAAACATTAAAAGTTTTAGGCTAAAAACACAATATTTAAAACTTAATAAATCAAGATCCACTAATAGAATTAAGTACCAATGCTTATAAAATATCAACACCTTATACAATTATGCAATGCAAGGACAATTTTAAAATTGCCTATGAATTTGAATATTACACTTGAGAGAAAATTTAGGACAATTGATATTTAGATGTGCAATATTGAATACTTTTCTCATGAACATTCTCACAAATTTCTTCAACAAACTTGAGCTATAAGGCTCACTGTAGCCTTTCATACAAACATAAAAATCAAAAACAATAAATTAATATCAACTGAAAATGCATTCCATCTGTGTTTAATAGCTGATAAAAAGAATAAAAACAACAAAGCAATGATACAAGTTCGGTGTTTCACGAACAGCTAAATTTGACGCCATTTTGTCAGAAGAAAAAAATTACTGCTACTCCAATTTGTGTGCAGTTGTCCTCCTTAAAACCTAACCGCAAGTCTATCGCTGATTAAAAATTACAAACTGATTACATGAAACACTACCACCTTTCTAAATGATTGGAATTGTATGGAATATTATCTGAATTGGTCCTATTTGGAGCAGCAAAGCGGAAGGGTTTTCTTTCAGACCAGGAGTGGTTCCTCAGCTGTGAGGGATTCAAATGTCTCTCAACTTGCTGAGGGTTCAAATGTCTCTCAACTTGCTGGGGGTTCAAATGTCTTCGCCCCTGAGGAACCGGGTGCCTTTCTACTTGCATGTTTCTGGGTCTCTCTGCATGAAATCCTGGTCTACCCATTGTCCATGAATCTGGCGGCTGATGGAAGGCAGGCTTGTTTGATGGGAAATTTTTCGGTGGTGATGAGCTGTACTGTTTTGGTGGACTTTGGGCATGCATGTCGTTTTTGTTACCACCTCGCGGGAAAGGTGGTGTCGCTGAAAGTTCCATGCTACTGAAGGGAGGAGTGTAGGTTGCCATTGGAGGTGCCAAGGGAAGGTTGGGCTTGAAACCGGGTGGTGGGGTGGGGATGATGCCCCGAGCCGGAAATCCTGGCGGAGGTAATCGATGAGTTGGAATTCCAAGTTGGGTTAGTTTCAACCCCTGTTGCATCATGTCCGGCATGGGGGGCTGTGGTGGCATTCCAGCAAAAGGCCTCATGTACTCGTTCTTGTACTTCTGGTTAGAATTGTGCATGTTTCGCCTCTCGTTGCTGCCTTTCCTGTCTGAGTTCTGTGAATCTGAAAGGCATGAAAAAATTAGGACTTGTGTATACAAGGATTTTTGTTAACATAGTTGAGAAAAATTTACTTTCATACAATTTGCTCTTCCTGTATCACACAGAATGTTTCAGAGCAGAAACTACAGATAATACTTGGTCATTGGCATCTCTATAAACACCCATCAACACTGGACTGGCAGTTGGGGTCATTTCGACACAGGATCGCGTTTGTCACTTTTTCTTTTTCGCATATTTTCGGCAATTTCTCGTGACTTTTAATCATTTTACTTAAGTAAAAAGATTATGTTATTCTGTAAAAACTTTTGAAGCTACATTTAAATTTGTTTAAAATATGGCTTACGAATAAATAAAAAAAAGCATTGCCACAAATATTTTAAACAAAAACTTTAAAAATTAACTAAAGTTGTCAGCACAACTGAATGCCTTGAAAATGCAGTGCTAATTTTGCTCAAAAAATAAAATAAATTCGAATCACAAAGAAATCAATACACATTATGACAAATATGCTTAAAGAGGTTTTGCAATGACTGAAGTAAATGATAAGCCATGAAAAAGGTTACATACCACGTGAACGCTTGTGATCTCTGTCTCTTGACTTTTTATCCCTTCTTCTAGGGCAATTTTTAACTAAATGCCCTGTCTGTCTGCAAAGTGAACAGGCTTTTTCTTGGGGGCAATTCCTTGCTATGTGTCCAATCTTCCCGCAGTTACTGCATCCTCTATCTTGTGGAGGCTCACGGCCAGAATTTAGAACACTTCGGTTAAATAAGAAGGCCTACAAAAATTGTTGAGTTTTTAATTCCCTCTAAAAGAATACAGTACACAAATCACACAATACACTGGTGTTCGAAACTGTAAAAAAATTGAATTTTTGTCGAATTTCTCAAACAAGTACTGAACAAAAGATAAAACTAATGCTTCCAAAAAAATTTGAGAATGTTTAGTGTTGTGAGCATACACATGCGTGTGGTTGGTGCCTTTAAAGGAACAGGCTTTCTGAGTGCATGTGACAATTTTCGCACTTCATTTGCTCACACACCTCGCCGAATTTTATGGTGTTATTTTTGCAACATTTGACGAAATTCAAAAGTAAACAGTTCAAATGAGTAACCACCTACGTAGTAAGATACTAAAAAGTGTAAGAAACTGATTTAAAATTAGGACCTAGTCTTTCTGTACTTTGAAAGGATGAGATTATTATGAGAATTTATTATTACTAATTCTGAGATCTTATGACGTGAAATTTGGTATTTGGAGTTAAATTTTGAGAAAGATTCGAATGTGTGTCGAAATAGAGGGTTCCTATTGAAAATAATGAAGTTGGTGCTATATTTAATATGAAGACAGCCCCTTGTGCAAATTTCATGCATATGAATTTTCAGAAGACATTAGTTAATGTCAAACATAATCTTTGAATTTTCTTTGCTGTTGAAATTGCTAGAATGAAGTGGGGTGTTTCGGGACTGAACATAACTAATTTCAAAAATATATATAAGATAGTTCTAGAGATAATAGCTCCAAAGTGAAAAGGATCGCGCCAGTAAAATCTATAGCCATAGTCAAAAGGTTAATTTTGAACACCAGGGTACAATCAAAAAAAAATTTGTAAATGAGAAATTGAATATTAAAATTACTAAAAACAAAATCAAACCTTTGCAAAAAAAAAAAAAAAAAAAAAAAACTGTTTACACTGAGCGATTTCAAGAACATTATCTAACCTTACGAGAAAATTTAGTCTATTCACAGTTGATTTTCAAAAGGCACAAAAATTCAACCTTTCTTTCAGTGTTAATTAGTTCTGATGTAAAGTTCATTACTACACTACTACTCAAAGAGTAGTGAGCTTATCAAAAGGTATACTTTATATAAAAATAAAAAATTTCCTCAAAAAATAAAATCAAAGTTTTAGGATATAGTGACCCAGGAATGTGTTTGGAGAACTATGTTACATCTATATATTAGTTCCTTTGGTCCTTAAAATTTATATAGATATCAGACAACTGCCTTGGGGTTATGAATATCATTTCATAAAATATGATTAGAAGATGAAAACCTATTGTAGTGATTATTATGGCATTACATAAAGCAAGCATTCAAAAGTTATTTACAACTCCAAACACCAAAGTCAGGTTGGATTGCCAATCTAATCGATTTGTAAGACAAGGGTTTGTACCCATTTGTACACCACATAAAATTCAGAACTATAAGTCTTGGAACAACCGAAAATCGTGCTTAAAAAAATTTCAGATTTATAAATTTTGTGTGGAAATATTTTTCAGATATGAATCAGCCTTATAGAGGGGAAAAACGATATTTCTTTTAGACTAGCGCTGGAGTTTCTCAGACTTGTACTCGTCCCTTCACACAATGAGTAAATAAAGTATGATAAAATTACTTGTTTCATCACAAATAACAGAGTACATAGCATTGACACATTTCATATATTCATCGATTAGATTGACAAGATATTAAAACATGCACATAGAACTATAGAAAAATAAATGGGTCGATTACAAAGACTAACACAACCAATGAGCTAAGAAATCTTTCATTTGTTAGACTTCATTTTTTCAAATACCAACTCAAATAGATTTTTAAATACCTCGAAAATAATGGATGAAGCAAAAACAATGTTAAAATAGTTAAAAAATTACAATACAAGAAGCTATCCTTACTTCAGGTTCCCGTTGAAATTTATCATGAGTAGTAGGTGAACCAAAACGCTCACGAGCACGTATAAAAGTCTCCAATATATAGGAATTCACTATAAGAAAGGTTTAAAATAAAATTATGATAGAAAATAAGAAATAAAGATAACAGATTTTATTATCCAATTACTCACTCATTAACTGACATTTTTAGGAGGCACTAATGCCTATTTTTATGATGAAAAATACATTGGCATATTGTAAAGGTGAAAATTAACTGTCGCTGTTAGTTTGTAAGTACATTTATATTTGCCATGTTGGCAACACCTTGTATTTCTTCTCTGAGTGATAGCAATAGTCGTTGTGCGTGTAATCTTCTTCATGTGTTGTTAAGTTCTAATAAATTATTAATAAAGAAGTTGTGCATCTATTAATTCATCAAGCAACACGTAAACAGAGTTTACTGAACAGTCGCCACTCGTCACAAGGTGACTGAACGTTTGAAAGTGGAGACTGAAAAATTTTGCTGCAGTCGAAACACTTTCTTAAAAACATTAGTTGTTTATATGGTGGAACCTCCAATTTTACCTCCAATTTTTTTAAGAAAAAAGTCTGGACACGGACACACACATATATATACTCGGGGGCTCTGCTCCCTGCTCGCTTATGCTCGCCAATGCTACTCAATCCCATTTGGTTTGCTTCACAAACCAGCACTCCTTTCACAGATCCGATTTCGTTTGCTTCGCAAAACAACATTCCTTTCGGAGAATCAATATCCTTCGACGGCGAAACTATTTTAATAATTCGCAATTACTAGTTTAGGAAATTAGTATCGGAATTTACGATCTAACAGTTCAGAAAATTGTATGACCAACTTTTAATTTCATCGACTTTATTTATTAGCCAATTTAAAAATAATTGTACTGTAAGAAAGAGTACATTCTAAGGCAGGGCTCGAAATACCCGGGTGCACAGGTGCACATGAAAATATAACTGTGCACCTAATTTTTTCCCACTGTACATAACTGTGCACCTAATTTAAAATCTTAGGTGCACCTTGTGCACCTGTATTAAAAAATCTATTTCGAGGCCTGTTCTAAGGTATACTGGTATGTTTTCAAACTTAAAAAACAATAGTATTAAGCTGTAGACGGGACAGTTTTAACAAAAAGTAACGAAAATATTCCGAAATTTGTATGACCAACTTTTGATCGCATCAAATTTATTTAATAACCAATTTCAAAAATAATTAAACCGTAAGAAAGAGTACATTCCAAGGTATACTGCGATGTTTTCAAATTTAAAAACTAATAAGATATAGATATGACAGTTTTTAAAAAAAATAACAAAATATCCTGATTTTTCCCGAGTTTGAAAAAAATATTATCAGGAACCAATTTGAAATTTCTAAAAAAAAACTCGACAAGTTGCAAAAATTCATGTTTAGTGGTATTCTTTAAAAAAAACTCACGGCTGAAGACTGAAAATTTGTACATGTTTTGCTCACTCGCGGTAGAAATTTCGCTCTTTCAACTTTGACACTTAATAAACTTTAAACTAATAGCTGTATTGGGAAAAAAATCTTCGTCGTGTTGACTGGACAATTTTGAGTAAACCATGATAATCTCTTAATTTTCTGATCATTACTTTCTCGGTAAACCGTCTAAGAATCAAGCTAAACAACAGTTTTCAATCCTGTGGCGGCAGTAACTTTTTTAATATAGACAACGTGCGAATGTATTTTACTAAATATCTGTGTATCAAAATATCTATACTGTAAGTGGCCACTGAATGAAACAAAACCACTGGCCACTTACAAAATTTCTTGATTTTCACATTTAGCAGTTGCAATCTGTCTAAAATATATAGCAGTATGAAAATGTTTACGATTTCCATTTTATGACCTAAATATTAGAATCAAAACAGCTGTACAGTAAACATATTATGTAAATGAGTTTCTGCTCTAATCCGAGAATATATAATTCATGTTTAAAATAAAAAATATATCTTTTATGTATCTTAAAAATTAAAAGGTTCTATTACATAGAATGTTTTTATTAACCAACTACTCACTTTTCTTGCTAAGACCAGCTCCAAGATTATGATTCAAGTCGAATGGATCTGAAAAGTTCAAACAACATTTAAAAATAAGGTATCACTCTTACAATTTGTTAATTAGGAAATAAAGTAATATAAATGACCCCATTACAAACCACATAAATCATAAATTTGATACTGATTTAGTATGGAGTTTGAATCAGAGCTGTTAGTAGTTGGTAAAAATTCATTTAGAAATTTGATGACCAAAAAGATTTTACTGGTTCTTTATGCATCATTATTATGCTATTGAAATTCAGGTGTATCAGTAAAGAAATTAATGAATGAAGATTCAATGTTGTTCAAATTAGTCGAATCTTTAACATTGGGCGATGTGAGTGTTAGGAAACTGTCGCAAAGTGGAGATTGACAAGTGCCAACTGGAGCGTTTGGCGAGTGACAAGCGCGACAACCCAGGAAAGGGTTGCCAAGATGACAGTCTTGAGAAAGATGAGCAAGAAGAGAGCGATGGGTTTTTTCTTCCGGTTTAAGTTAATCTACCCTACTACTCTCGTTAACAATCAGACAATGTTTTCTGGTTATGTATTGTGTCCCTTTTCATGTAATAAATTATCTTGGGACTAAAGACTGCTGGCTTGACTTTGTATGATTTTTGAAGCAACAGAAAGAACTCATCCAACATTGGTTTAACAATTCGAGTTTAGACTGGTGAAATCTAAATTCTGGGAGAAGAAATTGAATCCCAGGAGAATTCCTAAAGGAAGAACAACAGATATCACAGCGAAATGGAATCTTATTCCAAAGGTCTGATTATGTAAGAGCTTCACGGGCCACAAAACGAAAGGGAACTGGAGACAACGGACATCACACAGCAAAATGGGACTGGTACTGGTCGTTCATGAGAACTTCATGTCCAAAAGGAAGTGACCTGGAGAGGACGGATATTACACAGCGAAATGGGACTTGTATTCGTTGTTAGTGAGAGCTTCATGTTCAAAAGAAAGTGAACTGGACAACGGACAAAAGAAAGTGTGCGTGGACGTACCAGACTGATCAGAACTCACGAAGAGTTCAAAATTTTGGATTTGTCGTCTTCAAAAAGGGGTAAGTGGTGCTTGTTTCTTTTTCTGCAAAACCAGGGATTGAAGGATTTACTCTGTTCAATAGTGTCTAGTAGGATGGAAAGTGAGGAAAGGCAAGAAAAACTATGATTGGAGGAAAGGTAAGAGAAACTTTCGTTAGAAAATAAGGAAAGAGAAAGGGAGGAATGGGAATATAAGTATAAATTAGAAATTGAAAAAGAGAAATTTGAATTGGAAAAGCTCTATAGCAATTGAAAAGCGATATAGAAAGTCAAAATAGTAATTTAAATGCGAATCCGAATATTCAGGTTAACGAAAGTGATGGTATTAAGGAAAAAGCGGTTAAGGAAATAATTAGAACTATTAAGTTGTTAACAGTTACAATACCTCGGAAACCGGAGGGATGGAATTTTTTTTTTCTAATTTGGAACGCGCATTTAATAGTAAAAACGTGCCGGAATAAAACAAAGCTGAAGTTCTTACTTTTCTTCTGGGTGATAAAGTCGCTAATCTGTTAACTTACTTAGACAAAAACAGTATGGGGATTATGAGACAGTTCAATTAGTATTGAGGTAATATGAACTGTCACCTCAGACATGTCTAGAAAATTTTTGAAGGGCAAAACGAAACTCGGATGAAACATACGGGCAATTTGTAACTAGGTTAACAGCGGTGTGGGAAGATTATATATTATATAAGTTTAAGAGGGGTTAAGGACTTTGAAAACTTAAATCAATTGATAGTAGCTAATAAAATGTATCAAACCTTGGATAATGAAACAACTGTCCACATGTCAGTATCAAGCAAGGAAACTCATGGTTTGAGCCCATGGAGTTGGGTTAGGAGTGCGATATAGTTTTTTCCATTAAGGAAAAATCGTATGGGTTACGTAAGGACATCTACAATGATAGCAAACATTTCGATTTCAGAAATCAGGATAGGAACAAAGGCGATGAGAAGCAGAATGCTCGTGCAGCGGGTAGTTTTGTACCGAATAGAACAAATGGATTTAATAAGCCCTTTCAAAGTCCTGAGTGTTATGTATGTAAATCGAAAACACATTTTAAAAGGAATTGTCCCTAATTATTAGATAGTGGGAAATGTCAACCAGGGGAAAGGAAAAGGCACAGGTAAATCAAAGCCATAAGGTGGAAGAAAACGAACCCCTGTGGCAGCTAGAAGTACAATAGGTGAACATGTAAACTGGAAAATGTACCTCTTAGTGTAAATGGTAAGGTTGCTAATGCATTAACTGACTCAGGTGTAGAGATAACGGTGGTCCAGAAAAATCTGATACCAGATATATCTACGGAAGGAGGACCAATTATATTTTTGAAGGGTATTTTTGGCCCTGCTGTTCAATGTCCATTGATTAACGTTCTGTTGGCAATGGTAACCGGTCAAAATGTTAACGTGCATCAAGAAGTATTTTTGGGGTGGTCATATGGGTGCCAGGAAAACTCTGGAGAGAATACGGTATTCTTTTTTCTTGAGGTTTGGAAAAGGATGTAAAGAACTTTTGTTAAATTTGCAAAGATCAGGGTGGCTACAAAAATTGAAGTAAAAAGTTCCCTGAGTTTTCCCTGATTTCCAGAGTATTTTTCATGAACTTCCCTGAGTTTCTCCATCCGTTCGCAGAACAATTCTTCCGTAATTATGATAAACTTGACACTTGATGAACTAAAAAACTATAGACTGATAGATGAATAAAAATAAGATAAGTAAAAAATATTTTTAATTGTATTCCATAATAGACGAAATAATATAAAGTTATAGATAGAAAATTTAATTTTACATTTTTAACTATTTTGATGTGTTTGCAAAAGCAGCCATCAGCCCCTGAATCCGTCAATGGCGCCAGCGCTCGGTACATCTCTACTATTATAAAAGGAAGTGTTTGTCTGTCTGTCCTGCACGCAGTGTCCTGACGAATAGATGGCACTTACAATAGTGAAATTTAGCACACATGTGGTCCGAATTTTTTGCAATTTTTCTATCGCCCCCGAATTTTAAAATTTAATCTAATACATTTAAAAATTAATTGGAATTTAATTATTATTATTATTTTCCTTAGAATGGCATACGGTATAAAGACATGACATTCTAAATTTATTTTTTCCGTTTCCGTTAGATTTTCTCAGCAACGATTTTAGCTGACGAACAAAACAAATAAACTTTTAACTCGAGTTATATAGTTCTTTTTTCTATCTCCTAGATCGTTAAAGATAGAAGAAAAATTTCAACGGATTTCAAATCTGCGGAAAATTTTACAACAGATCGATACCTAAAAACATGATTTTCTTTAAATAAATCTTTTTTAAATTGTAACTTCTATATTTTTTCCAATACGAATTTGGCCGCCGGCGCCGTGAAGAATTCTACCTTCGTGGTTTAAAAGATCAGATTAATTCATTTTGATTTCCTGAGCAACGGATTCGAGTTCGTTCGTTCTGGTTCGAACTGGCGTTCTTTGTTGCATTTTTCTATCTCAGCGATCGTTAAAGAGAGAATAAAAGTTTCAACGGATTTGAAATCTGCGGAAAATTTCACAATAGATCGATACCTAAAAATACGATTTTCTTTAAATAAATAATTTTTAAATTGTAACTTTTATATTTTTTCCAATACGAATTTCGCCGCCGAGAAGAATGACCTTCGTTTGATTCGAGATTCATTCATTTTGAAAAGTAACGAATTCGGGTGAAGCAAAAGAAATAATTAAAGTTATGACTGGCGTTCTTCAGTGCTTTTTTCTAAATCAGCGATTGTTTAAAATAAAATGAAAACATCGACGGATTTCAAAGCTGCAGAAAATTTTACACCAGATAGATACCTTATACGTTTGATTTTCTTTTAATAAATAATTTTTCAATTAAATATTTATATTTTCATAGGAGATTGTGACGTCACGCCGATTGGATCTCTTCGCAAACGATTTTGGCCGCATTTGACAATGACGAATCCATCACGAAAAAAACTGTAACGGGAACGCAAACTTTTCAACAACAAAAAAAACCTCAGAGTTCAAAAAATTTCGAAAAAAATTAATAACTTCTAACACATATGTAATAAAAAACATATGCATAATCTAAATGACTACTTTTTCGTTAGCCGGGCGCAATTTTGGAAAATCGCCAATCTAGGTATTTTTGAAAAAAATGATTTTTTTTTTAATGTTGATTAAATTGGAACCGGATGTTTAACTTTTGCAGGTTTTTCCGGCCTTTAGTATTTTTTAAAGCCGCAAGGCACTACGTTCCTATTATTGACATTAGGGAACGTGGCACAGCAGTAGACTTCGGTTACAGGATTTCCGGCCGTTACTGGTTTAATAAAACAGTATACAATGTATACAACTCTTTTTTCTGGATGTTTACGTAAAAAATACACTTCTCATTTTCGGAATGAAAACTAAATTGGCGACATTTTGATTTTGGTTCAAAGTGGCGCCCGCATGGCTAACGGAAAAGTACCAAATGGGTGCCATTTGCAAAACGAAATTCCAACTTTTTCCCTGAGTTAAACGAAACTTCCCTGAGTTTTCCCAGATTTTTCCAAAAAATGATTCTTCCCTGAGAAATCCCTGATTTCCCGGTTCTGTCGCCACCCTGAAGATTGTCAGTTAAGACAAAAGGTGAAGGATCGAGCACCGATCACACCTGTGACTACACCGGAGTTGCCATTTCAGGAGGTGAATATTAATATCATAGGTCCGATGGATCCAGCGAGTCCTAAGGGTCATCGGTATATTCTATGTTTAGTATACCAGCGCACCAAATGGGCTGAGGCAGTACCACTTACGGGTTTAACAGCAAAGGCAACGTGTGAAGCATTGTTACATATTCTCTAGGACCGGAATTCCAAACAATATCACATCAGACAATGGGACTAATATAAATTCTGCTTTAACGAAGGAGTTTGAGATGAGGTTAGAGGAATCTGAATAGGAAATAGCTCACCCAATTGTATGTGTTGCGAAAAAAAATGCTACAGTTCAAATGTGCAGTGATTTTGGGGCATTAAATGCTGTTACCAAGGTACCAGTATTTCCGATGAAGGATATACAGGAGTTAATTTTTGTGGCTGAGGCGGCACATTGTCTGACTAATCTAGATCTTTTGAAGGGGTATTGGCAAATAAACATGGATGAGTCAAGCAAACCTTTGACTGCATTCACAACTCATAATGGGGTTTATCAGTGAAAAACTACGCCTTTTGGTTTGTCAGGAGCCTCAGGTACATTTCAGAGAGAAATGAACTGGGCACATAAATCACATAAGGAGTATGCACAAGCGTACATGGACAATGTCGTGATTTTCTCAAAGACTTTTAAAGAACATTTAAAGCATATGGAGTTAGTATTAATTGATTTAGAGAAGTTAGGTTTTTAGGTTTTTAAGTTCGCATTGACAAATGTACATTTGTTGCTAAAAAAATCAAATATTTGGTTCACACGATAGGATGGGTCGTACATGAGCCGGACAAAGACAAAATTTCAGTCATTAAAAAATTAGCGAGACCCACCAATAAGAAGGAGGTTTGGTCAGTGTTGGGGTTGATGGAATTTTACCGCACTTAAATTCCTAATTATGCAGAAGTGTCAACTCCACTCACTGAATTAACCAAGAAAAAGGGTCCTAATATTGTCCCTTGGGGAGAGGTCGAACAACAAGCGTTCGATAAACTAAAAGATATTTTAAGTGAAGTAACTTCTATAGGTACTCCTGATAGTACATATGGCAGAGCTGCGAGTTTATATCTTAAAATTGCGATTTTGTGTGCTATTACCCATTGACCAAGTGTAGCGACTACTCTGAGTTGTTAGAACAACTTCCAAAGTTCTTTCGAACCATCGAATAGGTATCATTAAGGGATTAGCTATGAAAAACTGATGTGCACATGAGTACTAATCATCTCTAGTCACATCAATGAGATTGGGTTGTGGAGATCTACTCATTTCAAACTTTTAAAGATGACAGCTTGATTCCTGACAGTCAAGGGTGTTGATGATGGCTGTTTTGAAAAGTCTGCAGTTTTGAATAACCCCAAGGAGAATTTTGATGCTCAAGTACCTTCAATTGCAAGTTGATTAGTAATCCAGAGTTTTTTTAAACGTCTCAGGAGCTTTTCTGAAAAGTTCAAAGAACAACATTTAAATAAAAGGACTCACTCTTACAATATGTTAATTAGGAAATAACGTAATATAAATGACCCCATTCCAAACCACATAAATCATAAATTTGATCCATTTAGTATGTTATTATTGAATTAGGGCTGCTAGCAGTTGGTAAAAATTCGTTTGCCACAGTAGAAATGTGATGACCAAAAAGATTTTACTGGTTCTTATGCATCATTGTTATACTAATTGAAATTCAGGTGTATTGTCATTCAGTAAAGAAATTAATTCAATGTTGTTCAAATTAGTCGAATCTTTAAACATTGGGCGATGTGAGTACATATGGTAGAGCCTGAGTTTATATCTTAAAATTGCAATTTTGAGTGCTATTTATTACCCATTGACCAAGTGTAGCGACTGCACTGATTTGTTAGAAAAAGAACTTCCAAAGTTCTTTCGAACCATCGAATATAGGTATCATTAAGGGATTAGCTATGAAACTGATGTGCACATGAGTACTAATTATCTCAAAACTCATCTCTAGCCACATCAATGAGATCGGGTTGTGAAGATCTACCAATTTCAAACTTTTAAAGATGACAGCTTGATTCCTGACATAGTAAAGGGTGTTGGTGATGACTCTTTTGAAAAGTCTGCAGTTTTGAATAACATAAAAGAGAAATTTGATAGCCAAGTACCTTCGATTGCAAGTTGATTAGTAATCCAGAGTTTTTTGAAACGTCTCAGGAGCTTTTTCTGTTTGATAGAAATAACATACTCCTTCCAATCAAAATCACAGGTATAGAAGCACAATAAACCAAGCCATAATTCTCCAACAGTTTCTTCATTCTTTCCATAATCAGGCCAAACGTCTTTCTGAAAACAAAAAGAAGAAACAAATGACAGGGATAACTATTTCAGAAATAAAATTCCCTGACTTTAGGATTTCCAGACAAATTTTTACAAAATTCCACGTCATATTTACGCAGTTCGCAATATTTTTAAGGTGAAAAATCAAGAAATAATACAGGCATTCAATAACCAATAATAAAGACCAATTGTACACTTTAAAAATTTATACACAAAGCACAAGTAATTTTGCATTAAAATAACTTATTCAAATAATTCAACATATTTGACTAGAATTAATTTTTGATTTAATGTATCATAAGCATGAAATTCTTCAATTTAAGTCAGTGGACAAAACAAAATTATTTAACTGTTAAGCATTAGCTGTTTCTTTAATTTATTTATTTTTTTATTTATTTTTTATTTTTTTTAATAGCTGCTTCAATTAAACACATTAAAGTTAAAAGGAGAGTACATACCAGCTTATTTATGTCTCTAAAAAACCACACATTGCAGTCTTCAATCTTGATAGATGGTTTTTCTTCATTTTCATTGTATAGCTAAAAATATTCAGTTCCCAGATTATAAGTTTTAAATAAGATTGCTTATAAATCTTATTGTAGTGTTTTAAAAACATTTCTAAATAATTACTTTATATAATAACAAGTACATTTAGTTTAGCATATTTCTCAAGAAAAGTGATACTTAAATACAAATTTGGAAAAAAATTGGAGCTTACCTCTTGTAAAACAGGAATAACGGGTGGATTTCTTTGTTGTAGGAAATAAATTACCATCAAAATATAAGCATATGAGGATAAACTTCCTCTAGATGCATCGCAAATGCCTAGTTGCTAAATTAATAATGAAAAATGTTACAGGACATATTACGAAAACTTTTTAATGAACAAATACTGGAGAAAGTTAAAGCTGATTACCTTTGCAAAGTATTTTAAGGCATAGCCCAAGATTTGCACCCGAGAATCAATTTTACTATAAGCCTCTAACATCTCTGTGTTGACTAAAGCCTATAATCAAAACACAAATTTATAGTGTCAAATAGCAGAGCAATAGCTTTTAAAATCAATATTACACATCAAGCTAAACTCGATTTTTGAAAATATAAAGGTTTGGTTACTCAAGAACATGGTACTATTGACAAATAGTGATGATAATGGAATATAGTAACCCATTGTAAGCGTATCCCACTATCCATTTAGTGACGAAAATTTCAGTAGCCTTTTGCCACAGTCCAGTACTATGTTCTTGAATTTACCAAAGTTTGTAAACAGAAGTAAGGTTATGCTTACCAATGTATTGTAGAGGCTTATATCTCCTTCTATACCCGATTTTTTCCAAGAAAATTTAACAATAGGAACTTTAGCACTAGTAATTGATATAATGTTCACAAGGTCAGGGTGATGGCGACGAAGTTGATTAGCAACTTTTTCAATGATGTCAGTGCTATCTATATCCTAAGTAAAAGAAAGTAAATTCCTTAAATTATTTTTTTTAAAACTATTTTCATTTTAGTACAGAATACTGAACAATATCAAATGCTTGAAAATTTCTAAGCAAAGGTTTTAGATGAGATTTTTTACTGTCAGAGCATTAAACAATTCCTGTTAAGGAATGAAATATTGCGACTTTTATTTGTTTAAGACAATTTTTATAAAGTAACAATTCTATAACATTGTCCAGTGTCCACTCTGTTCCTTAAATTGATATTTTTGACACTAATGCCATATTTTTTTAGATGCTTTTAGAGTTTTTTTTTTTTAATTATACCTAACCAAGTTGACATTTAATTCAGCTCTAATGAGCATCAGTTTTCATTATTTAAAGGTGGATTAATCCATTCTAATTATTCATTCCCATACAAATGAAAAAAAAAATTTTAAAGAGTCGCATTTTGTTGAGTGGAATAATTTATAACCATTGTATATCATAATGAAAATTGTGACCATTCGTTAGTTTCAATTGTCTTATTTAATATAGACATGCGAGAAAAATGTTTTAGTTTTAGGAATTTGTTTAGTTTTCCTTTAAAATAAAAACATTTAGATATTAATGAATGAAACACAGAAATAAGGTTGAGCTACTTATAAGAGTTAAAACCATGACACAATAAGATTAAATAAATTGTTTTAATCTTAAAGCAAAAAATAAATCAAAATTTATTACTAAACAAGAATGTCATCTAATTATATAAAATGGTAAGAGCAGCAGTGTTTCCGTGGCTATTACAATTTTGATTGGTTGTGTGATGTCACAAGTAGGCAGAGTTTTGTTTGGCTTTCACTTGCAAAATGTGGTCTATGTAATGGAACACGATTAGCAGTAAAAAATTTAAAACTAAATTAAATAATTACCGAAGTATTGACAGGCACTGCTGCACATGAAACAGTATTCATTCACAGAATAGATTTGGCCCCAACTACCACGAAATTACCATTTACTGTTGACAATTTCCAGTCAAATTAGTCTTTTCTATGACAATTAAAAAGTCCCAGGGCCAAACATTAGAAAAGGTAGGAGTTTATCTGCCAGATCTAGTCTTCAGTCACAGACAATTTCATGTAGTACTTTCCAGAGTCCGCCGATCAGGGCATGGTTCCCACACCTTTATCCAAAAAAAATTCAAGGACTTTTAAGGACTTTTCAAAACTAAAAAAATATTTTTCAAGGACCAAAAATTTTTTATAACGACCTAAAAACAAGGCATACACAACAATTGTTAATTAAAAAGAAAAATGTGAAAATTATAAAAAAAAAGACAATTTTTTTTTTTAACTACTGACACTCAAAAAAAGGAAGGTTATCATCAATTTTTGTTATAATTTGGATTTTCTTTCCTCACAGAACCAGTGTTTTTTTTTTTTTTTTTTGTATAGTGGACTTCTCGTCTCAATGCTATAACTACCAGGTTACTTGCACACACATCGGTTTAGGTCATGCGATAAAATATCGTACAATAAATTCTTTTGGTGGCACGAAGAAGAGTAGAAGAGCTTGCACACGGTTCAATCTACACGACACAATCTCTATTTTGCTGTCGTCCACTGCCTACAACAGACGGCTGTCATGGTTTATTTTGTTTGAGAAACAAAACAAAAGTTTTGACTAGTATTTGGGCTTTTTTATTCTCCAGTTTAAGTTTCTATCTTTGCGATCGTTAAAGATAGAGTAAACATTTCAAAGGATATGAAAACTGCAGAAAATTTTACAACAGAAGAATATCTTTAAAAATTTATTTTTTTAATTGCAACTTTTATATTTTTGCAATGAGAATTTGGCTTCATTTCTTTGGATGCGTGCCAGGTTACCAATGACGTCCTGACTACAAAAGTTAAGGTTTCCTAAGAAAGCGGTGCAGTTACCTAGCGGCCAAAGATACATTATGATGCGGCAGGCATAACGGAGACCAGAGGTGTCAACTTAGACGTACAGAATACTGTGGAAAATGGACGATCTAGATGTAGTATTATTAGTATATCATATAGTGTGAAAGCGCAAAACACCAGTTTCATTCAGAATGACGCACCTACTGTGGAGGAAAAATTGTCTGGACAAGTTCTAATGCAAGACGAAATTACACAACTATGTACAAGTTTTAAAAAAAGCAAGTACTTTCAAGGACTTTTCGCCAAGTTCTGTAATTTTCAAGGACTTTCAAGGGCCCCTAGTTAGAGAAAAAAAATTCAAGGACTTTTAAGGACTTTTCAAGGACCGTGGGAACCCTGCAGGGGACGTAAAAATAAAAATCATCCAAGGAAAAGAACAAGGAAAATTAATTCTAAATTCTGATAAACTTTATACAAAAACTGTCATATAAAGGGAAGTTTTAGTCATGTTGTCAGCAAGTCCTGCAAAAGCAAGGCAAGTTGACAGACTGTAGTGAAAAAAGATAACATCTAGCCATTGATCATGCACTGTCAGGTTTTAAAAAATATGTAAGTGAAGATTTTGACCAAAATAAATAAATTTTGTAATACACCCATCGTATGATGGGCCTTTATCCCAGTATCTAATAAAAGACAAGAAATGATTATGATATACCTTTCCATCACGATCCTTAAATGTCAAACAGAAATCCATATCACTATTGTTTTTAAAGCCAAAACCATTGCAGAATGATCCAAATAACTTCAGAGTAGCATCTTAAAATAAAAACCATACAATATTACAAAAATGCAAAAAACGATTTTTTAAAAGATGTTTTTGTGTTTCAAAATTGACTATATTTACAATTTTTTGAGAAATGTAAATATCTGCGCACATACATTCTTACACCTTTCTATCCTTATACCTTTTTTATCCATAAACATTCATTTTTGATAGAGAAAATAGGAAGAAGGGAAATTTTTTATACCTGAGTACACATCTCTAATGCACTTTTCAACATCATGCATGTGGTTTTCAATGGAGTTTATTTCTTTCTTGCCCACAGCATTCTTATCTGAAAAGGAGAAAAGATATTCCTAAAATCTTCCATCTATTGCTGTTACAATGATGGAGAAAAGATATCTATAACTGAAAAAAGCATGATGAAATTAAAATACTTAATATTTATATACTTATTCAGTGTTAAATTTTGATTAATTTAATATTTTTCTACAGTTAACTTTTCATCATTCTTTTTCTTACAATCTATTAAATATACTGTACATTGCATTACAAAATTATTCAACTTAAAATAAAGTATAATTTTCAAATTAATGAAATGCTGTTGAACTCCCTAATTTTTCTCTACAAGTTTCAGAACTTTCAAAATTTTCATGAATGCATTATTTTAATTCAAACACTAGCCACTGTGTGGCCAGCACGGCATTGCTCGTGACAGTTCTTTTTGTGGGGTCAGGTGTGACCACTGCTCGCTAATGCTCACCAACCCTTGGTGATTGCTATGCATTCCCATTTGTTTGTTTCGCAAACGAACTCCACATGCAGGCCTCAAAGTAGCTATTATCAACAATGTAAATCAATCAACAATGTTTTCTACAGTTAACTTTTCATCATTCTTTTTCTTACAATCTATTAAATATACTGTACATTGCATTACAAAATTATTCAACTTAAAATAAAGTATAATTTTCAAATTAATGAAATGCTGTTGAACTCCCTAATTTTTCTCTACAAGTTTCAGAACTTTCAAAATTTTCATGAATGCATTATTTTAATTCAAACACTAGCCACTGTGTGGCCAGCACGGCATTGCTCGTGACAGTTCTTTTTGTGGGGTCAGGTGTGACCACTGCTCGCTAATGCTCACCAACCCTTGGTGATTGCTATGCATTCCCATTTGTTTGTTTCGCAAACGAACTCCACATGCAGGCCTCAAAGTAGCTATTATCAACAATGTAAATCAAAACATGCTAGAATCGGGAAAACTTGTCACGGTTCCAAAGGCTGACGTCAGCGGTCGAAAATAGCAAAATCTGCTTGCTTCTTCATTCCAAGGTATGGGTGACTTCACATTAAGGAACGAAAGACGGAAGGTGAAAAAAGTAATTAATTTTAAAATATTCTAGATTAAATTTTTAAATTTGGGCCCCAATACAAAAATTGCAAAAAATTCAGACTACCTGTGTGCTAAATTTCATTATTGTAAGTGCCATAGATTTGTCAGGACAGTACACACAGGCCACAAACACTTCCTTTTATAGTAGTAGATTTAATTTTTCAAAATAAATGGTTGAAATATTCATTTGCCACTGAAATTTCATATTTGCTGTTAAAGTTTAACTTCTAAACAACTCATTCCTTACGTCTGCTGAAAGTGATAGATCACAGGGCAGAGTTTGGGTTTGGTTCATCACACTCCAGGGTAATTTTTTATTACTGAGAAACAGGGCAGTGACCAAAAATCCACCTAATAATGTCCATAAAAATAGAAACCAAACTTCCTTTTTCTGAGTTAATCACAAAAAAATGTGGAAACTAAACAAGAAATAAAATATTAAGAGGAAGGATTGTTTTTCTATAATCCTTTCCCTCACTCATCCATGCTAAGGCATCACTAAAATCAACACTGGTCCTCCTGCTTCTGGTTGGATGGGTGGACACTTTCTGGCATGTTTGGCCAGGCAGCACCAAACACAACAGTTGACATCAAGTAAATGAACATACTCATACAAGACAGGTTCTACTGACACAGAAGAGGAAAATATACCCAGGGTAAATTACAGGAATCGAGCCTATGGTGCCCACAACTCTAAGGTTGCTGGCACAGTGGGCAAACTCATTAAGCTGCAGTAACTTTCTATTTCTAGACAGAAATTGGTTAAAATACAAAGTTCTAAAAAAAAAACTTTGTTCTGCAATACAGTACAAAGTCCAAAATCCGGAATCCTACGGACCTTGGCCATTCCGGATTTCAGACTTTTCAGGATTTCGGGTATTTACATTTTTTGTCAATAAAACCTTAATCTTCTCCCATCCACCACCGCACAAATTTTGCATTTGCAATAGTAAAATAACAGATATATAAATAGGAGTAATTTTTAAAAAAATGAAAAATACCTTTTTAATATAATGCAACAAATTTTATTCTTGCAAATCTTCTAATTTTTCTGTGTGGTATGTACTCTGAATATGTCCATTATTTTGCATTGTTTCCTCAATTAGGTCGAGGTTCAACTCCTTGTTCTTTCAAAAATGTCGGAAAGATAGTAAAAAGTGAGAAAAACTAAAAATGGTGGTTAATAAAACATACGGATTTTTGACTTGGTACTGTATTTGGAAAGAAGTTAATGAAAGTTTGTAAAATTATGCAAGTTTATGGAATTGGAGTTTGGTAAAATAAGTGTCTACTGTATCTAAAAACTTAAATAGGCGGAGAAAGTTTCTTCCATAAATTAGCCGTTTTAGAAATATTTGTTCAAATATTTACTAATCTTAGAGAAAAAGTTACTAATATATAAAATGCAAAGAGAATTCACATTTGGATGGGTCCTATTTAAGGAAAAGGGGTTTAGAGGTTTTGACAGTAACCCCTCACATAGGAAATTTCTGATAGGCCCCTTTTAAAGTTATGTATACACATTTTTAACAAAAATGGAAGTGAAAATCAAATTATATTTCTATGTAAATGCTATTCTTACCTCTAATTGAATTCAGCACTTTTGATACAATGTCTATAAAGTCTGATGTCATCTTTGGCAATGTACGAACTGGAGGAAGATCATCCAACGGGCAATCCTAAAAAGTTTCCAAAATTAAAATTCCGTAAACCTACAAAACCAACACCAGAACAATACATTTTTGTTTCCAGTGGAAGGCAGTAAAAACTTGCAAAATACAATGAGGAGAAACAAAAGTAGGTGCAAAAAATTTATAAAATAAGGTTAGAGACAGTAAAGAGAAATAGAAAATCCTTCCCCTAGACTCCCAATATTGGTCAGATATTCCCAAATAGAGAGTGTAGAACATGTTTGCAGGTGGTGGATGACCATCTCAAGGGATTGAGAATAAAGAGGGCAGTAGGCTCTGTAGAACTTTTAGGTATGCAAATGAATTAATGTCACAGTGGAGCAACACAATAGGCTATTGGGGTCAATCTTGGAAAGATCTTGAAAGGAAAGATCCTCGTAATTTTGAACCACTGCTAGATAACAGGGTCAACACCTGAGCTTGCACACAACTCGATAAATTTCTAAATCATTGCAACAGTGCCATTTGAGGCCCCCAACAGATTTAATGTACACCAGCCCTGATGCTCGCAACGAACTTAAGTTGGATACAGTTTCCAACTTGCGACCATGGCCGCTAGAACGTAACGTTATGGCAAGGTCGGGTTATTTTACAACAGCTTCTGTTCTTGGGGTATCCGATATGCATACAGTTAATAAGGTGAGGTTTATTGAAGTTTCTGGCTATTAGTTCTGGTTAGGATAGTTTCTTTGATATTTCTTAGTTTACATTTTTATGGAAGATGGGTCTACTTGGAATCTGTACTGTAGTACCCCTCTTTTCTTTGCAGATTACTTACTCTATGCCAAGTAATCTGCTAGTTCATTACCACTCTATAGTGTTAGAATCCTGTCCATGGTTCCCGCACCTTTGTCCAAAAAAATTCGAGAACTTTTAAGGACTTTTCAAAAACAAATATTTTTTTTTTTCCAAGGACCTAAAATTTTATATAGCGACCTAAAACAAAGCTTGTGGAAAAGTTGTCAATTAAAAAGAAAAATGTGAAAAATATAAAGAAACCGCCAATTTTTTTTACTTCATTTCTTAAACTATTGACAGTTAAAACAAGAGGAAAGATTGTCATAAATTTTGATTATAATTTAAATTTTCTTTTATCACTGAACCTGTGATTTTTTTTTGAAAACTGGGTTTTGCGTCTCAATGCTAACTATCAGGCTACTTGCACACATATAGATTTTGGACGTGCGATAAAATATCGTACAATGAATTATTTGGTGCCACGAAGAAGAGTATGGGATCTTGCACATGGTTCGATCTACACACGACACAATCTCCGTGTTGTCTACTGTCACTGCCACTGCAACAGATGGCTGTTGTGCTTTATTTTGTTTGAGAAACAAAGCAAATTCAAAATTTTGACTGCCGTTATGGCTTTTTTATGTTCTAGTTCTAGTTTCTATTTTCACAATCGTCAAAGATAGTAAAAATTTCAACAGATTTGAAACCTGCAGAAAATTTTACATCGATACCTTAAATGTGCTTTTCTGTAAATAAATAATTTTTCAACTGTAACTTTTACATTACAAATTCGGCCACATTTGACGAAGATATTCATTACGAACACAAAGAAAGGTGTATTAGAGGTTTTCTATCTTCACGATCGTTAAAGATAGAGTGAACATTTTAACGGGTGTGAAATCTGCGGAAAATTTTACACCAGATTGATACCTCAGGTAGTCCGAATTTTATGCAAAGCCCAAATTCTGCGCGTGCTTGAAGAATCTTCCTCATTTTACGAAAACGGATCATTCAGTAATCCAAAACTGTTAAATTTCCATTCTTGTACGTACGACATCAATTGTACAAATTTTTTAATGACAATGTAAAAGTGAAAGAAAAACAGTGACCCCCTTTAAAAAACCTTAATAATTTCTTTGTATTTCTTCATAAATCTCTGAGACAACTTTTAAAAATATTCAAAGAGGCGGAACTCTTTCATGTTTGTATAGTTTATGCCAAAAAGCAATGGGACGACGTGTCAATGAAACATGGTTTATGACCTTGTATGTTCATAAATATATCACGTGGTTCATGCATATATCACCAATTGTGGTTGTTCATATATATATCAAGTTGTGTCAAAGCACGTAACACCTCAGAATGAAGCTCTAATTGCGCACCTGACGTGAAGGAAACTAGTTTGGACACAGCTTCCAACGCAAGACAAAATTACACAATTATGTACTAGTCAAAAAAAAAATCAAGGACTTTTTACCAAGTTTCGTAATTTTCAAGGGTCCCTAGTTAGGAAAAAAAATTCAAGGACCGTGGGAACCCTGCACTCCAGTTACTGTTGTGTTTTAGTGTCAAATATAGATAATTAACTGACAATCAAGTATTTTATGCCCAAAACAATATCAAACAAGTTAGTATTGTTATTGCATAAGAGGAACAAAAAACTTATAAATTCATGTAAAACATAGTGCAAAACAGAAATTATGAGCTTACCTTCTTTTGATGACCACTAGATTTGCACAGCTTACACGTTAAGGGAACATTCTAAAACAGGCAATAAGCATTAATTTAAAAAATGGCATATCTCATAAAAAAAATTTTAACACACTACAGTATAATCACCTTTTCTCCTTTGAAGGTTACAGCCCAAAATTCATACTTAAAGTCCTCTTTAATGAATTCTCTTCCAACCACGTCCCAATAGCATATAGGCTGAGTAATTTTATTAGCATTCTTTGATTGACTTTCTTTGGATTTATCTCCTTGTTTCTTTGCTAAAGAGTTATCTTCTGAGAGTGGCACTGTTGAATCAGAAATCGGTGACTCTGCAGAATTATTGGGTTTCTCCACACTGTCCTCTGTATTCGATTCCTTTAGAGATAAATTGGAAACAGTAGACACAAAGTCTTCTATGGAAATGTCAGGATCATGATCTTCCAGGTCCTGACTTGCATTCAGAATATCAGAGTCTTCATTTTCTGATTCTTCAGAATCATCTGATCCTTCTTTCAAAATGGTTGTATTTGGAACATCTAAAAAGAAAAGTTCTATGAATATGCTAATTCAGCAATTCTTATTAAGAAGCATGCTACTGAAGAAATGGTTGTCTTTTGTGGGAATTTGTTTTGAATTAAATGAGAAAATTCAACCAAATATTTAGCAAAAGTGATTTTAATTCCAATTAATTGCATTTGAAAAACAAAATAAAATTATCACTGCTCTTGAAAAATTAACTTGCTGTTAATAAAATAATATGCAACAAAGCAAATACACAACTTGGAAATGAGCAGGGGCCAACTCTACGAAATAACACCCAGAGTAGAATTTAAGCCAATCATCATTAAAAGGATTTTCTATTATTCAGATAAAATCTATTTTGTAATTTTCTTTAGGGATTATTCTTGAAAACATGTATGGCCAATTTCAAGTCAAAATTCACAAAATTGGCTCAGTTTTCAAAATTCACAAAATTGGCAAGTTTAACAAACTTGGTGTGCAGATCTAGAATTTGGAGTATGCACTACAACAGAAAGATGTAAATTCTATAAAGCCAACAATTGAAGTATTTGTTTCCAAAAGCTCATCACACTTAGTTACAGCACTGTATGGCACTGGTATAGTTGGCAAGTAGAGGAAAATACTATAAGTACTGAATAAGCTTTCGGTAACTGTACTGAACTTTAAATATGTTTTTCTCGGCACAGCTTATTACAAATGGTTGGCATGATACCTATTAAACTATTGGATAGTTTTTACAGCCTGCTGAACAAACATTCTTTTATCGTTTAATGAACCAGAAAAGATGTTACATTCTTACATTTCTTAGCAAAAAACTTGGTCAATCTTTTTAGCTAAATTTATCATTTAGATTTCACAAGTCGCCATTTTTACGAATACTTTTTTTGGCCTGGTTCATATAATGATAACTACTGTTCATTTTCAAAAATCACTTTCATGTGGAGAAATCATGCCAACCAGCAACCACTGAACTTCATGCAAAGTCAAGGTATATTAGCAGGAATGATTCTTCATGAAAATTACTTTAAAATGTTTTGTGAATACCTGAAATGATAATAAACAGACATGGAAAGTTTGGAATCATTTTATTGCAGTTTCATCAAAAAAAATTATTTGAACAGTAATGGAACTTTGACAAATAGCTTTAAAAAACAACAGATTGAGAGGATTTTGTTGTATTCTCATTATTTTGTGACATACTACTAGTATTTAACATAGAAAGCAACTTTTATTTCACATCAATCTTTCTTATGCTGTGTGTGTGCATGCGTGCGTGTGTGTGGGGAGGTATTTATTCATTCGGATTAGAGAGTGTACTGTAAACAAAAAAAGTTAAATCATAATATCATTAAACTTGTAACAATAACAGTGATAAAACCAACAAAATTTACATGAAAATATGATATACCATTACAAAAAACTATAATTAACATGAAATATAACATTCCTTCAGAATAACAACATTTTAGATTGAGCTTTTTATTCTAACAAAATGTAATATTTGACGGTAAAAATTGATGAATATTTGACGGAAGTTGTTACAGATGCAGATTTATCATTTCATTTAGTAAATACTATTAATTAATCCTAGAGTTTCATTTTTACAATTTACCAGTCATATTCAGCTTGTTCTTTCAGACTCCAATGGTAATATTTGTAAATTTTTACCAATTTTTCACATTGGTCATGACCAAGCCTATTAAGTAATTTGGACCAAACAAACCCAAAAGTTGAAAAGATGCGTTCTATAGACGCAGAACTTTAAGTAACGAAATGCAAGGATTGGAAAAAGGTACAAAAATCAGCATCCAACTTGTGCTTTTTCTTTTAGGATATTCCGTCATTTAGCTGCTGAAAACTGAGATACAATGTTTCGTGAGAAAAGGGATTTGGGAAAAATTCCTCGCCTTTAATTTTAAAAGCCATTATGGCAGGTAACCACTCTGCCAGATTTTCCATAAACCACTGTTCTGCTTTTGCTTCTTCGTCAACACTAAGCCTTCTTCCATTAAATTGTGCATCCGTCATATTAGCAAGAAAATGCTCTGGCTTTGTGATTTCCCTCTATCTATATTCGATAACCTTTTTATGTGATTTAAGCTTGCCTGATTCAATTAAGTCTTTCCAAATTTCAACAGCAAGAGACTACGTAGTTGTTTCACACTATTTTTCCTGTGACTTACACAGAGATATTTAGAGAATTTTATAGGACATGATTTTAAAAAATGGACGTCCACTTTGAAATTATAAAATGGGGTATGCTTCAGATTGAATAAAAAATGGGTCTGCATCCCCTCTCAAAGATGTGGCCAATGGGAGGTCTGGACTCCCCCTTCAGCTAAATTTCACCAATAGACTAATGTTAAAACATTTTACTTAATTAAAATTTCACATTATGGAACCCCCGCTTAACAAAATCCTGGCTACATGCTTGCCCCCTCCCCCTTGACTACATCACTGGTTCCTACATCAAGCTTAAAAAGATCAAGTTTAGAATGGTATTCTACAATTATTTATAAATACCCACTAAAACCCAGAAATCCCCACAAAAAACCAGAAATCCCCACAAAAAACCAGAAAACCCCACAAGCTGGGTTTTTGCCAACCCTGATTTAAATCACTAGATTTAAAATCAACAATTCAAATCATGAGTTTAGTGAAATGATTATTTTTTAATCATTGATACAAATCACAATCATTCTTACAATTCTTTATAACTAAGTGAATTCCCTAAATCACAGAACTCATCAAATGCTTTAAACTTTCTGCACTCATGCTGATTTCAGCACTAATGGCTACACCCAGTACTGATCAGCTTTTGAAAAATGTTTGCCACTGGACACTTGCAAATAATCTGAAGTGACAATGGACTAAGTAATCTGTTGAGTGTTGAGTGTTGAGTGAGGGATTCTGCCAAACAGTAAAGTAGAAAACAAGTTGACATCTATTTGAGAGTTTTGACAATGTTCATGCATAATTTTATAATGTTACGAACAATAAAGCATTCATTCAAGTGTGGGAAGCATGGGAAAATATTGTACATTAATGTTATACTAAAGAGGCTTTAGGCATGTTATACTGTCCACGACCAGTAGGCCTGCTTCTAAATGCCAAGACAGCCAAAGAAAACCCCCAATAGTAGGCCTAAACTACTTGTTATCCCTTTAATTGACTGTGGCCAATGGCTTAGGCTAAAGTGATTTTTAAACTACTTTTTTTAATTGAGACATAAATACAAAATAACACAATTAATGTGATTAATAATTTACTAAATAAAAAATACAACTGAGCTTTCTATTTGAAAGGATGAAAGTTTAAACACTATCATTATGCAAAATGCACCCTGAAACAATCACCTGTCCCTTTAAGAGTAGTGACCCATAACAAATATTTATCTAATCAGATTATAATTTAGGTCTGTCACACTTGCTGATAAATTTGTTAACATGATTGATATAATTTACTCAAGAAAAACTATGTAGGATGTCAACTTGTGTTTAAAGTTAAACAAATGTTTTACCTTTTGCTTTAATTTTGAAAATTCATTTTTTAAATGTATTACTATGTAACAAACTATGATTTTTAGTAAAATAAATATTAATTCTGATTGTTTACTTAAAATAAATATTGGTTTACATGTCATGTCAAAAACTTAGTTTTTTTTTACAAAACAAATTTATATATAATTATTATAAAAACAGCATAGGGCCTCTATATAATCAGAAGAAATTTAAATAAAAAAATCATATTTAAATTTAAAAAATCAGATTACTTGATTTTTTTACACCCTGTAAATTAGAGTAAAAACTTTGTAAACTAGATTTGTTCACATTATTTTGACTTTTGGATTATTCTGCATAAAATCTCTCACTCACATTAACGTGACCTTTTTCAAAATTTTTGCCTAGTGTTCCAGTGTATAGATAACAAATGAATTTTAAAACATGAAATTTTAAAACATGGTGAATATGAAATTTGTGGAAAATTTATCTTAACAAAAGTGGGTGGTTTATTACCTGTTTTAAGGCACTAAGACTTTGCCAAGCTGAGCCAAGTAAAAAAAATGTTATGAGAGGGTAAAAAAGAATGGGGAATAGAGCAGTGCGATGAAATCAGAAAATGATCACTTGGATATTGAGGGAGTGTTTTCTAAAGACAGTCATCCCCATACTAAAAGTGGATTTCTATGAATCTATAAGTGGTAGACTTGGAATAAAACTAAAAAGCAGTTTATAAAATAGGCTTGTTAAAATGCTAAGATTATTTTGGATGAAGGCTAAATGGTTACTTTTCTAAAAACTCAATTTTTGAATCAAATTTAGTGTAAGGAAATTAATCTAAGCTCAAATTTTTACCAAATATTTACCTTTGCCCCGACTGTATGTGTTAATATACTGAGTTACTGCATAATACACAACAAACAAATATTGTGTTTATGTCTTTTTTTTGTTTTAGCACTTCTATTCCTTAAGTTGTACTGAGTTTATATTAATTTAAACTTACATTCAGATAACTTCAGTGCATCGAAAGAATCAGTTTTCAACAGCCTGATAGTTCCATTTTTGAGATGAGGATGAGCAAAATATCTGTAGGTTCTAACAAAACATTGTTGGATGAAATGGCACACCTGGTATGTAGGTATAACATATGCTATATTTCTTTTCATAAAAGGATCTGAAAAAAATAAGCATATTCATTCAGCCATAAAACTTAAAAAATTGAAAATATTTCAATGTTTGAAATTTTGAATATGAAAACTTCTACAAAAAATCAAAAATTCTTCCACTACATACATGTAAACTTTTTTATTTTGTAAAAGGAAATGCATTAATAAGATTAAGATTGCACAACACATCTTTTATATAGATATTTACTATACTAGGAACTCTGCCCCCCGATTATTGCTTCATAAAACCAATACTCCTTTCACAAGCGTCTTTCCGGACCATGATGTCAATGAGTTTCACTCCAAAGCCAGCTAGAAGGATCTAACGTTTCATATCCGTGCTGAAAAATTTGTACACTATCGAGAAATTATACCTTTCATCGCATCAAATTTATTTATGAACCAATTTTTTAAATAATTTTAAGAAAGAGTGCATTCTTAAGCTTCCACGTGGTATTTTCAAATTTTAAATCTAATAGTATAAAGGTATAGACATGACAGTTTTAGTTTTGCAGCAAAATTTAGTAACTAAAAAAAGTTCTGAAATTTTATGACCAACTTTTCATTTTATTGAATTTACTTATTATATTAACCAATTTAAAAAATAATTGTACCATAAGAAAGAGTACATTTTAAGGTTCCTCTGAAGTCTTCAAATTTAAAAACTAATAGTAATAAGCTATAGATGACAGTTTTAACAAAAAAGTAACACAAATTTCCAGATATTTCCTGAATTTCATAAAAGTATTACCAGGAACCACATTGAAATTGCTAAAAAAAACTTGGCGAGGTGCAAAAATTGACATTTAGAGGTACTCAAATCACAGCTGAAGACTGAAAATGTGTACGTTTTTGCTCACTCGTATTAGAAATTTCTTTTTTTCGACTCTGATACTTAATGCACCCTAAACTAATAGTTGTATCGGGGGGAAATCTTCTGTCTTGTTACCCAAACAATTTTGAACAAACAATGAAAATTTCTTTTTTTTCTGATGAGTACTTTCTTGGGAAACCATCTAAGAATCGAGCGAAAAAAACTAGTTTTCTATTTTACGGCTGCAGCAGCAGTAACTTTTTTAACTCCGCTCTCCAAACCACGGGGTCTGCTTTGCAAACCAACACTCCTTTGGCACAGCTACTCTCCTGCGACTGCGAAACCTGCACCCCCTGCTAGCCAACCCTCGGGGATTGCTAAGCAATCCCATTTGGTTTGCTTGACAAACCAACACTCCTTTAGAATATCCCGTTTGTTTTTCTTTGCAAAACAACACTCATATTGCAGTCAATCTCATGCAATGGTGAAAACTCAATTCCCTGCCGTCTAGAGTACGTCTCCTCACCTCCGTTCATTGACATCACAGCTTTAATTGCAACGAGCCTCGGTTTCATGAAGGCCGTTTAACGTTGGATTTCCGCGCGTCTGTTTAAGTAAGAATTTGTACACTATCATGAATTAATACTTTTCATTGCATCAATTTTATTTATGAGCCAATTTCAAAAATAATTTTACCAGAAGAAAGAGTACATTCTAAGGTTTGCTGTGATGTTTCCAAATTCAAAAACTAATAGTAATAAGATATAGATGTGATTTTTTTTGACGACACAAAAATGTCCCTATTTTTCACAAAGCAAAAATATATATATATATATATCAGGAACCAAATTGAAATTTCTAAAAAAAACTCAGCGTCATTTAAAAATCTACATTTAGAGGTACTCTAAAAAAATCATGGCTAAAGACTGTAAATTGTACGCTTTTTGCTCACTGGCGTTAGAAATTTCGACTTCGACTTACAACTTTAACACTCAATAAACCCTAAACTAATAGCTGCATCAGGAAAAAATCTCTGTTTTGTTCCTTGTACAATTTTGAACAAACCATGTCAATTTTGTAATTATCTGATCAGTACTTTCTCAGGAAACCCACTAAGAATCAAACAAAAAAAGACGAGTTTTCAGTCCTGCGGCGGCGATAACTTTTTTAATATAGAGAAATAATAAATACAAGGATATGCTTTAAAATAATGAAACACCAGAGACCATTAATCAGGATTACACTGAAAAATACTTTTACAACAAAATCTATTTTAAATTCCTATCCTAGAATAAAACTTTTCTAAAAAATATCAGTTACATGTGATATATGTCATGTAATAATGCATAAAAGCAGTAGTTCAAAAATTTGCAGATCTGTCATTGGTCACTTAATAAACATGTGCACTATTTCAATGACTCAAAATTCTGAGAGATGAAAATAAAATAAAAATACTTGTATTTTTAATGACACATTAAAATAAGAGTAGATTTTAATCAATACTCTCCAAGCATTACAAAACCATAATCTGCCATTTTCAGTCAGAATACAGAAAAACTATTAGGTTTTGTTTGAATAATTTAATTAATATTTTATTTACAGATGCAATTTAAGCCAATCAGTTATAGGCCTAATACTAAATTTAAGTGATAACTCACCTTCAACAGCATAAAACTTGGTGGACCAATTTCTATCTTTACAGGTCACTCTCTTAGAGCTCCTTATACAAACTACATTTTCTCCAATTTTATAGTCAAAGTTGTAATACTGAAAGAATTTCAGCCATAGTGAACCAATAGAATCAGTATTCTGGGATTTCCATTTCTTATCCTGAAAAGCAAATTGGAAAATTTTTGGAAGCAAGCAAAAGTAGTAGTATTCTATTTCTTACATATTACATTATCAAACAGTAACAACATTACCGAAATCAAAAACATTACCAGAAAGTAATAAAGGAGCATAGAGCAATTAGCTTAAAATGTAAGAAAAAATAATTACTGATGATCTGTATTCTGCAAAGTTCTCGGTAGAAGCATAATCCTTCAACTGTAACAGAAGACAAAAAAATTAAAGTTTAGAAGAACAAAGCTAAATTAAAACACTGACAAAGAATTTTAGAGTGAAAAATCTGTAAATGGCGAATATAAGATTCAGCAAAAGGAAGAAAAACAATCAAAGTATTAAATACGCAAATATGATACATCAGTATTAGTATACTTTTTAATGTCACATACAAGTATAAATACAAGTCACACAGAAGTATAGACAATGTATTTTCATAAGCACTGCCAAAATAAACAGGTGTTGAGATAAAATAATTAACAAAAGTACCCAGTATCTTGGCTGCAGTTTCTAAGAGACAATACAGTTTAATTTGCCAATCACTCTTAGCACTATCACATTAAAATGATATCCTTTAATAATCTGAATGCATGCAATCACCATGTTTATACGGTTTTAATCAAATTAGTTTAATTTCTGCCGTAATAACATGATTTCAAAAATGACAGCAATATTTGTCACTGTCAGCCTGTTTTATGCCATAGTAAGTGAATAAAACAGGTAACTTAGAATCACTTAGGTCACAGAATTATGGAGAAGTTGCAAAGAACATCACTCCCAACAGCAGAATAGAGGAAAAGCAAATTATCACTAGTCGGAATAATTCAAGGTAAGTAGGCACCTGAACTGGCGCCCAACACTCCAAACTTCCATTCTATGGCAACATACGGACACTTGAGACCACAAGATTTAGTGACCCTATGTACACAACACTCTTTGGTTGAACCGTATTTCAAACTCACAACCCTGCTGTTGCTATTCCATTATTTTTCCAACCAGGCTACTGCAGCCCAGGATTGGATTGGATGTTCGGGTTTTATGGAACAAGATACTGCAGTCCAAGAATAATTCAAACTAGAAAGTCCATGCATAGCATTTGCCCAGGGAGCAGAAAATACTTAAAGCTGCGATGACTGCAATGTTTGTTGCAGAACAAAGTCTTTGCAGAAAAGTTTTTCTTTAATTTTATCAAGATTCCCCCCCCCCATTATAAGTTATGATGTTCTAAAGTACAAAGTGTGCTCCTTTTGCCACACCTTTTTTTTCCCCCTTCTTTTTTTTTCTTACAACCTCCCTACACCGCCCAAATTGTCGCACACTTTATAAATAACACATCTTCTACGTCAATGACAAAATATTTAACTTCAAAAGTTATCGACAGAATTGCAAATTCTGAAAGTATGCCTTGGTTTTAAATAAGTTAATTAATTTTTATGTTTTATTATAACTATGTAATATATTTTAGTGAATAATTATGTTTTACGTGTTTTTTATTTTACTCCAGTTTTTAAAATTCGGACAAAATGCCTGCAGAACACTGAATATAATTCTGAACATGGGACATTTCTCAGAAATTTCTACTTATATCAAATGATGGCAGTGACATTCACTTTCCGTGCCTTGTTAAAATCCATTTATAACCAATGTAAGCATTGATATGCACATTTCTTGCCTCCAAATGTCTAAACATCTAAACCTTTACATTAGTCAAAAAATATAAATCAGCCTTTTGTGCTCTTATTGGGGTTAATTTTTATTTCCAATACAGCGAGTTCATACCTAAGTCATGTTACCTACCACAAATTAGCTTCTGTGCATCCATTTAAATTGCATTCCATTTACTTTAAAAGCGATTCAGTACACATTTTAATATCTATCAACCTTTTATCTCATTCAAATGTCCTGATTTTGGACAATTGTGAATTTGAGAGGTCCCGATTTCGGACTGTTTGCTGTATTTTATAGCTCCATACCTCCAATCAAGCACTTTTAAATGAATTGGTAAACTTAGCAGTTGATTTCAGATTGCTCTTATTGCCATTCTACAGAATACAAATGTCGTTTTCTGTGCCCATGCACATTACAAGTATGCATATTTTTTAATATGCTTATTACACAAATAGTTATACTAACTGTTGTACAGCACGACTCCTGGGAGAAGGCAGTCGAGTCAAGCAGTTTTGAATGCTTCTATTAGTTAAATTGGGGACTGGTGATAACAAAAGGAAATTCCTCTTAATACTTTTTGCATGCTGAACCTTATGCTAATCAAGTGTATGGCTTGTGCATAGCTTTAAAATTGGCTGCAGAGCTTTACATTCGTTAGAAAAGTTTGGAGATTCTCTAACGTTTCTGCTAGATCTCAAAATAGAAACGGAAATTGTACAAGAGACTGAAAAAAATTATTTACCTCATGTAGAACAGGCAATACGGGTGGCTGGACTTGTTGTAAAAAATGCACCAAAAACAAGGCAAAACAAAAGGATGGTAGAGTTCCAGAATCTTGCTGATCAATGTGACAAAGCTTGAAAGTAAAAATAATTTTTATATAAAAATGTGTTAAGAACAGAATTTCTGCTGGCAAGTCAAAATTCCCACTTTCATAAATTATTAGAGTTGAAATCATTATTCACTTACTTTTGCCCAGTACCGCAAAGCGACTCCTAGAATCTTTGCTCGATCATCTAGCTCAAAGTAGAGCGATAAAAGATTTGCTATCTTCAAAGAAGATCCATTGTCAATAAGTATATTGCATGGCAAATTTGTCTCATGGTCCACAAATTTAATACAAGGTCTTTTCTTTTTGAAATCATTCACAACATTATCATATGCATTGTCTAAGAAAAGAAAGAAAGGTGATGCACTACATGGGATAAATATATACCCATAATAAATAATACATAATATACATTCCATAAAATTCAAGTACAAAATTTCAGTGATTTTCCTGTCAGGAAATCTCTTGTTAATGCAGGATTGCTAGTCGAAGCAGTAGTAGCATAATTTTTTTAATAGTAGCAAACAGGTCTCTTGAACGTTATTTTGATAACTATTTTAGTTGCTCAGATACAAAATGAATTGTTTAAGGCATAAAATGTGCTAATTAAATATGAAACAGGTTGAAATTTTTGCCAAAGAATTTAATGTAAAATTTTTAAAAAATCAACATTATCTTAATGTTTCATGACAAACTAGCAATCGGACTCTGATTTTTTCCTATGGTGGTAAGTTTGGTGCCAAAACTTCGAAATTAGCATCCCTAAAAAGTATTTTCTTCCTGAAGTATAAAAAAAATTTCCAGTAAAGATCAGTTTTAAAAGAGACTAATTTTTCTTAGACCATAGGTGAATTAAAAAATAAAAGCTGCCAAAATTTTTGAAAATAGTTGCCTTTAAGACGATTTTGCTTAAAAAGTAAGCCTTAGTCATCAAGGTTGAAAAATAGTAGCTAAAAGATACCTGTGGTGGTCATGCAAATAGATTACTTCATTGAAATTATAAATTTTAAATATAGAACATTTAAAAGCCAATTAAATTATTCCAATTCTGATAATCAGCTAACATATATATTTTTTTTCCCTCCAGTGAAAATACTACATGTACAGCTTAAGTTAGCAAAAATATAATGACGTTTTTTGGCTACAAACAAGAAAATTGGAATTGAAGAGAATCATCTAATTTTGAATTTAAATCATTTAATCTGGTTTGAAATGCCTTGTGAACTAAAAGCAATAGATATGGCCCTTGTAAGAAAGATGCAAATTGCAATCAATTTTAGATTTAATCTGTATTTTTAAATTATATTTCAAGAAACACATGGAAACATGGAAACCTGATGTCATACTTGAAAGAATCTTGGAGTGAATAATGCTAAAAGTGAAAAGCATTTTACAGTTCATTAATATATTGATTCAACAATTTAAAGGTATGTGTTCTGTATCATCATACTAATTAGCATAACTTGTAACTCCTATAATTTAACAAAGTAGTTATATCTTGCTAATTAGCATGATATATTTATACCCTCCGAATTACCACTTTTTCAGGATAGCTTAAAATATTAAGACTCATTGTTGATAGTAAAATCTCAGTAATGTTTTACTTGGAACATTTAAAAATTTTCATTTCACTAATACTCAGATGTTAGCTTTTTGTCATATTAATAGAAGTTAAAAACAAGAAAACATAATTTCCATGCTTTTTCAATTGAAAAACACAAATTACCTTTTTTCATAAGTTCATACAGGTTTTCTAAAGAATCAGGTATATCTCCATTAGCATCAACTTGCAAAACAAAATCCACCTCGCTAGTTTTGAGTCCACAACTAAAAGCAGATGAACCAACTAGCTCCACTAAGCAAGCTAGATATATTGCAAAATAAAAAAATTATGCTTTAAATACAAATAAAACACACTGAAGACATTATAGATCATTCCACAGAAATCCAACAGTTCAAATTTTCCGCTTTTTAGAGATGAAATATCGTACAACTAATCAATAATCAATATTTTAAGTTACTTAATAGTAATGTTTTTTAAATACCCAACTAACATATAGTTAATGCAGCTTAATTACGTGACATTACCAAAGTTGTTTGCTTTTTTATTTCACACGAAATCCAATTTTTTTTAATCGAGTCAGGGTTTAAAATTAACCCCCCCCCCCTCCTCCCCCCAGTTAGCCCTATTTTGCACCAATCAATTTTGTTTTGATGACGACTGAGCTTTTAGACTAAATCACCACTTTTTCATTTTTAAGAACATTTTCTCCCCTTACAACTCAAATTTCAGTTCACCAGGGAGTCCAGTTCAGAAAAGGCAGAATAATTAACCAATTATTCTACTTTCTTCAATAACCTACATTCTAACAATATAAATTATGATACGAGTTATAAGATGAAAATATCTCCAATAAAAACAGTTTTTTAAATCAACATCAAATTGATTGTAATTTTTAACTTTTACAAAATAGTACTCACATGGTAGATGATCTTTCACAAACTTTATTAACTTTACAGCCAAATTATCTCTAATTTCAACATCTGGTTTTTGCAAGCCATGAGTTGAAGCGATTGTCACCAGAAGATCAGTGATAGCCTCAACTTGCGGTTTCATAGGTTCAGGGAGGAACGGCAGCATCATATCCATATCATTTTGCTGCAAACAGAACAAATAAAATCTGTCAATGTTAGTCTTTCAATGAATATGAAAATATTAAATTTTTTGCATCTTTTCTAATAACACTGGGATAGTTCATACTTATTATAGTAGCATAGGTTGGTTGGTTCCGGTTTTGAGAGGCAAGGTCCAAGAAACGAACAAGCTGCATCGAACACAAGACAATACAAACCAATAAAATAGAAAACTTAAAACGGTCTAACCCAGGGCTCGAAATACCCGGGTGCACATGAAAATACAATTGTGCACCTAATTTTTTCCCGCTAGGTGCACACAATGCACCTAACGTTAAAAAAAGGAGGGGGGGGGAACGTGTTTTATGTTGTTTTGATGTTTGAACATAATATTAGTATCGACCTCTCTCGCTCTAAAGAAACGTAATTAAAATTACTAAATACACACTATGCGAAAACAAAATCGCTGGGCCATAACGGGTTTATACAGGAGGAAGGTTTACTTGTGCCATGCCATCAGAACTTTCCGATGATCGAAACATTTTTCAGATGGTTCTGTTGAAGCGACAGTCGTGCGCCGGAGAAGGGAGAATTCAGATGTTTAAATATTTTTATTTACTATCTACTACTAACCTATCTAAACATACCCAACTAATAAAGTAGTTTACATTACATTAATGCTCTTTATTACGTTTTTTTTTCAAATATGCTCCTAAAATATATCCTGTGCACCTTACTTAAAAACTTAGGTGCACAAGGTGCACCTGTATTAAAAAATCTATTTCGAGGCCTGGTCTAACCAACAAAAAAGTATACTTGAAAACATATCAACTAAACAGATTATATTGAGTAAGGATTTTAAGATAGTTTAAATCACATAGCCACCTGCAGGTTGCTAGAGTAGTGGGCAATCAATGAGCCATGACGGCTCAAACAAATTATGGAGCTAAAAACAAAACTGGAGATTAAAACTCAAGTTGTTTTAGTTGACTTTAAAAAATTAATTTAAAGATGATGCTCTATAAATGTGATAAGCAAAAGTGATACAAAAAGATAAACCAAATGTTTGATGTGGAGCCGAATAAATCCAATAAAATAAAAATTGGTTGGTTTGAGTTTTATTGGCACAAAATCACAAAAATGGATAAGTTGTGCCAAACACACAATGAATAAAGATTTTATTAAAAAAATTGTCAGAATTTCATATTAACAAACAGATTAACTTTAAAAGCATAATAAAACAAATCAGTAAAAAAAATTTGAAAACAGGATAAAAACTTCTAACATATGAAAAGGTAAATACATAAAAATATCTCATGGGCAGAAAAAGATTAAAGAGTTTAAATGCAAGAGCAATGTGCATGTCAATTTAAAATACACAGTCCAGTCACATTAATGTGACCACCTGTCAAAAGCCAGAATAACCACCTATGGCAGAGCGGACTGCTGCGAGACGTGCAGGAAGAGAGTCTATTAGGTTTCTGAAGGTGTTCACTGGGATGTTGAGCCATGCTGACTCCAGCGCTGTGGCCACCTGCGCTAAATTACGCGGTTGAGGATCCATGGCGCGAACAACCCGATCGAGGTGGTCCCACAGATTCTCGATTGGGTTTAAATCCGGTGAGTTTGCTGGCCACAGGGGAGTACGGTAAACTCATCCTGGTGCTCTTCAAACCACGCACATACACTGCGAGCTGTATGACACCTCACATTGTCCTGCTGGTAGATGCCATCATTATGAGGATAAATAATTTGCATGTAGGGGTGGACATGGTCCACAAGGACAGATGCGTACTTGTGCTGATCCATCGTGTCGTCCACAATGATGAGTGCACCCAGTGAATGCCAGGAAAACATTCCCCAAACCATAATGCTCCCTCCTCCAGCCTGGATCCTTCCGGCAATTATTGCAAGGCGTTTGCTTTCAGACGTTTTACGCCGTATACGCCAACGTCCATCTGTCCGATGGAGCATAAAACGTGATTCATCGAAAAAAGCCACCTGTCGCCACTCAGTGGATGTCCAGTTGCAGTACTGGCGTGCAAATTCCAGCCTTCGTTGCGGATGAACAGCAGTCAGCATAGGTGCATTAACCAGGCGTCTGCTGCGGAGGCCCATGTGCAGCAACGTTCGCTGAACCGTTGTTGAGGATACACTCTTGGTAGCCCCTTGGTTCATCTGGGCGGTCAGTTGCATGTCTATTCGCTCGAACGCATCTCCGTAGCCTTCGTTCGCCTCTGTCATCTATAGCCCGTGGTGCACCACATGTGCCGCTAATTTAGGATAGTGCCATTTTGCCATGCACGGTATACTTTTACCACGGCGGCACACGAACAGTTCACAAAATTAGCTGTTTCCAAAATGCTTCCACCCTTAGCCCGAAAGCCAATAATCATGCCCTTTTGGACGTCGGATAAAACGCTACGTTTCTGCATTACGCCAACGATTGAAATGCTTTCCGATGCCCTAGGACATCCTTTATAGACACTCCACTGCAATGTGCTGCCACCTGCCTTTTGTGATTTGTTATTTCACGTTGACGTCGAAAGTAGGTGGTGGTCACATTAATGTGACTGGACTGTGTATATTAAATTATGTGGTTTCAATGGCATCAAAGGCATGTTCAAAATATGAATAAAAGCATTTGAATCACCTATGAAATATGAATGCAGACTTTCTTAAAAAAGAAGGAACTCAGATGTGGCTGATAAAATAGGTGTGAGGAAGTATTAATAAAATCTACAACTTGTACAAGTTAAAATACATACCTCATGACCAACATAAAATGAAGTCTCCTTGTTTCAAAAAGAAACAATTGAATTGGAGAATATTGCTGACCTAATCAGTAAATTTTATATTTACAATCATTAAGGATGGGATATAAATTTAATTAGATCTGATAGTCAAACGAAATTCTACCAATTCCATGCTTAAAGCTTTGAAAAAAGTATTTCAAGCCAATAAAAACAATAAATATCTTTCTAAATACATCCTGCTCCAATACATACTTGCTATAAGATGCTAAATTTGAGCAAATATAACATTGTATATTTTTAATCAATCGCACAAGTCCTTTTGCCAAAAGTATAACTCAATTTAAAAGGTTAATAATTGTTAAAAACAGAATGTTGAATACCTTTAAGCACAGAAAATAGGCAATTTCTTTTAATTATAACTGATTGCTGCTATGTAGGCAATCATTCTAACATCAGTTCAATGATAGGATGATTTTTATGTACAGATGCCTCCATTTACAAGGAAGCAAAATATCGTCATATAACATCAGCATCAACACATAAGAAATGCATTTGACTTCGAAAGTTGAGGCATGTTACAATAGATAAGCATTTATATATTCCAGTTAAAAAGGCTTGGATTGGATTGGATTGGATTTTGGGGTTTTATGGCGCAAGGTCCAAAAACGGACAAGCTGCGCCAAACGCAAGATAAAATCAATAGAAAGATAAAAACATTTTAATAAAATATGTAGTTAAGTCTTGCGTAAAAAATTTGATGGTAAAACGTATAAAAAATACGTAGATAATGTGGATGATATAAATATTGTGATGGAAAAAAGAAAATACTATATGAGTTTTAAAAAACCAACTGAACGTAAAAACGCGAAAAGATTTGAATGGGGATTTTCCCCAATCAAATCTTGTAGGTTTAAAATAATACTTTTAAAAAACTTGAACCGTTGATGATTAAAAACAGGACAGATGATTAAAATGTGATAAACAGAAAATGGAGTAGAGCATGAATTACATATAGGTGCACTTTCTCCAAGTAAAAGATGACGATGGGTGAATCGTGTATGTCCAATGCGAAGGCGGGTCAGTTTGACATCCGTCCTCTGCGTTGGAGACACTGGCCACTGATGAATGATGGGCTTTATGGAGTGTAGTTTGTTGTTGACTTGCATGTTCCACGACTCTTGCCACAAGGAGGCGACGAAGTCCTTTGTAGTCATCTTGATGTCACTAAAAGGAACGGCTTGCTGCAATGGAACGGAAGCTGCCTTTGCAGCACTATCAGCAAGCTCGTTACCTTTTATCCCCACGTGACTCGGGATCCAACAAAACAGAATATCGAAACCCTTGCTCTGTAAGGTACGCAGGATGGTAAAAATATTCGCCACGACAGGATGGCATGTGACAGTATATTGTTCCAGCTGTTGTAAAACACTCATGCTGTCAGTGTAAATGCAGAACTTACGATGGGTACTGGAGGATATCTGCTGAAGAGCGCAATAGATTGCCACCGCTTCAGCAGTGTAGACGGAGCAAGAAACATGAATTCCGTAACTATAAATAGCGTTAGGAAATGCGATTCCGCAACCCACATGATCTCTTCCTTTAGACCCATCTGTGAATACTGGAAAATAGGTTTTAAACTGACAGCGGTGTAAGTGATATATTTGTTGGAATACAGCTGGAGCAGTGTCAGACTTTGCGTACTGTGTGAAGGGATTGATATAATTGAAGGATGGAAAGTCCCATGGTGGGAAACGAAAATTTTCAGTTTGTTGGGGTATAATATTTAGGTTAAAATCGCTTATGATGGAATTGGTCCTCTGCAAAAAAGGTTTAACGCAAGAGGAACGAGTGTCGTAAAGTCGATTCAAACCTGGGGCAAGAGTCATATGCTTCAAGGGATGGGATGACAATGATTTGATTTTGTAATTATAGTTGATTGACAACTTCTTCCGTCGCAGGTCAAGTGGTAACTGGTGACATTTCACGTAGAGGCTGTTAACTGGAGACGTTCGGAATGCACCAGAGCATATCCTCAAAGCTGAGTGATGGACAGTGTCTAATTTGCGCAAATTGGTTGCATTTGCTGTGTCATATGCAATACATCCGTAGTCAATCCGAGACAAGATGACAGATTGATACACTCGGAGTAATGCTTTGCGATCTGCTCCCCAGGATGTGTTTGACAGTACTTTTAATATATTGAGTGTTTTCTCACATTTCTTTCTCAGATGTAAAATGTGAGGCAAGAAGGTGAGTTTTTTGTCAAAGATTACTCCGAGGAATTTCATCTCGTTGACTACAGGAATTTGTGTGCTATTAATTTCAATTATAGGGTCTGGATGGAGGCCTCGTTTCCTACAAAAATGAACACAGTAGCTTTTGCTTGAGGACAGCGTGTGACCGTTCTGGTCGGACCACTTGACCAAGTTGTTAACGGCGGTCTGAAGTTGACGTTCAACCAAGCGTATATCCGATCCCTGGCAAGATATTTGTAAGTCATCAACGTATAATGATCCATGAACAGATGGTTGAAGTGTATGAATGATGTCACTAAAATGCAGTATAAAAAGAGTAACACTTAAAATGCTTCCCTGAGGGACACCCTCAGCTTGGATAAAATTATTTGAAAAGGTATGTCCAATGCGGACTCTAAAATTCCGCGTTCTTAAAAAATTTTGTATAAAAATGGGAAGATTTCCCTTTAAACCAAAATCGAACATACGTCGGAGAATACCGTGTCGCCACGTACGGTCATATGCCTTCTCTACGTCGAAAAAAATTGAAACTAAATGATTCCTCCGCACAAAAGCATTCCGAATTTGGGATTCCAAGTATATGATGTTATCTTGAGTGGACCGTCCTTTACGGAAGCCACTCTGATGTGGAGGGATACAGTTGTTCTTCTCAAGAACGTATACGAGTCGGGCATTGACCATACGTTCTAAGGTCTTGCACAGGCAGCTCGTTAAGGCAATGGGACGATAGCTCAGAGGGTTCTTGGGATCCTTTCCAGGCTTCAGGATGGGTATCACTATGCTTTCATTCCATAGGTTTGGAAATTCCTATTCTCTCCAGATTCGATTAAACAGAAGAAGGATGTTCTGTAAGGAATCTGGGGACAGGTGGCGAAGCATCTGGTATGATATTTCATCCGGTCCAGGACTGGTGTTATGCGCTCTGGATAGTGCCGTCTTTAACTCCAACATCGTGAGTTCGCAGTTATAAGCGAGGGCACGTGTGCTTCTGAAATTAATAGATGTTTTTTCAGCTCGACTCTTTGTCACTTGAAAATCTGAACTGTAAGAGTCGGAGCTGGACACACTAGCAAAAGCCTCTCCGATGACGTTGGTAATGTCATGTGGATTCGAATGAATACCAGCACTGGTTTCTAGTATAGGGATGGAAAAGTCCCTATACAGACCGTTGGCTGCTTTCACTCTTCTCCACAACTGCTTGCTCGATGTTGACGATGTGATGGAAGAGACGTATTTAGTCCAAGAATCCCTCTGGCTTTGACGTCTGACCTTACGAGCAAATGCCTTTGCCTGTTTAAATGCTACCAAGTTGGTGGTGGTTGGGTATCTCCGAAATATGTTCCAAAATTTCCTTTGTTTTTTGTAAGCAGATTGACAGGCCTGGTTCCACCATGGCTTACACAGTCTGTGCGGCCTAGAAGAACTCTGAGGAATGGTCACTTTGGCAGTTTCAATAATAAAGTCGGTGACATTTTTTATTGCCTCATTTATATCATCACACTCGACCATTGCTTCCGAAATTATTGCAAGTTGTGAGAATGCATCCCAATTCGCTCGATGGTACAAGTAGGTAGGTGGACGTTGTCTCACTCTACTGCTACTGACATGCGAGACGAACAGGGGGAAGTGATCACTGTTATGTAAATCACTCCCAATTGCAAACCTCAACAACGGCATAAGAGAAGGAGAACAAATGGCCAAGTCTAATGAATGAAATGTCCTAGTGGGCTCATGAAAATATGTCTTCTCGTCGGAATTTAGTAAACAGAGATTGTGATCAGAGATAAACAATTCTATCTGTTGACCTCGGCGGTTCGTATTTTCATTTCCCCATAAGGTACTATGACCATTGAAGTCACCTAGTAGTAAGAAAGGCACTGGAAGTTGGTTTATCAGCCTGTTAAGTTCTTCTTGTTGGATGACGTCATGCGGTGGCAGGTATAGGCAGCAGATTGTAATTAGCGAGTGCAAATGAATTTGCACAGCCACGGCCTGCAAAGATGTAGTTAGTGAAATTACAGTGCTGGGGTAATCATGTGAAATGAAAATACACACACCTCCAGACACTGTAGTGTTACGATTGACATCCTTACGAGCACAACTATACCTTCTGATTTTTGATGGTTGGTTTGGCTTCAAGAATGTCTCTTGAAGGGCTACGCATGCTGGGTGGTAGGATGATATAAGTTCCTTCACGTCATCTTTCTTAGACCGGAAACCACGACAATTCCAAGAAATAATAGAAGTTATTGCTTACTATAAGGTCTTGTTGGGTTCAGACGGTGTTTCCATATCTGTGTCGTCTTCTGAAATATCCGACGCATGGAGTTTTAATTCAGCATCATCGGCTGCAAGCCGAAGGAGATGTTTAGGTGTTGTTTGTTGGTTTTCTATGTACTTTAAACTTTTATATTTTGTAGGTTTGTCAGCTTTAGGTCGTTTAGGTGCCTTCTTTCTTTGTTCCTTTGCTGTTGGTATTTGAGATGTTAATTCGGTTTTTCCAGAGGACGAGGTAGATGGTTCGTTGCTGGCTTTATTGTTAGAGCTAGTTTTAAGTGTTGGGCTTTTTCCGAGGGAGCAATTATTTATTTTGGAAGGTGAAACATTTTTGTGAGATGTAGTTTGTTTTGGTCCTTGAGTTAGAAGATTTGGATTTGCTGAGGGAGATTCTGTTTGAGTGGCTATAGTTTGATAAGTTTTTTTAGCTATTGTCGCATAGGAGATTCCCGTTTTCGGGGTTCGAGAGTCGACAATTTTTCGGGCCTCGGGATAAGAAATTTTTTCTGCAACCTTCACAGACTGAACCTCTTTCTCGATGACCCATTTCGGACAGGTCCTGGAAAATGAGGGATGGTCTCCTCCACAGTTAACGCAGTGGGCCGGAGCGGTGCAGCCGTCACTCTCGTGGCCGACCTCACCGCAACGGGCACATCTAATCTGGCTACGACAGGAGATCTTGGAATGTCCGAAACTCTGGCAGCCGAAGCAACGCTGAGGATTCGGGACATACACACGCACTGGGCAGCTCAGATAGGCGGCTGTGATTCGTGTCGGCAGTGTTGGGGTGTCGAATGTCAAGATCAAGTGTTTGGTGGGAAGAGTTTTCCCATCTCGACGTATGGTGATGCGACGAACACCAACAACATGTTGATCACGAATATTCTCCAGGATTTCTTCTTCTGGGGAGAAAAGAAGGTCCGGTTCGGATATGACGCCACGAGAAGTGTTAAGTGAGAAGTGAGGAGAAACAGAAATAGTGAATGAGCCAAGAGTTTTAGAGTTACGAAGTAATTTTGCTTGAGTTTCTGTTGAGACTTCGATCAGGAGATCCCCGGAACGAAGTTTTTTAAGAGATTTCATGGTGCCAATATATGATTGAAATGTTTTATGGATTAAAAATGGTGAGACAGAGGTAAATGAATTTGATGTTGGGTTTGTATCAAGAGAGTTATTTAGAAGTTTTACTAAAAAGAAACGAGCGTTTGTAAGATTTATGTTCATTTGTTGCTCCCCATGAGGGGGAGAAGATAAAGAAATGGTTTCCATCATGAAAAGGGAAAAAGAGAATTCGGCCACCGACAGCGTCACCCACCACGGAGTCCTACTAAGGGGATGCAGACAACTGTACCGGCGCTAATCGGCGACTATACGCGCACGGCGCACCCCTGAGACAGCCTCCACCCTTAGCGAGGTGCCCAGTAAGTGGCCGATTGCTTAGCCCTAGCCAAAAATTGACCAGCCGATTGATGTGCACGGGACCAATGCACACCTCCCGTTTACCTGAAGCGAAGGCCGAAGCAGTGTATTGGGTCAATATATCGTCCCTCAACTACCAGGATCCCCTTTTCCAGGGACACGGGTCTCCACGCACGGCAAACACGTGGGTGATATAATCCCCAAGAGGAGCTGAAAGCACAGACTGGCGAAAAGCTTCTCAAGGGGAGCCCTCACCTCCGAAGAGGCAACCACAACGAGGGAGGAAGAAAAAGCAAAAAGCAAAGGGTAGAGGAGAAGAAGAAGGAAAGGGAGAGAAGATCACTCAGGTACCCCGGGGTTGTGAAGCCCGTACAAACCTAAAGAAGGAATGCCCCTGGGGGCGTTAAAAAGGCTTATTTGAGTTTTAAAAACCATAACACCATAAAAGGAACACTAGATACTTACACTTTTTGAAAAGCGGTGATTTTTGGAATTCAAGTGATTGGCCATTGCATCTTTCGAATCATTGTTCCAGTTGCAAATATGACATTGAAATCTATGACCACCCTATGTATACAAAAAGAGTATAAATTTAATGAAAGAAAAAATTATATTGATATACAATGGTTACTGTTCTTTAACTGTGGATAAAAGGTTTAGCTAGAACTCGTAAGTTCATCCCCACAGCACTATTAAGAAGATATATTTTCTTCTGGACGTGACTATCATCATACAAGGAGTTCTAAGTTGAGCTGCCTCATGTAAAGGGACGTGGACCCACAGTTCAATAATAGGTTTAAATTAAGTCATATATTATTCTTTAACCTTAATACATATATACAGTTGAGGGTAGTATAAGTGCCATGTAGTACAAATACAAATCAATGGTGTTCTCTTGGCAAAATGTCATCTCACATCTGCAAAACTTGAAATTTTCTAAAATATGTTAAGTTTTTGCCTTGTTCAATTCATTTACTGCATTTAATTGTGTAGTTTTATCTCCACCGTTTTAATAAATATTATTTATAGGTATCTCAATTTTCAAAAACATATGCTCTTAAAGACAAATATATATTTTGAAAAAACACAAGAATAGGCATTTATTAGTTAGCTTATAACCTTTTGCCATAACATTGATACAATAAAGTGAGAAAGAATACATAATTAAAATATGGGTACAATGTGATTAAATGGGAAATACTAGTAAAAAAATCAGAATTTTTTTTAATATACTATTTATAAAATAATTAAAAATATGTGCATTGAATACTGCTTTAGTTGGGAAATTAGGGCACAAATACTACAATCAGTAATATAAAAAGAACCTAAGAAAAAATTAAGCACTGAAAAACATATCAGTCATTGATATTTGAATACCCACTTGTAATTCCATTGTAGCCTTAAAGCTCCATCACTCAATGTTACAAATTCACTCTTGTTAAGGTATGAACTGCATAGGCAAGAAGCAGATGTGAAATTTCCAAGGACCTTGGTGTTACTGCATGAAAATTGACCAATATCGATATATCGGTGACCATTAAGTATGTTTTTATAGGTTCATTTTATTGATGAATAAAAGTCAATTTAAGCATTTTAAATACTTTTAAAGTAAATTATAAACCTGGTTTAAAATCAAGTAACAAAGATATATATATAGATATATATATCATCACTGGAAAGACTTAGAACAACCCTGATCTAGAGAAGATTTGATGCTTGCTTCACTTTTTACATATTTATTAAATTTCAAACAAGGACAATAAAATAGTTTAAAAAATTAAACTTTTTACAGCATAACAGTTAAAATACAAGAAAAAAAAGTTGGATACACACCTCATTTCTATAAAAAGAATACTCTTTTCCAATTGATGCAAAAACACTTTTCTTCAATTTAATATCTGGTCGCTGTTCAGATGATTCTTCAGAAGCTTGCTTTTCAATCGATTTCATTTCTGAATAAACATGAAATTTCATTAGAAGGTAATCCAATAAAACAAAACTTGAAGCATCACACACACACACACACACACAATCAATACAATATACAAAGTGGCAACAACATCCTTAAAAAAAGTTCCCTGATAGTCTCACAAAAATTTCCCTGATTTTACAATTCCCCTAAGAAATGTTGTGATCAGTGATTGGTATCCATGCACAGTATCCAAACAACAATATTTTTAAATATTTAGTGTCAGATGGGGGTAAAAGGATAATTTTGCAAATATTTTGTATTTTTTTCTCTACGGATATTTTAATTCTTATTGTAAGGGTTGGAACCTTTAATGGAACTCCAGGGTTCATACAGAATTTTGAATACAAAAATTAAGGAGTATCTAATGAGTATTTAATGAGTTATCTTAAAAAATTTTAAGGAGTCATAGAATATAAAAATTAAGGAGTATATAAGGAGTATTTAACGAGTTTTTTTGAAATTTTTAAGGACTCTCAGAAAGTTTGTACACACATTTTCAAGTGCGAAAAATAAAAATGTTTCAACACTTTTAAGAACTTAGTTCAACTTAATACTACATTACTAATTACTCAAAACAATAAAATTATACTTTGATATTTCAACTCAACACAAGTTTCTTTTCCACCTGCTTGCTGGAGCTGTTTTGTCTAGGATCCTGCTGTAAGCAGTTCTTATACAGTAAAATCTCAGTATAACGTTTCTCAGTTTAAAGTGCATATTTCTCTCAAATTCCAGCTAAAACTCACAATAATAGCAATCCAAGCATATTTCTTTTCAATTTATAGTATTTTTCAAAATAAAATATCAATTAAATATTTTTAGGATGAAGTTATACAGTACAAAGTCCAAAATCCGGACGTCCGAAATCCGGAATCGTCCAAAATCCGGTCGTTTTGCAAAGTGGCGTTTTTTTGTTTTTCACACTTTTTTACTTCTTTCTGACGATTTGTAAAGAACAAGAAGTTAACCTGGACCTAATTGATGAAATAAAGCAAAATAACGGACATGTTCAAAGAAACTACCACTCACAAAAATCAGAAGATTTGCAAGTAAAATTTGTTGCATTTTTTTCTCAAAAAATTATTCCTATTTATATATTTGCTATTTTACTATTGCAAACCCAAAATTCGCGGGGGTGGATTTCTTTAAAGTTTCTTTGACAAAAAAAGGCAAATAGTCCGAAATCCAGTCCAAAATCTAAAAAAGTCCAAAATGCGGAAAAGTCCGAAATATGGAAAAGTCCAAAATCCGGAAAAGTTCGAAATTCGGAAAAGTCCGAAATCCGGTAAAGACCGAAAACCGAAAAAGTCCGAAAACCGAAAAAGTCCGAAATCCGGAAAAGTACAAAATGCGGAAAAGTCCAAAATCCGAATTGTCCAAAATGCAAAATGCGGAAAAATTCTAAAATCCAAAAAATTTCAAAATTTGGAAAAGTTCAAAATCTGGAAATAAATATGGAAAAGTTTGAAATCTAAAAAAGTTCAAAATCTGAAAAAATTCAAAATCCGGAAAAGTTTGAAATACGAGATTTTACTGTGCTGAGATTTTTTTATTGTATTCTACAAGTAAATACAAACGACAGATTTCAGACAGAAATGAATGAAATCCGCAATTATTTTTGTTATAAATGAATATGTAAATTATATTTTACTTCAAATATTCAAGTATGAAATAATCCACTTCGATTATAAGATTGCGATTTTCAATACAATCTCAATGATACTCTTATATCGAGATTTTATGTTGAATTAAATTCAAAATAAATTAAATGCGATAATATATTTTGTCTACTTAATAAGTAAACTATCGCTTTCGCTAAACAAATTCAAGAATTTATAAGAATCAACTTCGATGATAACAGATGGCGATTTTCAATACGTTCGCGACGCTCCTTCAATATTTAACGATCACTATTTACGATGTATCAGCGACTGACATTCTAGAAGGGGTCCTCCTTTTGTTCGACCCTGTCGACCGTCGGTCGTAAATCCCACTCAAGGCTCTCACACAAGTTAGGTAATTAGGTAAGAGGGATCGGAAATGCAGGTGGCCGTGCTTCGCTACATGATGCCTTACTGATGATAGCCTTTTCTCGTGGGAAAATTTCAGACTTGCTGCCAATACACCGCGAGCAACGTGAAGTATCCTTTTACAATTGAAACGATACGTTTTGGAATCCATTATTTCGGTGGAACGTAGCGCATTTCGAAATTGAAATGGTGGGGGAGGGGGGCAATAAGGAGTTTTTAAGGAGTAGCACATAAAAATAAGGAGTTTTAAGAGTGCTTAAAAACGAAAATCCATTTTAAGGAGTTTTTAAGGAGCGCGCAAACCGTGAACTCTTACAATAATAATTGAAAAACTGGAGAAAAAATACAAAATATCTTGACTATGAGCTTTTTACACCTGACCCTACTTTATCATACTATTCATCAAAATCAAATGCAAATATACATAAAGAATTTACAAAATGTAATTACAAACAAAATATTAATTCAATACACAAAAAAAAAACATCATTAGTTACACAAATTTCAAACTGTTTTCCCACAAGTTGTATCGCCAGCCTCACAGCGACAAGACGCTGCAGTCAAGAAAAAAAATGGTGATGGTGGTGTTCAAAAATTACGACGCCAGGGTTCTTTATTCTAATTACAATTTCAGCGAATACGATTTACTCTATTCTCAAAAGCACTTGTAATCGCGCATCTCTAAATAAGACAAACTATTGATGGTTTCCGTTTAAATTATCAAAATTTCCCTGATTTTTTGTGAAATTTGGAAATTTTCTACGAGATTTCCAGAATTAAAAAGTTTTCCGAGAATTCCCTGATTTTCCAGGTTATGTTACCACCCTGAAGATATAGATGTTTTGAATGAAAAATCTAGGCACTCAAAAAAAATTGATGTTTTTCAATACCAGAATAGTTTATTTTAATGCTACTTTCACCCAATTACTTTTATCTACACATACAGTACATCACCTTCTTATATAGTGTATTCCACTGTATTGCTTTTTTCACTGCCTTAGCCATAGAAACTCAAAAATCCCCCAATGTAAATATTAAAATTCGTTAGCAAACAAATAAATATCGATAAAACATGAAGCAAAAACTATTCTTTTTTAAGGTAAATCTGAGGGAAATTTTAGTTTCTCTTTCAGCATAATTGATTTTCACTGCAAAAAGAAAATTAATTAAAATTTAATAAACAGATGGATAAAATGGAAATTTAACAATGCTGGTCTTTAATAATTTGAAGGTAGAAAATTTGCCCCTACCTTTAGTTTTAGCAAAGCTCATGTTTCCATTTGAAAACCTGACTACGTAGGAATCAGACAAATAGAAAGTATTCAAGAGTTTATAAAGTAAAAGCCAAAAGCATACTCAGAAAGTAAACTACAAATTTTCAGATCTTGGCGAAAATTAGCCAAAATACATACTGTACACTCCAGAATCATATTCGCAAATATTAAATTTTATCACATCAAAATAAAAATTAAAATAATCTAATAAGCATGTTCTTTAACTATTGTTTTATTTATCAGCAAATATTTGTAATCTATTTATCTCCTTTGCATATTTATCTGCAATCTATCTAAGCATTATCTACCTGACCTGCATATCACTTTCTTTTATTTCTATGGAGATATCAATGTTTGTAATAAACTAAGCATCTCTAATATTATAAAAGGAAGTGCTTGTTTTCTGCATGCAAAGTACAAATCTATGGCACTTCCAGTAATGGGATTTGGCACAGGCAGTCCAATGTTTTTGCAATTTTGGGGTCGCTGCAAATTTTAAAATTCAATCTACAGGGTTCCCAATCTTTTTTTCTAACTAAAAATAAGGACTTTCTAAGCACTTTCTAAGACAAAATAAGGACTTTATAAGGACTTAAATAAAACATTGAAGAAACCGTATTATACAATGTAATACCTAACTTTAGACCAAATGGGGATGCTCTTACAGATTAGTTAATCTTATAAGAATAGTAGTATGTAAAAAATTTAATATTCAAGTCTATTTTCTAAAAATTATACACAAATAATGCCACACAAAAATGAGACTTTTCAAAATAAGCTATCTGATTTTTACAAATTCAGCAGTTAATAAATGGGCATTTACATAAACAAATTATAGAATGGAGACTGCAAGAGAAAAACTTTGGATGGTTTTTTTCAATCTCTTCGCAGTGCATTTGCTTTTATAAAAAGGGAAAGAAAGAGTTAAGTTTGATGAGGACTGGACTTGGTGTGTTCGGTCTCAAAGTTGCTGTTGCAAGTTTGATTTTGATTTCTTATTCTTTTCATATTGATTTGTTTTTACTTTTTAATGTTCTTAAGGGGAGTGTATGAGCAATTTTTTAGCATATTGCTGCTCATGGGTAGGAACCACCATTTTGTCAGGCTCGTCCCTGATCCACTAACACTTTTATTTTCAAAAATTTCCTAATTTTTTTTTTTTTAATTTCTTTTTATTTTTGAAATTAAAGTGCTTATCTTGTTGTGTATGCAGCTTCAATCTGCTTATGAAATGGAAATTACTCACACCAGTAATTATTTTATAATACATTTTCATAAATTCATAATGAAAATAAGAAGTTAGTTCAATTATTGGCACATCGGAGGCTTCAAAAAATAAAATTAATGGCAAACTATTCATTTACTAAAAGGATTTAAAAGGATAGCAAGTTGCATACGTCAGAGTCAAATTTGACTGGATCAGAGACCGAACGAGTTTCGAAGAAAATATTTTCCCGTGAACCAAAATGGATCAAAGAGTTATGCAAAAACTTTGATAAATTTATAAAAAGGTTAAAATAATAAAATGAAATTTTCTTGAATAGATATTCAATTAGTTGCCACCGTCCCAGCCTAAGCCATTCGGTGTATTGACACATAATTTTGAACCACGTTCAGATGATGAGACATCTGAGCTGGCGCCCCACTCTCCAAACTTCCACACCAACCCAACATGAGAACTTTCGGCCACAACAGATTTAAGATGCACCAGCCGCCTCTACACCATACGCTTACAAACATCATTTTTATGAAACAAAATTAATTTGAAAATTATCATCTAAGCTGACAATGGAAACAGATTGCGCATGGGATAACAAAAGCAAAGTGAAATTCAAGCACAGTCGGCCATTGAGTATTTGTCACCCGGATACAAAGAGAAAAAAAATTATAAAGCATGGAAAAATTACTTTCATTTTAGGTCAGCGGCCACACACGATAGGAGTCCCAAATTTCCAGTTTTCAAATGACTTTTCACGAATCATGAAATTTTCTGACTATTCTCGGTTTTCCAGCACTCTGGTTTACGTTTTTTTATTTTCCTCTAATGTTTTTTTTAATCGAGCGGGGTTTTTTTTGGAACTGATAACCGATTGCTTCAAATTTTCAAAGCAAAATCATTTAAAATATGTTCACATGTTTTTATTTTTATTTTTTTGGGGGGGGAGAAATAATTAAAAGCATAAAAAAAAACTAGTTTAAAAAAAAATTACAACACATCGGGTTGCTACCTCAGATAGCAGTATTAATTAAAATAAATTATCTTTAAATTGTCTTTGATTCACCTACAAACTTAAAAATACACTTCCCCATACTTATAATACATTTTTAAGACATTGCACTCACGGGTAACAGATAAAACAAAATTGATTAAGAATTGATTATTGTATTCTTGTTTCCTCTATCAGGAGAACTATTTTGTGCATTGCAAGAGCCACTCATAAGTCGAAAACAGACCGATTTTTATGGGTTTCCAAGTTTTTAAAGTGTATTATGTGCTCATCAAGAGTCGATCAACGATTTCTATATCGGCTATCAAGGGTTGCCATTCAAGCAAGCCATTTCCCGAATCATCACCAAAACCATACTTGTAAGCAGTTTTATCGTCGATCCGGCACTAAAAAGAGGTCGGAAATATTGTGTAAAAATATAGTCATTTGAAAACTGAATTTTCTTTTCAAAGGAAAATAAGCACTTTCTAAGGACTATTGATGAAAAATAAGCACTTGTAAGGGCCCTTAGAAATGGAAGGTCAAAATAAGCACTTAGAAGCACTTTGTAAGCACCCGTGGGAACCCTGATCTAGAACATTTTAAAAGAATTTAATAAAATTTAATTATTATAGTTTTTTTTTTGGAAGGTCAACAGCATAAACGATCATATTCTTAATTTATTCTTTCCGTTTCCATTTTGCGCAGAGGAATAATTTTCCAGCAGATAAAAAACTAATTTTTTCTTTAGTTATGTAGTTTTTTTTTCTATCTCCTAGATCGTTCAAGATTTCCAGAGAATGTGATGTCAATTCGCCTTCCAAAAATAAACAGATTACATTTCCTATTCTCTCACCATTTAAGTGAAGGAAAGCAAAAAAATAATAAACATTTTTGCTGGCATTGTTTAGTTATTTTATGTAAAATTGGGATCGTTAAAGATAGGTTGAAAATTTTAACGGATTTGAAATATGTGGAAAATTTGACACCACATAGATACCTTATACATTTGATTTTCTTTTAATGAGTCATTTATTCAATTAAATATTAATGTTTTCACAAGAGATTGTGATGTCACGCCGAATTCCCATTTGGTTAGCTTCACAAACCCACACCATGGGCAACTCCATTATGGCTGTTATCCAATAGGCTACAATACCCCACAAAAGCAACTGGAACGGGAGACACTGGGCTAGCCACGATGTGGCAAGTTAGATATAAGTACTTTTACAATGATAAAATATTCTATTCAGGCACAAAAAATTATTACCTGGGTTAGTTTTATGGTGCAAGGGCCACATCAAGACAAGATGTGTCAAACAATTGTGAAAAGAACGGTTGGAGAGAAGATCGCTAGGGCATACTGGAGTTGCGATCCCTGTGTTTACCAGATGCTGTAAACCCCATGGGAAAAGAAATAGATCACTAGGGTACCTCAAGTTCTTGAATGCCATGTAAACCTAATGATGGGTCCCTGAGGTGATTATTACTCGAAAAAATGTTTCAGTCACAAAAAGAATGTGCAATTTTTGTTAAATGGGAAAGATGACAAACAAAAAGAATATTTGGTATGATTTATATAGTTTACCAATGGGAAAGATCCATGGACAATGCCTCAGAATTTTGAATCACAATCAGATGACGAGATCAACACCTGAGCTGGCCCCCCACTCTTCAAACTTCCACGCCATGCCAATATGAGAGCATTTGAGGTCATGATAGTTTTAACATGCACCCTCTCCCATGTACATACATGACAGTACTTGGTTGGACTGAGCATCAAACTCGCAACCTTCCGATTGCTAAACTATTGCTCTTCCAACTGGGCTACAAAAACACATTAGGATACATAACAATATAGAAGTACTAGCAGAAATACCAGGCTTTGCTCAGGTTAAATTAATAATATGTTGATTAAAAAGTCATCATCAATTCTTTTTCATAAAACAATGTTAGCATCATTTAAGTGTACGGAAAAAAAAATTTTAATCTTCATTTTAACTTTACCACTGCTTTTACAATTTACTTCGGACACAAATATGCATACATGTTGTATCCATCCATATAAATCTATTTCATATTTGTCGCACTTCTGCTGAAAGGTTTTTTTTTATTCTAAAGTGACTACTACGGAAGTTGATTTTGAGATTTCAAGTGGGACTACGAATAATCCTGTTCATTATTTTCAGTAAAATTGGCGAATTTTTGGCAGATAGTCTTGCATCTAGTTTTCCTATGAACATGTTTTACTTGTGCCATTCTTGCACCTAGTATGCAGTATTTTTTTCGAATTTCATCATCAGTATGAGAGTATGGTAAATTAAATTGTTACAGCACTCGTGACTAATTTAGTTGAAAGCAAACGTAATTTTTCTTGAATTACATTCAGCGGCATGTGGAATAACGGAACTTCTGTTAGATATATTAAAGCAGAGTAGGCATTTGTCTGTTTTCTACAAATTTACAACATTTGACCAATCCACACGTTTGGTACACTTATATTTAAGAACCATGTGGATATGATAGGTTACATATTAACCAGCGCTTTATTTGTCCAAGAGAGTTAAAAATTTACAGCATTTGTGACTAATTTAGTTTGAATCAGATGCACTTTTTCCTGAAAATTCCATTCAGTGGCATGTGGAATAACAGAGCTTTTGTTAGAAATAAATGTCATCAAAGTAGACCAAATAAACTCAATCAATTACAATTTTTTAATAAACAGAAAGTTGATTTTACAGAGCTTTTACAAAAGAAAATCACTGCTTTCAATGGAAGATTGATTCACATGTATCTAAGTTGCATAAGAACAGCTTCAATAGAGTAAGCAACCTCAACTTTCTGTCTAAGACAAAAAATTTCAATTTTTTCAAAATTACTTACTGTGATATTATACCATAATCAACAAAATCTTATAAAAAATTCCCTTTTCTCAAACAGACATAGTTTTAAATTAAACCCTTATCGTTTTTAAGATCAGAAATTTGGTTTCTAAATGGAAAGCACATACCTATTTAGAATTATAGATGTAGTTACTTGACTATGGAGTACAGCTTTTAATACCACCAATAAAACACAAAAAACAAATGAAATTTAATTGATTTTAACCATCTTTCGAAGAATCGCTATATCAAAATTTTGAAATATATTTGAACTACAATGTACGACTACCCATTTTAATTTAACGTAACCCATCTTATTTTAAAGTTATTTTCAAAAATTTACTTGTCATTTTAAAGAAATTACACCCTTTAAAAATATTTTGATTTGAATATTTTATTTCTTTTATTATCTACACACTTACGTATTCAACCAAAGATTTAAAGAAAGTTGGTTGAAATATACATATACCACCAAGATATTACCCATGTCCAGTGGTATTTTGCAGGAAATAAGTAAATCATTAAAACATAACACCTAAATAATATTTCTGCAATAGGTAATATACCGGACACATAAATGCAAAGAGAAACAAAATTCTAATCTTTGCAAAACTGCAGAATTCTGAAAAAAATAACTGTTCTAGCGTGTTGAATTTCGACTTTCTGAATTTATCCTGAAGTATATAATTCGACAAAAAACTTGAACAATATTGGGCAGTTCCATGGTAACTTACGTTACATTTAGACAAATATACTGACCTTGAAGTGTAAATATATTAGAAGAATGGAAACAAAATATTCACTTGAATTGTTTAACCCTCTAACGGCCACACGGGTCTCAAGACGATGTCTTCAAAAACCCAGAACGGCCGAGAAACCATTAGGAAAATCGAATGATTTCTTCCCCCTTTACACATCATCTATGGTCATCTAGGTACTTTCTTAGTGCACGGGACGTCCCGTGCTTTGTAAGGGGGTGTATATGAAGTGCTTGTTTCAACTTGTAAGTCGCATTGGGTGTTGGACATTAGTTACTTATATGTATCTATCGCACATTTTATTAGTTGTGAAGAAAATATAGCAAAAAATAATTCACTAGTTTATTTCTTATCACTTGTTAATTCTTTATACTTAAATATGGTTTTCCTAAATAATATATTCCTCAATCTTTGATTAGACTAACACATTTTTAAAGAAAAAAAATTAATTAATATATTTTCTAATACTTGACTGCTACTTCATACATAACGTATATCTTAAAATTCTCTTGTATCTCCGACTGTCTAATATATAAGCAAGTATGTGATTAAAAAGCGTTTTCAAGTCTGTTAAGTCCTATGTATATTAAAAATGTTTTTCGGTAGAACATTTAGCGTTATAATTATAATTTTGCTATTCGTATAAAAATCAAATTAATTTTATTAAAAATTCTCCTATCCAGTGTAGTCATATTAATTATTATATATTTGTGTGTAAAATTTTATTTGAAAGTACTCATCTTTACGATTATAAAAGTAAACGTTTGTCTGCGTGCGTGGACTATCCTGACGAATCTATGGCACTTATAAGAATGACATTTGGCACACAGGGAAGCCCGAATGTTTTGCGATTTTTGTACAAAGCCGAATTTTAAAATTTAATCTAGAACATTTTAAAATTAATTTAATAAAATTGAATTATTCTTGTTTAGAATTAAATTATTGTTGTTGATTTTTTTAATAAATATTTTTTCAATTAAATATTAATATTTTTGCAACAGATATGCGTCACCACGAAAAGAACTCGCGGGCAACCTAGCCTATTTCAATTAAGGGGCAATTTGGCCTAGATGGCCAAACCCCACTAAAAGAAAAGTCATGCTGGCCACGCAGTGGCCGTGGTGTTGGTTTGCGAAGCAAACCAAATTGGAACTCGTAGTAAGAACTTTTTATAAGGGGCGAAAATGATTATTTTATGTTTCATAAATATACTCATTTTATAAGATATTCTCAGTTCATAAAGAGGAATTATTAATTTGACCGAGAAACCTATGCTAAAAGAATAGCATTACCATAATTATGTTCCTAAAATGCTTCATTTTTTAAGTAAAATTATTAACACTAAGGGGCCTGCCCCCTGCTCGCTAACCCCTGTAGGATTGCTTCGCAATCCTCATTGGTTCGCTGCGCGAACCTATGCTCGCTTCGCTCGCCTCAATGCAGACATGTGTCCTAGCAAAAGGGATTGTTTACAAAATATATTCAAAAAATATATATATTTTTTATATCTAAATTTGCTTTTTTACAGAAATATATATATACAGTACCTCTGAAATCAGAATTCAAATGAAAACTTTGAGCAAATTTTGACTCGAAATATGAGCACTTATTTGGAAACTGAATACCCAGCATGTTGTTTGTTTGTAAATTTACCCAGCACTCGAGCCACCCACACTTTTGAGCTGTCGAAAGTCGTAGTGCAAGCGTCTTGTTGAACTATAATTGTTGGCCCTGAAAAGGACCGTTTTTTAAATGGCCCTGAAAAGATCCTCCGCTTTCTTTGATTTCTATTATAAACTAACTGCAACAGCTCATTAAAATTTCCTTTTTTTTTCCAATGAAATTTCATCCGATAACGCTATAAATGCAATCGATGCGCGAGACTTCGCGATAAACAAACAATCGTACAGTGTTGCCAAAACGTGATTACAAATAACGTCTTTTTTGCGTGCCACGTAAGAGAATTATATATATAGATGCTATACAAGAAAATTACATTTCCAAATTGTAGGTTTGAAAATAACTCTGTGATATTAATTACCGTGAAAATATGTGATTTCTCGCATCCGTCAGAAAGAGTTTCAAATAGTCTAATGGTGAAGACCCAGGCGGCAAGTCATGAACAGGACTAGCATGCGAATTAAAGTTTGGAATGGATATATCATCGTTCCGTATATTGTTCGATTCCCATTGAAAAAATATCATTGTTTCTTTCAATTTCCGGGACTTCATCTACGTCACTGTCATTATCGGAAACACTATCCTCTTGGATTGAATTCTCCAAATCATATTTTGTTAGATCGTCTTCGTCGCTTGAATTTAAATCCGACTCATCTGTATCATTGAAAAGAATTCTTTCTATTTCTTCTTTCGACAATGTTTTCCTATAACGAGCCAGTTCGATAGTGAAGAAACCAAATTCTCTATTCAATAACCGTACAAAACTGTCCGATCCGAAGCCTAGCTTGGAAGAAGTATGTGAAAGGGCGCAGTTAAAAGCCGATCCCTAACTTGTTGTTTGTCATTAAAGGAAACTACCCTACTGCTTCAGGCGAAAGGAGGGAGCATTGTAGTGAGGGAATGACGGATTGCCCTTCTCCGGGTTAGGGGGATAGCCAGTAGCTTTAATGACTTCAGCCGGTTCGGGCGGGTGCTGGGCTTTTGCATGTGAAGCCATTTCGAGCGTCTTGGACGTTAGAGGGTTAACAAACTAATAAAAAGCTAAACTTTAGTGGGAATGTTATTAATTTACTGATATATTTAAGTTCACAGAACTAAATTTAATGTAGTAACTTACATTACAGTAAAGAGGAATAACAGAAAAGCTTCATGAATATTTGCATAAAATGCTATTCTGTTCAACACGATATAGTTTGAAAAGTATATACATTCCTTTCTAGAGCCTTGCATAATTGTAGTCATGCAATTTTTTTAATTTATCAATTAAATTTATCAATAAAGCGTAACACTTCTTCATTTTTCCAATTCTAATTCAAAATTCTATTCTATCGTTACCTTTTTTAATTGTTTTTCGATCAACTGGTAAAGCAATCTGAGCTGCACACAGCAATCGTTTTATACTCAATGTTATTTGCAGATATTTCAAATGCTTTTGGCTTAGGCCTTGGGTCAATTTTAGGCCCCTTAGGAGTCGAATTTTTTAAAATCCCTTCTTAGTACACCTCTACAGTATTAGAAGAATCGCCCTGCAAAATATCAGCTTCCTAGGACTTGTAGTCCTTGAGATACAGTGATGATGAGTGAGTAAGAGTGGTATTTGAATTATATATATATATATATCAGGAATTATGAGAAAATTTACACACCTTTCGTCTTAGAAGTTGTTATGGGACTCCTGTTCTTAACCCTGTTGTCCTCTTTTAAAATGTCAGGCTTTTTGTTGGCATCAGCAGCATTAAAGGCAGGATCTTTTGATGTGTGCAAACTAGCTGGTTTTTCCTTCACTTTTTTGTCTTTGTTTTTCTTCTGTCCCTTTTTCTTCTTTTTGAGGTTCTTATCAGAGCTTGGTTGGTCCATTTGCTTAGAATAGTGTGGTATTGCATTGTTATTTTGTGAATAGTTCGAATGAGGACTGTTAAATTCATGTCTCTTTGGACTACCTGAAATTTGTGGTAAGGGAGTTTCAGGCATACTCAGAAAATTGGGAGAGTTTTTGATTTCTTTTGATATGCTATTGAGCAAAACAGAAATCCCTTGGTTCTGTTCCCCATTTTTAACCCCAACAATGCAGTCATCTTCTAGGTCAGGATGAGGCAGCTTTACATCTTTGCTATCGAGGACCAGATTAGAAGGGCTGAATGCTGGATCTTCTATGTGCTGTGCTGCAAAAGTAGTCAAGACATTCAAATCAATTAATTCGCTAGCACCAGCTTGATTTGTTATGCTTGTAGATGAAATTCCACCAAAGGGAGATTTCATACTATTCTGTGGCAAGTGAGCCATTTTTTCTATGTTTGAAACTAAGCATCGATCATCAACTGAAAAAGGTGTGTGATTTAAATTTGGTTTAATATCTTGAGGTGGAGCTATTGGAGCACCACATGGTATATTTTTGAATATCATGTCCTTTATGCACTTTTCAATTTTCTCACAAGCTTCAGCGCCCGCCATTTTTCTATAAGAAAAAAATTATTTAAATATAGTTTAAAAGAAAGACATATTCAGACAGTCAAATGTAAATTTAAGAGCAAAGTAAAAATTTAAATGACTACAAATCAAAAAGTATTAACCACATATATGATTATCACAAATACAAGCCCACTTCTAAAATTTTAAAAAGGAAAATTAACTTGCCACTTATTGCAGATTTATGCTAATCAATGTGAACCAAAGCTTGAATAAGCAATTACCAAAATGTGTAAATCAACTGTGAACACCAATTTCAAAAAGTTAACTGTTATTGTAACTTATTAAAAAAGCTGTTACAATTATCAGCTAATAAGTGTTAACAAGACTGGTATCATGAAATACAGTTTTCCCAATGTTAACTGGCCACTTTTTTTACCATTGGCATTGCCAAAAATAATTTATATCATGCCAAGGTGGGCAACGTTAACTAGGTTAGTTCTTTTTCTAAGGAGCATGGGCCCCTTGGGAAATGTTTTTTTGCAAGCAATGCTCTTCTATTGACTAAATAGACATATACACACAATGAAAGATTTTGCTGACACAATAAATAAGATCATGGTAGTTATAGAATTGAAACCAGTGCTGTAGTAAAAAAAACAGAGGGTATACGATGGTCGCCTGCAGAATTTCTTCCAGAGGGAGGCAAAACGCGTATTTACGACTTAAACTTTCCACGAGGGGGGTGGGATATGTACACAAACGCACATCCATGTGTATATATATACAAAATCCACAAGCCAGGGTGTTAACCACCCTCTTGCCCCTTCTTCCAGGCACCCATGGGTATACTCAAAGGACAGGGGAATATGTTTGAACTAATCGAAGTTCAAATTATCGAGAGAAAAAAGCCTATATTAATTTTATGTTTCAGGAAAGGGGGAGAATAGTGGAACTTTGAAGAAACTTCGACCTAAGCACAAATTTGTGTTCACAAGGTTCTTGTAATTAGGAGTATATTGTATTGGGTCATCCAGAAAATTCCGTGTTTTCAAATCGAAGCTAGCTTTGTTATTATTAAGGTTTTATCTGCTTACACTGCAGTGCTAAGAAGGGAGAACCAGAAAGTTCATTTTCGTCATATTATGCTCTTTTATTTGAAGGAAGGAAGGAAAAAATGCTAGTCCGATTGCTCCTAAAATGTGTGCTGTTTTTGGACATAGTGCTGTTTTTGAGGCCACAGTTCCAAGGTGGTTTGTGAAATTTAATCGTAGAAATTTCAGCCTCGAAGATGATGCCCGCTTTGGACCACCATCCTCTGAAAACGAGGACCTATTAAAGGATGCTATTGCAGAAAATACACGTTACACAGTTAAGTATTCCAAAAAATACAGTTCATGATCATCTGAAGAAGATTGTATATGCAAGCCGCTACGCGCGATGTATGGGTACCCCATACTTCATCACAGCAGACAATAACTTCTTTATAAATAAGACTAATGATTTATTTTAAAAAGAAATTTTCCAGCTGCCAGAAAGAAGGCAAAAAGTCAAAGAACAAAATGGGGTTTATGTGATTCAATAAAGCTTTCTTATGATTTTGTAATGCTTTGTTAGTATTTATCTTTAAAAAAAACGGGCAGAACTTTCCAGATGACCAATATTTATGCGAAGCAAAATATGCAGACTAGAATCGAGTGGTATTCAAATTTGAAAAATATCACTACATTAATATTTAACTATGATATAAAATATATAATTACAAGACATGTTAAGAGAAAAATATTTAAACACATATAAAGTAAGATGTATTCTTTTAAAAACAAATTTTAAAGCCTACCTCTATCATCTCTACTATTATAAAATGAAGTTTCTGTGTTTATGTGTGTCGGGTTTATACGGGGTGCCCTGACGAATTTATGGCATTCACACTAATGAAATTTGGCACACATGTAGTACGAATTTTTTGCAATTTTATAGACCAGCCCGATTTTTAAAATTTAATCTTGAAAATTTTAAAATTAATTTAATGCGATGTTTAATTATTATTCCCTTTCCTCCGAATGGCAATAGTCATGATCGGTATTGAATGAATCCGTATTTTCTGTGCGTGTAGCCGCCCTATTACTGGATATCCTTTTTGAAATTTATTGCTTTTTTAAAAGCATATTAACTTTTAGTTAGTGTCAACTTTTATGTTTAAATTTTTTTACTGTGCTTACTTCATTTTTGCTACTGGATAACGGTTGTGCAATACATTTGTTATTGTTTCTTTTGTAGACTATCGTAGTTTGGAATTTGATTTTTTAAGTATATTCACTTTTAGTATTACTGAATATACTTTATGAAATTTATTGTCTTTTTAAAAGTATATTAACTTTTAGTTAGAGTTAACTTTTAATCTTTTATATTTGTATTTTTTTATTGTGCTTACTTCATTTTTCGAACTGGATAACGGTTGTGCAATACGTTTGTTATTGTTTCTTTTTTAGAATACGATAGTTTGGATTTTGATTTTTTAAGCATATTCACTTTTAGTTTGGATTATTTGGATATTTTTTTTCAAAGTCTAGCGATATTTTTTTTATCTTTTGTGCAATTTCTCGTTTGTTTCATTTATGCTATCTTTTGTTTGTTTCTGTATAGTACTTCGGTTTTTGTATAGTAAATTTTTATCATTTTTGTTTTGATGTCTTATAGAAAGAAAAGCGATATTATTTTTTTTTCTTTGGTTTCCTAAAAATGTCCACAGAATTTAAAAGGTCTTTACTGCACTCAGTCCAATCTTGGATTTTAATCACTTATGCAAACTAAGAACATTTATTTTATGTAGTTCTATGCTCACAGGATGATGATGTGCTCTTAGAATTTCAACGTTTTACTGAGAAGCAAAGACATGTTCCATCAATTTACTGTCACTATGTATTCCGAGATTTAATCGGAGAAGGTGTTGTACATACGACTAAATCACAGACAGTATGCACATTTGACGCATTTGATTCAGATGCGTTAATGAACGATGGAAATGTTGCATTACGAAAACTCAAGTACACAGAAATCGCTAAACTTCCAAAATGATATCAAAACCAAAAGTAACAGGTCATGCTTTTGTAAATTTTTATATTGCAAAAATTTTCAAAATTAAATATTGCTATTATTTCCAAAAGACACTGAAACACAGAAACAAACACAAAATTGCATTAAATAATAACAAAATTATGGCCTTTCGCTATAACGGCCTCTTTTCATGTACGCCCCACAATGTTTTGTTATACAACTAAAACAAAGGCTGTTTTTATGCTTTTGTTTAGTATCAGCTTCTCCCTTTACATTACATGTCTTTGCTACTCAGTAAAACGTTGAAATTCTAAGAGCACATCATCATCCTGTGAGCGTAGAACTACATAGAATAAATGTTCTTAGTTTGCATAAATGATTAAAATCCAAGATTGGCCTGAGTGCAGTAAAGACCTTTTAAATTCTGTGGACATTTTTAGGAAACCAAAGAAAACAACAATATAATAATAAATTCATTTTATAATGATATACATTAAATTTAAAATTGGAAATAAATGTCGCTTTTCTTTCCATAAGACATCGAAACAAAAATAATAATAATTACCTATACGAAAACCGAAGTACTATACAGAAACATACAAAACACTGCATAAATCAAACAAACCACAAATTGCACAAAAGATCAAAATTAAATATCGCTAAACCTTGAAAAAAATATCCAAACAAAAAGTTAATATGCTTTAAAAATCAAAATCCAGTCTCGTAGTCTAAAAAACAAACAATAACAAACGTATTGCACAACCGTTATCCAGTTCCAAAAATGAAGTAAGCACAATAAAAAGATACTTATATAAAAGATTAAAAGTCAACGCCAACTAAAAGTTAACATGCTTTTAAAAATACAATAAGTTTTTTAAAGGATATCCAGTAATCGGTAAAGTTGGTGTTGGTCTAACTACACTAAAGCGACAACACAGTAAAATGACGACAATGTTATGCAAACATTACTGATATTTTCGTGAGGCAAAATGTAGCAGTGTAATTAACGCATCTGATTCAGATGCGTTAATGAACGATGGAAATGTTGCTGTACGATAACTAAAGTACACAGAAATCGCTAAACTTCCAAAAAGATATCAAAACCAAAAGTAACAGGTCATGCTTTTGTACATTTTTATATTGCATAAATTATCAAAATTAAATATTGCTATTCTTTCCAAAAAACACTGAAACAAACACAAAATTGCATTAAATATTAACAAAATTATGGCCTTTTGCTATAACGGCCTCTTTTCATGTACGCTCCACAATGTTTTGTTATAAAACTAAAACAAATGCAGTTTTTATGCTTTTGTTTAGTAACAGCTTCTCTCTAAACATTACACTGTTACATTTTGCCTCACGAAAATATCACTGTTTGCATAACATTGTCGTCATTTTACTGTGTTGTCGCTTTATAGTGTAGTTAAACCAACACCGACTTTATACAAAGCCCACGTCACAACTCTAAATCCCATCGTGAGGCTACTTTTACGCGCTACGATACACCCGAAGTAAGGCACAGAGAGTAAAATGTTAATTTCCACAAGCCAATCTCAATTTGAGAGGCTGCAATGTGCTGCACGGAAAGAACAAAGTATTCAAATGCGTTAGGTAACTGCCAATCACTGTTTTGTTTTGAGAAATATGCTAAAAATGCAGTCTTGCATTTTAACATTATTTTGTTAATCACACCAATGCTCCGACCCTTCACAATGCTGGCTTCTTATACGACTGCCTTTTATTTTTATATTGGGCTGTAAATTAAAATAATACTGTTATTACGAAATTTTATTTTGTTCATCTTTTATGCTATTTTTTTTTGTTTGTTTCTGTGTATCTTTTTGGAAATTTAATGATTAAAATGCTGTTATTTTGTTTATCTTTTATGCTATTTTTTGTTTGTTTCTGTGTTTGGGTGTCTTTTGGAAAGCATAGCAATACTTAATTTTGATAATTTATGCAATGTATAAATTTACAAATGCATAAACTTTTAACTTTTGTTTTTTTTTATCTTTTTGGAAGTTTAGTCATTTCTGTGTACTTCAGTTTTTGTATCGCAGCATTTCCACCGTTCATCAATGCATCTCACAAATGTGCATACTGTTCCACTTTTATTCAGTCTTATGTACAACACCCTTTCCGATTCCATTTTGGAATACATTTCGACAATAAATTTATTTAACAGGTAATAGTTCTACACTCGCTGCCAAAAGTTAAGGATATTGTGGAAAATGTTAATTTCTGGAAGCTAATCTAAATTTTAGAGGCTGCAATTTGCTGCAGAGTTAGATGGAAATATGCAAATGTGTTATGTAACAGCCAATCATGGTTTCGTGTCGACAAATATAAAAAAAGGCAGTCGTATAAGAAGCCAGCATTGTGAAGGGTTAGTTTAGAACTTTCGTAGGATTACTTTTCAATACGGACATGTTTCTGTCACTTCCACAACATGAATAGCAAATAGTAAGCGCTGCCGTTCTGTGGGATGCCTTCAAGAAGGGCAATGAATCACTCATGTTGCTCTTTTCTTTGCCGTTCGTTCCGTGATTTAATGATAATACAAACAATTCTAAACCAGCCAAACAGTTGTCCAAAGTCCTGTGGCCCGCTACCCAAAGGTTACAACCCCTGCAGTTCATCTATATATTGCTGTTGTAGCAAAGCACTTATCATGCATGGCTGTGCCAAAGGGCAATTCTTTCCCAAATAAATAAAGATGTCAATGTCATCAAAAAGCAACTCTTGCGAGAATTGCCCCGTAGTTTTCAAATTTACAAATCTATATACATTAAACGTCACACACATTAGGCCTTAAAACACACGACACAGTTTTTAACACATTGTAACCATCTGGAGTACTCTTGCACATATTGGAGCACCGATTATGCTTCTCACAAATCTCAATCCACCTTCACTCTGCAATGGTACGACACTGTCAACAAACTCATGCCAAACATTATTCAAGCCACCATCGTGACTAGATATGCCGCAAGTTTAAACATATTCATTCCTATAATACCAATCATCATTTCTCATATCACTTTCCAATTTAAAAAACTTCAGTTCCCAGTTCGTTTCAGTTTCACTGTTAGCATCAAGAAGGCACAATCACTCAAAGTCATAGGACTCGGTAATTTTCAACCACGGTCAAATAATAACAATACCTTAGATGGCACCCCACCCTCTAATAGATTGTGACGTCACATCGATTGGATCTTTCTGCAATTTCAATTTCGTCGCATTTCACAATGACTACGGCATCACGCCGTTGTCCGTCGTGTTGGTTTGCGAAGCAAACCAAATGGGTATGCGTAGCAAACACCGGTGGTTGGCAAACGTTCATAATTAACACACCTAACCCCACAAAGTACAGCACAGGCAATGCCGTGCTAGCCACGCAGTGTGGCTAGTATACATTAAAATATTTTCTAAACTGTTTATCTGTGTCTCTTTTTATAGCGCATACTCATGATCTATTGTCTACTGAAGAGCGATGGTTCGCCAACCAAAAATTTACAAATTTTTTTCTGGTTGAAAGTGTTTTATAGGTGGTCTATTTGCATTAATAAACATTTGAAATCAATAAAGATTATCTCAAATTTGTTATACTAGGTTATTCATTATACTAAATCCTCGCTCGTATCAACCGTGGAACATGGTAATATTTCAATTAAGCAAAAAAAGGGTTTATTTTTTCTGGAACAACATGGGTGTTTTCATTGGTCCCTCAAAACCTGAATAGTGCACATTTCATCTATAGCAAAACGTCGACAGATCCTTTTAACTCCTTTTCTCTATGGCGAATATCTCCTGTATTCATATTTTCTGGATCAAACATGGATATATCCTTCAAAAGTTGACAATTTTCTTCATTAACATCAGAACAAAGACTGGATTTTTCTCATTCCATCGACAATACTTTGAATGAATTGCTTTTGATTAATATGTACTATTTTTGAAATATGTACCAAGGTGATATCTCGAAATAGAAACTTTTCTTTTGCGTCTACAGCTATCTGTGTTTTACATGTTTTGCGCATCGCTTTCTACAAAAAGCAAAGCGTGTACATAGTTTTTAAAAAAAAGCAGAGGGTATACGGCGTATACCCTCCACTACAGCCCTGATTGAAACACTAGCATCTGTGAAGCTCATAGCTAGCTAGGACCATGGCTAAATCTATATACTGAGACATGGCAGCTACCAATGTTAACTATGTTGGTTAAGTATTTTAAGGTTTTATGAAGCAAGAGCACTATTTGGCAAATCTGCAAAAAACACAAGACAACGTCAAGTAAAAAATGTTTTGAAAGGAAAGAGGAATTGCGGAACAGAGAAGTGGAATCACAGCACAAAAGATTCCTTGGGTATATCACGGGAACATAACTCTATATTAACTAGGACTGTATGAGATTGATATTTTAGTATTCATTAACCAGAAAAAGAAATTATGTCACGTTTGAGTCCTTTCAAATTCATGAATAAATATTTGGGGTTGGATGTAGTTTGCTAGACAGGATTTATCACCAAATATGGTAACCTCCATGGTTAGGTTCGACTTCACGGCAACTCTAAGCCAAGAAAATTCTGGTTAACTTTAAATGTTTATTTCACATTGGTTCTAATGGTGCTCCGTTCTTTTGATTTCTGTTTTTTTTTAGGTTGAACCTTTCAAGTAAGCTTCACTTTTTTTACTTTTAATTGCATAACACTTGAGCACTGAAATTCTGCAGATGTATGTTCTTTTTTTGCAAGAAATTTTGAAAGTTTACACTCAACAATCGCAAGAAGGCCAGTTTAATTTTTCTTTACTTTTTAATATTTATTGTATAGCGTAATTAACAGCTTTTTATTCAGAACCTATCAAGATATATTTCAGTAATTTATATTAGAAACACTGACCATGCCCACCCAACTGGTCCAGTGCATTATATGCCTGGAAGGCAACAGTGAAAGGCAGGCGTGGGCCTTGCGTTATACACTGTGAGTTATATACAAGAAAAAAAACACATTTTAAAGACAAAATATTTATCTAAGTTTAGGTCCCCTATGTTCCCATATGATGAGTATTGTAACATGGCTAACATTTGCCTAAAACAACTAGTGAAAAAAACTTCCTGCCACGTTGAGTGTGGGCGAAGGAAATGCACCCTATTAGAGGTTTTCTAAGGATACTTCTAAACAGTATAATTCCATAGCGTGCTTCTAAAAATAGATTTCCCTCAGCCCCACTATGGGTTAACCTGATGTAAATTGGGACCCTCAGCGAGGCTAGGGAGGACGGCAGTTGACCGGGGAGGTCATCGACTCTGGACGCGGCGTCGGGGGTGGAAGAAAAAGCTGGAAGTTTTGGAGGGGGAGATGAGCTTTGGATTTTGCAGAGAGAACAACGATTTTGTTCTGGCTCCCACCCTGGGAAAAACTTTGCGGCAGAACCCTGCCAGAAACGATTGAATTATCATCTCGGATATCCCAACCTGGGATGAGATTTATTGTAATCAAACCACGTCATTTTGCCAAAGTGTAAAAATTAAGTTTTTTTAATAATTTTTTTCTTTGTAAATAAAACTCGATTAATCTAGAGTTTGATTGGATTATTTAGCGTAAAACGCTACAGCTTTAAAGATAGTTATTTTGGTGGCAGCCTACTTGGATGGCTTAACACCTGAAACTCCGAAAAGCGTTATTTTTTTTTAACTTTTATCGAGCCAACCTGGCTGCTGAAACCTGTGTTCCTGAAACCGTAACAAAGCCTGTGGAACGGATCATCGAGCCAACCTGGCTGCTGAAACCTGTGTTCCTGAAACCGTAACAAAGCCTGCGGAACGGATCATCGAGCCAACCTGGCTGCTGAAATCTGTGTTCCTGAAACCGTAACAAAGCCTGTGGAACGGATCATCGAGCCAACCTGGCTGCTGAAACCTGTGTTCCTGAAACCGTAACAAAGCCTGTGGAACGGATCATCGAGCCAACCTGGCTGCTGAAATCTGTGTTCCTGAAACCGTAACAAAGCCTGTGGAACGGATCATCGAGCCAACCTGGCTGCTGGAATCTGTGTTCCTGAAACCGTAACAAAGCCTGTGGAACGGATCATCGAGCCAACCTGACTGCTGAAACCTGTGTTCCTGAAACCGTAACAAAACCTGCGGAAACTGATCATCGAGCCAACCTGGCTGTGATTGAATGCAAAAGTGTTCAAGTACCTAACTACTTCTGGTGTTGCCTGTGCTCCGGAAAACTTTCTGAAGGAGTCCTTGGAAGAAGACTGCAAAAAGAGTGAGTACTCCTTTTATTGAATGCACTTGAGGCAATTGGGGTGTTTTATTAAATTTAAATTAACCGTTGTGCTAAAATTTTAAGGGAAATACTTCGATAGTGTTTAATTATTATGCTTCGTAGTGATACTCAGAAACAATAGAGTGATTTATGTTAAGGATTCTATTTTTATTTTTGTGTGAAATGTACATGTTTTATTAGTAGTTTTAGTAAAAAGCTAGTGAGTTAGAAATTTCTACTGTGATAATTATTGTAAACTATCATAGAAAATTAAATTGAAGATTGTAGTAGTTGAAAGCATAGGTACGGTATTGCTCAATTTTAAGCTATGGCATTTTTAATGAGAGCAACTAAAGCTGAGTTGCTCGAGGTAGCAGATGATTTTGGCGTGTTAGCAGCAGAATCAATGAATAAGGCTCAAATTATCGGGCTCATTAAAACAATACAAAATTATGATGAGGAAATGGTGAAAGCTTCTGTAGAATCGGTGCGGGAAGAAAGAAAAAGGCAGTCGGAATTAGAGGAAAAGAAAGAACAAATTGAGTTAGAGCAAAGGGATAAAGAGAGAGAATTTGAATTAGAAAAACTACGTATTACGTCAGGAAATCAAACTCGCGAATCGACCCCTTTAGAATCAAACATGAGGAGAACCTCTCCGGGACTAAAAAGATTTATGCCTAATTTTAATCCAGACGAAACGGATATTAGTCTGTATCTCACAACTTTTGAAAGGCAGGCTAGAGGCGCGTCGATAGACGAAGAGGAGTGGATAACTCAATTAATAGCATTGCTTCCAATAGAAATCGGGCAAATCATAGTCAGAGAGACGCAAGACGAGTCTAAGACATATGCAGATGCTAAGAAAATTCTTCTGAATAGGTACAAGCTGGGCCCCGAAGCATTTAGAGTAAAATTCGTGCAGCACACGCGGAAAGCGAACAGTCGTTGGCGAGATTTCGCCTATGAGTTGGAAAGCTATATGGAAGGATGGGTTGGAGGTCTAGGGATAGACACGTTTGAAAAGTTGAAAGCTCTTATAATAGCCGACCAAATGAAACGCAAAGCCGTGCCGGAAGCGAGGGAACATTTCATCGACACATGGGGAGAAATTATTTCGCCACTTTAGGAAACCTATGTCAGGTGGAAAGAAGGAGTTTCAGGGTGTTAAGTTTAACGAACCCCGTAGAAAGACGGAAGAAAAGTTAAATTTTGGGAGAAGGTTCGAAAGACCCCCATCTTCTCCGGAAAAAGTGAATCGTTTTGATCGGGCAAAAGAATTTGAAAAAAGGAGACCACTGCGCTGTTATGAGTGTAATAGCTTGGATCATCTCAGACCTTTCTGTCCTAAACTGAAAGAGAAAAGATCAAGAGACATAAATGAATTAAGGTTAGTTGGTAGTGTAAAAAGGGAGTTTGAGCCGTATACAAGCGTAGGATCGGTAAACGGTCGTGAGTGTGAAATTCTTCGGGACTCAGGGGCTTGCATAGATTTAACCAGTGTTAATTATGCCCCAAAAGAAACGTGGACGGGCGAGATAGTCTGGGTGCGTATCCCACTTGATCCGCAATCCAAGTGTCTACCTGTAGCGAGAGTCCGATTAGATGGTGATTTTGGGAGGATTATAACAAAGGCGGCAGTGGTAGACAAAAATTTATGTCAAAAAAGGTACTTGCTTAGTAACCGCACTGCAGAACTAATCGACGGCTTACCTGCGAATGGTAAGAAAAGGCTGGCTGAGATTAACGCTGTAACGCGATCTCAGAGTCAAAGGCGCGATAGAGAGAAGGACGTCGAGGATTCCCCCCTAAACGAAAACAGCGCGTTGTCAATAAACACTCCTCAAGACGACTGCATTGTAAAGGAGGGATCAGATAACGAAGGCGATGCAATGATGGGAAACTACTCCCCTCGGAACGATAACATTGGCGGAGAAAATCAGGCACTGATTGACTGCGCGCCCGAGCTGCTTCGAGACAGGCAGCGAAAATGTGAAACCTTGGGTGTGATTTGGAAAGGTTTAGGGGCAGAGGAAAAAAGGATATGCAAAGAATATGTAGTTGAGAACGGATTACTGTATAAAATCCAAAGGGATAAGATCGGGGATGAGAGAAAGCTAATTGCTGTCCCTGCAGAATTTAGAATGAGGATAATGGGACTTGTACACGATGAATTAGCAGCGCATGCCGGTATGTTTAAAACAAAGGATAGGTTGGCAAGGCGGTTTTATTGGCCTGGGTGCTATAAAGATATAGAGAATTATGTAAGGACGTGTGACTCCTGCCAAAGAGTTGGAAAATCCTCGGATAAAAAGAAAGCGCCGATGAAACTAGTGCCCATTATCAAAGAAGTATTCAGTAAAATTAACATCGACGCGTGTGGTCCCTTGGTGACAAGTGAGTCGGGGAACAGATACATCATCACAGCTATATGTTTAGCTTCGAAATACCCTGAGGCAGTTGCGACAAGAGATATCTCCTCTTTGAGCGTAACAGACGCACTTTTGCAGATATTCTCTAGGATCGGGTTCCCTAACGAGGTCCAATGTGATCGGGGGACTTCTTTCACGAGCAATCTTACTACAGAATTTTTTGAGAAGTTTGGTATTAAAGTTACCCATAGTTCTGTCGCACACCCACAATCCAATCCTGTAGAACGGTTTCACCGAACTATAAAAAGACTTTTGAGGGTATTGTGCATTGAGGCAGGGGAATCGTGGGAGCGTCACTTGCCTGCGGCTCTGTTAGCGTTACGAACGGTAACCCATGAATCTATAGGATTCTCCCCGTCAGAATTGGTTTTTGGGAAAAACCTTAGGACTCCTGAGGTTCTGCTGTACGACCACTGGGCGCAAAATTCTGGGGAAAGCAGTCCTGTAACGGAACATGTGTTTAAAATTTTGAACCGATTACGGAAAGCCCAAGAGTTAGCGGTAGAGAATAGGAGTGACGCGCAACAAAAACAAAAGTTGTGGTATGATAGGAACGCGGTCCGCCGTGACTTTAAGGTAGGAGACCAAGTTTTGGTTTTGGCTACCTCACGGCCAAATAAACTGGCGGCGCATTGGAAAGGGCCGGGCACTATAGACGCCCGAATCTCAGACACAAACTATATGATCAAGACAGGCGAAGGGAAGGAGAAATCCCAGATTTATCATGTGAATATGATAAAGCCATATTATAAAAGGCCAGAAATTATAAATTTGATAGAGTGGGAGGGAGAGACTGAGAATATAGAAGATTCTGATTGGGACGTTCCGGTTTTAAACGAAGGTCCAGATACTTTGGATATGGAAGAAATAATTGAGAACAGCGAGTTGGGAAACAAACTAACTGACTCTCAAATTGATAAATTGCAGGGTTTACTAAAGAAACATGCCAAAGTGTTCTCGGATAACCCAGGGTTAACCGACATGGTAGAACATGACATTGTGCTTACTTCTGATAAACCACTGAGAACGAGACCGTACCGAACGTCACCGCTGCAAACGAAATTTCTGAAAAATGAAATTGAGAAAATGTTAGCTCGTAAAATTATAGAGATTGGAGAATCAGATTATGCATCACCAATGATTCTTGTTGAGATTGAGGGTAAGGATCCGCGACCCTGTATAGATTATCGACGCTTAAACGCAATTACACGGACGGAATTTTTCCCGCTCCCAAATATTGAGGAAAGGGTTGAGAAGGTAGCATCCGCTACATATATATCAGTTCTAGATCTTACAAAGGGGTACTGGCAGATCCCCCTCACGAAAGAGGCGCAGCGTGTAGCCGGATTCGTAACCTCATTTGGGTCCTACCGTCCTTTGGTTCTTCCTTTCGGGTTGAAAAACGCCCCATTCTTTTTCAGCAAACTTATGGCTGAAATTTTGCAAGGCTGCGATGACTTCGCAGTACCTTATATTGACGATATTGCTATATTTTCCTCAGACTGGGGTCAACACATACGGGATGTAAACGAAGTATTATCTAGGTTATCCAGGGCGAAACTGAAGGTTAAACCGTCTAAATGTAAATTTGGACAAGACAGGGTCCCATACCTTGGTCACGTCGTTGGAAGTGGTATCCGAACTTCCGCCAAAGCTAAAATTAGCTGCATTAAAGAGTTTCCGCGCCCCACTACGAAGAGTGAAATAAGGAGTTTCCTGGGAATATCGGGTTACTATAGCCATTACATTAAAGGGTATTCTGAAATATATGCACCCTTAACGAACCTTTTACAGGGGAAAGTAAAGAAAGGGGACATCAAATGGGACAAGGAAAGTGAAAAGGCTTTCCAAACCCTGAAAGATCGACTAATCGCGAAGCCTGTGCTGCATGCGCCGGATTTTACTAGAGAATTTATAATTCAGTGCGATGCTTCGGATGTTGCTATAGGTGTGGTTCTATCCCAAAGGGTTGAGGGTAAAGAACATCCTGTTTTATACTTGAGCAAGAAATTCAGTCCGTCAGAAAAAAATATAGTGCGATAGAACGGGAGTTAGCGGCAATAATCTTTGCTCTAAAAAAGCTGAGATTTTATCTGGAAGGGAATCCTTTCTTGATACAGACTGACCACAAACCTTTAAAGTGGTTAGATTCTAATTCCGATACGAACCGATGGCTGTTAAGATGGTCACTGTACTTACAGCCATTTAGCTACAAAATTGAGCATAGACCGGGAACTCATAATAAAAATGCTGATTTTCTAAGTAGAATTGCGGCATGAGAATCAAAATTGGAATTACATTCTTTAAAGAAATTGTGTATATAGTAAAGTGTTTTTTTTTGTGTATATATTTTTGTATAAAGATACTCTGCTGCGTATCACAACGGAAGTAAGGTTAAATTGCTGTCCATTGTTTTTTTTTGTATGCTCTAATCTTGCCTCTCGTGTATATTCATACGAGGAGTTACCGCTCTGAGTTTGGGTTCAAGAACCAAATTAAAGGAACTCTCCGTTATGGTGGACTCTTAACGGTGGGGGAGCTGTAACATGGCTAACATTTGCCTAAAACAACTAGTGAAAAAAATTTCCTGCCACGTTGAGTGTGGGCGAAGGAAATGCACCCTATTAGAGGTTTTCTAAGGATACTTCTAAACAGTATAATTCCATAGCGTGCTTCTAAAAATAGATTTCCCTCAGCCCCACTATGGGTTAACCTGATGTAAATTGGGACCCTCAGCGAGGCTAGGGAGGACGGCAGTTGACCGGGGAGGTCATCGACTCTGGACGCGGCGTCGGGGGTGGAAGAAAAAGCTGGAAGTTTTGGAGGGGGAGATGAGCTTTGGATTTTGCAGAGAGAACAACGATTTTGTTCTGGCTCCCACCCTGGGAAAAACTTTGCGGCAGAACCCTGCCAGAAACGATTGAATTATCATCTCGGATATCCCAACCTGGGATGAGATTTATTGTAATCAAACCACGTCATTTTGCCAAAGTGTAAAAATTAAGTTTTTTTAATAATTTTTTTCTTTGTAAATAAAACTCGATTAATCTAGAGTTTGATTGGATTATTTAGCGTAAAACGCTACAGTATGCATGATCTGGAGAAATGTGCAATGTATTTGAAAAGATGAGCAGGAAATATATTTTTTTAAAAAAACAGGGAGCAGAGCATGCACAAGCACAAAAATAAATGGGAAAAGGCAAAAAAATTCCTAATTTTCAATTCCATACATGCAAAGGTTCACCATGTAGATTTTTCTTGGACCTGATTTTGCCGCCATCTTGATTTGACAAGAAAAATTACTTGGCAACAAACGTATCTCATAAACTACATCTTTACCAATATTTAAATTAGCACAAATATTGTCTATTGTGGCAAAGTTAAGTATTGCACCAAGTTTGGCATACAGTGCCAGCACTTTACCACTGAGACTATCCTAATACTAGTGGTAATATTACAAGATAAACTTGAAATAAATTTCTCTTAACATCAATTTTTCTTATTTAATGAGTGAAAGTATACAATAGCAATGAAATACAAACAAACACACTGAAAGTATACAATAGCAATGAAATACAAACGAACACACTGAAAGAAATTTTGTAAGCGCCACATGTGCTTATATAAAATGCTGCAATGTGAATGTACAAAATTTTAATTACCAATTCCTGATGGTCTTCTCCTCTCACTTCATGGCATACTCATACCTTAGAAAAATTATTCACTGTGAATTAAAATTTTATAATCTGTAAAGAAACAATAAATTACAATGAGGTAAAAAGTATCAAAAAAAACTAATTTTAGATGATTTTATAAAAATATTTTTTAATTGAGTTTTTTCACTGTATAAAATACCTAGACTAAAAATCGTTTTTAGCAAAGAGAGAATAACTACACAGAAATATGAAAATTTGTACTTGTACCACCAAATTAAAGATCAATAAATATAAGAGGACAGCAATTGAATGAAATGAGTATTCATAACAATTAATGATCAAATTAATATTTGGAGAGGCAAATTTACATTTGATGACTTTACCAAATCTGTTTGGCATCGGGTTAAAATGATTTACAAATCATTGGCTATTTACCCATTCAAGTTCCTTTCACTGGAAACTTCAATGTGTCTTACCTAAATTGCAAATAATCCCAATTGGATCAATTTTTAACTAGGTGCAAGTTTCTTACTTTGGTTAGTAAGAGTCCAACTACATTTAGATACGAACATTACGTTTTAGATAGTTGGCCTGATAAAAGTTTGAAATATGGAAATATGCCCACCTTTTGAGTACATACTTTTAATTTTTCTTTCAGAATGCTTAAATACAGACATTTGACCATTTTGCCCCATCAAGTACAACATACATCCCAAGACCATTTGCTACCCTCATCTTATTATGGCAGTAAGAATTTTTAGTTCGTATTTAAGTACAGTAGAACCCTGATTATTCAAACTCCAATTATCGGGATCGCTTTGAGAAAATCGCTCGGTGAATGACGAAAATTAAGGACAAAGTGTCAATTGAGAACATAAACATTCCTGGATGTTCCAGGTGCAGTGAGCATAAGTGAGTGGTAGGCATTTGATTCTTCGGACCCAGGATTCCAAATTCTCAGTGACAATGGAACTTATTTAAAAGATGAGAAGAACTCATTGATGTCTTGTAAGATAATGACATTGCTACTCAACCAGATGCGGGACTGTCAGTTAGTAAGACGTTTGAGTGCCTTGCCACAGCGGCTAAAATAGATGGAAAGACTGAGAGCGACCATCTACAGCTACTCACCACAAGTTCATGCAAGACTTGAAAGCACAAAAACGAGTAAAGAAAACAAAACAACTAACTTTGACCGCTATGTTCAAGCAATGATACATTTTACTACATTATGTAAATACAAAATGTAAACAAAATTTTCAGCCAATAAATTACATTACTTACTAAAAGCAAATTTCATTTTACTAAGAAATAACTTTTTTTTGTGAATTATCCAATTATTTGGATGGGGTTAGGTACCAATTGATTTAGATAATTGGAGTTCTACTGTACTACTGGGTATCCATCCCTTCAAAACATTGAATTTAGATTTATCTACATATGATTGAGTTTCAGAATTCTCTAACCTGATTAACGTATGCCCATGCCTAATATCTAATTTTCCACGGTTCAATCTCAAAATTAAATATCCTCACATCAAAAGGAATCTTTCAATTTTTTTATCCTACTTCAAAAGTTTGTTGTTGATTCTTAAAATTATCAATTTAGTTTCTTTCATGGATACTGTCTGGCTGCTGATAGTCATTGAAGGACTAGTAACAACAATATATGCCCATTTGCTGGCTATTGAGGCCATTTTGGAGCTATCTGGGTTTTATCGGATAGTAAACGTTCTTTGCAGCACACTTGCGAGACGGGAACAACGTGGGTCATAGTGCTGGCATCTCCGTTCTGAAATTCCTAGGACTCCTCTGCCCTGCACATCAGGGTACACCTGCAATGGATTCCGTCACATGTGGATATCTTTGGAAATGAGATTGCTGAAGATTTGGCGAAGAGAGGCTCGATGGAACCTTTTCATTCAGACTCCTCCCTCATATTTGACGAACTTTTCTCCATCACGAAAATCAAGGACTTAAAGGTGTGGAGGGTTCGATAGATGGTATTGGCAGGACAGTCCAGGTGGATCAATTGGCCTCTCTTGTGATAGAGCCGATCAGATGGCATTGTCTAGATTTGCTAGTGGTCACTTGTGGGGCTGTTATAATAACCAGTGTTAAGGAGTTTTCGGTATGCTCTAAATGTGGTAAGGAGAATGCATCTCCTGAGCAATCCTTTGTGTCCAGCGAGTTTTTTTAGATGGATCCTTTACAGGCCTTTGACTTTTTTTAAGGTGTGGGGAATCATGGATGCTGTTGCTCGTGAGTGAAGTACTAGTAACAACAACGTATGCTCACAAGCAAGCAAATTATTTTTCTTCTGGAAAGCACTATGATTTGCTTTATTTGTACATTGCTTTCTGTCAGAAAATACTCAACCATGAAGTTTGAACTTTCTTTAAATTGTATCAAAGAGGAATTTTAATCAATAGGTTCAAAGATAAATTTAATTGGTCTGGTTTTAAAGACATATTTTCCTAATACTCTTCACATTCACATATTTTAAGTCTTAAATTTGTCTTGATATTTGAAAATTATACTATGACTAGCAGAATTAATTGCATTCAAATTTCAGATTTTCCACTGTTCAATCACAAAATTAAGTATCCTCACATCAAAAGAAATCTTTCAATTTTTTCATCCTACTTCAAATTTGTTTTCTTAAAGTTATCCATTTATAGGGAATTTCGAAGCAAAATTAAATAGGTGTTTGCTTATATACATTTATTACACCTTTTTAGAAAGTCCCCAAACGGTATTGACAACTACTTTCAGGGTGAACACTAAAAATCGAAAATATTTCATTTATTTGTCACTTTAATTTAATTTTAAGCAGTCTTCAGATACCAAATGCTAATGAAATAAAAAATCATTTAGTTTTGCTGCAACAATCACTAATATTTAATAAAATGCTTAAATATTTGTACTTGGGAAAAATTTTTAACCCCAATAGTTTTTGATTTACTGGAGTATAAATAATAGTTTAAAAGTACTGAGTAATAAGCATTCATAATGAAATTTTACTCGGTACAAAAGCGTAGGCTACAAATAAAAAACACGTTTTCCAGAAACCGAAAATATCAACAAAGAAATAAGAAATTACACAAATCTTTCAGTAGTCACTTATTCCCATTACCCAAAGGGACCATTCACCGCAAAGAAATTCAAATTTTATGTTCATACAAAACAAAGTAAACCAATCAAGATAGGTAAAAAAATTTAGACGACTTTCGACAGAAACTAAAACATTTTATAAACAAATTCAAACAAAACTGTACTTGAAGATTTCATAACTCCTCACGAACGTGATAGATTTCAGTTTAGCTTAGCTTCGTATAATTCTTATACGTTGCCAACACGAAATATAATAATTTGTAGCGTTTTTAGTTGCAATTGTTAGTAGCGTTTCGAGCCAGACAGTGGTCGAAAAGAGGCTGTTTGAAATCATTTCGTCAGTCAAAATAACGGTAATGTGTAGACAAAGTTTGTAATCTAATTTTATATTTTTAAAGGAAGAATTTAATTTTTTCTAGTTTTTAATGTTACCATTTTATAAAATTTAAAAAAAAAGTCTATTTTAAATACTTTGACTTGTACTATCAGCTGGTTTTTGTTGGTATACAAATGTGCAGACTAGCAAAAAATATATACATTAAACATTCTATTTAAATTTAAAATACGTATTGACAAACTGCCCAAGTTGGAAGAAACTTGTTTCGTTCAGAAACCATTTAGGAAACATAAAATGTCTAGTCAATTATCTGATTCCTCGAAGAATCAAGCACTTCCAGAGCATTATTCTGGAAAATATAAAGGGTAAAATTAACATTTTAATTTAAAATGAACTAAATTATTTTCATTTCCTAAATTTTTTGAACAGCTGCAGTGGTCGTTGAACAATGCTTTCCAATTTTAAAACAATGTTTAAAACGGAAAAATCTATTTTTTATTTACTTAATTGGCATATTTCGAACAGCATTTATATTCCTTTGACTATCTCGATAGCACTTACGAATCGTGCATATAGTTTTCTACAGGTTTCGAACAGCGTTTATATTCCTTTGTCTATCTCGATATCACTTATAAATCATGCAAAACGTTTTCTTGGGGTAAATTCATAACATTGATTATTTTCGGCAGTATTCACCAATAGAAGATAAATCAAGTACTAGAATCATAAAAAAAATTCCATAAACAATTACACGACCGGCGTCAATTTGAAATCAACAATGATATTAAAACAAATCCTATTAGAATATTTGAGCAGTTAAAATCTTCCTTTTACCACGTTTTGAAATTTAGTGAATCTAAATTATTTGACTCCCACCCATTTCAAACTGTTTTCATAATATTTTCAATTTTACCGCTTAAAAGCTCAGACATTCTATTTTAGCCTCCCATCGAAATAATCAAATTGAAAGTTTTGTAAAAAATAATTAAAATGTAGCAACCCATGAATTCAGGCACACAAAAGTAAGCGCAAAGAGTACCAATGTCAAACAAAAGCATGAAAATAAATATTTGAGATTTTTGCATTTTGTCTTACATCTTAAGATTATTTAAAGTTTAAGTAGTATCACTGTTTGCACCAGTATTTGATCAAACTAGAACCAATTTCACTATTTTGCATGTAGATATATAGATTTTCAAAGGATATCAGTATTTAGGACAAAAACGATGAGTGAATTCTTCAAGTTTCCTTTGAAAAGTAACAATACTAGAGTCTTAACTGAGGACAGATTTAAGTCCTGACCATTCATATATTCCAACTAGACCATTCTATGCAAAGCACTACTGTCATAGTAGACTAAAATCACTTTCATTTAAATTTACCTCCACAATTAATCAAATTTCTTAAAAGATCAATGTATGCCTATTGAACCTTTCTACTAGCAACACATTCATGAGTGTACTCCAGCTTCCCAAATCATTTCATAGTATGCTCTGCATTTGACAGTGACTGTCAACTAAACTTTGATTTGAGCTTTCTTCAAATTAAAAAGCGATTTTCAATGATGAATTGAAGTGTTAAAAATCAATTTTCAGTACGGAATTAATGTTTGCACTGCATACAAGCAAGAAGAAAATTAATTAAAAGATGCTCAAATCAGTTATAATAACAGCACAAAACTCAAATTCTGAGCATACTATGAAATTATCTGAACATGTGTCAGCAACTGCAGTAAATACACTTTAATTTATTGAAAGTATTGCAGTCCAATTTGCATGTATTGATCTTTTTAATATAAATTTGAAAATGTTTTGCAGTAAATTTGAATTATAATGCAGATTTTATCTTAAAACATTTGTATTTTTTTTTCTTTTGTGTGATAATATGGATTATGCTACATTTTAAATATATTTAGCATAACTTTTATTAATTTCATTATTTTGATGTAATGTTGAAATTGAAAGACAGCTTTTATGTAATTCTGTTTTTGCATGAACCTTTATAACACGAATTCAGAATAAATATTTCATTCCCTTTTTACCTGCGTTCTTTTGGTTTAATCAATTACTAAAAAAAATTTGCCTAAATTATAAGAGAAATTTTTTTTTATTTGTGGCATAGTAGCATCATTTCTATATTACACACTAATGAGAAATGTACTGGGAAGTTTCAACGTGATTTGAAGCTGTTGACAGCCTTGTACAGAGAATTATATAACAGCCTAACCAAAACACAAACACAACGATTAATAACTGAATTCGTTCATAAAACTGGTGAAACATCAGCACCTGAGGAGACTCATGCTGATTTTGTTCAAGAGATCACACGAAGAAATTCCTTAATAGAGGAAGAAGACAATGTCCACACAGCTTTTCTAGTGAGGGCAGTGATATTCCTATCATACGCAAACATATGTACTGTTTATTGTCAGAAGATGAAAATGAACAAAATTTTGCTATGTGTAAAACAGATTTTTTTTTTTTTCTTGAAAAGATATTTTTCATTTTAAATGCAAATTTACTTTAATACACTTTCGTTACATATTATTACATGTATATTTTGTTAAAATAAAAAATAACAAGCTTAAAACAAGTATTTTCAAGCCGTTTTTTTTTTTACTGGTTTTTTAGATCTAGAAGCAATCTTTTCTTCCATAGATACAATGTCATTTTTTACACATATTCTTCAAAAACATGTCTATCATGTTTAATCAGAATTATGTGTGCTTATTAAATTTGTAAAAATAGTAAAAAACGTGAGTTGGATGAATACTTATCGTAACCACATACAGTTTTTGGAATTCGTATTAATTTCTTAAAGCATGTGTTCAAGATAATGACTGATTTTTTTCTTGTAGAAGTTTTGCTTACCTGACTATTAAAGACAGACTTCCTGTCATCCTTGTCAAAGTAGTGGACTTTTTATGTCAGAATCGAAACTCTATTGCTGCCTTATATGGAGAGGTGTGTACCCACTATGGTCACTCCAGAAATGTACCCATTCTTTATCTTTATCACTTTGTCTATTAAAATGCCATCTTTTAGTACTCAATCTTAAAAATGGGTATTCATGCCTATTGTAAAATGAATATTACTTGACTGGTGTTTTTTTTTTTCATGTCGAAAAATATTTGAAGTAAAATAAATCCTCTTGTTTGTACTGTGCGTATCGCCATCACAGTTGACAGTACTACTCCTTAATTGGTGTAAATTTACATGTACTTGGCAAATGCCAAGAATATTGCCAACTTTTCAGTTAGTACCTGGTCTCTTGGTGCGATAAGATGATATCGTCAGCACTCAAGAAAACATTAAATAGACTAGATAGTAGCAATCATATATTCTAGTGGTAGATATCTCTTTATGTTATGAGTTGAAAGCAGTTAAAATTCTAAAGGTCTATTTACATGTGAATATAAAATTGTTTCTGCACTAAAATTCCCTTTACAGGAGCATATGTGGTTTGGTTATACATGTACCCTGTATTTTATTATACTGTATATTATCCATCACCCTATATTAACGTTGCATATTACATACTATTTGTAACTCCCATAGAGGACTTTCTTCGCCTTTACTACCTCTTAATATCTTTATGAAGCCTTGAATTTGCAGGGCTCTATTTAAAATTCCATGTGTGTGCATGTAGACCTCTGCCATAGACCATAGTGTTTTTACTTGGGCATACATCCTTGTCATTGCATTAAGCTTGGTTATTATGTAGTACAGGGAATCTCATAATTTGACATATTTACACCCATCCAAGCAGATAGTACATGCTTAGCTTTGGTTTTGGGAAGAAAAAGCTAAAAAATCATGCATTTCCCAAACTGCAATGAATTGGTAAACACTTATTACATTTTCCACAGTTCAGTTTTAAACTTCTGTACAATTTTCTCAACTTTCTACACACGATTTCAGTTTGGGTCATGGGCTATGCTTCCCTATCAGTTTCTTCATTTCAAAAATAGCCAATAATAATTTTCTGTGTTGCTCCAGTGTGACTTTTTTTTCAAATACCTACCAAAGTAGCTAATATTATAAGTCTTGATCCTTTTTAAGGAGTTATGCTGCAATTTGTGGTTTGGATACCAGTGTAATTTTCTTTTACTTCAGGAAAAGTTCCTTAATAATTTTCTCTAATTTCTGCTTCATGAAACATGAACGATCCCTTTGATTTCTTCATACTATTCAATGTGCATTTACCTACCTCTTCTATGAAAGGCCTTGTGATAAAAACAGTGACTGTCTAAGGCCCAGGGCCTCAACATTAAACTTTTATCTAGGGCTTACTCTTATTTAATTATTACTATTTTTTTAACTAAGAATGCAAAGCTCTTGTAAAAGCATGATCATAAATATGAATAGGGGAAGGTGGGGCACAGTGTTACAGTGAATTTCATTTTAAAGTGGTAGCAAAATTAGCTTCTATTTGTTTACAATATTTTTTTCTTCCAGAAGTCTGTGTGTTTGGAAGAATTTGCATCATTAGTTACATTTCTATAAGCAAATATCTATTTTTGCATGTTAAAAGTAACACATGGTAAAATCCCAGATAATGTTCTCTAATGTCCAACACTTTTGGACTCTTGATTTACAACAACAGAGCAGATTAAAATGGACAGCTGATCTTTGTGACTGATATCAGTGGTAGTATCACTAATCACTAAAAACTTTGATTCTTTACATAAACATATTATTTCTGATTTCACTGCAGTAGAAAGAAACATTATTTGTTCTTCCCTGATTCTGTCACTAAGGTAATGGTAATTTGGTAATTTTTATTAACATCATACTAGAGCAACACAACGGGCTATCTGTCACTAAGGTATTTTATTCTGCTCTTACTTGATAAATGCTCACTTAATATAGGATCGTGTGAAAATAAACGTAAGCAGTTTTAGGCAAACACAGCAATTTGAAGCTTCAATTTTACTTCTGTGTCCTCCAAATGGTAAACCCAGAGAACCCATAACCCTAATTTTAGACCAGATTGAACAATTAGATCCTTCCAGCAATTTGCCTTCTCTTGCAATTCCTGTTGTAAATCGTTATCTACCTATTTGTTTTCTGAAAAGTATACCATGCGATGATAAGAAGTTTATGACTGTTACTGTTAGAATGTTTTGAAATACTGTCCTCTAAATGTCCAAAATCTAAATGATGATAACCAGTTTTGAAGCTGTTAAAAAAAAATTTTACCTTTGTAAAAACATAAATTGTTTTAACAGCTGAGTTCTTGCGACAATTATACAAAATGAGGCTAATGTCATCTCCCAAGTCGGGTGGCATTCTATTGAATAATCCTTGCTAGATGCGTTTCAGGATGAAAGCAAAGACCCTTTACATTGCTTCTCTTGCTGTCGCAGTGCCGCTGTAATATCAGTAGGCTTATTTCAGGTTAAAGTTAAACCAACTTTAAAGAGAGGACTCATAAGAGGAAGGGCCTCAGCGTCAAATGACGTACTGGACGCCCACTTGTACTGCGCATGTAGTGGCTACTTGAGTGCATTCAATAGTTTTAAATGCCCCAGATGTATAAGAGCCATTAGTATTTAGAGAAATACAACAATCCGTTTGACTTCTTCATACTTCATTGGATCAGGATTTCTGACCTTTACTTACACCTACACATGCCCTTGTGATGCAAACTGATAATGTACATGCAGCTAATACTTACATGGAGTGCATTTGGTAGTTTTAAATGTCTGGCATGTATAAACCATTTCTATTTTAAAATGCATTTATTACATTACTTAAGTAATGCAATTTATGATTAAACAAGAAATGTATTTATTTTAGGTTGCAGGAGAGGAGACCAAAGAAGTCATTGGGAAATTATCAGCTCTTCAAAATGAAATGGTTACAAATAAAATCATAAAACCCCTTATATGTGATAATCCGGATGTAATATTTTGGAATGAGTACTTAACAAAACTGGAAAATATGTATCGATTTCCTCCTGCTTGGTTTGAGTCATCTTGGTTATATGTTGAGTGCTACTTGTACAGAAGAATGAAGCAAGCATTTGAACTTAGGTACTTTACAATACAGTGAAACTTTGATTCACCATCAGGACCGGGGTCATGACGGTTAATCGAATAGGTGGATAACAGAAAAACCTTAAACAATAACACACACCCATCCATTGCATATGAATTAATGATTTAAAATCCATATTTACGAACTGGAAGTACACTGTACATACATGTTTTTTTTATTTTACAGAAACAAACAATATACAATTTATATTAAGTACAGTATAGTACATATGTTTACAGGAACGTACACTCTAAAACACTATTCAAATTTTAAAATCGTCTGTCCTTTTCTTTGAGGCTTGTGCTTTTAGAGCGTCAATGTTCCGTAATAACAGACTGCTGGTTAAAAGAGTGATGGTTAGTCAAAGTTTCATTGTATACTGTTTAAATTTACAAATTTCTTTTTTTTACAATAGTTATTCTTTGTTATTCAGGGAATATACTTCAAATTACTGTATCATTTATAATTGAAAAAATGTACAAAATTAGTTATAGCTAAGATAGTTCCAATTTTGCCCAGAGCATTGCCCACTTTTTACTCATATAATCAATTGCTAAATTCAAGATCTTAAAAAGGCATCATAAGTGGGGAAAATTGATTTGACTAACTTTCCAATATTCTGTTATCATTACTCTTTTCAAACACATTTGAAATTTACCCACACACATTTGGGGACTGTGCTGTGGTTCAATGGGTGAGCTAACTACATTGCTAACCTTCAAATCGTAGGTGGCGCAGGTTTGATTCCTGTTATTACTTTAATAACTAATTTATCGATTGGGTGTAACTTACCCTGGGGGTATTTCTCTCCTCTGTCAGTAAAACTTTCCTGAAGTGTGTAAGTGCATTTTTTATGTCTTATGTGTGGCACAGCTTGACTAAATATCGCCTTTGGGCCATGAAACCCAATCAATTTCACACTCTTGTTTTCTACTAGTTTACTTTCCTTTCACCATAATAAGTTATTTTACTATACAGGGTTATTCAAAAAGAATCGTCCGATTTCAAAATTCCATTATTTTCGAAAATAAACGACGGATTGATAAGTAATGCATGAATATAAAGGGAAAATATGAAAGTTTTGTAAGGTGAAGAATAGATGGGGCTCTCGTGTTTCTTCGTGAAGCTATTTAACGAAAGCTGTTTTTGCGGAAAAAATAGTCATTGGCACACAGTGCCTGTTTGGATATGTTGCAAATCTGGCTTTTCCCCCAGAGATAAAGGAAGATCTCTCCAACTTCGATTTCCAACAAGATGGGGTACCACCCCATTGGGTACCCCCTACATACCGTCATGACACTATACGTGTAACTGAAGGAAGTTATATCGAATACTTGTAAAAAAAAACTTTAATATTTTCCCTTTGTATTCATGTATTACTTATCATTCTGTGTCGTTTATTTATGCAAATATAGCATTTTGAATAACCCTGTATATTATTCTATCTTTATTGTTAAAGCCTGGTTTTCAACTTATTTTTTGAAATATCAAAATATTAATTTTATTTGAGGTAGTGTTTGATCAGCTCTTTAGAAAGTAACTTGACATTTTATTTTAAGCTATTCAAATTTTACCAATATATATATATATATATATATATATGTTGCATAATCAAAACCCCATCCGCCAAACCACTGCACAGTGGTGACACTCGTAGCGACGCCAGCGCCACGGAGCGCAGGTGCATAAGAGAGCAGAGTAGTGAAGAGCGAAGTCATCAACAGCGAAGCTCTCATCGATGTTTCCGTTCTAATGTGTCTTGTAGTTAGGCTTAAGAGCCTAAAGTTGTATGCTAAACCTGAGAATATATAGTTATTGTTAGAACCTGACTTGTTCTTGTCTTCATACATCAACACCCTAGACAACCCGAACCAGAACATATATATATATATATATATAGTTCTTATGCTTTGGAACCTTGCGAGTAACATAGGCTACATATTAATCCTTGTTCATTTTAACCTATGTGTGCAGAGGGGTCTAAAAACAATTTTAAATTGCCATAGGAATTGAGCATAAAATGATTGTGGCATGCAGCTCAGTTTGTTTTACCAATATTGATCAAAAATCAAATTTTCCATTGAAATTTTATCAGCTCAAAAAACAATTTTTTCCAAAACATTATTATTTAAAATTCCAATTGTGTTTGAACTGATTTTGTATTTCTTTCCATAACATAAATAATTTATAAAATGTTTGATGAAAAATGGAAATTCAAAATTCTTAATTTTACACAGCTTACATTTTGTTATGGAACAAGATAAACTCGTTGGTTATAAAAGTGTAATTTTGCAATTTGGTATCTGGCAATACCAGAATTAATGTTTTATTTTATAAATTAGATTTTAAATTCAGTGCTTGTGTATTTGAGTGAAGACAACTAAATGTTGTGGTCATATTTGTAAATTTGTGTTCTTTTTGTTAATAGATCATTGTAGTCCATCAATGTTTTTCAAATGTCTTTTTTCGAATTTCTCTATTTCAAAACACGTATTATCAAATCGGAGTGCAACAAGTTTCTTCATATCTTTCTTTTTTCAGAATTCTGCATAGTTACAATTACTATTAGAATTTTCTTTTGTTTGTATTTATCTGTTCCAGTATTTTACATTTTGAAGGTACAAGTATACTATTTAGGAGTTAAATTTTAATAAATGTTTATTTTCTGCAAAATTTTACTAAACATGAGTATTTTCTTAGCGGTATATGTAGATTTTGACCAACTTTCCTCAAGTCTTTGATTGAATACGTAATGGTATGCATAATTTTGTTTCATAAAAATAAAATATATAAAACAAAGCCTTTTAAAATAAGATGGGTTATGTTAAATTAAAACCAATAACCATATGTTGTCATTCAAAGATGTTTCTAATCTATTACTGAAGTAGTCACCTTCTTAAAAACTTTTGTAGTTTGTCTTACAGAAGAAATGCAATGAATATGAATTGAACTATATGAGTGAATGTATAATGTATATATATATATACACTGGTGTCCAAAATTATCTTTACATGCATGTAATCTCAGATTTCTCAGAAACAGAACTATAATTTTATGAATTTGTCTGGTTGAACACACAGAAATACAATAAAAAAAATTTTAAGAACACTGCATATGATATAAAACTGTAGCAAAATTTGTCTGGAATGAGACATAACATCATAACACAAAAATACGAAGGAAAAAATTTTAAAGCACTGAATATGATATAAAACTTTAGCATGAAACCATAAAAGAGACAATAATATGTGATGAGAGTTCAGGAAAAAATGAATAACTCAGAAAAAAATTAAGGCTTATGAATTTAATATGAAATGTGATTGCCCTGACTTGTTCACACATATCACGTGATTTCATGCTGGCAATAATTTTGTTAACCACAGTTTGGGGATTAAGTTCCAATCCTCCAGCAATGTGGTCTTTAAGGCATTTATATCTATAGGAGGAGGATATCTCCGTGCAACTGCTTATCCAAGGTAGTCCCATAAGTTCTCTATCGGGTTCAGATCAGGACATTTTGCTGGCCACTGTTTCGCTCAATGACGTTATTTTAAGGAATTCAGCAATGAGGTTTGCTCGATGTGGACGAGCATTATTGTCCATAAATAAAAAATCAGATCCATATGCACCTCTGAAAAGTCTTCATAACGTTCTAAGAACTCATCCCGATATCTCTGGTCTGTCACAGATCCTCTGTTGAAAACGTGTAAGGCATATGTCCATCGATCATTATTCCACCCCACACCTGCACTACCAAAATGATTACATTCCATAATGTCCTGGTTAAGTCCTAAAGGAAGATTTCGTGTTCCTGACTCCCTCCAGATGTAAAAATGCTTAGAATCAGATGTTAAACTAAGCCTCAACTCATCGGTAAAGGGAACATGGGTCCATTGGTGTTGACTCCAGTTCTGATATTCTTTGCACCAATTAAAGCGATCCCTCTTGTGTTGTGAAGACAGTAAAACACATACCCTTAGCTTTCTAGCATAAAAGCCTTTTTCACTAAGCCTTCTGTGTACAGTTTGCAGTGATACAACAGTTTCCCTGGCGGCTGCAAGCTCTGATCTTAACTGCCGAGCAGTAGACTTCCTGTTACGACGGGCAATTATTGCCATATATCAATCTTGAGAGGCAGGTGTTATACGTTTACGACCTTGTCAAGGCCTCCTTACAACAGCTCCAGAGTTCTGAAATTGTTTCCATAATGCAGAGACTGTCTGTCTTGAAATATTCACACATCTCGCTGCTTCCATGATTGCCTGCTTCTAAACTGCCAATAATGCGCCACTTCACAGATTCTTCCAAATGATACTTCGAAGCCATGAAAAACTGTTTCAAGTCCTTACACACTGAAATCAAACTGCGAAAATTCACTTTGCATAAAGCGCTTATTCACCGTCGGATGAGAAACGCCTTGATTTGCATATCAGAAACCGTTTGAACACTTTTGATTGGATAATTCTAATTAGGCTTGTCTTTCACACATTCCCTGCACAAATGGATTACATCAATTGGATAGTTCATGGAATGTAATTAATTTTGAGTATGTAATGATAATTTTGAACATGAGTGTATATATGCATCCAAAATAAATTGTAGAAGCTATGAATAAGTTAAAAAATTATTTTTCGTACACTTAACTGATGTTTCATGTTTCGATGAAAGAAAAGTGATTAGTCTGATCACTTTTCACTCAATGTTTAACCAATTCACCCAGAGCAATGTAGGTTAATTTTGCTAGTATTTCCTAAATTCTTCTATGTAGCTCTGATAACCTTCTGTACAAGACAAAGGAGATCTTTCTATTGTTTGGTTTTATATTTATAGTGTTTTCAATGTTAAAAAATCTAGTTTAAGGTTTTGGTCATTAACAATTTTTTGTATTCATTTTAAACTGTGAATGTCTTGTATTTTCAACGTAACATAATTATTAATAATACTGTTTTTAATCTAGCTCTACACTTAAAGAATTTGACCCCTTCCATAAACAGAAGGAAGATTCATTTTTGTCTACAATGGATGCTGCTATATACTTATGCAATGCCCTGAACCAAACACTCTCAGAACTCCAATACTCAAATAGCAAAACTGAACACTTTCATCTATTCAGAAGGTATTTGGAGGTTAGTAATAGATAATTAGTGCAACAACATATTCTATCTTAATAAATTTATGGGTATAATTCACAAAAAGTGTAAACTGATAAACATTTAGACATTAAGTTAGCCACCTAATTGGCATAGTGGTCATAGCACTTGTCTACCACCCAGTAGGTCATGGATTCTTATTCCAGTTTGGTAAGCGCATGGACTTAAATGATTGTCAGTTGTCACTGTTAAGAGCAGTGGCATCTCTCATCCATTGGATGCTCCTTCACAAATAGCAGTTGATTCATGCCTTGTATTGCTGAAGACAGCATTATTTTTTTTAAGAGTTTAAGCTATAATTACTGCCACCATTCCAAGAATATTATAGCATGCATATAATGCTGACTTTCGCTTGACTGCAATAATTTTGGTCAGTGATTCAGGTTAAATATTCAAATTAAATTTTATTGACTGTAACAGATTTTTGATTATTTGAGCTATATATATTTTCTGAAAGAAGCATTTTGATTTTGTTTAACTTATTTATGTAGCTTGGTAGCAAAGGACAAGAATCTATTAAAAAAGGTTTACAGCTTTCTTTCTCAAAGTATGTGGGACAGTTGAGTTGGCTGATCGTAAAAGGAAATATTACTCAAATTCCATAAAATGGTTAAAATTGTGAAATGTTTTCCTTTCTAATGCACCTGGGAATAATTTTGCTCTACAAATCTGAGTAACCTAAACAGGTGTATGAATTTAAGTTGGAGCGCTTTTCAAATATGGACAACAAAAAATATTTAAGTTGGAAAAAAATGTCTTCCTATATGAGAACAGTCACAAGAGGAATATTTTCTGGTCACAAAAGACGTGTTTAAAGCCCAAGAAATAAGAGTATAACCACCAACTAACCAGAGCATCATGAACTCTGTCAAACGTGCATCTGCAAAACTTGTTTTGAAAGAAATTCATAAATAGCTCTACCTATTTATTACAATCCTTACAATGTTAAATAAACTAAAAAAGAAATTCGTATTTTAGAGAAGCTTCCTTGTGTGCTTGTTGGAGAATGCATCCATAAATTGTACTTTTGAGGTGATGAGGAAATCATTGTCAGAAGCAGTTTTCCAAAGATGAGTGTTTACACATGGATTGCTAATAAAAATTGTGATAAAAAGAAACAAAACTTTTTAGAATATTAAAATTAATTTTTTGCGAGACAAGTTTTGTAATTAATGCTGCAGATGAAAAACCATTTTATATTTCATATTTAAAGAATAATAAATGTCATTAATAAAAATTATCTTCTATTATTTAGATTTTACAATACTGTTACTGAAGTTAAGTTGGAAAAGAATGTTTACTGTTTCCTCCACTTGAAAACCCTGCCATGAGAGGAATAGTTTTTTGGTCACAAAAAGCAAATAATAAATTAATTTTTAATTTGATGAATTAATGCTTTTTATGGAAGCATTTTGTTCTTTTTAATATTTAATCCATTGATAATTCTTAATTTTATATACATTATTTTACACATTTTTAAAATACATGGTCTTCTAAAAACATTTTTTTAGAAATGATTGCTAAAATAGCAGATCAAATAATCACATAACATTTTAATTACTTTGCAAATAATTTATGTAGATATTAATTTTGTTCAATTTGCTAATTAGACATCAATGTTTTTCTTGTTGGAAGTTTCAAGGCAAGCCATATATAAAGTTCAATTTTGAATTCGTTTACAAATAAGACCTTGTAAAATAAATGTATTTAATATCTGTACATAATTTAAACCCTTTTTTTATATGGTAATGTTTCTGACTAACAGTAAAAAGTTACCATGACATCATTTTTGAGTCACCTTGTATTTTTGTCACAAGTACAAAAATAGAAAGATATTACAGAATTAAAAGATATTGAACTCAATTACAGATACTTATGCTAATGTTTTTCTTAATATTTCAGATGTCCCTATGGAGTAATAAATGGGATTTATCAATTTCTGCCGGGAAAGAAAACATCAAACAAAGCAATCCTTTATCACAGTTAAATGAACTGAGAGAAAATATACTAGCAAATGACACTGAAAGTGTGTGGCAAGTATTACAAAACGCTCAAAAATATTCAAAAGATGTACAAATAGATCTAGTGTTGGACAATGCTGGGTTTGAATTATTCTGCGATTTATGTTTCATGCATTTTCTTGTCGAAACAAAATTAGTGAGTAAGATTCGAATCTATGTAAAAATGATGCCTTGGTTTGTGTCTGATACTTTAGAGCAAGATATATATTGGTTGCTGGAAACTTTATCCCAAAGTAACCATGAAAATCTAGTCAATTTCAGCAAAGATTGTACTAACAGAATAGCTTCAGGACAATGGATTATTGTTAAGGATAAATTTTGGACTCTCCCACATGATTTTAGTGAAATGCAAGCAACTGATCCACAATTATACAATAAAATGAGTGAGAGTGACCTGATTATTTTCAAAGGCGACTTGAACTACAGGAAGCTTACAGGTGATAGACAATGGGAAGAAACCATACCGTTTGAAGATGCCCTGAATGGATTCTTACCAACAAGTTTAGTGACTCTGCGTACTATTAAAGCTGATGTTGTTGTGGGATTGAAATCTGGAACCACTGAAACAAAGTCGAAGTATTCTCAAAATTGGAAATTCAGTGGTGATTTTGCAGTTATTCAATGTGTTCAAAATGGCATTAACTTCACTTGAAAATAATTTATCAGTGTATTTTTTTAATTTCTTTAAAATTATAATCTTTGAGATATATAAAAATCTTAACGTCAAAATATTTTGTTGTTCATACTCATGAGTTTGCTATTTCCAAAATAAAAACAAAACTGTATCTAGTGTTATATTGTACCTTTTCTCTGCAAATTGACTCTATTTTGTTGAGGTGATGAAACCAGCTTTTTGATATTTGAAAAAAATATTGAAATGAGAATTCATAACATAATTAATGATTTTTATAACTAGTTCTCTTAAAAACAATTATTTTGCAGCTCAATGATTTAATTCGGGTATCAATTTTCATTGTTTTGTTATTTTTAAAGACATTTCGAGATTGACAGTTCAAAGTTGATACTTTGTGAAGTAAAACAAACTACCTGCAATATTTACCAATTTTGTAATAACTTCACTAACATATTCACCTTTTTATATGACAGATTAATTTTGTAATGAAATATTTCTACTCTATGTTCATAGATTTTGGTACAATACTTCGAAAATCTTAAAATTTAAGGCATAGATGAAAGCACACATCAGTCAATTGAATTACAATTATAACTATCCGATACGAAAACTACCTAATCCTTCAACCTACTCTATTTTAGGGGATTTGTAGCACAAATGAAATTACGAATAAAATAACCAACTAAGGAATATTTCAACTAAAACTTGATTAAAATCCTCAACAAAACGAGAACTATACAAAACTATAATATATCCAAGAATGACCAAAAACAGTTTATATCGAAAACCGGAATATTGCAAAGAATTTCGGTCTATATAATATAAAAATTTCGATAAAAGTAGTAATAACACAATCTTGAAGATTAAAATATAAAATGTACGAAAGATATTCTCAAAGTAAGTTAATTTCAGTAAATCAGGCTAAAAAGTTTATTTTTGAAAGCCCTTTCAAGTTCAATTTAACACAAGGATGCGCAAAATGAATGAAAATTGAAATTCATCTTTCAATTTCATGTTAGGGAAATTTTAAAAAATAACTCAAATTGAATTTAGCTTTATTTTATTGATGTTTGCATGTTTTAGCACATGAAAACAAAAAGAACCGTCATCGGTATAAGTTACCTCAAAAATAAAATTACCCATTATTCCCCTTTGTAGGAAACTCTTCAAAACAATATTAAATTTGCATCCTATTTTTAATGGTATCAAATACAAAGCATTAATTTAAGACAACTAAGTAATCCACTCAAGATATACCTTCTATAAATAGCCCTTTTTATGCTAATAATCACTATCTTCATCAAATGCGAATAAATTTGTATTGCAAAAATATCAATGTTACAATTGAAAAATTATTTATTTAAAGAAAATCACATTTAAGGTATCGACCTGGTGTAAAATTTCTATGTATCTCGAGCTTCAGCCAAAGCAATCGGAGCCCCTCGGCAGCAATAAAAACGCCAGATGGAGGCGTTTTCTGCATGTGAACGTTTCAGTAGAACTCTATTGTATTTTGGCTACCCATGTTTCGTGCCGACATTAAACGCGCGTTAGAAATCGCCTCGTGTCATTTTGTTACTTTCAATAGCTATTTTGAAGATGAAAGAATTAAAATGCAACTCCCAAACTCTCAGTAATATCATCATACTTAGTGCTGTAACTGGCATGAATTTCAACAATGTCTTATGATTTCTTAAGCCCATATAAATGTTTTAATTCTGTCAAAAATGACAATTTTCCATTTTTTGCAACAAAATTTTAGATTAAATGTTTAAAATTGTTGTTGCCAAAGTGAAAAAAGAAAAAGAAATTTTGTAGTTTATAAAAATGTAAAACATGTCAAGTAGTTTTTGAGAAACGGAACTTCTCCTTAAAAAGCCTCAAACTTCGAAAAAATTTAATTCAGAACTGTTTTTTGGATCATTTATGCATAAACTAAACCCTTGTACCAAATTTCATGAAAATCCATTACCATATGGCCACGGGTTTTACCGATTTTTGCTCATTTCATCGAAACATTTTACACCAGGTCGATACTTCAGGTAGTTTGAATTTTATGTGAATTAGTAGAGCATTGTCATGTCAAGTGGGAATGTGTCAAGTTCAAAGTGACAACGTTAAATACTGGATTTTTTAACATTGAAAGTATAGGAAATTATTTGGGACAAATGAAAAATGTTGTGTGGGAAATCATTAAATCAGGGTTTCACTTCACATCAGAAAACTACTTTTGAGAAACTTGGCGTATCAGAAATATAAATTACTCTAGTTGCAATAAAAAGTTAATTTAAGCTTATGATCAATTAGAAAATTTTCTTCAATTCTTTGCTTAAAAACATTTTTTTTTAACTTTACGTAGGAGTAATTTTAAGTGCAGTGACAAATAACAATAATGCTAAATATATTCAAGTATAGAGATAGAAAAGAAAAAGATCCTCCCAAGCCACCCTATCATATTCTTTCCTTTTGGATGGTTATTTTATTTTCTTCATATTTAAAAAGTACAATATTTTAAAATATTAACATAAAAATAAAAAAATTTTAATGATTTTTAAATTTGTTCATTTTTGACACAGCTTGAAGAAGTTCTCTTTTTCTTTGAAAGATCGTCTTATTTTTCTTTTTTTTTGTTGAAAAAGTTTGAAATTAATTTTGTCCTTTTCTTTGCAACTTCTAATACTTGTCGAACACTCTTCAATCTAATTTCTCCTATATCGAATTCCTTAGCATCAGGCTATGTGACCCAGGATGTTGTGGAGAAATTCGATGAAATGGCATTCCACTGCCTTTTTTTTTTAATTACGAAGAAAGTAAACTATTCTGCTGTGCCGTATTTAGAGGATTGCTATTGTTTATTTAATGAATACATTATCTTATTTGTAGTTATAATACAAACACCTAAAAAAATATAGATAAAAAAAAGGTTCGATTTTAATGGAAACACAGGCGTCGTTCAGAAGGAGGATGGTACCCCCCCCCCTTCTGAATGACGCTCAAATGGCGTACCTGTCGCGGAGGAAACTAGTCTGGAAAAAAGGTTCGATTTTAATGGAAACACAGGCGTTGTTCAGAAGGAGAATGGTAACCCCCCCCCCTTCTGAATGACGCTCAAATGGCATACCTGTCGCGGAGGAAACTAGTCTGGACAAGTTTCAATGCAAGATAAAATTACACAATATGTACTAGGTTGACATGACTTTTTTTAGAGAAAATGTAAATTTTTTTAACTGCGCACTAAAAATGGTTCTGCTTTAAATAGAATTTAAAACACTTGAAAAAGTGACAAAAGAACAAAAAAGTGACGTGTTAGAAACCCTGCAAGTGGAGAAAAATTGTTGGACGAGAAAAATGTTTACAGGTAACAAGTACTTTTTCATAAACCATTCAGTAATAAAAAAATATTGATTCAATTATAACACTGTCTATTGTATTTAGTTACCAAATCACTTCTCAAATATTTTTTCAGTAAAGAACTTTATTCAGATTTGTAAAATTAAACGTTTTTAGATGTTTGCTAAGAGGCACATATATGGTTTATATCCTTTTATCAACACAACAAGTTTGAACAAACGTTTTTATTCCAAATATATGACATAGACATGGCACATCAATTTAATACAGTACCAACAGAAGTATTTGCTTAACAATATGCACAAAGTTCTATAACACTACAAAAGTGAAATGACAGTTTGCAAATTCAATTGTAACAAAACTATCTTGGTCATACAGAATTCCTTATTTTCTGTAAAATGCTGTAATAAAAAAGCCTGCAAAATTCAAAAGCAATATACTCTGCTAACATTTCTACCAACTAATATTAAAATTATAAAAAGTCACAAAATTGGCAAAATCTTGCACAAAATACAATTTAAAAAAAAAGCCATGCTTACATACAAAAATGTTAAAATCTTCTCAGAAAAATGATTAATATGGACCTGTCTTCAATGACAATAATTACAATGACAGATGAGAATGAAAATTTCACCATGGCAATACCATGAAAATAAAAACAATTAAAGAAGATTGTGTAATTATAGTGAATTATACACTGATAATTTTAAATAGGGTACATTTCCACAAAAAGCTTTAATATAAGTAAGAAAATAAAAACGTTATATAACAAGCAAACAGATAAAAAAAATCTCCACAATAAATTCATATCTTCAATGGTTTCCATATCTTTGAAAATAATTAATTGAGAAGTAATCATAAATGCAGGCTCGATTTTCAGCTAAACGTAAAGTGAATCAAATTGTGTTGTATGATCTATTTGAGAATTTTTAAAATTGAAAACAATTTATGTTTGAATGTTAAAAGATTGTATTTTTTGTGATTTTTTTTAATTTAAAAATACTTGTAAAAGTCCATAACGAGCTGACTTGATTTGATGAGTTAAGACGAGCATTGATTACATAATGCTGCAACGCTCTTTAAAATCACCCTAAAAAGAAAAATACGATTAATCAGTATCTCAAAAAATTATACAAAATAAAAGCAATCGAAGAACATGTTTTTACTACAGTAAAAATATACATCTCTCTCTATCAGGGTGTCTACCAAATTTTGGAAACTTAATTTCGTGACCTTTTCATGACCTGGTACTAACAAATTCCATGACCTTAACTTTTAAATACGCACATTTTTCTAAGAATTGGAAAAATTTTTAAACAATCATTTATGAACCTAATATTTTTCAAAAAACTCTTTTTCGTATAGTTGGCCTTAACTGACAAATATTCAGTGCTTGCATATCTCCAAAGCTATGTATTTATTTCACATTTAAACATACAATAAAATTTAAATACCATACACTAAGTAACGGAAATGCATAGACTACTACATAATGGAAAGGCTGGCATGTCTATCAGAAGCATAGCATATAGCTTTGTTTAAAGCCTATATGATTATTGCTCTCGGTACACTTTGCTACATATGAGCTTAAATTTTTTCGGTTTTGAAGCTACAGGTGGAGAACACTCTTAATTTTCAGGTCTATGTACAGGGTTCACACTCTTTTTTCCAACTAAAAATTAAGGACTTTCTAATAACAAAATAAGGACTTAAATAAAACGTTGAAGAAATCATATTATACAATTTAATACCAGACTTTCAACCAAGTGGGGATGCTCTTACAGATTAGTTATCTTATAACAGCAGTATGTAAAAAAATTTAACATTTGAAGTCTATTTTCTAAACATTTAACACCTATAATGCCACAAAAAATGAGATTTTTCAAAAAAAAAACCCAGTCTTGATTTTTACAAAATTCAGCAGTTGAATACATGTGCATTTACATGTACACGTATTAGTAATATGTAAGTATACTGTTTACCTTGTTATGTCTGCAGCCTTCAGCCTACTTATGAAATTTAAATTACTCACCCCAGTAATTATTTTATGTACACCACTTTCAAATTCGTAATAAAAATAAGAAGTAAATTCATTTATTGGCACATCGGAGGTTTCACTAAATTAAAATGAATGGCAAACTATTCATTTACTAAAAGGATTGCAAGTTGCATACGTCAAGTTAAATTTGACTGGATCGGAGACCGAACGAGTTTCGAAGAAAACGTTTTCCCATGAACCGAAACAGAACACAAGAGCTATGCAAAAAATATTGGCACATAACTCATCAGTTTCTAGAATCCATTTTTTATTTTTATTTAAATCAATGGTTAAAAGAGATGCAGTTATCACAGACCATATTTGCTCACGTTACACCAATCACAAGATACAACTTAAAGTAATGGTCAATTGCAACATAATTTGAAGGAAATCGGATATATCAGCGTTATGAAAAATGAATTCAAACAAAAGCACAATAGATTTCATTACCTGTTGATGATATAATTCCTCTGGAGCATACTCTGAGGGATATGCACTGGTATCAAGAACTCTTTGCTCTAGAGATCTGAAGCTTTTCTTTGAAGTTTCTCGGGCAGCCATTTCCTATAACAAATTCAATGCTTTTAATAAAACAAATTAAAAGAAAGAACATGTGATACATTAAATCCTAGGGTAGTGACCCTTTTCTTCAGCATTATTTGGTTTATAATAGAGGTGCACAACCAGCGGCCCGCGATTCATCAATATGCGGCCCACAAACTAATTTTGACTATAAAATTCAAAGAGGATTTAAGTTAAGAAGCAAATTGACTGACAAACATTTAGAATCAGTCTTAAGAATTTCTACTAGCAGTATTGATAAATTAGTAAAACTCAATATCAGCCATCCCATTAGCAAACTGTAACATAATTATTCAGGGTGGCAACAAAATCCTCGAAAGAAAGTTCCCTGATATTTCCCTGATAGTGTGACAAAAATTTCCCTGATTTTACAAATCCCTTAAGAAATGTCGGGATCCGTAATTTGTATCGATATACAGTACCCACACAACAATGTTTTTAAATATTTAGCGTCAGATGGGGTAAAAAGATCATTCTCCACAAATATTTTGTATTTTTTTCTCATCAGATATTTTAATTGTTATTGTAAGAGTTGGAACCCTTAATGGAACTCTAACAATAGCAATTGATAAAACTGGGGAAAAAAATAAAAATATTTTGATCATGAACTTTTCATACCTGTCTCTACATTGTCCAAATATACATAAAAATGAAATGCAAAAAACATAAAAAAATTTGTACAGATTCAGTCTACGTTCAAAACGGGGACAACGATCTTGGCGCCTTTTTGGCGCACTTCTAGTAGCGAGTTAGGGCAGGTTAAGGCAACCCATCTGCATTACGATTATTGTGATTTCCATGGCAACATCGGCAAGTGAAAATTTAAACCTTTTGGCTCGGTGCACACATCCGGTATTTCAACGTACGGCGGCGGTGCCGCAAAGAAAGTGCGGTCTGAGATACATTAGATCCAATGGAGTAGTGCACACATGCCTCCGGCGCCAATGCGGCGATGTACGTCCACCTTGCGTGCTATTTGTACCACAGTTCCCCACGGCGCTGCAGGTCGCCACACACGCTTCTCCGGTCTGAAGTAATTAATAAATGGTTGATCCAGTAACGTCTATTTTGTTTCAAAATATACTTTTTGACACTAAGTTAGCGAAATAAACACGTTTTCTTCGATAGAATATTTATCGCAAATGGCACGAAATGAGTACTTGCGTTATTTCACGATTATGTGTGCATAGTTGGGCTTCCGTGCCGCACGTTGAAAAATCGGATGTGTGCACCCATGCCTTAGACTAGACTTTTACCATGATCGCGCCAAGGAAGAATTTAGACAACGGCCAGTACATCAGTTGTACCTTAAAATTTATAAGAATCGCGCCAAGAAATAATTTAGACTACGGCAGTCACAGAAGTTGTGCATTGAAAGTTATAAGAATCTCGCAAAGATAGAATCAAGCTTGTTATATCGATAGTCGTAGTCAAAAAGTTAAATTTTCATTTTGAATCTCTAATATTATAAACGGAAGTGTTTGTCAGTCTGTTTGTTTCCTGCACGCAAAGTACTGACGAATCTATGGCACTTACATCACAGGTAGTCCAAACGTTTTGCAATTTTTGGGACGCAGCGAATTTTAAAATTCAATCTAGAACATTTTAAAATGAATTTGATGAAATGTAATTATTATTGAATGCAACAGCATAGAAGATCACAGATTCTAAATTTTTTTTTTTTCATTTCCCTTATTATTTTGCATGGAGCAATGATTTTCTAGCAGACGATAAAAAACAAATAAACTTTTAACTGGAGTTATTTAGTTCTTTTTTCGATCTATTAGACCGTTAAAGACAGAGTAAAAATTTCAACGGATTTGAAATCTGCGGAAAATTTCACGTTAGATCAATACCTAAAAATATTTTTTTTTAAATAAATAAAAAATTTTAATTGAATATTTTTACAATTTGCGAAAGAGATTGTGACGTTTAGAGATTTTCAGCGAGAAGAAAGAAAAATAAAAAATAAAACATTTTATGGCATTGTTTAGTTTCTTTTTGTAAAATCAGGATCGTTAAAGACAGATTGAAAATTTCAACGGATTTGAAATTTGACACCAGATATATAGATACCTTATACGTTTGATTTTCTTTTAATAAATAATTTTATAACTAAATATTTATACTTTCATAAGAGATGGTGACGTCACGGCGAAATCCCATTTGGTTTGCGAAGCAAACCAACAAACACCACGGCCAAATCCGTTAGGCTGTTATCCAATTTGCGAAGCAAATCATAGTTCACAATATTCATAATTTGGTTTATTTCCCAAACCAAATGGAAATTCGCAGGGAATTAATTCCAATAGGCTACGAATTCCCATTCCATTCGCAAATTAACAGCACGGGCAACGTCATGATGCCTGTTATCCAATAGGCAACAAATTCTCATTTCGTTTGTTTCTCAAACTGTATTCGTAGCAATCACCGAGGGTTAGCGAGCAACACCTAATTAGTTAGCACCTGACCCCACGAAAAGAACTGTCACGGGGAACGCCGTGCTGACAACGCACAGTGTGGCTAGTATTCTTTAACGTTCTTTCAAAATTCGTTGAACTGTCGGCTGATTTCAGTGGTTCATTTGAAATAATTCCTTCTTTGGCAAATTTAGAAGTGCGCCAAAAAAAGCGCCAAGGCCGTTACACCGCTATAAACGTAGACTGAAGCTTTATCAAAAAATTCTACAAAAATATAGTTGCAAGAAAAAAATATTCATTTAATGCACAAAAAACACATAATTAGTTACACAAATTTAAAATTGTATACCACAAGTTGTATTCCTGGCCTCACGGAGACAAGACGCTCCGGCAGCGAAAACCACGGTGGCGGTTTTCGCTGTGTTCGAAAATTACGACGCCAGTGTTCTTTATTCGAATTACAATTTCGGCGAAAACGATTTATTCGATTCTCAAAAGTACTTGTAATCGCACATCTCTAAATAGGCCACAAACGACAGTAGTCACCGTTTTCATAAAAATTTTAAAAATTCCCTGATTTTTGTGAAATTTGGAAATTTTCCCTGAGAATTCCCTGATATTTCCAGAATTAAAAAGTTCCCTGAGAATTCCCTGATTTCCCGGTTCTGTTACCACCCTGTTATTGTATATGCTTTAGAAATTTTAATATTAAATATATTTGATGCTGCAATTTTTATTTCTAATTTTACTGATATCATTAAAATTTCTGACACTCATCTTTATTGCTCATTGTACTATCACTGTAATTAAATTTATAACCTAAAATAATTTGCTGAAACACATATGACGTTCTTCAGACACATTTTTAAAAGCAATTATAAAAGATTGGTCAGTGCAAATGTTTGTTAACTTCTTTTTTTTTATAAACTATTCACAATATCATTCATTTAGCTCTGTAACGAGCTCCTAAATTTTTATAGAAAACTTTTGTAAGTTTAATCTTTAAAAAAAAAAAAGTTATTAATATATATATTTTTTACTATACATATTAAGTGTAAAAACAGCTGTACATAATTGGGTAGTAGCACTTTCATTGTGTCTGTGCTGTAACTTCAACTGCGGCCCCCCATGTCTCAATCAACGGTGCGAGTGGCCCTTCTTCCAAAAAGGTTGTGCACCTCTAGTTTATAACCTGTGGGGCCCCTTCTAAGAGGTTCAATTAGTTTCTTTCTTTTAGTCAAGAAAAAGCAAACCTGGGTTACCCTGTGTGCCATTCACCTGAGAAAATAGGTAGATAAAGTGGAGCAATTTATAAACTGTGGGTGGTTGAGAAATGTATTGGTTACCAGGTCCCACTGTTTAGGTCACCCACCTTACTGCTAAATCAAATAGTCAAACCTCATTAATATATACAAACTCGTTTAAGACAAATTATCAGGGTTTTTTTAGCATGAACTTAATTCATATAATCCAACTTAACCTTTTTTCAAATAATGTTAAATAATTTGTTTAAGACAAATTCGGAGAGAGCAAATTTTCATTTAAGACTAATAAATTCTCTTTAAAACAAGCACCATTCAAGAATTCTTTCCTTTTGTTCTAGGGATAGAACTAAAGCGAGACCAGGTGGTCACTCTGGACCCTCAGCTTCTTTTGTGACCAACTTTTGAAAGACAGCATTAATCATGTCTTTCAATAGGTGTGCAATCTACTGCATTTTAAAACTGGGTTTTGTCATTTCTGCTCACTAGCAGGGTTGCCATCATAAGTATACATGTAAAATAGTTGCTTTAGTAGCCTGAAAATTTAAAAATAGTAGTCAAAATAGTCTCCTCCCAGCAGTAATATAGTAGTCTTTTTTCGTTATCTGTATGTGCTGTCTCAGATAAAAAGAATAGGACATACGTATGCAGTACAGAAAATTTTGAAACATAGCTAGACAATGCAAAGTATGAGTTTATAATTTATAAACAAAAAGAAATTTGATATCTTAAGCCAACCTTTGTTCATGGTTCCCACTCTTAGGTGGGAAAAAAAATTCTCAAGTACTTTTCCAGGACTTTTCAAGGCCCATTTGAAGTTTATCAAGGACTATCGTAAAAAGGCAGAAATTCCCTGTTACACCCCATTTTAGTAGACAACATTTCTGAAGAACCTCTCCTATTATGTAACATCTTCATAACCATGTTCATTGAAAGGATTGAACACAACAGTGACAGATAATTTTGGCGTTGACAAACCACCGAAATTCTTTCGAAAAATCAAACTCTCCACTCCAAGTATTTTGAAGATTAATTCCAAGAAACATAATTGATAAAAAAAAATAGCAATGTGTGAACAGGATTCAAAAAAATTAAACATGACACAGCTGAGCGAAAAATTTTGGTGTCAAGATACCAGCTGAAAAATAATTCGAAAAATCGTCAGAACCATTTAATTTTAAAGATACTATGAAAAACAGATATTGATGACTGATTAATATAGTAAGTGAAGAATAGGAGCGGGGACACATATCACATTAATCTAGTAAACTTGCTAAACAACGCAAAATTCTGAGAATCTTAATACTGACAGTACCAATGTTTCTGCATTACCAGCCTGGCATTGCAATGAAGTAAATGCAAAGATATTGAAAAAGATCCATGATTTATATCCAGATAGATTGAAGGCAAAAAATAGGATCGAGAACATGCACATCGAAACAGCAAATGCAGTGAAGAAATTCCTGGAAGAAGCCGAATCTTTCTTAGAAGCACCTATTGGCCAAGAAAATGCATGTTGAAATCTTTTTTTGATATTGGATTGGACGCAACTTCACGCTAATGACCTTCGAAATTGCTATTGCTATTATTGTTACCAAAGTTGTTTAAAAATGGATTTAATGCAACAAAAATTTTTAAATAGTCATCTAAAACTTTAAAGAGTTGTCACTTTTTTTAAAAATAGTCACTTTTGGGCCTGTTTTAGACGAACAAAGTCGCCCAAGGTTGAAAATAGTCGCCAATAGCAACCCTGTGCTGTCAGTACAACAGACTATTAGTCGCAGTGCTGGCACTCTTCGGAGTCACCCCTTTACAAGTCATAACCCTCTGCTAGGAAAAATTACTCTGCATGGGAAGATTCATTTCATTTGGTTACTAAGCCCAGTAGCGTACGCATCAAGTAAGAGAAAAACAAAGTGGCAGAGAAACACAAAATCCTTTAAGTTTAGAAGAAAAATAGTCAATTTTAAATGAAATTGCTGATGCAATTCAGAAAAAAAATCTGGAATTGCTGAGAAATACAGCAACAAGAAGCACATTGCAAACCATTTTAAAAAACCGTGACAAAATCGAAGCTGCCTGTGCTACAAATCAATTTGAGCCAGAGAAAAATAATGCAATTAGCAAAGAATGAAGTGGAAATTGCTTTAATGAGATGGATAACCATTAAAGCACCAATTGGTCTAGGGGTTAAGGTGCTTGCTTCTGGATTGGGAAATTCCTGGTTCGAATACGGGGTCAGGGCATGGACGTAAAATGCGATGTCCTAAGTTAGGGGTAGTGATGGTCACCCACTGGGTGTCCCTTTAAAATTGGCCATCGATTATGGCCTATTAGTTTGCCAATGATTAAATTAGTAAGTGCCCACCATTTGAAAAAAAAATATGGATAAATGAAGCACAAACTGAAAATATCACTTTAACTGGAGGAATATTGCATGAAAAGGCAAAATGTTTTGCAGATGCCTAGAGCATTCAAGATTTCCAAATACGATCTGGATAGTTAAAAAGATTTAAAGATCACCATGAAATTGTAAAAGGTACGAAAGAAGGTTTGTGGTGAAGAAAACAGCATCAGACCAGAAAATGTAGACATGTTGCTCAAGAATATTTTCCCATCACTTTTGGAGAAATACCAACCGTGTGACAACACTGATAAAATTTGATTTTTTTTGGAAAACATTTCCAGATTATATATATATTTGTGAACAAAAATGTTCTAGTGGGAATAGTAGCAGGGAAATATTGACTGTATTAGTTGCATGCAATATGGATGGATGAGACAAGTTGCCTCTACTCCTAATCGGCAAATCAAAGAAGCCCGATGTTTCAAGAGTATGAAGACCCTTCCATTTCTTAATGCTGCCAACGAAAACACCTGGATGACTGAATTAATTTTTACACAATGGCAGAAAGAATTGGATAATAAACTGAATCATGAAAAAAAATTGTATGATTCAAGACAACTGTTCTGCCCATCGTGATGTGTCTAATTTAAAGGCAGTTAAATTAGTTTTTCTAACTCCAAACACAACATCAAAGCTGCAGCCTTGTGATCAAGGTATCATTCGCTGCATTAAGCTTCATTATCGGAAAAAGATGATCAAGAGTGAACACTTCATTCGATTAAAACATTCCTTTTGAAATGAATGCGTTGTTGATGCTCGAACAATTCTAAGGAGTGCATAAAAAACAGTTGCTCCAGTCACAATTAAAAACTATTTTAGACATTTGGTTTCATAGTTCCAGAAAATGACGATAGAACAATGAATTTGGTGTGGATTTTAAAGAGGCTTAAGCAAGAGGACTATTCCACAAAATATGACTTACAAAGAGTATGTGATTATAGATGACAACACTTTGACAACAGAAGAATTGAGTGACTCTGTTAGCATTGAGTCGATAACAAATAAAGAAAATTATAAGGAGGAAGAAAACAACTCAGGATCTTATGATAACAGTAGTGGTACCAGAATATCCTTTGTTAGAAACAACCGCTCTAGATACTGTTCATTGTTTTTTACTGCTTACTTAAATTGTGTCGATGATCTCCAGCAGTGTTTTCAAGTATGTCCTGACAAAAACACTAAGCTAACGTCTAATGGATTATTTGTGCAAAAAATGAGTTTTCATTAAAAACTTTCACATGTATTGGCATGTATGTTCATTTTTTCAAATATCATTCCAATTTTTCATTATATCTGACAATACAAACAAATTTTGATGGTCCCTTAAAATTGTCTCAATGAGGTTTGACTAAGAATTTAAAACGGATTTGAAATTCTTACCTCCCCATTGTTATTTAACAGAACAGAACTCATACTGTCGGCAACAAACCATTTCTGTCCCTTCATTACAAAATCAGTAGGTGGATTGTGTGCAGTACCAGCATCGGAACTCCAGACCTAGGCAAAGAACAAACATTTTTCAATTGTATGTAATTTTCATTTAATTCTGATATTCACACATGCATTACCAAACCAATATATCTTAAAATTAACACACTGCACCAAATCATGATAAATTTCAAATGTTGTTCCAACAAACTTATTTCAAGTTCAGTAATGGTAGCAACACCAGCTAAGTCTACAGAAGTTCACAGCATAGTCCAAGATGACCTGCATCTCAATGATTACTACATAGCATAAATTAGTTTCAACTTCATTTAAAATACATTATGAGTTTATATGGATTTTAAAAATTGCATTATGTTGTGACTAGCAGACATGTTTCTATGCAAAGCATGCAGTAGGTTAAGGCTTAGCACATAGAATAGATAAAATTGCAGAGTAGCCAAAACAATCAGAATCAAACCAGCTACATTTCGTAATGAAAATGTAAGCTAACCATTCTAACTCATCCATCTTTTTACCGACTCCTTTGAAATGTCAAGCAATCATTTATTTGTAGAGGCTGTGATTGCACAATGTAAACAACTTAAAGTGGGTTTTTTTTGCTGAAGTTGAAGGTACTTTTTTTATAATTTTTTTTCAGGGAAAATCTTAATCTCAAATATAATTGTTTTTACAAGACAGCTTTTAAGAGAACAGAAAGCAATCAATATTTATTACTTTAATCAAACAGGGTTCCTAATCTTTTTTTTCTAACTAAAAATAAGGACTTTCTCAGCACTTTCTAGGACAAAATAAGGACTTAAATAAAACATTAAAGAAACCATATTATACAATGTAATACCCGACTTCGATAAAGTGGGGATGCTCTTACAAATTAGTTAATCTTATAAGAATATGTAAAAAATTTCATTTTATACATAATAATACCTTACAAAATGAGATTTTTCAAAATAAGCCATCTTATTTTTACGAATTTCAGCAGTTAATATATGGGCATTTATGTGTACACGTATTAGTGATATGCAAGTACATAAACAAATTATAGAATGCAGACCACAAGAAAAAACTTCTGATGTTATTCTTTCATCTCTTCACATTGCATTTGCTTTTATGAAAAAGGAAAGAAAGAGTCAAGTTTGATGAGGACCAGCCTAGGTGTTGCCTATCTCCCAGCTGCTGTTGCGAGTTAATTACGTTTTCCTATTGTTTTGTATTGTATTTGCTTTTTAATGGTCTTTGGGAGAGTGTATGAGCAAGTATTTAGTATATTGCTCCTCATGCGTAGGAAACACCATTTTGTGTAGTCTGGGTCAGGCCCCTCCCTGATCCACCAACACTTTCATTTCAAAAAAATTTCCTAAAAAAAATTTTTTTTTTTTTATAAATATTATATTGTTTACCTTGTTATGTCTGCAGCCTTGCTATATCTCTGCGCTTATGAAATAGAAATTACTCATCCCAGTAATTATTTTATAACACTTTCATAAATTCATAATGAAAATAAGAAGTACATTCAATTATTGGCACATCGGAGGTTTCAATAAAATAAAAATTAGTGGCAAACTGTTCATTTACTAAAAGGATGGAAAGATTGCAAGTTGCATACATCAGAGTCAAATTTGACTGGATCGGAGACCCAACATCGAAGAAAACATTTTACCGTGAACCGAAACGGATCATAAGAGCTATGCAAAAACTAAGATAAATTTATAATAAGGTTAAAAAAATCTAATGCAATTTTATTGAATAGATATATAGAGCATTTTAATAAAACAAAATTAATTTGAATTTTTCCTCTATGCCGACAATGGAAACGGATTACGCATGGCATAACAAAAGCTAAGTGTAGTACTTTCGTTTTCGGACAGCGGTCAAATATGATGAGTCTAAAATTTCCAGTTTTCAAACAACTTTTCTTGATTCATGAAATTTTCCCGACTACTCCTGGTTCTCCAGCACTCTGGTTTATGCTTTTACGACCTGTTCCTCCAATGTTTGTTTCAATCAATCGGGTTGTTTTTTTCCCGAACTGATGAACAATTGCTTCAAATTTCCAAAACAGAATCACCCGTGAAAATCTTCAACATTTTTCTTTATTTAACTTTACTTGGATAGTTTTTACAAAGAATTAGGAGAATAAAAAAGCTTTATTTTTAAAAAAAGTGCAACATATCGGGTTGCCACTCAGCTAGCAATATTAATCCAAATAAATTTTCGTTATATTGTTTTTGATTCACCTACAAACTTTAAAAAAAACTTTTATGTAATAAAATATATTTTTAAAACATTGCACTCACAGGTAACTGAATAAAACAGAATTAATTAACATTTGATGATTGTATTCTAGTTTCCTCTACCAGAGCAACTATTTTGTGCGTTGCAAGAGCCACTTGGATGTCGAAAACAGACAAGATTGTCATGGATTTTCAAGTTTTTAAAGTGTATCATGTGCTTATCAAGATACATGCTAATCAAGGGTAGATCGACGATTTGTATATCGCGTATCAAGGGTTGCAATTCAATCAGGCCAGTTCCTGAATCATCGCCAATGCCGTACTTGTAACCAGTTTTATCTCCTATTGGCCAATTAAAAAGAGGTCAGAAATATTGTGAAAAAATATCATTTGAAAACTGAATTTTGCTTTTAAAGGAAAATAAGCACTTTCTAAAGACTATTGACAAAATATAAGCACTTCTAAGGGCTTTTAGAAATGGAAGATCAAAATAAACACTTTATAAGACCTGTGGGAACAAAGTTATTACTTACTGTAATATAGGAGTTTGCTTTTGCTACTGTAGTTCTGTGAAATTTATAAATAGTTTCCTGTTCACCAGCCCTGCGAATAAGTTGCCAGCCACCTAAAGGAATTTCCTAAAAATATTTTAATTTGAAATTAATAAATTTATCACTATGTGCAAAACTTTTAAAATTGTAATTATATTGGTGTTATCAAATATTCGAAAATTAGAATAATTTATTCTCACAGTGCTTCCTTTATTGAACAGTTTAATGAATTTTCCATCCACATCATGGTCATTAATTTCCACATCACTTTTGGCAGAAGCAGATACTTGTACATCGCTGGTCGACTTCTCTCCCGTCTCAAAATAGGCACGTTTCCTTTTTGTACTTCTCATGGGTGTTCGTCGTACAGGAGTACTTCTTCCCACATCACCTGATGGAGTTTCTTCACGAGAGATATGCAGTCTAATGTTTGAAAGGGCAATATTATTACAAAAATTTTCTTGTCTTGCACTTAAGAAATATAGATCATATTATATTATTTATGAATATAAAAGTCTTCTTAATAACTACAATTCTTCTAATTTAAAATCAGATTTGTCCATTCTGGACTTCCAACTCATGTGTTTATTTTTTGATGAAATTAAGAACAAATTTCTCTGAAGTTGAATGATTGAAGATTAGAGAAATTTAGTTCAAAATAAATCTGATAAGTTTATTGACTTTATGATTTAGAACTGCACATTAGTCTATTCTCGATTTCCTTCAAAAAATGTATACAATCCTTGTACGCTGTTGTTGTATGTATCTGTGTGCAAATAAAAAATTCACCATGCTTCTTACTTTTAAAATTTTTATTTAAATTGTATCTTAACTTGAATGTTTTTGCAGAATTCTAGATGTTTAAGTACAAAAATTTTTTTAGCTCAATAATTAAGTGATACACTAGCCAAATACGTTTAGTTGACTTGTCATTTAGTGTCAAAATTTAACTATGTATAATTACAATAATGAAAATAAATGGCAAATTACTGCACAAAGGACCTATTAATTTGTTTTCTTTATATCAAAAATTCTGACCACATATGTATACCACAAATAAGTCTAGAAATTTTATAACAATTGGATCACAACTTCAATTGTTTTGAAAGGCAACAGTCTTTAAACAAGATATTCAAGAACGTTACTATACCTTGCTTCTTCACTCTCCAGAAGTTTTCGATATGCAGCTATTTCCATATCTAAAGCAACTTTAATGCCTAACAAATCTTGGTATTCAGCAAGTTGTCGCTGGGATTCATCTCTCAGATTTTTGAGTTCTTCATCTTTAGATTGCATAGCAAGATGATTCCATTCTCTTTCTTGTTGCAAAAGAGCCTCTAGATCTTTAATTCTGTTTTTCAGTGAATCATTCTATAAGAAATTTTACCAAGAAAATTGATATTACTCATTCAGTCTTTAAAAATTACATGAAATAATTATCAACCAATTGATTTTCAAATATTTTTACAAACTGCCTGATAAATATACTTTTAATTTAATACTTCAAATGAGAGTTCAATTGTGAAAAACAAAGCACATAATAATGAGCATCTATTAAATAAATGCTTCACTTATTTGCTTGCATGTTCCACATTTGATAAATCAGTTAGCTATCCCACTTGAAATTATGAAAATCACTCACCTGACTTTCAAGTTCCGACACTTTAGAAGTTAAATATTCTATTTTGCTCTTGATCGTTCGCGATTCTTCCTCTTTGCCTTGAGTGGATTTCGTTTTCTGATCGCACTCTTTTTGCAGATCAAAAAGCTGAAATTAAACATTTAGCATTTAAAAGAGAAATAAAATACACTAAACACACAATTAATGAACACTAACAAAATCAACAAATTAATGTATCTATATGAATAATAGCACAAAATAGGAGAAATGGGACTAGGAAGTTTCTTCAGGAGGGCAACTAAATCCTTGCTAAAAGGTTTCTTGATATTTCCCTTATAATCTCACAAAAAATGTCCATGATTTTATAATTCCCTTAAGAAATGTTGTGATCCGTGATTGGTATTGATATACAGAATCAACATTCAACACAACACTATTTTTAAACATTCAGGGTCGAATAGAGTTAAAGGATTCTTCAAATAATTGGTATTTTTTAACTACAGATATTTTAATTGTTATTGTAAAGGTTGGAACCTTTAATGGAAATCTTGCAATAGCAATTGAAAAAACTGGAGAAAAAATACAAAATATTTTGATTGTGAACTTTTTACACCTGACCCTACATTATCATACCATTTATCAAAATCAAATGCATGTATGTATACATAAAAAATTCTACAAAAATGCACTTCGAAACAAAAAATATTGATTTAATACGAAAAAAAACATTAACAAAATTTCAAATTGTACACCACAAGTTGTATCGCTAGCCTCACGGCGACAAGACGCTGCAATCGCAAAAAAAACCTGGTGTTTATCACGGTGTTCAAAAATTACAACGTCATTTTTATTCATGGGTTCTTTATTCAAATTACAATTTCTGCGAATAGGCTTTATTTGATTCTCAAATGCACTCGTAGTCGCACATCTCTAAATAGGAGAAACGATAACAATGGCCATTTGTTATCAAAATTTTCCGATTTTTTGTGAAATTTCTCGAGATTTTCAAAATTTCCAGAATTAAAATGTTCCCTGAGAATTTCCTGATTTCCAGGTTCTGTTACCACCCTGTTCTAAAGCACTTTTTAAGGAAAAGTTATAAAATATACCATAATAAATGGAACACTACTAAATACAATAAATTAAGCAATTATTATGAGTAATAGCACAAAATAGGTTGGTTGGTTTATTGGAGTTTCAGGGCGCAAGGGCCAAATTTGGTCATGCTGCGCCAGACACAATATGTGTAATAACAAGTTGTAAGACACACAATAAAAGCTTTACTGACACAGAAGAGATAAATACAAGCAGGGAGGTATGCACCTGACTGGAACCGAACCTGGGTTGCCTTACAACTCAAAGGTTGGTAGTGCAGTGGGCATGCCCACTGAGCCATGACGCCCCAGCATAAAATAAGAGAAATGGACTAGACGTTTCTCAAGTAATTTTGTTAAGGAAAAGCTATTAGTGAGATCTTAAAAGAAAAAACATAAAATAATAAGTGAAATAAATATTACAAAAGCATGAATATTAACATATAAATTTTCAGAGATATTCTGCAAACCACTTTGACGATATGGAATTATTTCTCTCTGAAACTTTGGCTAGTTTCAGCAATCCCTTTTTAAAAAATTAAGTTTCTATAAACGTATTTAAGCTCTTAAGTGATTTCAATGTACTTCAAATAAAAATCATAAGTAGATTCAAATATAAATTGTAATTTTCAGAGGCAGAAAAGCACATAATACACTAAAATTTAATGCTTACCTTCCTTTCATAGATTGATATTATTTCTTCACTACTTAGTTTCATTTGAGTCTCGTATTGCTCGCGCAGTTCCCTTAAATTATCAGATAGTCTTTGGTCATAATCATCTCTCATACTCATATCAATACCCGAGACTTCAACTGACTTAAAGACTCTCGAGTCGGATAGTTCCTAAAATAAATTGAAATGTTACATTCTCATTTTGACGACCTTTTCAATTATATGATCTCTGGCAACATTGTTATATGAAACAATTTCTTTAAAATGATAGAAATAATTTAACAATTACAATAAAGTTTTCCTCATTGTAATTTATAAAAATTAACAGTCCCAAGTTTAAGAATATATCAACCCTTAAAGCACAGAAATGCTATCCACCAAAAGCAATAAACAAATGATGATAGCTGCTGAAACAAAAATAAGTTTTAAACTCATCAACAAAAAACACAAAATTAAAAACTTACATTATACAATTAACTGCTAAAAAATAATTATGGGGATGTCATTAATATGGTAAATTGGTTTCATATCTAAACAGTGTAAGAATGTGTTGTCATTGACATAAATGTCTAAATTTTTTAAATTTTAAATCTAAATTAATAAACTTTGTAACTTTATTATAGTATAGCTTTTGAACTGTAATGCTCATAACAAGTTATATAATATGTACAAGATGAAGATGTTATAGATTTATCTAGGATAAAGATTGCAGGCGACTAGTTGGCAACACCTTTGGGACAGTAGTTGCAGTTTATTTAATGCTTCCAATGCAGTGTTTCTGTAACTGTCCTAAAATTCTATATAAATACAATTCAATCATGCACTGAGAAGAAGGCCAATACTCATATTTCGTGCAATTGATCTCAGTTGTAATTCAGGGTTCCCACTCTTTTTTTCTAACTAAAAATAAGGACTTTCTAAGTCAAAAAAGGACTTTATAAGGACTTAATGGGGATGCTCTTACAGTGAACCAAAACAGATCATAAGAGGGTACATGTACAGTCTACGTTTATGGGCAATGGCCTTGGCGATTTGTTTTGCCGCACTTCTAAAATTCGACAAGGAAAGAATTATTTAAAAAATCTTTCTCTTTCAAAAATATTTTTCTTTTCACAATGGAAAATGAAAGCTTGAAAACAAGAAAACCCTGAAACATCAATTGCACAAAATACAATGAGCATGTTGAAAAAGAAAAATATTTTTAAAAGAATAAAAGCAAGAAATAGAACTGTTCCAAGGAAAAAAATTACTAAAAAAGAATATTCCATAAGTGGCGAAAAAACAATACCATGTCAGAACTCTGCCGTGAAAAAAAATTATAGTAATATAAAAATTCCACAACTGTAGAAATACAAATAAATGAACCAATGGTGTCAAAGAAAATTTTTTTAAAGGACCAATGCAAAGGATATTTAAAATCAAAATAACCAATGGAAGCAAAGAAAAAAAAAATTCAAACGAACGAATGAAATTAAACAAGTAACGGATTTTGGAAGAACCTTTCTAGAATATTAAAATAAAAATTGAAAGTTACTGTTTGCAGAGGTTGCCATGAAATCCACAATAACCGAAAAGACAATGTGCACTACTCTATTGGATCTAATGTATCTCAGACCGCACTTGTGTTGTGGCCACAGGGCCGCACATTGAAAAACCGGATGTGTGCACCAGGCCTTAAGTGACTGACAAAAAAATTAATTAACATTTGATGATTGTATTCTAGTTTCCTCTATCAGGGCAACTATTTTGTGCATTGCGAGAGCCATTCACAAGTCGAAAACAGACCGATTTTCATGGGTTTTCAAGTTTTTAAAGTGTATTATGAGCGTATCAAGAATCAATCGACGATTTGTATATCGTGTATCAAGGGTTGCCATTCAAGCAAGCCAGTTCCCGAATCATCACCAAAACCGTACTTGTAAGCAGTTTTATTGCTGATCAGCCGCTAAAAAGAGGTCGAAAATATTGTGAAAAATATCATCATTTAAAAACTTAATTTTGTTTTCAAAGGAAAATAAGCACTTTCTAAGGACTATTGATGCAAAATAAGCACTTTTAAGGGCCCTTAGAAATGGAAGGTCAAAATAAGCACTTTCTAAGCACCCGTGGGAACCCTGTAATTGTTTTTCAAATAAAATGCCTTCTCAACCACCCCAATGTGTGGTTTTAAAGCTGATGCATCAAAAATAATGACTGGATAGAAAAATTTGGCTGTCAAAATGAAATTTATAGGTGCAAATTAAAACTGCTAATTTCAAGGCTGGCTAATCGTGAATGTAATCTAATAAAAGTATTTTCATTGTTCGGCAAAATAATTTACTATTCAGAAGATCTTTAATACACAGCTTATTTCAATCAGTAGTCTCCTTACTTGTTTCTATCAATATCAGTTACATAGACTACTGATTGCAAACTTTAAAATGGAAATTTAAGTCCAGAGCATTTACATCAGTAAATATTGTTGCATACTATTGAATAAAAATACAAACCTTTTCAAAGATTGTCTCTTTGAAACTCAGTTCTTCTTGCAAGCTTTGCAATCTATTTTGTAAATCAGCAATTGTTAAAGTTTTAGAGTCAAATTCTTCCCTCAAGCTTGCTACTAAACCTTCAATGTTGTTCCGCTCATGTTCTGCTTCCTGTAAAAGTAAAAAATTTATTAATGAACTATAAATGCAACACACATAACATTTGCATACTATGTAGCTTCTGAGCAAAACGTTAAATTTAACAAAAGAAATTAAATTCCTTTTTCCCTACTTTTGTTGCAATATGAAATTAGGCACACATGCAATGCTTTCCATAGTTAACACGTCTCGCTCCCCTCTATACCATATTTTTACTTTAAATATTTACAAGACAGATAAGCATATCAATGCACACCAAATATGCCAATATTTTGAATGTTTCACATGCCATAAGAAGGCATTTTAGAAATCAATAAAATCAAGGATAAATTATCAGTATTGTCTATTAATGGATTTTAAACCAAGTTGGAATGTAAACAAATTTTTCATGTGCAACCAAATCATAAAAACTTGAATAAAAATTTTTTACAATAATATCTGAACTACCCAGGAACCTCAGTAAATTCAAGGAATTTTACAGGAAAAAATTTATTTCCAGTTCAACAATTCTCATGTGTACAAACTCTGGGTATAGAATACAAAAAAAAGTGCTTGGTTGATATGAGGGTGTCAAGATTTAAATCACTTGATTTAAATCGATTAAAATCATGATTTCAATCAAATGATTTTTTTTAAATCACTGATTTAAATCACAATTAATCTTCCATTTTTATAACTAAGTAAATAACACCATAAAAAATGACAGAAGTGGTCAAATGCTTTCATTTTTCTGCACTAATGGTTCACCCAGCTCGGAGGGAACTGGGTCAATAACTGCATATGATAAAAGATTGCAACAGCCAGTTGTGACTTATTAGAATATACTATATACTGGAAACAGTAATGTAAACACACATGACATAAATCTAAGTACCAGGAAGAGTAATGTATAAACATTTCTGAAGTAAAGTTTTAGATTTCACGGTAGAAAAGTTTGATTCAAAATTATAAACTGAAGGGGTGACTGATTTTATTAGCTAAAAAAAACACAAGTAAAGTTTTTGAGGCATTTGCTAGTTAGCTTCCAAAGTATGTGCCACAGCACCCTTGCATAGAGAGATGGGAGGTGCTGCTAAGTGCCCGTAACCCCCAATCTAAGCAACAGAAAAAAAGGTTAAGGTCACTTATCAAAAATCGGTTCACTTCCCATCCAAGAGCATGATGAAGGTAATTTTATTTGTTTTATTTATATTTTCACCAACCTATGTTTTCTTATTAAGTAAAATTAAAGCGTTTGTGTGTGAATTTTAAATACTAGTTGTATTAATTATGTTTATGTTCTTAATTCTCTAATTTCTTTTTCAAAATGCTACAAATATGAAATATGTATATAAATGGAATAATATACTACAGATATATATTACATGACGACGAGGGGGTGCTGTGAGAAAATTATAATTCTCTTAAGGGTGCCACCACTTGGATAAGTTTGGGAACTTCTGTGTTTGCTTATTCTTGTAGTTAGCAATAGATTAAAAAAAAGTAGAAATATACATTTTCACACACAGCCATTAAAATGTCAGCAGGAAAAAAAAAGATCCAATATGAATTAAAACTAAGTGAAAATCCAATTATTATTGCTGCTCGGCAGTTTTTTTATCAGAATTTACTATAGTCTGATTATTTCCGAGTTATATTCTACTTCTCAGACTATAGTTTAGGTCTGTCACTTACGCTTGCTGATAAATTTGTTAACATGATGATGTAATTTTCTCAAGAAAAACTATGTAGGATGTCAACTTGTGTTTTAAAGTTAAATAAATATTGATTTACCACGTCACAAATTCTGATTGTTTACTTAAAATAAATATTAGTTTACATGTCATGTCACAAACTCAATTTTTTTATTTAACAAATTTATATATATTTTTTACATAAAGTGTTTAGGGCCTGCAGAAATTTAAATCAAAATAATCCGATTTAAATCAAATAAATCCGATTAATTGATTTTTTTACACCCTGGTTGATATATTATTTACCACACAAAATAGTACCAATTTACAAACCTTAGCTTTCTCGTCTAATCTTTTATTCTCGGCAGCAAGGCGATTGATATCTTTTTGAAACTCTTGATTGCGGGCTTCCAAGTGATTCAACTGATTTTCTGCATCACTTAAATCCCTTTCTTTTTTCATAAATCTGAGGATGAAAAATGAGAACTATAAATAAATTTATTTTTAACTTATTTTTTTTTTAATTTAAAACTTTTTTATACTAAATCATAAATGTGACCATGAAACTGAAAAATTTGCATTCATGCAAAAAATGTTTGCTTAGCTAATAAACTATCTGCAAGATCAAGAATAAATATCAATTACGTAGTTGGACACTTCTCTTTCAAAGAAAATTTTTTTTTAACTTACTCACCTACCACCCCCCCACCCCCTCCCCGCAAAAAACAAAAATCTTTTTTTTTTAAATCAAAAACTGCACCAAATTAAAAACTTAGTGATAACATAGCTAAACAAAATACATTTGGTTGTCAACCTTTTCTGAGCAGCTTCAGGAGCATTTTCATAAAATTTCAGGAGTTTTGAGCAACGTGAAAATAAGAACAAAAATGAAAGACCTGTATATTTTTCTTTAAAAAATCATAAGATTCCCTATTACTGTATATGCAATAATTTCTTTTAGCATATACAGTACAAAGTCCCAAATCCAGACATCCGAAATTGTCCAAAATCTGGACCTTTTGCTAACCAGCGTTTTTTTTCCCTCTCACTTTTTTCTATCTTTCCTCCTTGTTTAAGTACAGATTTTAGAGCACAAGGCAATCAACCTCAACCTAATTGATGAAACAATGCAAAATAATTGACATGTACAAAGTAAATACCACACAGAAAAATTAGAAGATTTGTAAAAAAATTTATTGCATAGTATAAAAAAAAATTTTCTTTTTAAAAATATATTCCTAGTTATATATCTGCTATTTTAGATGCAAACATGTTCCGAACTTAAATATCGAGCTAAAAAATTCATGCAGGGGTAGGGAGTTGGGTTAGATTATGGTTTTTTTTGACAAAAAACTGAAAATAATCCAGATTGGCACAGTTCCGTAGGATTCCGGTTTTCGGACTTGCACTATATCTCATAGGAGATAATGGATAAAAAAAAAATTACAAATATACATAAAAGGTTTTATCCTTAAATTATATAGAAACAAAAATCTAATACACAATTTCCGCATAAGTGAAAATTATTCCCTTTTCATACGGCAAATTTTCCTTTACCCTGCATCGACGCGTTTTTCCAGAGTGAGCCAAACATTACACGAAGTTGCGGAATTTGGATGCTTTGGCGGAGAAACTCCGGAAGTTCTGGAGCACTTGGCAACCCTGAAATACTAATATAAATTGGTTTTTGTTAAAAGAGGATTGATATCTCACATAAAGGTGAAAAAATAACAGTCGCCTCTCACCACGTGGCAACTGAATGGTGAAAGTAGAGCCTGAAAAATTTTGCTAGACGTCACAATTTCAATAAGGTGGAACTTCCAAATTGAAGTTTTTTTTTTCAGAGTACCTACCGTAAAAAAAAATGTGTTTTTTATTAAGTACATCATAAAAAAAATTTGCTTTTTATTAAGATAAAAAGCAGACGCTTGGAAAGTGCAAAACAATCTAGGGAAAGACTTGCATGTGCATGTCCACCTGGTGTATTTCCGAAGTGCTGGTATTTTGCGGGGTGAGAAAATCTATCATATATATATATATATAACTTGTGAATTCTACAAAATACACTCTATAACAAAAAAAAAATCGACACACCAAGGAGTTGTCCGATGGAGACAAAAATTGATGGACAAGAAAATTATGTACAGAATAGAAAATGATTAAAATTTCAGAACAATTGAATGATTTATTTCAGAGTTACAGTAACGAGCTCAATAAGGTGTTGACGCTCCTCTAGCCTGGATGCAGGCTGCCACACGGCGTGGCATAGACCGATAAAGCTCCCAGATGGTCTCCTGCGGTATTTCTTGCCAAATTTGCTCCAATTGTCGGACTACATCATCAACATTCCTTACCGGATGCAGTCGCCTTCCCATCATATCCCAGACATGCTCGATGGGAGAGAGATCTGGTGATCAGGCTGGCCAAGGAAGTGTTTGACAAGCTTGAAGACAGTTCATAGCAACACGTGCCGTATGTGGTCTGGCATTGTCTTGCTGAAAAGCCCAGGGTACTGCGAAAGGAACGGTAGCAAAACAGGTCTCAGAATGTCGTCAATGTACCGCTGTGCAGTAAGTGTACCTCTAATGACGTCCAAAGGGGTCTGGCTATCAAGGGAAATGGCACCCCAGACCATAACTCCTTGTTGAGGGCCCGTGTGGCATGCAATAGTGAAAGCAGGATCAGCACGCTGCCCTGGGCATCTCCAGACACGTCTTTGATGATCGTCAGGACACAGTTGGAAGCGGAATTCATCGCTAAAGACTATACGTCCCCAGTCAACATCATTCCAGCCTAATCAAGCCAAGCACCACTGTAATCTAGCTCAACAGTGTGCAGGCGTGAGTGGCAGGTGGCGTAACGGTCGGTACGAGCCTAGATTTCGCTCTCTCAGCTGTCTGTGAATGGTCATGGTGGACATTTGTGTGTGGGTCACACAAAAGCCCTGGATAGTAACTTAAGTAGCGACAGCCTTTTCCCCTGTGCTTTCGTGCCGCTTTCGCTTTTGATTGGACGTCAAGAGTCACGTGTGAAAACAGTCGCCATTTTGGGGATTAGCTCGTAATGAGTGCAATGTAAATGTAATGGTAGTCTGCGGTCTTTCGTTTCATTAGCATATTAATTTTCGAAAGATTTAATATATCGTTTGATAGATGATTTGAGATACAAAGATGCCCACTTGTTCTGCTTTTGGCTGTACGAATAGCTCAAAAACCGGATTCAAATTGTATCGTTTACCAGTAGGAAAACAAAATGAAGAACGAATGAAATTGTGGTTGCATAGGATTGGAAGGGATAAATGGATTCCAAATGTAAACACCAAATTGTGTAAAGGAAGTTTGAATTTTATTTTTTACTTTTAATCGAGTTTCTTAACAGTACTTTTATGAGTAATGTCGTGCAAGTACAAACCTATCACATTTAATATGCACGCCTGTCAAAATATTTACCAGTTTCAAACATGTAATTTAATTTAAGTAATGATAGGTTATTCAATAAAAACCAAAATGTTTTCATTTAAGTCTTCTGAAGTGATTAATGTTTAATTTATTTCGTTATGAACTTTAGATTCTAAATTAATTTTTTTTAATCCAACTATGTAGGATATTGTTTTGAGATATTTTGAAGTCGCTTAAAAGCTGTTTCATACATAGGAGCAAAAAATTACTATATTTTTAAGAAATAGTTAGTAATACAATAAGGTTGTTAATATGTAGTTCTACAATCATATTAATTAAGTACATAAATATTATTATGTATTAAAAAGAGACAAATAAGTATATTATGAGTATGTTTATATGTATTATCCTAAAGTTTGTATGTTTGTAAAGAAAATAGTAAAACTAATTAATGGCTTTGCAATTTTACATATTTAAAATGAAAAATAATCTGAATATTGAAACAATTCTAAATTTTGTTAAAATGTTTTAAAGTATGTTATGTATCATCAATAAATTGTTTCATAATTTATAGTAACATTATTTATTTGTTTTTCTTTTTTATTTTAAAATCAAATTACTTAATTTTTAAAAATTTAGAAAAACTGTGTTGATTTATAAGATATCAAAATAGAAAATAACGTAGTTCGTGCTGAATTGGATACTGATTTGTTTTTACTTTATTCCTCTAACGTAATTTTAATTTTTGAAAGGTACATTTTACAGAAGATCAATTCGAAAATCATTGAGTTGATAACAGGCGCCTTCTGAAACAAACTGCAGTTCCTTCAGTTTTTAGCCATCAACCTTTCTTAAAATCAAGCATTTTAAAAATTTCCCTCAATGTTGTAAGTTAATGTTTAAAATTGTAAATATTTTTTTCAATCATCGAGTGGGTTTATTAATTAAAAAGAAAAATAGAGCTTTTCAACAGAGAAAATTTTAAAAATGTTCTAGCAAGAGCATTGCCACTTCAGAGATTAAGTAATTTCAAAGTATTTTGCTTGCTACTAGCTTTTAGGTATTGTGAATTATTATTATTTGTAAAATTTGTACTTGTTTCTTCAATTATTATTATTAAATAAAATATGAAATTTTTCTTATAGTTTCTGTGGCTTTATTTAGATTTATAGATGATTTATTATTGCATTCATTACTGGTATGATAATTATCTATTACAAGAGAATGTCTTACTAGAAATTTTTAATTAGTGTTAGAATGTATGAATTTAATTTTAAAGATACTTAAAGGTTGGTATAATTTTTTGTATTTTGATGCACATAATTGTAAATTAAAAAAATATCATGACTCAACAGTATATAATATTAATTATTCATGGTAAAAATATATTATTTGGGGTTTAAGAAATGCATTATTCATGCTAAAAAGGTATTACTCAGCATTAAAGAAATGCAATTATTGCTAAATTTACATGCAAATCTACCATTTTGACTGCTACACGCTACAAAACGCGAACCCATTTAAGAATCGAGGGTTTGAGATTTACTTCCTTACAAGTCAAGTTTCAAAATCAGTCAGAAAGTCCTTTGTGCTTTAAAAGAATGAATTTTTATGCATTTAATTTATTAAGGATATATTTAATAGTCTTTAAACATTTGTAAAGTCCACATTCAAGAAGCGAAACTCCGTTTTTCCCCATTGGAAACATTGGGAGAAAGTTAAGTTTGTCCCCAAAATGGCGGACGATTGAGCTTGTCGCTACTTAAGCTACGGATCCAGGGCTTTAGGTCGCACGACTGATGATTGATAGCAATGAATCAGGCGCTGTGACAGCTGATCTGACAATCACTCTGTCCTCGCGATCTGTTGTGGCCCTACGTCTACCGCTACCATCATGACGCAGAAATCTGCCATTGTCCACCCACTCTTGCCAGCATCTTCTAATCGCTGCATCGCTTCAACTCGCATGACAAGCAAATCTCCAGATTTGCCCAACCTGCCTCTTTCAATCCAATGATACGACCTCTTTCAAACTGAAAGTTGCTCGTAATGAGCTCGAATCCTGTGGCGAGGCATTTTTTCAGTCGTTAAAAGGTATCCTAAATCGCAATGCATCAGAAATTTTTAACAACAGGTCAAGAACAACTCCTTATATACATCTGATGGATGCGCAGTTCCGATGCGCTGGAGATCGCACTATTTATTCATTGGACACCAAATTTTAATCATTTGAATATTTGGTCCAAACATTTTTGCATACGAGATTTCAAAGCAATCGGATGATTCCTTCTTGGTGCGTCGATTTTTTTGTTATAGAGTGTATATATGAACGCTTGAAAGTGGCCTCTGAACTTGTTTCATTCAGTATCCACTGGCCACTTACAAAATTTCTTAATTTTAACCTTTACTATCACGGCTTCTCCATTACATAGTCACCACTCTTTGTTGGGAAAAAATTCAAGTACTTTTCCAGGTCTTTTCAAGAACCATTTGAAGTTTTACAAGGACTATCGTAAAAAGGCAGAAAATCCCTCTTTAACCTCCCATTTTAGTAGACAATTTTTCTGAAGAACCTCTTGTGTAATGTAACCTTTTCATTACCATTCACATACTTAACAATTCCAAACATATTTCTAGGCAATATTCCAATAGGAAAGAAAAAATTCTTGAAAAGACTGGTGGAGTGGTCTCAAACGGGACTGTAGCGCCAAGGCAGGGTTTTTTTTGTCGCCAAACCAAGATGGCGGAAATCGCAATAACAAGATGGTGCGGTGTCCATGTAGCAAAATTCACACTGTGAACATTTGCATAAATGGATTTGACGGTAATTTACAAGTATATTATAGTAATTTTTAGCGAAATGGTATAACAAGATGGCACGGTTTCCATGAAGCAAAATTCACACTGCGAACCTTTGCATAAATGGATTTGATAGTAATTTCTATGGATTTGGTAGTAATTTTTTGCGAAATGGTATAAAAAAATGAAACTTACTAACATTTTGTCGTTAATTTCTTGGACGAAGGCTAGAAAATTCGATGGACGAAGAGTATATGCGTCTTATAATGGAGGAAGATGCCCTGATAATCTCTCTCAACGGTCTCAATGTCACCGTGTTTAGCGGCAGCAAGTATATCTGCAAATTTGAAACTGCCGACATTAGTGGCGGGAAGAGTACCAAACTCCTTGAATCTACCATCCTATCGGCAGTACGCTGCACATTCCGCTGGTGATCGACGAGCAGCCTCAAAATCCGAATTATTGTCAAGCTTTTTGATCTTGGATATTCTACTCCGTTGTTTCAAAGAATTATAGCCCTGCCAATGGATGCGTTTAATCTTCGGAAAAATCTCCCTACCGAAGCAAAGATATTCATAGCAGCAAGGCTCATTCTCAACTTGGAAATAAGTAAAACACCAAAAAAAGACGGAGTCGTTAAACAATAAAACACACATCACGGTGAAACGATAAAAAACAAAGTTGCGGATTAAGTATCATTATCTCTTATCGTTAAACGAGGAAAAAAATCTAAACCAATCAGAGCACGTTAAATTTCACTTCAAAACACGATTTTATTCCAATCAGATAACGTCTTTAATCCTAATCTTCTTTATAGGGTTGCCTTAAAATAAGCCAAAATGGAAAGTTACCACTTTGGCGAGAAAAATAGACTGTCCCGTTTGCTACCACTCCACTGAAAAGAAATACATGCCTATATAGACGAACAACCGCATTCTTCAGAATCTGAATAAAACCCCACCTTTCAAGCCAATTCATACTTGAGAAAATTCCAGAGATTAAAATTTTTCTAAATAAAATCAAGGTCTATCTAAGTACTTTGCATCAAATTCAAGTACTTTCCGGGGCCCTTGAAAACGAAATTTCAAGTACTTTTCAAGGATCGTGGGATTTAACTTGTACGCCAGGCAGTGAGTAGAACAGGGGATCAAATCACCATAGACCTGGAGCACTCATAAAATGAAAGAACTAAGTATTGTCAAATACTCTAACAATATAACAGAAGTAAACATTTAGAACATGGCTTGTCAACTAATCAACAGTTACGAAAGATTACAGATACACAGCTTAGGTGATTTCGTTTTCGTGGGATTTGTTTGACACTAATGATTAAAACATAAGAAACACTCAGTTTGGTATCAGAAGAAAATATCATTGATTAAAATATTAGAAACTATTAGTTTGGTACTTGGAACGCTTAAACACACGTGACAGTTGTTGGTTAACCGAAAACAATAATTAGGTCATGATAGGGTTTAGGGAAATGGCTGGTGAAACATCCAAATAAGACTAGGAAAACAATACAAACATTAAATTTAAATATTTCTGAGCTATCAAATGTTTTTTCAATCCACTCCAAAAGAAACGAAATGAAGTACCAAATAACGATGACATTAGTAAAACGATGACATTGGTAATGAAAGGTAGATACAATGGCATATAAAGACTTACTTCTTGTTGAGATCAGCGAAATTAATTTTCAAGTTCTTATACTCCAGCTGTATTTGAGCTTTTTCACTTGCAGTGTCATCCATCCCCTTACGGAGACTGGTGATTTCCCTATCATACACTTCTTTCGTATTCTTGACTTCTCGTTCATATTTCTCCTCAATAGTCGTAACCTGGGAGCCGAGACGATTGTTTTCACCTTCCAAAAAACGAACTCTGTCGATGTAGGTAGCTAAGCGGTCGTTTAAATTTTGAAGTTGCTTTTTTTCTTCCATCCGCGTTACCCGCGCGGGGCTCAACGGAGTATTTTTCTTGGTGGGATTCATTTTTTCTTGCGAGATGCTCCCAGTAGATTGCTGTTGGGACGAGGAAGTGCTCGCCGCCGATTTCCTCGTTTTCGAAGACATCTTAAAAAATTATAAACTTTATAATTTATATAAAACTTATATGCCGGTATACAACCGCACCCCACACGATGCTAAAATGGCAAATCCCGGCGGTTAAATTTTTATTTAGTCGTTGCCATACAAATAATCAGTATTGTTGCCATGTGAATGTTCAGGTCAAGAAATCTTTATAACGGTAATTCTAACGAAAAAAAAAATGCATAACCATGATGTTTTAGAAACCAAAAAATTGTATCAATTTTTAAATTTGTGAAGTGAAAGCATCACAAAGTATTTGCTATGGGCTGATTCCATTTATAACTATTTTCTGAATGATGAATTCGATATCAGTTGTGTAAAGCACAATGGCTTTGTTTTAAATTTTGTGCATGAAAAGTGAGTAAAAATATGAAAATATTTCGCTCTGTTCCTGTGAATTTCCAGATTAAAAACATTTGGATTCGCTTCTACTTTTACTATAATTAGTTTAAAATTTTTATACTAGATGGCACCACGAGCGGATGATTGTGGCTCAAACCAACACCTCGTTTTAGTTTTAGCTGTGCCTGAAACTGAAAGAAAATTTAGTCTCGTTCAAAATTTTTCTTCTTTTGTGTAAAAAAGAAAAAATTATTTTGTGTGTGTGTGTTCTTGAGCAAATTACCTAATTAAATGTTTCCCAAACTGTGCTCCGAGGAGCCCTTGGGGCTCAGGGAGTGATTCTCAGTTGCTCCGAGTCCGTCCACAGCAGTTATGAATGTCACGAACCACCAGATCATTCTATTTTCCATGTAGTAGTTTTCATAATTTGTGTTAATTGTTTTAACGATATTCTGTTGGTTTTGTTTAGGCATCAGCCGAGAGCTGTTGTAGTTGATCGTACTAACAAATGAAATTCAGATCGTATAAAAAAATTTGTCTGCGTAAATTATTTTCTCATTTCTACTATTTTGAAGGAAAATACGTATGAATATTTGGCAAATCACATTTTTAGTGGAATAGGGAAATCGGGTAGATTTTCCTGGTTATTCCTGACATCTGGTGACCTCGAACGTCATCGCATTATAAAAGGTAGTATTTATCATTCCTAATTTAGGGGATATTCTATTTTTTTTATATTCGATATTTTACGAAAACGTTTAATACACTTGTGGATAATTTAATTGAGGATTCAGCGAAGGAAGAAACTATTAAGATACGATTTCTTACTTTAGAAAGATTAGCGTCAGGGTGGAGTGGTCGTTCACGGTAAGAAGGCGATTTGTCGCCAAATATGGTAACCTTCACCTTTTGCGGATTTTCTTAACATCTGCCGTTTTTGTTATGGCAACCCTATCTGCTGTTACGGAATTCGGCCGCCATCTTGATTTAGCGACAAAAATTAGCTGGCGACAAACGTCTTACCGTGAACGACCACTCCACAAGCGTCAGATTTAAGGAACATGGATGACGAGATTACAAATCATTTATTGGAAGATGAAGTAAAGTATGATGAATATGAAAAAGATTATGCAGTAATTGAAGATTGTAAAGAGAAAATGGATAGAGCTAGAATGAATGTCGATATATATTTTAATAGACTGTCCGCACTCATAGCTGACAGCATACATTCTCAGGATATTGAAAAATGGAAATTGAAACTTCCAAAGATTGAGATTATTAAATTTGGCGGTGATGTGAAGGATTGGTTGTCTTTTTGGAGCCAATTTAAACGAATTCATGAAGACTGCAACATGGTTAAGGAGGACAAGTTTCAATATTTAATTCAGTGTATGAGTATCGGAAATAGAGCCCGCGAAATTATTGACAGCTTTCCTCCTACTACAGAAAACTATGCTAAAGCGATCGAGAGTATAAAATCGCGATTTGGCAGATAATTGCTTATTGAATAGTATGTAAGAGAGCTTCTAGGACTTGTAATAAAAAATGCTGCTGATGTAAGAAGGGAAAATAGTACAACACGTTTGTATGACAAATAAGAATCTTATTTACGAGCGATTGAGTCTATCGGAATGAGCTCAGACAAATATTCTGCAATTCTATATCCTCTTTTATCCTAAGAAATTTTAAGGGTTTGGCTCAAGTCCATCGGAAGACAATATATATCATGATAAATTGAAACAGCTATTGTTATTTTTAAAATCTGTGCTTTGAAATTTGTGACATTAAATTTTACTTTTTGCACATTTTAAATTCCTGCTAAAGCATTTGAATACATATTATACTCATTTTGTATGTTTAATATACAAGTATTCAAGATTTTGTGCCACATTTGGCACAAAAAGGAAAATAGCTAATGTGTGCGTTGGGACACATATGGCACATACCGTAAAAATCCGTATTTTTCAAAAAAATATTAAGTCTGAATTTTTTTATTATTTTTCTTGTATTTGTGACGATTTAAAGTAATCAATTTATTTTTTTCATAAAGAAAAGAAAAATCGTGCAGTGAAGGGTTAAGACATGAAGTGGACAGAGAAGAAATAATATATATGGCTAAAACAGGATTTAAACTCCAAGAAAATTATACGAGAGTACAGACATTTAAGAGTCAGAAAATTCTTCTCCAACAACAAATAATTTGATTGGAAGTGAAAAAGACAAGTCGATTCCTGTTTGTTAATTTTGTGGGAAGACACATGACTCCAGAGAAGAGAAAGCAAATATTTTAAAGAAGAATAAGTGTTGTTTTTCCTGTCTAAAGGTTAGGCACAGATCACTGAATTGTAAATCCAATGTAAGATGCGCAGTTTGTGGAAAGAAACATTGGGTAATAATGTGTCCTGAATTAGGAAAGAAAAATTCCTAGATTGAAATAACAAAGACAATGGACACCACTTTATCCAATCACAGCCAGCTGAAGTGTTTTTACAAACATTACTTGTTAGATTGTCTTTTCGAGTAGAGGAAAAGACTGTGTAAGAGCGTTAATAGATACTGGCTCACAACGTTCTTATGTATTTAATAACACAGCTTAATCAGCGGAGCCTGCAATTTTGATGGTTGAGAGATCGGTGCTTGGACCTGGCTAAAGACCGTCGTGTTCGATAATGGTGGCTGGGGCCCGTTAAATAGGTCGTGGTCACAAAGTCCCCCATGTTCCCATACCAAATCAATACCTCTGGAGGTACCTGATCAGGGAGGTTATCGACCCCTGATTGGGATCTAAATTACTATATGTGTGATTGAATGGATGTGTGAAAGGGACCTTCCTGTAAAACGGATGTGTCATGTATGACGAAGTCCAACCCTCCGAGGCAATGGCATCCTCCATTGGACCATATATGGCCCGCACGACAACAACAACAACACAGCTTAAGAGATGAAATATGTATCAGTTTCTAAAGAACAGTTAACCCAAGTAGTTTTTTTTTGGGGGGGGGGGTCATGCTGAAAGAAAAGAGCATGCCTCCATGGTAATTGTCACACTCCGCCTCTTTACCTATCTCTGGTGAGGTGGTGAGGGTGAGGGCTTCGTTTGTCTAGTGGATAGGGCAACACTTCATAGATATCATTTTAATCTATTTATTTGGACATTCTAGGTTAGATAAGACTAAATTACAAAATATTATACAATAGCAGCAGAGAGCCCCTCATCGTCCGATGTCTATCGTCTCCGCGGGTGGAGTCTCTTCTTTCTTTTCGTTCTTACCTTTTCTCCTCCTGACCCAGGTGACCTTTCATCGACACCCGCCAACGTCCCTTGATAATGTCTCGTTCCCCCTACCAAACATTCCTCCCTGTGTTGGCAGGAGAACCTCAGAACCTCCCAGTACTTCGGCAGTTGAAATTCAAGCGTTAGACCAACCGGTTAATGGTGGTTCTATACCTAGACTTAAGAATAAAAAGTGTTCTGAGATTGCCCAAAAAATGGGTAGTGAGTTGGCAGATGTCGGACATGGTCAACCACCAATTGATATACTTACAGCCTCCAACTTCGCTGGTTTGCTGTACACCGGAGGAATACTTCAGCTTGAGTTGGGATTACTTGCAGAGCAGACTCATCTTGGTTGGATGATAATAGGAAAAATCATCGGGTAATTCAGAACAGGCCTCTTACGGTTCGACCTTGATCGTACTTTTGATACATAGCAATGATGTAACGTATTTATGGAAGCTTGAAAGCATTGGTTTCATAGACCCTTGGATAATTATCAAAAGGTGGGAACAAGACTCATTTCATAACTTTAAACTTGAGAGCAAATAAATTTAATTCTTAAAATTAATTTTCTTTTTCTCAATGGGTTTTTAGTTCTGTTCATAGACAAGAATTAGTATGATTTATTACAACAGTTTGGGGTAAATATTCTTAAATTATATTCTTTAGTTTAAAATGTCGGATTTTTGACATCTAAAATGTTAACTGATCAGTACATCAACCAAAAATAAATTCTAATGTGTTTTCCAGAATTGCAGAAAAAAATAATAAATGAATAGAGTATAACGATAGTTTGTTTATTATTTTGATCAGTAGATGACATCATTACTTTAAAATTTTGAAGAGTTAACAAACAAACAAAACTACAGCCATTATAGCATTTCGCGATGTCAAAGAGTAACGATCGTTAAAGCTCTATATCTGAAGCAAAATATCTATTGTAAGTACTTTAAACTGCATTTATTTGTCTTTAAAATAACTTTTTAAACGTTTTTAAGCATTTGTATGTGTTGTTGTGCATTTTATTTGCCGTAAACATACTTTTCTTATTTTTAAAAATGTGATGTCATAATTACGTAACGATCGATTTGCCGATTTAATTTATGTTAAGAAGGTGCCGATGTCCCAAAACATAAAATAAAACATATAGCATATATGATTTAAGCTTTCAACTGTTGGTTTCGAGAGAGACCAATAGATGGCGCTTGGGACGCAACCACTGCGCAGTTAAGTTGCGCAGATGTATTGAAGGAAGCCCCGGATGTAAGAAAGTGTGTTATATGATGTTTTTAAGTGTAAAAGACGCTATCCGACTCAATCGCGGCCTTCATGTATATAGGGTCAAGGGTTGCTGCAAATAAACCGCAGTAACTACGATAAGGCAGTCCTGTCGTTTTATTTAATCCAACACTCACACAAATTTTTGTAAATTGCCCGATGCTCGAGTTGAATAATGCTGGAGGAAGTTCATTCAGCCCAGCCGAGTACTTACATTGACGCCCAACCAGTGGCTGGATTGTTGAATTGATGGAAATGGTGCCTGGATATCGCTGGTAGCGTTCCGCAGAAGCAACACTTTTGAGTCTGGAGATCGCGGCGAATCGGGAAAAGCGTTCGCTTGGATTTGTCTACACCTGAAATTCACGGGAAGCGGTCGCTTGGAGTCGTCGCTCGTGGAAAGAGAGCCATTCTACAGAAAAGGAATAAACCGGAACATCGTCTTTCTTGGACGCAGCTAAGAAATTTTATTGATTTTTGAACTTGTCTAACTTTGTGAATTTAGTGTGATTCAAGTTTCGATTTAACTTCAGCTTGCATAATGTTATAAATTTAGTGTGATTCAAGTTTCGATTTTTAACTTCGACTTGCATAAATTGGTAATTAGAAATGCTGCATTGCATATGAATCTGAATTTGTTTTTAATTATATGAGTTAAAATTGCTTCATGATATACGAGAGGCTAGGGAATAAGATTTATAGTGTGCATATATTTGTGTGCTCTTTTTAATTATAAATGCTGCATCGCATATGAATCGGAATTTATTTTGAATTATATGAGTTATAATTGTTACATGATATATATAGGAGGCTAGGGAATAAGATTTAGTGCATATGTATTGTGTGTTCTATCTTTTTAGGGTATAATATTTAGTGCTAGTATTGTGTGTTCTATTTTAGAGTATAGGATTTATTGCATATATTTTTGTCGTTCATATATATTGCATAAAATATAGTACTTTCATTAAGTTATTTAAAAAATCTATTTTCAAAATTCATTGTAAGAGGAATCTCTTTAATCGGTTAAAAGCTTGTTTCGTAAAAAGAAAAAAAATGACATTTTTGGCTAATTGTAGACGAAAGGATCTTAGGATCCTAGCAGAGGAACTAGGTAAGGTCTTAAGAGAAAATCTAAAAATCTTTGAACTAAAGGATATTATTTTCAATATCAGAGCATTATGAAGAAACATTCGCAAAAGAACTCTTGAAAACAATCATTGAGAACAGAGAATCTGAAAGGGAAAGAACCTTTGAACTAGAGAATGCGGAAAAAGAAAGAACCTTTGAACTAGAGAAAGCTGAAAATGAAAGAGCCTTTGAACTGGAGAAAGCCGAGAAGGAAAGAGTTTTTGAACTCGAAAAGATAAAGATGCAACTGGAAGTACAGTCTGTAAATTTGACCACATAGTCTAGGCTCAATGGGGAAAGTGAAAACCCTAAATGGGAATTGAAAAAACTAATTCCTAGCTTCAACCCAAAAGATGACGATATGGGTCTCTTCCTTAACATTTTTGAAAGACAGTTAAAGTGCATAAAAGTACCAAAGAATCAGTGGGTCGCTTTTCTGATAGGAGCCCTACCACCAGATGTAGCTAAACTGATTGCTAGAGAGCCAGAAAAGGAGTCTAGAAGTTACAGATACATCAAATAAATACTTCTCAAACGTTACAAACTCAGTGCATAAAAATTCGGATAATTGTTTTCTCAACATAAACAGACACCTGAGAGCACCTGGAGAGATTTTTACATCGAACTGAGGACTTATTTTGAGGGATGGCTGTCTGAACTGCACATCCAGGATTTTGATCAACTCAAGGATCTAATAATATCTGACCAGATGAAGAGGAGAACCCCTCCAGAAGTAAAAGAACATTTCCTTGATGAGTGGGCCGACTGCACTTCTCCTAAGGAACTTGCAGAAAAACTATAGTCGTTCGACAAATTTCGAAGTAATATGAAGGACCCTAATCCTGATGTCATGAAGAGAGTTTTCTATAAACATAAGGATGAAGTTTCCAGAATGGGAAATTCGAAGAACCATTTTTATCGGAGAAGGTTTGAAAGGCCGAGGCAAGAAACGAACCAAGAGGAGCGACCTGCTATAAGATACTATGGTTGTAATGAACCTGTTTATATAAAAGCCCGATGCCCAAAGTGTAATCCATTTGTGCAGAATAACCCGGCTTGAATTTGTTGCGTCCAAGTACATTCTAGTACAGCTGAGTCATCTCCAGTTGCAGTGCTGAGAGTGATCATCAGTGGAATATGTGAAACAACATGTGCTGACTGGAGCGAGTCACACCATCGCTGGTGAAGCACTGTACTACCTCTTGCGAGAGCAGTGAGCGAAATTTACTTCTGCTCATCTTAGTATATCCCTCGCGGATGGGCACAAATAGGAAATGACAGTATACACTACCCTTGTGACCGTGGAGTGTGAAGAAAGATCCTTTTCAACCACTTTGATTGCATTACCCGAAGCGAAAGAAAACAGAACACTTTTGAGAACGGATTTTTTAAGGTATCTGGCGTCGTTCTAAATGTAAAAGAAGAGGACTGGTTTTTCGGTGATAGTCCTCGTCACAAATACCCATTTTTGCAGAACAAAGGAAATCTGAGTCATATAAGGAATTCCGAAACGAGATGGAAATTAATTCGTGTTCACTTCGAGAAGTGGAAGGCCTTGCCCTTACATCAACACAGCGTGAAACGATGAACTGCCTCCTAAACGAGTATGAGAGGTCTTTTCATCCAGGGGGAGAAGCTACCCCTTTCATTAAACACCGAATAGACACAATGGATCATCCACCTATTGCAGTACCTTCGTACAGAGTTTCCCCCAGTAAAGAAAAGTATAATGAAAACAGAGATGGAGAGAATGTTGGAAGAAGGCATAATTGAGGACTGCGAGTCACCATATGCGGCTCCTGTGGTTCTGATCCCAAAACCAAATGGAACCTACAGATTATGCGTTGATTATCGCAAACTGAATGCCATTACGAAGACTGATACCTATCCTCTTCCACTCATTGACGACTTGCGGGTTACCATCAAGTTAACGTGGCAGTTACAGACCGTGACAAGACTTCTTTCACCTGTCCATTTGGCACTTACCGTTTTATCAGGATGCCTTTCGGGCTGAAAAACACACCAGCAACCTCCGAAAGACTCATTGATCATTTCAGAGGGGGTCTGGAAGACATGCACCTGCTGCCTTACCTTGACGACATAATTGTCTTGTCAGAGACCTTTGAAAAGCATCTGTCACACTTGAGAGCTGTATTTGAGCGACTCTTTCATTTTAAGTTGCATGCCAACCGGGAAAAGTGTAACTTTGGGTGCTCTAAGATCAAGTACCTAGGTCACTGGATAACTCCATCCGGACTCCAGGCTGACCCTGAAAAGACTTCCGCTATTCAGTTAATGCCAAATCCTAGAAATGTAAAACAGGTCCAATCGTTTCTGCAAACTTGTTCTTGGTATCTCCGTTTCATCCCTAACTTTTCTGAAATTGCAAGACCCCTTACTAATTTGACCAAACAAAATGTCTCATGGAAATGGACAGAAGAAGGCTTTCATCACCTTAAAAGAGTTGTTGATCACTTCCCCTATTCTCTAGCTAATTGATCCATCAAAGCCCTTCATAATTCGAAAGGATGCCAGTAGTTACGCCCTGGGTGCCGTCCTAATTCAAGGAGACACTCCTGAAAAACATCCCGTAGAATATATTAACAGACTCCTTCCTGCTGAACGAAATTACTCTACCACTGAGCGTGAAGCCCTAGCTGTTGTCTGGGCCCTGGGGAAGTTTCGCGGTTACATCGAGGGACAAAAGATCACCATAGCCTCTGACCATCAACCTCTGAGGTGGTTTATGAGCCTGAAATCTCGAACTGGGAGGTTAGCCAGATGAGCATTGCAGATCCAATCCCACAATCTGCAAATTGTATATATTCCAGGAAAGGCTAATGTTGTGGCTGACTTGTTGTCTCGCCCTGTATGTGAACACACCGAAGATCATTGTGATATTTGTATGGTATATGTTGACATTCCCACTAGATGTTCCAGTGACATAAGAGAAGAACAATTGAAAGATGACGAGCTAAAGAAGATTATAGACTGCTTTGAAAGCGTAGAGAAAAGCGCAGATTTTGCAAATTCGACCGATAGAGGGTACATCATGAATCAAGGTGTGCTCTATCGTTTTTCCCCCGACTCCGAGTCGGAAGAAGCCCAACTTGTCGTTCCTCTTCAGGAACGGAAGAGGGTATTAGAAGAATACCATGATACTCCATCCGCAGGACACTATGGCGTTGAGGGCACATATCATCGGATTGCCCAGAGATACTTTTGGCCTAGTTTGTGAAAATCCATTGCTGAACACGTCAAAAGTTGCGTGGAATGTGCCCGTTTTAAATCTTCAAACCAGAAACCTTCTGGACTGTTCGGAACTTCCGTATACAATCAGCGCTTTGAAACCTTAGCGATTGATCTGTTTGCACCTTTACCTGACTCAAAGGATGGAAACAAATGAATTTTTATAGTCTAAGACTGTTGCACCAAATGGGTTGAACTATTTGCATTACCCAATGCCACTGCTAAGGAATGCGCTGTAACCCTCATCGAAGAAGTTTTTCTAAGATATGGAATCCCCAGGTGTGTCATTAGCGACAACGGAACGCAATTCTTACTGCTACAGTGCAACAAGTTTGTTAAATTCTTGGAATCAAACAGGAGTTGATACTTGTATATCACCCACAAGCTAACCCTGTGGAGCGGAAGAATCGGGACCTAAAGCCTCGTCTGGCTATTCTTGTGGGAAATGATCACTCTGCATGGTCTTAGAAGTTGCCCATTATTCGTTTCGCCATGAACTCATCCAGATGTTCGACCACGGGCCACTGCATGTTTTCTTCATTTTGGTCGAGAACTTAAGACCACAGACGATATACAACATTACCTTCGCTCTACTGTCTCAAATGATAATTTTGTACCCGAAATTAACCCCATCTTCAGAAATTTGCCAAACTAAACACGGAAATACAGTTATCCATGGAAAAAAGACAAGACCAGAGGAAAGCCAATGCGAATAAGGATAGGAGTTCAGGACAGAGCTTTTCTCCGGACGATTCTGTTTGGGTGACACTCCATCCTGTTAGTAATGCCAAAAAGAAACGAACAAGCAAGTTCATGCCTCGGAAAGACGGTCCCTATGTCATTCTCACTCAGCGATCACCTACTACTTATCAAATTGCCAATCCAGACTCTCCTGAAGTCCCAATGGGAGCGTATCACTCATCGGCTTTAAGACCTTGCCTTGATTCCGATGCTCTGCCGTTGGTGCCCTTACGAAAGCGTGGGCTTCCAAAACGAAAGCATGCTGGTTCCTTGCCGGGACGTCGGCGAAACCAGAGGGGGGGTCTATAACATATATAACTTAAGCACCCAACTGTTGGTTTCGAGAGAGACCAATAGGTTCCTGAACCACTGCGCAGTTAAGTTGCGCAGATGTATTTAAGGAAGCCCCGGATGTAAGAAAGTGTGTTATGTGATGCTTTTAAGTGTAAAAGACGCGATCCGACTCAATCGCGACCTTCATGCATATAGGGTCAAGGATTGTTGCAAATAAACCGCAGTAACTACGATAAGGCAGTCCTGTCGTTTTATTTAATCCAACACCCACACAAATTTTTGTAAGTTGCCCGGTGCTCGAGTTGAATAATATTGGAAACAGTTACTTCAGCCCAGCCGAGTATTTACAAAAATTGATTATAATCTCTTTTCATCAGATTAATAGTTTTTTTTATCGAAAGATAAAGTGAATTTAGCAGATACAATATTAGTACCATTACTAGGCACGTGTCCGTGAACATGTAATGATCGATATCAAATGGCGACGGCGTCGATCATTACTTAATTTTGAACGTGATGTAGCAACAATCTCAATGAGATTGTAAAGAATTTCGTTGTTGTTTTTTCAATAATATATATATATTTTTTTTCATTTTTATTTTCTGCTTTATGGCTGTAATGATCCTTTGAGTAAATTTATTAAGATGAAACTTAGATTTTTAAAACGGTTTTTTTTCCTGATTAATTCTATAATAATTATAACTTTTCCAGGAGTTTTCAAGGATAAAGTTATTTTTATTTTAGATCATGTTTTCCTTTTTGTATGATGTGTAAATATATATTATTTAAAAAATCGTAAAAATCAACCGAACCCAAAATTTTTGGAATCTATATATATAAAACACTAACGTACGTGGACCCGAAATCGACGTTATTTGTGTATCGTCGAATGGCAACAATCAACGTAAATAAAAAAAGCCAGATATTTTGAATTCTTGCTGTTTTTAAACAGCCGAGGTCAATTTCTATGCAAAGTAAAGAATTAAATTGTAAAAATTTATGTTTGAACTGACTTCTTATTTCTTCCTTTGATGTAAAAGTAATTTAAACGTAATTTTGCTACCCGGTATCTGGCCACTTCAGAATTAATGTTTGCTTTTTTAATTTGATTTAGAATTCCGTGTTTGGGTATTTGAGTTGACTGCGAGATGTTGTGGACATATTTGAGGATTCCCAAGTATTATAAATATGTATTTTTTTGTTAATAAATCATTATTGTCTTTGTCAATATGGTTGAAAAGTCTTTTGTCGCATTATTCTATTTCACAATATATTCAGGAAATCGAAATTCAACACGTTTGAATAGATACGTACGTATATTTTTTTCTTCGGAATTTTGCATTTTTTCAAGAATTGGAATTTTATTTTTGTTTGCATTATGTGTTCTGGTATATTACCTATTGTAGAAATATTATTTAGGAGTTAGATTTTAATGATATGTCTATTTCCTGCAAAATATCACTAGACATGTATAATTTTGTAGCGGTATATGTATATTTCGACCAACTTTCCTTAAATATTTGATTGAATACGCTCGCAATGATTTGAAGAATTGTTTCATAAAAATAAATAAAATATAAAAATCAAAACATGCTTGATTACGGTGCGTAAAAAAGTTTAAAAAAAGCACTATTGCACACCGCCGAGCGCTAGGCGGCGCAGCCCGGCTAGTTAGTAATAAAATTTTACAGAAGTAAACAAATCCAGGATTTGAAAATCTGGAAAAACAAAATTATAATTTTAAAATATTCAAATCTACTCTATTTTTAAAGCATTGACAATCTATAACTAATGACTGATGTCATATTTTTATACCTATTAGTAGACATTAATATACAAGGTGTCCCAAAACAATCAATAAAACTTGGCTTACAGCAGAACTAGTTACAACAATAGATGGAATAACTCAAAAAGTTTTTTTCTTCTACCTTAGTAAATTTACACATGAGATCCTTTCGTAGCACGAAGAATATTAAGACGATATTCCAATTCAATCCACGAACGTTTCAGTATGCTAAGATAAACAGTAGCTACAGCTATTGTTTTTTTTTTTTTTTTTTTCAATTTCCCATTACACTATTAACTTTTGTTCGGTACACAACATCTTTTACCTAACCCCAAAAGAAAAAGTCGAGTGGAGAAATGTCAGGAGACCGGGGCGGCCATACTATGTGGCCATCCACTCGACACATTGAGTTTTCTTCACGGGATCCGCCTTTTTGAATAATTGAATTATTTAATAATCGTTTGCGTGTTCTGTAGCGTTTTCTATAATCAGTTTGCATCTCTCAGCGCGCTTGTATGCTTAGTTTTAACTTTCGTTTTCTGGTTGAATACCCCTGCTTTTTATTTTGCTCTTTCATTAGTTTACGTATTTGAGAGACCAGACCCTTAATCACCCCACTTCCCTTTCAGTCTTTCGTCTTTTTGTCCAATAGGTCATATATCTTACCATCCCCTTTCACCTTTGACCTCCGGACCTCCCAGTATGACTGACCTCCCAAGACCATTTCCCCTCTCAATTCGCTTGTAAGATAAAATTACCTCTTCGCTTAACCCCCGACCTCTACCACTGAAATTTCTTGCTAGATTTCCTGTCCAATAGTCTTTCTTTTAGTTCTTATCCCTCTGGCGAATTCATTGTGAACTATACACTTTTTCCATGAGCCCCTTAGAATAGGAAGCCACAGAACCGTTCAGGGCTCAGTCCTCTCAATAGCCTTCACGCCAGTTATGATTTTACCAGTTCGTTATTGAATAAAGATTTTGTTAGATAATTTATGTCTATTTTTATGGAACCAGCACTACACTCCCCTCCAATGCATCATCCTCATCCGGTTGCCTAGACCAGTGGTCCCCAACCCCCGGGCCGCGGACCGGTAGCGGTCCGTGGAACAAATGGTACCGGGCCGCCCAAGGAAAATTACATTATATCCATTTTATTTACTGTGGTGTATTTCCCTCGGGTTTGTGCGACTTTCCATGGAGGAGAGGTTAATCGGGAGCTCAGAGACGTCACCTAAAGCTGCACCAATACCGCACATGCTCAAAATATCGTGATATCGTGGCGGTTTTAGGTGACATCTGGAGCTGAGCGTCTGCAAGCGGCGGCAGTGGCGGTGTAGCTTTGGTAAAGAGATGGAGTGTATCGCTCTTTTCTCTCTGTTCACAGGTATTTTCTCATGTTTAACAGTGGTTGGTGTGCGTGTATATAAGTTTACTCAAATTTAACCCACAATTTAGGAAAAATGAATTCGAAACAGACGTCGTTAGAAAGTTTCCTTGGGAAAAAGAAAAGGCCCAGTGAAGATACAGAAGAAGATCCTTCAACATCAAAGAAGCATGTAACTTTTAACAGACAGTACCATGAGTCCTAATGGAAATATGGATTTATCGGGACAGGTGATTCCCACACTCCACAACCGCTCTGCATAATTTGCGGCGACCAGCTCTCTAATGAGGCAATGAAAACTTCAAAACTGCTTCAACACTTGAACGCCAAGCACCCTGGATTAAAAGACAAGCCCGTGGAGTATTTTGAAAGAAAAAAACGGGAACACGAAGGACAGAAGACATTTATGAGGGCCACCATATCAATTATAGAGAATGCACTGAGAGCATTATATTTGGTGACTAACCGTATTGCTAAGGCTAAAAAGCCATTCACTGTCGGTGAAGAATTGATCTTGCTCTCTACTAAAAACATTTGCCGTGAACTTCTAGGAGAGGCTGCTGTGGAAAAGATAGCACATGTGCCTTTGTCGGCTAGCACTGTCACTAGGCGCATTGAGGAAATAGCCAAAGGCATTGAGACACAATTGTTGGAGAGGATTAATACATCACTGTGGTACGCACTCCAGGTTGACGAATCTACAGATATTGCCAACAAAGCAATAATTTTTTTTATGTGCGATATCTGTATCAGGAGGATGTGCATGAGGATTTGTTATGTGCACTATCTTTGCCAATCAACACCACAGGAGCAGAACTGTTCAAGTCACTAGATGGTTATATATAAAGACAACTAAAATGGTCCTTTCGTGTCGGCATATGTACAGACGGAGCTGCTGCCATGACCGGACGATTGTCTGATGTAATTGCTCGGATTAAGGAGGTTGCACCTGGGAGTGAATATACGCATTGTATCATTCACAGGGAAATGCTGGCAAGCCAAAAAATGTCACCGGAATTTAACAGTATTGATTGATGTCATTAAAGTTATTAACTACATCAAAGCACACGCCTTTAACTCGCGTCTGTTTGAGCAGCTTTGTGAGGAGATGGACGCAGAGTACAGATGCCTTCTCTTATACACAGAAATAAGATGGTTATCCAGAGGAAAATCGCTAATCAGAGTATTTGAATTAAGAGAGCCATTGCAAAGATTTCTCTAGAAAAGAAGTCACAGCTGGCAACACATTTCAGTGACAAGGTATGGGTCGCAAAACTGGCCTACTCAATCTGTGACTTCAGGGTAAAATGACAACTGTTTTCAAGTTAAAAGAAAATTAGTAACTGCATTTAAAGTCAAACTGGAGTTGAGGGGACCGGCGCGTGAACAGTGGCATTTTGGATATGTTTCAGACATTAGGGGGGGGGTAGGCGAGAATGAGCCTGAACATTAATTCTCCCAGTTGATGCACGATCACTTGTATTTGCTTTTAAAAGTGTTCGAACGCTACTTCCCAACCACAAAAGACCCACGAACTGGTAAGGATTGGATCCGCGACCCATATGTCAACAAATCAGGCGAATCTACCATGTCTGTGCAAGAAGATGAAGTGCTGGAGATTGCAAATGACGCCGGCCTTAAAACTACGTCCGAGACAACAACTTTGCCGGTGTTCTGGATTAAAGTCATGGCAGAATACCCTGAGATTGCCACCACAGCACTTAAATCGCTATTGCCATTTCCGACAACCTATCTGTGTAAAGCGGGGTTTTCTGCATTGACAGCAACTAAACCAAAACAACGGAATAAACTGGACATAAGCAACACACTTCGTGTGTCATCTCCTATTACCCCCAGATGTAATCGTCTAGTTGCAAAGAAACAAACTCAGGGTTCTCATTGATTTAATGTTATAGTGAGTTAAAATGCTAAATCACTTTATAGTCATTTTTTGGTGTATGTGTATTTTATTTTGAAGGCATGTTTAAATACAATTAAATTAAAATTATTAAATAAAAAAAATCTAAAATATAAACAATCAACGCCCTTCTCCCCCCCCCCCTTAGCGGGCCGCGGTACAATTATCAAACGTTGACCGGTCCGCGGCGATAAAAAGGTTGGGGAGCACTGTTCTAGGCTGTGTTGCATTCAATAATAAAAACATTTCATCAAATTCATTTTTAAATGTTCTAGATTGAATTTTAAAATTCGCCACGACTCAAAAATTACAAAACATTTGGACTACCTGTGATGCAAGTGCCATACATTCGTCAGGACTTTGCGTGCAAGAAACAAACAAACAGATAGACTGACAAATACTTCCGTTTATTATATTAGAGATTCAAAATGAAAATTTAACCTTCTGATTACGACTATCGATATATAACAAGCACGATTTTTATAACTTTCAATGCACAACTGCTGTTGTTGTTTCTTATGCCTACACTGGCAGACCAGAGGAGTGCCAGGCCCGTCGAAGACGGCAAGAGGCGAGGGGGGTGCGCCTTCTATTTTATTGAGCCCCATTGGGAGGAAGTCCGACTTTGCTCGACGTACATGACACATCCGTTTTACAGGAAGGTCCCTTTCATACATCCATTCACTCACACATATCGTAATTTAGATTCCAATCAGAGGCCGATAACCCCCTGATCAGGTACCCCCAGAGGTATTGATTTGGTATGGGAACATGTTGAACATTGTGACCACGACCTATTTAACGTGCCCCAGTCACCATTAGTGAACACGACGGTCTTTAGCCAGGTCGAAGCGCCTATCTCGCAATCATCAGAATTGGAGGCTCCGCCGAGGACAGAACCCACAACCCTTCTGATGCGAGTCCGACGCTCTACTGACTGAGCTACCGCGGCTCACAACTGCTGTAACGACCGTAATCTAAATTATTTCTTGGCGCGATTCTTATAACTTTTAAGGTACAACTGATGTACTGGCTGTTGTCTAAATTCTTCCTTGGCGCGGTCATAGTACAACTGCTGTACCGGCCGTAGTCTAAGGTTCGGTACACTCAAGTACTCATTTCGCGCGATTTGCTATAAATATTCTATCGAAGAAAACGTGTTTATTTCGTTAACTTAGTGTAAAAAAGTATATTTTGAAACACAAAATAGACGTTACTGGATCAACTATTTATTAATTACTTCAGACCGGAGAAACGTGTGCGGCGAGCTGCTGCGCCGTTAGGAACTACGGTACAAATTGCACGCACGGTGGACGTACATCGCTGCAGCGGCGCCGGAGGCATGTGTGCACTACTCCATTGGATCTAATGTATATCAGACCGCACTTTCTTTGCGGCAGCGGCGCCGTACGTTGAAAAGCCGGATGTGTGCACCGGACCTAAAGGTTTAACTTTTCGCTTGCCGAGGTTGCCATGGAAACCATAATAATCGTAATGCCGGTGGGTTGCCTTAACCTGCCCTTACTTGCTAGTAGAAGTGCGCCAAAAAAAAAAGCTTGAAATGTAGACTGAAGCTGTACCAATTTTTTATGTATATTTGCATTTGATTTCTATGTATATTTGGATAATGTAGGGACAGGTGTAAAAAGTTCATAATCAAAAAAAAAAAAAATTTTAGTTTTTTCAATTGATATTGTTAGAGTTCCATTAAGGGTTCCAACCCTTAAAATAAAAATTAAAATATCTGATGAGAAAAAATACAAAATATTTGTGGAGTGATCCTTTTACCCCATCTTAAGGGATTTGTAAAATCAGGGAAATTTTTGTCATACTATAATGGAAATCAGGGAAATATCAGGGAACTTTTTTTCGAGAATTTTGTTGCCACCCTGGGCTAACACCTTAACCACTATACCGGTTGGTCGGCCATCAACTTTAAGAGTTGGGCCCCTGTATATAAGAACGAATTCTAGAACATTTAAAATAAGTAAACAAGTTACTTTTTTCCAATTAAAGAAACGTATATTTCACTATAAAAATAATATTTAAAATTATACTTCTCAATTTCTAAAAATACATTTAAACTGTAATTTTTTTACCTATGTCTGACCTTCTATTCCTTTTAATAACCATGCAGGTTTTAAGTCATTATTATATACACTGACATTATTTAAAATGCATAACTACCTATTTTTAGAAATATATTTTAAACAATTTGAGAATTTCAAATTGTTGTTGGAATTATATTGAATTGTTATTATTTATTCAAATCGATATCCCGAAGTGCTAAATAGCTTTCGAATGTTTGCTTACCCCAAAATTAATACATTTCTACGATGTATACTAAATTGCTTTAGAGAATATTTGGCACCCCCCGAAATAAACTCCTATATACGCCACAGGGTGCGGCCTTAGGTGACGTCTCTCAGCTCCAGGTTAACCTCTTGTCCATGGAAAGTCGCACAAACCCGAGAGAAATACACCACAGTAAACAAAATGGAAATAAATTTAATGTTCCTTGGACGGCCCGGTAGCGTATTTAGAAACCCTGGCGCTTCCAGCACAAAACGGAAATACGTCATATACGTAGCTGCACAGACGCGTCCGAGCACGCAAACACAGCGAGCCGAAACACGACTCTCGCTCGTATTGAGAGCTGTGTAATGGCCGTTTTATCTAAAAATTAATAATTGTTGGATTTACATTTCTTTTTGCAGATGAAAAATGTATTAAATAAAGCCATAATGAACAACTGTGTGTGTAGCATAACTCCATATAAATAAACACGTGTATCTGAAATTTGAAGAGAGAAGTTATATTACATAGTACACACACAACTTTTTTCATAAATCTTACTTCTTATTTACTTGGCCATTAAAAAGTATGAATAAATTATTCGTTTCTCTTTTTCACACAAAAAAAAAAAAAATTCAGTTGGAATTAACTTAAAGATGAGTGTGAAAAAGTTCATGGTGAGCTCTGTCGACAAAGTACATTCAGAGCCAAAATGTTTAAAATCACTTATTTCTTTTTACTTTTGGCAGTAAAAAGTTAGTAATAATTATTGCTTCACTTTTTCACCAAGAAAAACATTAATAGTTCTAATTTACTAAAAGATAAATGAAAGGTCCACGGTGAAATCCTTCGAAAAAGCTGCGTACACATTTTCACACAACTTTTTTAAAAATGCTTACTTCTTTTTAATTTTGACACTAAGAAGTTCGAATTAATTATTACTTTCACTTTTTCACCAAGAAAAACCATTATTAATTCAAATTTACTAAAAGAGGAGTGGGAAAAGTTCACGGTGCAACCCTTTCACAAAGCTGCATACACATTTTCACACACAACTTCTTTAAAAATGCTTACTTCTTTTTACTTTTGAGATGGAAAAGTTTGCTTTTGTTAATAGTTTCACCTTTTTACAAAGAAAAAACATTAACACTTGAATTTCATTAAAGGATGAGTGTCAAAATGTTCACGGTGAGCTGGGTCAACAAAGTACTTTCTGAGCCAAATTTAAAAAAAAAAAAGCTTCATTCATGTTTCTTTGAACATTTATAAATTCATATCTGTGTTTACTTTGAATTATGTACCAAGAAATAAATTTAATTATAGGAAATAACCAAAAGTTGCATGAAAAAACTACACAGTAAACTGCTTCGACAAAGTTGAACAGACACATTCATAACCCAAATTTTTATAAATGTTTTTATCCATAATATTTTTGCATCAGTAAATCTCTTTTATTGTGTACTTTGTTTTATATACCTTGTAAATAGTTTATTAATTAGAATTAACATAAAGGTTCATGTAAACATGTCAGAATGAGTTGTCTCCATGATGTTAACACAGAATGTTAGAAAGACACATAAAACATTCAAAAAGTGCCAATTTCTTGATTTCTTTTTTGCTTGGACAAGTTGCAAATGATAAATATTTTCTGTTTTTCACAAACAAAACGGTTAGAAAGTTGGAATTATGTAAAAAGTACATGAAACAAGTTCACAGTGAAATGCACTGACAAAGCTGAACACACACATCCAGACCTAGAATTTTTATTAATTGCTTTTTCCAAAATATTTTTGCATCTATAAGCTGAATTTATTATGTTCTTTCTTTTGTATATTTTGTAAATAGTTTATTACATAGAATTAGTATAAAGTTTCAAGGAAACATGTCAAAAGCAGGTGCCTTAATAATGTTAACACATCCAATTTAAAATACACACAAAACCTCTAAAAACGACTACTTTCATCATTCCTTTAATTGATACGTTGCAATTATCCAATAGTTTGTGTTTTGGCCAAGAAAAACATTTAAAACTTTGAATTATTTAAAAAGTGCATGAAAACAAGTTCTAGGTGAAATGCTTCGACAAAGATGCACAGACACTTTCACACCTAGAATTTTTATTTATTGTTTTTTACACAATTTTTTGCATGAATAACTTGGTTTTATTGTGTTCTTTGTCTTGGAAAGAGATTATTACATAGAATTAAATGAAAGTTTCATGTAAACATGTCAAAATCACCTGCCTTGACAATGGTAACAGAGCATATTAGAATCAAACACAAAACTCTAAAAAGTGATAATTTCTTGATTCCCTTTGCATTGACAGGTTGGAAATCATAAATGCTTTCACTTTTTCACCCAGAAAACATTTTAAAAAGTTAGAATTAATTTAAAAGTACATGAAACAAGTACTCAGTGCAAATGCATTGACGAAGGTGAACAGACACTTATGAGACCCAGAACTTTTTTTTTTTTTTTTCAAAATATTTTGGCTTTAATAACTTTCTTTTACTGTGTTCTTTCTTTTGTATTACTTGGAAGGAGTTTATTACAAAGAATTAAATGAAAGTTACAAGTCGGGATTTAAGGAAAAACTACTATTTTAATAGGGTAATAGACAGTTGGAACGCGTTGCCAGAAAATATAGTTAATTCAAAGGGAGTGTACGAATTTAAGATACAATTGGATAGTCAGTGGGAATTGGGGAATTCATAAACAAAGGACCAGTCTTGTTGGGCTCGAGCCTGTAGCTGGTCGTCAATACTTGTATTTGTATTTGAAAGCATGTCAAAATCACCTGTCTGAATAATGTTGACATGGCAGTGTAAGTAAACTCAAAACCTCTAAAAAATGGTAATTCCTTTACCATGTGTGCATGGACATGTTGCAATTGTTAAGTAGATTATATTTTTCACCAAAAAAAGATTCTATTAGTTAAAACTAAATAAAAAGTACATGAGACCAGTTCACTGTGAAATGACTCGTCAACGGCGTGGCGGCGTATGCCGGCGCGAAGGTTAGCTTGCGCGGGTGCGTCTGCGCATTTATGTATATGACGTATTTCCGTTTGTGCTGGAAGCGCCAGGGTTTCTAAATACGCGGCCCGGTACCATTTGACCCCCGGACCGGTACCGGTCCGCGGCTCGCGGGTTGGGGACTACTGGTATAAAATTTTCCGCAGATTTCAAATCCGTTGAAATTTTGAATCCATCTTTAGTGATTACGATTTTACGAAAAAAAGCTTAAAAATCCCAGTCAATAGTTTTTTTATTTTATTTCTTGCTCTCATTCGCGGAAATGGGACAGGAAATGTAAACAGGACTGTTTCTTTTAACGTGAAGGGCACGAAGTGATTTTTTTTTGGAAAGGCAAAGTTACCGTGATGTCACGATCTTGTGCGAAAATATAAAAGTTATATTCAATTTAAAAATTATTTATACTAAAAAAAATCATATTTTTAGGTATGGATCTAAAGTGAAATTTTGAGCAGATTTCAAATCCGCTGAAATTTTTACTCTATCCTTAACGGTCTAGGAGATAGAAAAAGAACTAATTGACTCCAGTTAAGAGATTGTTTGTTTTTATCGTCTGGCTAAAAATTTATTCCTCCGATCAAAATCAAAACGGAAATGAAAGCAATAAATTAAGGATGTGTGATCTCTTCTATGATGTAGCATTCAATAATGATTAAATTTCATTAAATTAATTTTAAAATGTTCTAGATTGAATTTTAAATTTCGCCGTGACCAAAAAATTGCGAAAAATGTGGACTACCTATTTGACAAATCGCAATGCTGTAAGTGCCATAGAATCGTCAGGATTTTGCGGACCTCAGACGTCGTGTTCACACAAAGACCGGAGCTAGACTAATTTTTCCGAGCGAGATTTAAAAAAATCCAAGCAACATGATACAGAAATAAATGCATTTATGGTGATTATAGAAGACAGCAATTTCTCTCTCTCTCTCTCTCTCTCTTGAAACCTGGTACACGGACAGTGCTGCAAGGGAACACATCTGCAGAAGAGAAATAAAAACCTAGAAGTGGAGAACCCATGGAAGTTAAGTGAGTGGTTGCTGTTCAATGTTTGATGTACACTCATTGCCATAAAAATTTGCGCACCAAGAAATAACTGTGGGATCGTAACGAAACTTGGCATGAAGGTACATGTCGGCCAGATATGCTAATGATTAGAAATGCAGCGTGATTGCACATTGCGTAATGCTACTAGAGGGCGTTGAACTTCGTTCTCCTTGGAGTATAAAACAGGTAAGCAGAGCTTGTTTAAGTGTACTGTTATGTTACGATTTTCGATGGCCCTCACTTCCTCCTGTGTATGTGCGGAACTTGGGGATTCCCGCTGGATTGGCGAGAGTCGAGGTGAAACGAAGCTCTTGTCCTAACGAGAAGGGGGTGCTACGACCCCTTTCTGGCTTGCCTAAGAAGGGGGAGACGACGTGAGACGACGAAGGGGAGCGGACCGGAGTGAGCTGTTCCTGAAAGGCAAGGGCGACCCGAACGACATCTCCGGACGCTATACACCAACGATGCCCAGCTCTTACGACTGATGTCCATATAGGTTCTCGGCGAATACATTCCCTCTTCATCTGACGGAAAGTCTCGGTCTCTTGTCATGATCCAGCGATTCCCCCAGGTAAAGCTGATTTTGCCTATTTAACTGGACACCAATAAAGAAAAGTTTCCCAGGAACTTCTAGTTGCATTCATTTAAACTGAAAAGCAACTTAAGAATGGTGCCGTGACCAGGATACGAACCTGGGTTATTGCGGAATAGATGAGTCTTCATGGACATAACGTTTCGAACGTATTTCGATTAAAAATACTTTAATACAGTTTTAAATGCCGAATGATCAAATTAAGTGGGTGTCCAGCCGTTTGTTTTGGTGTATAGATATTACTTACGCAGATCAGTTTATGAATTAATGTGCATTCCCTTATATATATATATTGATATTGCTTTTCTAGATAAGGTTATTGATGTATGTGTGCATTGTTCAAAAGTATTACATTATATTGTTTTCATTATATATGCATGCTTGTTGCTGATGGGTATTATAAAGTGGATGAAATGTATTGTTGTATATAGTGATAGAAGGTTTATATTGTACACAAGTGCATGCTGTTAGGCTGGTGTAAATTGTTTGTATAAAAAGAGCAAATATATTTTTAAATAGTTACACTCGTTATGACGAGTCCTGAAAATGGCGTGACTGAGGGAGTTGTCCCCGACGCTGCGGGGCCCCCTCAATTGCCTTCGGAGGTTGGCGCGAGGGGAACTTTTTACCCCAACAGTTTTTCCCCCGAGAGTCTGGGATTGATAGCCACGTTCATGGGGCAAAGTGGATCGTATGATGTGCGAGAATTTTTCGAAAGGATCGAGGAGGTAGCTAAATTTGCGAATTGGTCGCAGGACGAATTGTACTTTGCCTGTAAATGTAAGTTGGGGGGAGAAGCTGCGGCATATTTTAGGTACATCCGTCACAGTATCAAGGAGTTTGAGGATTTAAAATCGAGCCTAACAAAATTCCCTTGTCTTTCTTTGCCAGATATGAGTAAAGATTTTTATTTATACACGGATGCTTCACAAGAAGCTCTGGGATGTGTTTTGACCCAATTAGATGACAACAGTTTTCCTAGACCAGTGGCTTTTGCCAGCAGGAAACTTAAAGACGCTGAAACGAGGTATTCAACTACCGAGCGTGAAGTTTTGGCCATAGTTTTTGCAACTGGTTACTTTAAACATTACTTAATTGGAAGAAAATTTCAAATTTTCTCTGATCACGCCGCGTTGACTCACGTTCTAAAGCTGAGTGATCCAATGAACCGCATAGCGAGATGGATCATGGCTCTTTCCCATTTTGACTTTGAAATTAAATTTATAGCAGGTAAATGCAACAAGGTGGCAGATTTTTTATCAAGAGGAGTGGCCTACCCACCCGTTAATACAAAAATTGATCGTGATCATCAGTTGCTGATGGGTGAAAGGGTAAATAAACAGCTTACGGAATTTTCCTTGCTAAGTCGCCTACAGAACGATATAGTACAACATCAAGAAAGGGATTCAAAGTGTCAAAGCATTAGAAATTTATTGCGTAATAAAAGGGAAGTTAAACCTCAATTTCTAAGATTTTTTGTAAAAGATGAAATTTTGAAGTGTAAATATAGAGTAGCGAGGGATTGGGATAGAGAAAATATTGCAAAATTGGTAGTTCCTGCTATTATTGTGCCTGAAATACTTCGTCAATTGCATGATTCGCCAATGGCATGTCACCAGGGATTACAAAAGACCTTAATCCGAATCAGGAGAAATTATTACTGGCCTGGGATATTCTCAGATGTACGGAATTGGATTCAATCTTGCAAAAAGTGTTTACAGAAGCGAGCACATAAGCCAAAAAAGCTGGCTCCTCTTCAAAGAATGCCACTTCCAGAATTCCCCTATCAGAGAGTTGCAATAGATATTTTGGGACCTTTTCCAGTTTCAATGGATGGCAATAAATATATTGTAACTATGACCGATTACTTCACACGATGGTGCGAAGCATATCCCGTAAAATCTATCCGAAGTGAGGACGTATCTAGGGTATTATTGCAGTTTGTAGCCCGATTTGGTTGCCCCGAACATTTGGTGTCCGATAGAGGATCCAATTTTATTAGCGAGGCTATAATTAAATTTTATCAAATGTTGGGTATTCAAAAACATACGACTACAGATTTTCACCCTCAGTCCGATGGCGTCTTAGAACGTTGGCATTCAACATTGGCGAATGCACTCTCTCATGTTGTTAATGAAAATCACAATGACTGGGATAGGTGTCTGGAATTTGCACTTTTGGCCTACAGAAGTACTGTCCAATCTAGTACTATGGAAACTCCAGCGTTTCTGACTTATGGGCGTGAATTCAGGCTCCCCTATCAATTTCTGTTAAATCCTCCTCCTCGATCCTATTTGGAAACAGATTACTCAATTTCATTATTAGGTCGTCTGAATACGGTATTTTCTAAAGTGCGAAAGAAGTTACTTGCTGCTGCTGAGAGTCAGGAGATAAATAGAGAAAAAGTAGCGGTAAACAAGGAAATAAATGTAGGGGATTTTGTTTTTCTTTATGATCCTTCACTAAAACAAGGATTATCAAGAAAATTATCAAAACCAAATAGAGGTCCGTACAGGATCCTAAAGAAGGTATCCCCCGTAAATTTTCAAATATGTCCGGTTGACCAACCAGGAAAAAATCAGATTGTTCATGTTGATAGACTCTCAAAAATGGTCGAAAGGAAAAGTTTTCCCGAGTACGAAGTCGGTTTGTCAACCTCATGGAAACCTGAAGGGGGTGATACTGAAGGGCGAGTGTGTCAAGACAACTTCCCTTTGGAGGAAGAAGCATTCCAAGGACGAGCAGGGGTGAAGGGGTGGTTTGTTCCTGACCAGGAGATCCCTCTAACTGATAACGATCAGTTTCCTGCTTTGGAATGTCCTCAAAATTCTCTGCCCGCTCAGCAGGAAGCAAGAAGAGAACGATATAATCTCCGTCCTAGGAGGCGTGGGTTTGTGGTTGGAGATTAAGCCAAAATATAGTTATGATATTTTCGTTATCTCTATGTAACTCTTATGTAACGCAATGAGAGCTCTTATGTAACTAGTAATTCTTTATATTGAGTGTATTTTTTTTATGATATATAGTCAAAAAGGTTTAATGTTTGTATATAGGTACATTTCTTGTGTGTTTCAACTGTATAGTATAAGTGTTTTTTTCGGTAAAAATTCAAATATGATAACATACGTACGATAGACGTTGGGAAAGATTAATTTCAAGGACATTTTCGTTGCTTGAAAAATGTGATTTGTCGAAGATCAACAGTTGCCAATGTAGGCAATTTAAACACATCAAAAGAAGTGACTTTTTTTTTAAATTTAAGGCTGGGCATCTTTCACGATCATTCAAATGTAGTGTTACATGTAAAAAAAAAATTCTGTGAAATTTTTCTTCGTAGAAGGGGGATATTTATGTTATGTTACGATTTTCGATGGCCCTCACTTCCTCCTATGTATGTGTGGAACTTGGGGATTCCCGCTGGATTGGCGAGAGTCGAGGTGAAATGAAGCTCTTGTCCTAACGAGAAGGGGGTGCTACGACCCCTTTCTGGCTTGCCTAAGAAGGGGGAGACGACGAAGGGGAGCGGACCGGACTGAGCTGTTCCTGAAAGGCAAGGGCGACCCGAACGACATCTCCGGACGCTATACACCAACGATGCCCAGCTCTTACGACTGATGTCCATATAGGTTCTCGGCAAATACATTCCCTCTTCATCTGACGGAAAGTCTCGGTCTCTTGTCATGATCCAGCGGTTCCTCAGGTAAAGCTGATTTTGCCTATTTAACTGGACACCAATAAAGAAAAGTTTCCCAGGAACTTCTAGTTGCATTCATTTAAACTGAAAAGCAACTTAACAGTACTTAATCTTTCGCAAAGGAAACGCTGAGGTAGACATGCAGTTACGCCTCCATCAAAGACAATATGAGCAGCTGTCAGAGTTCGAGAGGGGAAGAATCATCGGGATGATGGGAGCTAAGTGGTCAGCTCGGCGAGTAGCTCGTCAAGTAGGCTGTTCTGATTTTACTATGAGGAGGTGTTGGGACCAGTGGACAGAAGAGACGTCATTTACACGGCGACAAGGCTCAGGACGCCCTCGACAGACCGTCGAGAAGACCGTCGCATCATACGAAACGCACGCGTAGAGCCAACTGCCTCATTGGCCGCTATCCAGACGCAGGTAGCACCTTCACTACGGGCCCCTGTGTCTTCTCGAACCATCGCAAGGCACCTGGCTGAAGGACATCTGGTATCGCGGCACACATTACGTGTGCTGCCAATGACACCCACCCACCGACGCCTCCGTTTGAACTGGTGTCGTGCACGACGGGATTGGACTGCAACGGAATGGAACCAGGTCGTCTTCAGCGACGAATCTAGATTCAATTTGAGCAGTGATGACAATCGTGTTGTGTGTGGAGGCCCATTGGTGAACGCCTCAATCCTGCCTTTGCTTTACAGCGATATACCCATAGAGGAGATATAATAGTAGAGTGAGCTATGGCAACCTTTTTATGTCCGCATGATCATGTGACTAAAATCAGCAGTCACGTGACTCCTTCTCTCTTCGCGCATATTGTTTGCGCATTCCTTCTTCCCTAGCAAGTTGCAAATGCATTAAATACTCATGTTAAAATGTGTCTACGGTGCTGCGTATATGGATGTAATTCCAAATTTATTAAAGGTGGAAACATTACATTTCACAGGTGAGCGAAAAACTTTTCTGTCACATTTGTATTTTTCAATACTTTCTACAAAATGTCCTAAAACTTCCCGTACTCCAACTTTAAAAAAAAATTATTGCCCGAGTTTTTTTTAATTATTGAATTTTATCGTCTCATATTTTTATTGACGCTTTAATTTTTATCGTTTGATTTTCTTCGCACTCAAGTTGTGCGATAATAAAGTTCCATGTAATTTTGTTCTTCATTGCAAAATGAATTTATCACACATTCATGAAATTTCGCTATTTGAGGCTTATTCATCGACGCTATCTTAAATTTGGCTATTTTGGTTGAAAAGTCGCCAAGGGAGACCGTACAATCAACGATAACCAAATGTAAGTTCATTTTTTTTTCCTACGTTATGTTAAAAGTGCTTTTCACCATCAGCATAAAAATAATTGTTTTAAAGTTTGTTGATTCTGTATAACGAATTCACGAATCGTCAGTACAGGAACTTTTAGGACACCCTGTAGTATGATAAAAATGGATATTCTAACTTTGGAATTAATAAATACAACTTGCGGACATTTCCCGTTCTATGAAAAGATTTCATACATTTGCAATCAGTATGTATCTAAAATAATGTGTGAAACAAAATAACGGGTGGAGTGTTTTTCTAATTGTAAATTGAAATTTATACTGATTTAAAATATTAAAAATAGTTAACCGAAATGTAAAAACTTGTGCGACATCGTTCTCTGTCTTGGCGATTATGCTTTGGCAACTAAGAGTACTATATTCTTTCGTGTCTCACGATAAAAATGTTATGAATTTGGTAACATCAATTTAAGTACATCACATAAATTACTTTCTTGCTGAGAAAAATTGTTTTGTATCCACCCATCTGTGCAAACTGTAATTACATAAGAATAATATTTGAAAAAAAAAGATAACGTTTGAAATTATTAACTATATATTAAATAAAATCAATTTGTTAAAAATAGGATTAAAGCATTTTCTAAGCCGTATTATAATTGTGAATTTGTATTTATGATTTTTTAGAACTATGTAAAACAGTTAATATTTACTTGTAATAAGAACTTGTAAAGATGTGCACCTGCTGAAAATTCATTTATTCAGTCGTTATGTATTTAAAATTTTTATTTTGTCCCATTTATTAGTTTTCCCAAAGATGAAGAAAGAAGAAAATAGTTTTAATTAATTAATCGAAGAATTATGTTTCTGTCTATTAGTTCATTTAAAATGTGATGAATGTGACAAAAAATTTTATTCGTTTACTGTTTCTTATTTATCTTTTGTATTTATTAAATATTGATTTCACACACAAGAAGTAATAAAAATTCAATTTAAAAATATTTATCAAACTTTTGTACATGCTTAAAAGCATAAAAATTGTCAAGAGTTATTTACATCATCACTTTGATTAATTCAAATTCATATATGGACACACAGCTACAACTTAATTAGTTTTTGAACCAGAAATCCAAAATTGCAAAATAGCTAACATCAAGGGTATTGTTTAAAATAGTTTTCTTCAATCTTAAAGATTATATGTATAACTTTTCTTGTTAATATTTTTATGCGTAACACTTTGAATAAATTTGTGTTTATGGAAACGTAAGCAACAAAGAATCCATTATATCAATGAAAGCTTTAGTGGTAACCCAAACGTCATTTGAACAGGGAACCTTCTAATCTATTTTCAGTATTTTTATTTTATGCATCAGTAAAATATTTATTCATGCAGTCATTTCCAAACATGGGCATGTATTTTTCAATTTATTCCAACTCATGCTAACCTCAATAAATTTTTCCAAAAGTTTGAAATATTTTCTGAAATTAAATCAGATAATTTCTCCACACCTAATACAGTTGAAGAACTATGTATAAAATATGGAATTAATCTAGTGACTACAATTTATTTATCTTAAGTGTACTGGTTAAATTTAATCCTAATGAGAACTTAATTCTATAATAAAACTAAAAGCATTAAAAAGTGATACGAATTCAAAAAATATTCAGAAGTGAAAAAGTAAGTATCCATTTGCATTTCCCAAAAATGTTAAAATGTAACTCAAATTCCAGAAATGCTCAGTATTATGCTCGTCGAATGGCTAACTTTTTCAAGAAAATGTCGCCAAGAGAGGCGATAAAAGGCTAAATCAAGCAACAAAGCTGAATTTTCGTGGAGCAGTCATGTGACTACTGACAACATGTTGCGGACGCTTTGCGAAGCTCTTCTCAATAGCGATGCTCAGTCTACTTATATTAGAAGTCTATGGATATACCGCTCCCACAGCTGGTGTGATGATATGGGGTGCCATTGCTTACGATACACGGTCACCCCTAATATTGATCCATGACACAATGACAGCCCAGCGGTACGTCCATCACATCCATCAGCCACATATGATGCCACTCATGGCAGGTCTCTCAGGAGCCATTTTTCAACAAGATAATGCTCGGCCTCACACAGCAAGGATGTCACAAGACTGCCTCCGCCACATTACCACCCTTCCCTGGCCTACTCGATCCCCAAATTTGTCACCAATCGAGCATATCTGGGATCATTTGGGACGGCAAGTTGGACACACTACGAGTTTGGTCGAACTAGAGGCGTGTTTACAGCAACTGTGAAACGAGATGTCTCACGACATCATACGGAACTTGTATGCCCGCTCGTATCGCATCGTGCATTCGTGCTAGAGGGGGTCCAACAGAGTACTAAAACTTCCGTTCATTTGTACTTTTTTCTGCAATAAATGATCCTTTTTCTTTGATTTTCTAAACACTTATATTAAAGTAGTACTTACATGTGTAAAATTTCGTTTCATTTGGACGACTTTTTCTTGGTGCGCAAATTTTTATGGCAATGAGTGTATGATGGAAGAAAATGGTCTAGTGCTAAATTAAGGAATATGTTGTTTGTACCTGAGTTACAGGTATATTTATTTTTGACGGGGGCAGCTTTAATATTTGGTTTTAAACACAATGCAGATAAAAATGAATTCACTTTACGAAATAAAAAAAAATGAAATTAAAGCAGTAGCTGTAAAATTTGGGAAAATGTTCCAAGATAAAAATGAAATCTATTGAAAACAAAACTGCTGCTTGGACTAAAGAAAACAATAATGATCTGCTTTCATTGACATGAGAGACTATATCAACGAAATGTTAGTACTACACGATTATTCTTGAAATAAAAAAAATATTCCATTTAAAGAGAACAAAATTTTTTGCAGACCATATGTCGAAGAAAACCAACATAGACTACCACTAAAATGTTACGAAATCAAAACCCTAACGGTTTGTGAAATAATTCACTCAGATTTTTGTGGACCCATGGAGACTTCGGCCCGGTTCACACATCCGGTTTTTCAACGTGCCGCTGCCGCAAAGCAAGCGCGATCTAAGATATATTAGATCCAATGGAGCAGTGCACACATGCCTCCAGCGCCGGTGAGCCGACGCACGTCCAACTTGCGTGCAATTTGTAACGCAATTCCTCACGGCGCCGTACGGTTGACGCACATGAGTCTCCGTTCTGAAGTACCTTGTTTTCATATACAAATGGAATATAAATAATAATTAAGAAATGGTTGTATATTGTTGAAAAGTATATTTTGTGTTTCAAAATATACTTTTTTTACACCAAGTAGGCGAAATAAACACGTTTTCTTCGATAGAAAATTTATCGCAAATGGCGCGAAATGAGTTCGTGCGTCAGTTCACGGTTATGTGTGCATAGTTGGGCTTCGGTGCCGCAGTGGCGCTGCACGTTGAAAAACTGGATGCGTGCACCGGGCCTTAATCTATTGGAGGTTCAAAATTTCTGCTACTGCTAAAGGATGATCCAAGTTACAGAAAAGCATACTTCCTTAAATATAAATTTGAAATGGGAAATAAATTAAAGATAGATTTGAAAATGGTTAAAAGATGAACTGAAAGAATACACTGTCAGATCATTCGGTATCAGGAGAAATGAAACTGTACACTGTACACTCAGAGGACCTAAAGCAGACTAAAATTTATAATAAAAAAAAGGACTAAAGTTCGTGAGTATGAACAGAAAAGTGAAAACTTTTCGGACACAAGAAACTTCGGCTTTGGTATTCAAGAACACATTGATTTAGGAACCAAGTACGATCCCTTCATTGGTACTTATGGTCTCGATTATAATGTTGTACTGGACCGCTTTCAATGTTCCCTACAGCAAAGATGGAAAGGTGAATCAAACACAAGCTGTACAATGAAGAGGCAATAAAATGGTTCCAGCAAAGTAGGATGGTATCAATCTTCCTTGCAAGAGCGGAAAATAAGGAAAGAAAAATATTAAAATAAAAATAACAATAACCCTCCCCACAAAAAAAAAAAAAAACAGTTGAACTAAAATTCTCATTTTTTTAGAGAGGGTGTTGAAGGCATTAAAAGCTTAGTATTTGATGTGTGTCAACAGTGAAACAAAGCTCAAATGTAACGCGTTCTTTTCTTTTTTATTCCAAGTACCTCTATTTGCGTTTTATGACAAAATTAACCACTTTTAGATAATTGATTTTTCCCACCTTCTTTCAATTTTCTTTTCTTTCTTCTTCAATATAAATAATTCATTATTGTTCATAATATTTTTCAAACGTCTTTTCCCTATTTCAGAATATACTTACGAAGGCAGAATTCGACACGCTTGCTCACATCTTTCGGTTTTTAGAATTTGCATTTTTTTCAATGATCGGAATTCGGTTTCTGTTTGTATTCATAGGTTCCAGTAATTTACATATACATTATTGAAAAGTTAAATTTATTATATTTATTTTCTGCAAAACATCACATGGCTAATTTCTCGTCGGTATATACATATTTGAATAAACATTCCATAAGGCTTTGGTTGTAAACGTATTGGTATGTAGAATTCTGTTTTATAAAAATAAATAAAATAGATATAGCAATAAAAATGAAAGAAAAATATTATTGAAAAAACAACAACGAAATTCTTTACAATCTTATTGAGATTGTTGCTATATCATGTCCAAAATTGAGTGACGATCAACACCGTGGCCATTTGACATCGATCGTACATGTTAACCGGACATGTGCCTAGTAATGGTATTAATATTGTATCTGCTAAATTCACTTTATTTCTTGTTAACAAAATTTAATCTGATGACAGAAGAATGTAATTAATATTTTTTTTATGTTCTGGGATATCGAGATAACATAAATTAAATCGGCAATTCGATCGTAACGCAGTTTTGACATAGCATTTTTAAAAATAAGACAAATATATTTACGACACATATAAAATGCACAAAAACTCATAAAAATGCTTTAAAACGTTTAAAAAGTTACTTTAAAGACAAATAAATGCAGTTTAAAGTACTTACTAAAATATTTTTTGCTTCAGATATAAAGCTATTTCGATCGTTACTTTTGGACATCGCGAAACATGCTGGATGGCTTTAGTTTTGTTTCTTTGTTTATTCTTCAAAATTTAAAACTAATGATGCCATCTACTGATCAAAATAGTAAACAAACTTATCCTTATACTCTATTCATTTATTAATTTTTTTCTGTAATTCTGGACAACACATTAAAATTTATTTTCTTGGTGATGTACTGTATCATTTAACATTAAAGATGTGTAAATTTAGACATTTGTAACTAAAGAATGCAATTTTAAGGATATTTACACCAAACTATTGTAATAAATAATTCTCTGAACTGAACTAAAAACCCATTGAGAATGATAAAAATTTGCTTTAAGAGTTAAATTTTTTGAAGTCAAAGCTTAAAGTTATGAAATGTGTCTTGTTTTGAGAACTACCCAACTGAAATTTCCGTATTGTTAGCGCAGTGAGAAAAACCATTGAACCACGCCGGTCCCAAATTCTGAAGTAGAATATTTATGTCATCTCTACTATTATAAAAGGAAGTTTTTGTCTGTTTTCTGCACACAAAGTCCTGGCGAATCTATGTCACTTACAGTGATGGGATTTGGAACACAGGTAGTCCGAATTTTTTTCTATTTTTTGGTTCACGGTGAATTTTTAAATTCAATCTAGAACATTTTAAAATGAATTCAATAAAATTTAATTATTATTGAATGCAACAGCATAGAAGATCACAGATTCTAATTTTTTTTTTGGTTACGTTTTCATTTAGCACGGAGGAAAGATTTTCCAGCAGACCATAAAAACAAATAAACTTTTAACTGAAGTTATTTAGTTATTTTTTCTATCTCCTAAACCGTTACAGATAGAGTAAAAATTTCAACGGATTTGATATCTGCAGAAAATTTCACAATAGATCATAAAAATATGATTTTTCGTAAATTTCTTTTATATTTTCGCAAGAGATTGTGACGTCACGCCGAATGCCCATTTTGTTTGCGAAGCAAACCAACACCACGGACAACTACGCTATGGCTACTATACAAAACAAACCATAGTTTAGATTTTCCAAATTTGTTTTGCGAAGCAAACCAAATTGGAATTCTCAGTGAATCATTTCAATAAGCTACGAATTTCGTGCAACACCAAGTGCAACGCCACTATGGATGTTATCGGATTTGGCCGCATTTGACAATGACGAGGCCATCACGGTGTTACCAGTGCTGTTGGTTTGCGAAGCAAACCATTGTTCATAATATTCATAATTTGGTTTGCGAACCAAATTGGAATTTGCAGGGAATTCATTCCAATCGTCCAGGCCTCGAAATAGATTTTTTTAATGCAGGTGTACCTTGTGCACCTAAGTTTTTAAATTAGGTGCACAGATTATATAACAGGTGCATATTTAAAAAAAAACGTAATTTTAGAGCATTAATGAAATGCAAACTACTTTATTAGTTGGGTATGTTTAGATAGAGTAGTAGAGTAAATAAAAATATTTAAACAATTTTTTTATCTGCGAAATTATTACTTCTAATGGAATTTGAAAATGTAACCAAAAATTCTCAATTTCTTCGTTCCCATAGCTCTCAATTTCTTCATTGTTTGGCCAATAACATGGCTCGAAGACAGCAAAAGTTGACAAAAGTGGATCCTTAACAATGGATTCAAATCTGTCTTCAATCGGCGAACTGCATAGTTGGATTATGTGTCGTGTTTCTTTTAAAACTTTCGGGGTTTTTTTTCAAGGTATCCGGCGCACCGCTGTCGCGACAGTCGCTTCAACAGAGCCATCTGAAAAATGTTTTGATCATCGGAAAGTTCTGGTGGCAGTGGCACAAGTAAACCCCCAACACCACTGGCGACCGCATGATGGCTGTTATCCAATTCGCTACGAATTCCCATTTGGTTTGCAAGCAAACCAAATGGATATTCGTAGCAATAAAAGGGAGTTAGCGAGCAGTGGTCACACCTGTCCCCACGAAAAGAACTATTACGGGCAATGCCGTGCTGGCCACGAAGTGATTAGTGTTTAATATATATATTCATTTGGCGTTTTTAAAAATATATTTGACAAGTTGTTAAAATGCAGTTTCAGCATGTCGCTGTGGGAAAAAAAAATAACGTCAAACGGCTATAAATCAAATTAGTTTCTTTGATGGAAGTATTTTTCCTTCCCCAGGCATTGTTTCTTTACTGTAAAAACCGTCTTAAATGACGCAAAGAGCCAGTTGTGTTGCTCCAGTGATACGTTAATTAATTACCATTACCAATTACTACCTTCTTAAAATATTTTCTGCTTGCCTGGTAGTGTATAATTCGTAGCTAACAGGGCCATGGTAGCTCGGTTGGGTTAGAAGAGTTACGGATTTGCAACAGGATAGTTGTGAATTTGAATCCAACCAAAGACAATCGTGTTCAAAGAGGTTTGGTGAACGTTAAATCTCTCACAGCCTAAAGTGTCCTCACACTGTAGTGATGTGGAAATTTGGAGAGTCTGGTGCCAGATCTGGTGTGACCATATCATCTGACGAGGTTCAAAATCATGTGGCGTTGTCCTCTAATAATTACTTTCCCAACTCACCAGAAGGTGAAGAGTTTGAAGTTGGGAAGCGGAGATAGTTCTGGGACCGCCATCAATAGCCCGTTATGTTGCTCAAATGCGACGTTAATTGAAATACCTCCCTTCCGGAACGTTTTGAGTTGATCCAGGACAGTTGCCAAAAGCCCGTTGTGCTGCTCCAGCTCCGATGATAATTAAATACCCAACTACCCTTCCCGAACGGTCGCCACTAACCGTTGTGTTGCTCCAGTTCGACTTTAATTGGAATACTAACTTGCTCTTACCATACCTGTAGATAACTTCACAGAGTCTAAGCCAGAGGTGAGCAAATGTAGCCCCCATGGAAAATTTATATCCGTTTAAAAAAAAATTATTTCAGAACTTTTTCACGAATCTTGGAAGACGACGGTCTTGAATCAGTCCCAATGGGAAAGATCAAGGACAGCACCACGTAATTTTGAGTCACGGTCAGATAACGAGGCTACACCTGAGCTGGCACCCCACCCTCCAAACTTACACGCCAACTTGAGGACATTTGAGGGCACGATGGATTTAACGTGCACCAGTCTCCTTTGTACACGGTGGTCTTTAAATTTGCACGGTGCTGGATTTAAATTTGCAACCATCCGGCTGCTTATCCGATACCGTAGCAGACCAACAGGTCTGGTGGTTTAGGTGTTGGTCTTTTGATCGGAAGGTTCTTAGCTCAAATTCGGGTCAGTGCATGAATGTTTGTAAGCGAATGGTGTAGAGGCGGCTGGTGCACCTTAAATCTGTCGGTCCTCACGTTGTGTTGGTGTGTTAGTTTGGAGAGTGGGGTGCCAGCTCAGATGTTACCTCGTCATCTGACCGTGGTTCAAAATTACGAGTTATTTTTAGGTATTATTCCTTCAGGCGATTGATACTGGACGGACAGTCGTCAATATCCCGAAGTGTTGCTCTAGTATGACGTTAATTAAAATTACCTTACCTTACCAACCGGCCCCCCGCGGCCCCATTTACTCTGTGGTTAACTTAAAAAATACGTTGCGTTGGATTGAGAACTCTGTGATTACTGTGATCAATTAAATCAGGTAATGGTAATGGTAATTTTAGTTAACGTCGTACTAGAGCAACAAAACGGGCTATTGACGACGGTCCGGGATCAGTCCCTTAAGGGAATGTGCTGAGGACAACACCTCCTAACTTTGAACCACGGTCAGATGACGAGGCAACACCTGAGCGGGCTCCCCACTCTCCAAACTTCATCACGAGCCTAACGTGAGGACTTTCGGCCACGACAGATTTAAGGTGCACCAGCCCCCTTACACCATAAGCTTAGAAACATAAATGTACTGACCCGGATTTGAACCAGGAACCTTCCGATCTAGAGGCTAACACCACCAGATCGATCGGTCTGCCTGACAATGTGGAATTTTAATGTTTAATGTTTTGTCTCGCTAAACAATATTATTTTGAAGTTATATTGTTAACTTTAAAAAAAATGAACTATGTTACACGTTTTTTGATAACACCGTAGTGATTGGCTATCGGATTACATTTTTGCAACAGGTTAAGAATATGAGGTGATGTGTTCAGACAACAGCAACAGCCAATGGTATGACGATTGAAGAAATGTTATAAATGACAGATTGGCAAATTGTGATGAAAATACCATGAAGGGTTAAAATGTTTGCTTTCCGATCGCAACACGTATTTTTGAATTACGACCGGTGTAATTACTTAAATTCCGCAATAGAAAGGAAAGACTGAAATTCAGTTAAAGAAGAGAAATGTTGCGAAATTCTTGAAACTGTCTGAAATTTAGTTTTGTTTTCGTTCTTAATCGCCGCATATCAGGTGTAAACAAAACATTTGTGGAATCAATAAGATGCCAAGAAAGAAGCTTGATAATGATAGTGCTCATAACACTTTTGAAATTCAGATGGTTGAGTGTGCTGTGAAACATTTTGATTTGTGTTAAACAGTTATTCCAATGGCTTCATCGGTGAAAGGGTTTTATGCCGGTACAAGATCATTCTCTTGGTTGGCTGAACTTACACATCTACCTATCGATCAGGTATTATTCGCCTGACAATTCTTTAAAAAATTAGTATTTACTTAGTTTTTTCATACATCAAAGTAAAAGCTTTCGATTTTGCTGACCTTTTCTTGAAGTAAAACATTGCCATAGCATTTATATACTGAAGAAAGAATGTAGTCTTGTTTACATTTTAGAGGAATAATGTGTCTTACACAAAAACATTTCTCTGAAAAAGATGGTAAAATTAGTTATTGCCAAAAAAAGTCACACATCTTACCCAAGTTTTGTTTTAAATTTGAAATTCCCCAATCTAGTACTTCAAAGTTACCTTATTAATGATTGGTAGACTAATGTATAACTGGATCTGTATCAGAATCTTGTTTATATGTTATGCGCATATCACCAAGTTCCTAAAAATGTTTCAAGGTTATGGTAGAACAGATTAGGTATAAATATTGGAAACCAGTCGGCATAAATGATTTTCTTTTCTCCTGCAGACTTGTGGATTTAAGTTTCACACTAACTAATTGGCTTGTAGCTCTGCTGTAATTTTTCTCTGCGACAGTTAGTGAGTCCTATTACTTAAAGTGAATTCTGAATCTTAAATGACATGCTCAGATTGAATTTGAGCTGAGAAGCCTGAGTAATCCACCTGTTGAATTTTATTGCTTGTATTCAAATTTGTCTTTGAAATCATTGGGTTTCAACTAGTTTCATAGGTTGTTTTCACAATCTTAACTATATTTTCTACATTTTTTCAATTCAAATGTATAATGATATGAGAGCAGTTTTGAGAATAATAACAGAATTCTTCCAATTTTGGTTGTTTTCAATGTAAAATTTATTACAAATTGCATTACAAACATTTACTCTTACTTATGTTCCTAAACTTAATCTGACCCTTGATTGTCTTTGAACCTGTGGTTAATGAGAGGCAATCTGATTTTTTTACTTTCAATTACAAACTCCACATAGAACTGAACTTCAAGTATTTGCTTCAGAATTAAGTATATCAAGTTTGTTACTTTCACATGTTATATTTTCATCCCTGTAACTGTTCTAATATATGAACACATAAGATTTCCTTAAAGAATTTTTATTTTGTTTGCTGGATGTCTTTACACAATTGAGTAAATTCAGGAAACGATGCTCATTAGTACAAAACAAAAGTGAAAAAGTTTTCCAGATCCTTAAGGTTTCTAGACATAGATTCTAGTCTTGAAGTAAAGTGTAGTTCTTGGGTAGAATACAAATCCAATGTATTATGTAACACAATTAAAAACTACCATGAATGAAGGTGGGTGGCATGTATGAATGTTCACTTATCACTTGGTTTTTAAATGGACAGATTTCATTAATAGATTAATAATTTTTTCATCTTTATTGTTGTTTCTCAGTTGAGATTTATGTTAGGAGTACCATAACCACTAAAATTTAAAATGCTGACAATTCCTGATTTTAAATGCAGTTATCTGTTTATTATTTTTTTTTTTTGGTGCAAGTGGTAATTATTGAGTTGATAATTATTGTCACTAATATGCACTTGGTGCTATAATGAATTGGTATATTTATACCAATTTTTGTTCATAACAAGCTGATTTACAATCAAAGCATTCAGGATGTTGGATGGAAGTAAATCATGTTCTTGTGCCTTCTGAAGATAGATATCAACCAAACTTATTGCAATTTTATGCTTCTTTATCTTTTAATTTATTGCTTTGTATTATAAAATGACCTTTTAAACAGATATACATCTTTCATTAGTTTATGTTAATATCTACTTTACTTCTAAATGTGCAATTTCTTCTAATGTGTTACTGAAATGAAATTTGTAAGGATCTTAATGATAAAAATATTTTGTTTCAGGTGAATTTTTTAGTGTGTCAATTTACAGCATTAGCCTTTGCTATATTGTACAGAAAAGTCTTTTGTCCGCAGAAAGTTTCTGCAGAAATTCGTCATGTTGTTGCTCTTGTAATAGGATTTGGCTTAGGATACTTCTGTTTTGGATAGTAAGTATATAATACACTCTGTTTTAAAGAAACAACTGAAAATTATTTCCTTTCATTTCTATGAAATGTCTAAATTTCATAACACTGCTAATAATCTTATCATGTTTGACAGATTATTTTACAATATGGACTACTAAATATTATCTTCTGTTTCTATGAAATGTCTTAGTTCCATAACACTGCTAAGAATCACATTCTTGAGAAATAATTTAACAATAACAACTAAGTTTTACTGTGTGAGTTTATGTAGTTTACAGTGTACATTAAATGTTTAGTGAATAAAAAGCTCATTAGATATGAAAAAATTAGAATATTAACAAGGTTAAATCGTAACAATCACTAGTTATTATTCATCCATGTAAATGTTCTCTTCTCACTACATAGAAAAAAGACTAAGTATGAGATAAGTAGAGTTTTAAACTTGGATGCTGAAGGATGAAAAAGTGAAGAATTTGACAGCAACAAGTGATAAAGGTGGAGTTTTTTGAGTTAGCTATTTCTTGTTGGAGAATAAAAGAATATATTATTTTTATCAGCAAGTAGTTCTGAATTCTGAGAAACTCTTAATGTCTTGGAATAGGTAATTCATTCTGAATCAGAAACACATGTTATGTATTTAAAAAAATTTACTATGTGTGTGTACTGCTTGTTCCTTTGGGCAGTGTTGCTAAGTTCTGTGTTTATCAATGTTTCACTTTTCATCTATTTCACCTTTGACTTTTCATCTTATTAGTGATCAAGAACCGAAATGTACAGGCAATCTGGATATCCTTATCTATATTTGATAACAGCTCTTTTATCTTTTACTGAAGTTGAGAGTTCAAGGGTTAAATAAAATAAGATTTCATAATTTTTTTTTTTCATGTTGGGAAATTGATAAGGCCTGGGTTGCTGTGCCTTTTTTTTAAATTTAGTCATGAATTTAAGTAAAATGGAATTTAACTTAAAAAGGCTCTAAATAAAATAAATAATCAGCTAAGAGAAGAATTCAGGCTATAACTTCTGAAATTAGACAAATATATATATATATATTAGTAGGTTTATGAGGGGCAAACAATTAATGAAAGACCCATTTTGGTTTCCCTGCAAGTAATTACCTGACATGTAGGAAGCATTGCTATCAATTTTCAATTTTTTCAGTCATTGATAAAGGACAGGTACAACTGATGGACTGACATAAAAGATGTCATAATGAACACAAAATAATCATATAAGTTTATTTTCAATTGCATACACTTGAAAGTTGATAGTTACAAAATTTTAGTGATGCTTTAATAGAATATTTCCCAAACCACAATTTATTATTTTTTTTTTTTTGCAGTAAAAAAATTATGTTATAGATACAATAGTAAAATTTAGCACTGATTCATAGAACTAAGTGCATGTATTCTAACCATGTATGTTTGACACCAATCATACATATTGATTCAGGGTCACACGAGAAGGAGGGGGCTTAAGCTTTTCCCAAGTTGGATAAAAAGCAAAAAAATATCCTTATTTAAATCAATTGCTTCAAAAATCTTGTATCAAGGTGATTTTATATTTTCCCCTTACAGATAACTAACATTTATTTCAACCATAACAGAAGTGCTTTATTTCTTGTTAACAGGGGTTGGATAAAATATTGTTCATTAAAAAGTTGTCACCTTTTCCCTTCAATACAACCTATCTTCATCTTGGAGTACTTACTTTAAAGCTGATCTCTTGAACACATTCTAAAACAAGTCTTTATGTAACACTCTAAAACTAGTCTCTACATATTGTACTTTAAAACTGGTCTCTTGGTAACAAACTTTAAATCTATGTAACACTCCAAAACTCTCTCTCTAGGTACTCAAAAGCCTCTAGGTAACACTCTAAAACTCGTCTCTTAGTAATACATTCCAAAACCTGTCTCTAGGTAAAAACTTCTAAAACTAGCCTTTGTAACACACTCCTAAGCTAGTCTCTTGGGAATACATTGCAAAACTAGCCTCTTGGTAAAAACTAAGTATAGTCTCTAGGTAAAAGTTGGGCCAGGATAGCTTGGTTAGAAAAGTAGCTGATTAGCAATTGGAGGATTGTGAGTTCGAATCCAACCAAAGGCTGTTGTTTACAAAGGGAACTGTAGCATGTTAAATCTGTCTTGGCCCCGAAATGGTGTGGAAGTTTGGAAAGTGGGGTGCGAGCTCAGGTTCTGTCTTGGTAAGAAATATTTTCACTTAAGAATAGAGTTTCACAGAATTTGTCAACTCCTGTGTAAGAAAATTTTGTTTTACAAAATGACCAGTTCAGTGTTGTGTATTTATTTCCTTTTAGACATATTTTAATATTTTTTTTTCTTGCAGTCAAATTTCTCACTTGGTTGTTCAAACTACTTTAAGTTACATCATTATGAATTATGTTAGTCCCCATATTATGCATCGGTAAGTCATCACTAGTTTTATTTATTTTTACAAATATTGTATTTAAAAATTTTCTATTCATGGTATTAACTAGAGGTGTATATATTTCTCAGTAATCTTACATAGAATATTCTTCAGAATGTTCTCCACATAAGAGGAGAATAATGAAAAACTTTTTCCAAGAGGAGAATAATCAACATTTTTCCTCTGAAGGCATTAAAAAATAAAATGCCATGCAATATATTTTGAATTAATGAATGAATACGTAGTTTAAAAATGTACTTCAGAAGCTGACACAGTACAAAATCCGGACTTAGGCCATTCCAGTTTTTGGATTATTTGCTGTTTTTTTGTTTGTCAGAAAAAACCTTAATCTAACCTTCCCCGCAATATTTATGTCCAGAACGTTTGCAATATTAAAATAGCAGGTACATAAATAGGAATAATTTTTAATAGAGGAAAAAACTTCTTGATACAATATATATGCAACACATTTTACTTAAAAATCTTCTAATTTTTTTGTGTGGTATTTACTCTGAACATGCCCATTATTTTGCGTTCTTTGATCAATATGGTCCATGTTGAATACCATGTTCTTTAAAATTTATTGGAAGAATAGAAAAAAGTGAGGGAAAAAACCCCGTTTGTTAGCAAAACGTCCGGATTTGGGATTTTGTACTGTATTAGAAATAAAGAAAAAGAAGTAAACATTTCAGTTATTTTTGTACTCTGCACTTTTCAACAATGTTGTTTGAAGTGAGTTATTTACTTCGACAATATGTGCACAGTTATTTAGGAGTTCACTCAGAGTTCGTTCAATATATTCCCAACCAATAAGTTTAATGTGTGTGCAGCAACACTATATGTAGAAATATAGAGGTATATTTCCTGTATGTAAGTATATATGTTGTTTATCAGATCTCTAGTCTTCAAAGTAGCAGCAGTATTATCAGTAATATATGAAATATGTGTGAAGGTTTTCAATAGAAGCTAAAATTTATAAATAATTTCTATAAAACGGGGCTTATATATGTTGTGCACAACTCATAATATAAACCTAAGGCTCAATTCTGCAATCAATAAATTGTAATTTCCAGAAATATGAAGTTTTTAAATGGAAAATTCTAGAATATTTTTCAAATTTGAATGTTCATTGAAAATTTTTATTCCCAGAAAATATTATCTTTAACTCTAGTCCCAGCATTTCAACTGTGCAATTGTATCTGGTTTCTCTTGTCTTTTAAAGTGTATGTCCAGTTTGAATAAATCTATTTTCTCTGGAAATAATTGTAACTTTGGTATTCTAAACTTATAATTGTACACGAAACAAACTCACCAGTAGAAGACACTGCCTAATTTTTTAAACAAACATGCTGTTCTACTTGAATCCAAATATTACCGTTCTTTTTTCTGTTGTGGGACACTTTTCAGCCAAATCTAACTAGTTATTCACTGCAGATTTCAATACTTTCATGTTTGGATATGAATAAATTTTCATTGGCAATATATAAAATAATTTTCATTTACAATTACGGAAAAAACCACAACTACCCCTCTTTATTCAAGCAATTTTAGAAGAAAATTCAAAGCTGCCGTTTGACAGGAACTAACGTCTTCTATTAATAAAATTTGCATCATTGGCCATCTTCATATTAGATTGAGCACCAACGTCATAATTTCCAATAAATAAATCCCTATTTTGATTCACAATTTCGAATCTATATCGAAATTTAACTTCAGATACCAAATTTCATGACATTTGATCTTGCCTTTTCGAAGTTATGAGTACAGAAAAAATGGAGCTCCTTATGTTAAATTAGTTTCTTAGAATAATTTTATAGTGCTGATATTTTGTATTTTTTTACTCCTAAACAACCCACATGAAATCCACTTCATATTTCAGGGTGGCGACAGAACCGGGAAATCGGGGATTTCTCAGGGAAGAATCATTTTCTGGAAAAATCGGGGAAAACTCAGGGAAGTTTCGTTTAACTCAGGGAAAAAGTTGGAATTTCGTTTTGCAAATGGCACCCATTTGGTACTTTTCCGTTTGACATGCGGGCGCCACTTTGAACTAAAATCAAAATGTCGCCAATTTTGTTTTCATTCCGAAAATGAGAAGTGTATTTTTTACGTAAACATCTAGAAAAAAGAGTTGTATACATTGTATACTGTTTTATTTAACCTGTAATGGACGGAAATCCTGTAACCGAAGTCTACAGCTGTGCCACGTTCCCTAATGTTAATAATAGGAACGTAGTGCCTTGCGGCTTTAAAAAATACTAACGGCCGGAAAAACCTGCAAAAGTTAAACATAAGGTTCCAATTAAATCAACATTTAAAAAAAATCTTTATTTTTTTTTTTAAATACCTAGATTGGCGATTTTGATTTTGGTTCAAAGTTGTGCCCGGCTAACGGAAAAGTTCTCATTTAGATTATGCATATGTTTTTTAATACATACGTGTTAGAAGTTCTTATTTGTTTCGAAAATTTTCGAACTCGGGTGGTTTTTTTTTGAAAAGTTTGCGTTGCCTATTACAGTTCTTTTCGTGATGGATTCGTCACTGTCAAATGCGGCCAAAATCGTCTGCAAATCGGTGTGACGTCACAATCTCCTATGAAAATATAAATATTTAATTGAAAAATTATTTACTAAAAGAAAATCAAACGTATAAGGTATCTGGTGTAAAATTTTCCGCAGATTTGTAATCCGTTGATATATATATATATATTTTTAAACAATCGCTGAGAAAAAAGCACTGTCGAACTCCAGTCATAACTTTAATTATTTCTTTTGCTTCACCCGAATCCGTTACTTTTCAAAATGAAAGTATACAATTTAAAAACTATTTATTTAAAGAAAATTATATTTTTAGGTATCGATCTAGTGTGAATTTTTTTGCAGATTTCGAATCCGTTGAAACTTTTATTCCATCTTTAATGATCGTTGAGATAGAAAAAAGCAATGAAGAACGCCAGTCATAACTTTTTATCTGTTTTGCTTTCTCGAATCCGTTGCTGAGGAAAACAAAATGAACAAAGGTATAATTCTTCACAGCGCCGGCGCCCAAATTAGTTGGAAAAAAATATAAAAGTTACAATTTAAAAATTATTTATTTAAAGAAAATCATGTTTTTAGGTATCGATCTGTTGTAAAATTTTCCGCAGATTTGAAATCCATTGAAATTTTTCTTCTGTCATTAACGATTTAGGAGATAGAAAAAAGAACTACATAACTCCAGTTAAAACTTTGTTTGTTTTGTTCGCCCTCTTAAATCGTTGCTGAGAAAATCTAACGGAAACCGAAAAAATAAATTTAGAATGTCATGTCTTTATACCGTATGCTATTCTAAGGAAAATAATAATTAAATTCCAATTAATTCATTTTTATATGTTTTAGATTAAATTTTAAAATTCGGGCGCGATAGAAAAATTGCAAAAAATTCGGACCACATGTGTGCCAAATTTCACTATTGTAAGTGCCATAGATTCGTCAGGACACTGCGTACAGGACAGACAGACAAACACTTCCTTTTATAATAGTAGAGATCTACCCAGCGCTGGAGCCATTGACGGATTCAGAAGCTGATGGCTGCTTTTGCAAACACATCAAAATAGTTAAAAATGTCAAATTAAATATTCTATCTATAACTTTATATTATTTGGTCTATTATGGAATACAGTAAAAATATTTTTTACTTATATTATTTTTATTTATCTATCAGTCTATAGTTTTTTAGTTCATCAAGTGTCAAGTTTATCATTATTATCGAAGAATTGTTCTGCGAACAGATGGAGAAACTCAGGGAATTTCATGAAAAATACTCTGGAAATCAGGGAAAACTCAGGGAACTTTTTACTTAATTTTTTGTAGCCACCCTGTATTTTTTAAAACAGTTTTTAGTATGAAATAATAATTATTAAATTAATGTTTTAAAAGTTATGAATTGAAATCGAATTCAGAAGGACTTCTAATATGACCATGCAAAATTTCAGATAGTTCCAATGGTTAGTTAGTGCTTTACATTAAATTTTCATCAATATAGCGATTTTAGGGGGTAACCAAAAGATTAAAGAATGTCTGACAAACCGTGGATAATAATTCTCTATTCATTTTCAATTCATAATAATATAATTATACCATTTCCCTTGCAAAATAAATATAATTCTTGAATCGTTTGCATGCACTGACAAATGTTTGAAATAGTGTTCAAATTTGAAATTATGTGGTAGCTGTAACTACAGTTAATCTCGATCTATGAATAGCGGTTTTCAATGTGTAGATGATGCCTGAATTTGACAATAACTTTATTGAATATCTCTGGATATATAAAGGTATTAAAGTCATGAAATTTCATATGTAGACTAATACAACAATGCAGAGTCACATTGAGGCATCAAAACATGGTGTTTCCATTTGAAATTTTGTTTCTGCAAAATTTTACGTCCCCATATGCATCATTTTTACATTTGAATTTGTAGCTGAAGTTATTCCCTATTAAATGATATCTTTGAATTTTTTCTACTATAAATTGTGCACTCGAAATAAAGGGGGTGTTTTCTTCCGCGACTGTACATACATAGTATTTGCATAAAATCAGGTTTGAAAAATAATTATTAAAATAATTAATAAACTTAGTTAAAAGGTGACATACATTTTGAATCAAAATATATGTTTACAATCACATATTTTGGTTACGAAAAAGAGGAAATCTTAAAAGAACTTTTGATTGCATTTTCAATATTGACACCAAAATTATAAGAGAATTTACCAAATTTATTTCATAAAATCATTGGTAATCAGAATTATTCACACAAAATGTTAAGCAAGTGTTCCTTTTCAAGCAATTTTTATATGCTATAACTTTTTATTATAGATTGGTGCTTTTTGTGTCTCTATTGTATTTGTCAACGATGCATCTTATGAGACTGACTTATGATTATGGTGGCTGGACTGTTGATGTTACTGGGTAACAGAAAAGTTTATTTCTAATATTTTATATTCAAATTTATAATTGTTCAAATATTTTATTTTCTGCAAGATTGTAATTGCTTTGTGACTTTTGAACCAAAACATCACTTTACCAGGCTGCAAATAGTAATGTAATAACTCTGCAAAAAGTAGTAATTAATATTTTTTCTTTTTTTTTTAATATGAGTTCAAAATGTAAAATATACTTTTTTAAATCAAAGTAACTATGTCCATGTGGCATGACTGCCTTGCATGTATAGCTCAAGTTGATTAATTTCCTTTTCCTTTTGAGTCTTCTGAATGTGTTACTATCCAACAACTCAGTGTATCAGCAAACTCCAATCTACAGGAGAAATTATTTCTAATTTTCTTGAAATCTTCAGTCAATTCATCATTCTTCATCAAGTTCTTGAAAAATCCGGCAGTATTTTAAAACTAGACTTTAAGAGCTATTTCCAGCCAGGAAATTAATCTAGGGAAATGATTATATTCTTAAATTTGTAAATTAGGACTAGAAGTTCTGGTATTGTGTCAATTCTCATTGTTTGGCAAAATTACTTTGATCGCATTGTGTGTACATATTAATATACACATTAACGATTATTGTAATTTCGCCACATAATAATATTGAATTGTGTATGTATGTTTATATATACATAATTGCGACAAAGGAAAGTTTCCATACAATTATCAATAAATAACCAATTACCATTCCATAAAAATAAAATAATTTTTGAATAATGGGTATTTTATTTATACAAAAGAGCACAATAAATTTTCCATTAAAGTGTGAATTATTTTTATCTTGTTAATTTAAGTTTATATAAAGTGATGAGTATTCTGACAAACAAATTGTGTAATTTTCAGAATTCTTGGCAACCAAGGTAGTTGTTTCGAATTGTCTTGTTTTCGTATTTCCAGCAAATGCTCAGTTAAAATTCAATCTATTTTTCTAGACCAATGATGATAACAACACAAAAAGTGAGCAGTCTAGCTTTTAGTCTTCATGATGGTCTTTGTCAAAGTGAAGAAAAAATGACACCTGAACAGAGAAAACGTGCTGTTAGGTAATAATTTTTATCCTCTATTAGTAGCCTTTAAATGTTAATGACGCAAAGAAGTTAATAATTATGTAACTTATAGTACCTTTAATTTTCTGTAGTCTTAAGTTTGCATTTTTTTGTAGTACTAGCCACTGCGTGTCTAGCTTCGCAAACCAACTCAAAGGTATATGGTATTATTCTGGTGTAAAATTTTCTGCAGATTTCAAATCCGTTCAAATTTTTAATCTATCTTTAACGAATCCGCTTTTACGAAAAAGAACTAAACAATGCCTGCCAAATAATTTTTTATTTTTTGCTCTACACTGAAATCGAAAAAGGCAGGAAATGTAAAAATTATTATATATATATTATATATATATATTTTTTTAACGCAAAGGACACGAAATGCACTATGGTTTTTTTAAACGGAAAGTTAGCGTGCCGTCACAATCTCGTGCGAAAATGTAAAAGATATATTCAATTTATAAGTTATTTATATAAAGAAAATAGTATTTTTAGGTATGGATCTAAAGTGAAATTGTCTGCAGATTTCAAATCCGATGATCTTTTTACTCCATCTTTAACGGTCTAAGAGATAGAAAAAGAAATAATTTACTCCATTTAAAAGATTTTTTTTTATTGTCTGGCAGAAAAATTATTCATCCACGCACCGAAAACGAAAACAATAAATTTAGAATCTCTGATCTCTTCTATGCTGTAGCATTCAATAATGATTAAATTCATTTTAATATGTTCTAGATTGAATTTTAGAATTCGCTGCGACCCAAAAATTACAAAAAATTCGGACTACCTGTGTGCCAAATCTTATTTCTGTGTAAGTGCCATAGAATTGTCGGGATTTTGCGTCAAACAGACAAACAACAAACGAGCAGACAAACACTTCCTTTTATAATAGTAAGAGATTTGTTCTGGTGAAATATCGCAATTGATGTTTTTGCTGATAAATAAAAAAACCCATGTTCAATTTCCTTTTGTTTCTATTAACACTAGAATGTCCGCCATTGCGATTACCCTTAAACGTCTGCCTGTGTCATTTCGACACCTGTAAATAAATCACATAAAATAATTGCAATAACTAAATATTACCAATACGAATATTCAGTTAAGTTAACTTTAGTAATTATTTCGTGAAATTTACATAGAATATTACCCTAATATACCAAAAACAATATATATATATATATATAAATAAGTTTTGGAAGTTGGGGATGAAATCACAGCCAAATGGTTGACTCAAATTCTCTGAGAACGTGTGATTTTAAATCCAATCTTAAAAATCAAAGGATTTCTCTAAATGTATTTCGACCAATTGTTCCTTTACAGAAGTTTAGGCTCCAAGAGTCGGAACTTGGGGACTGCAGTTCAATGTTCTTGACACCACTTACTCCGCGAGCATAGAATATCACATGAAAAGCACATTGTTCATCAGTGGATATAGACCAGCTGATATCGCTCAAAATTCATCTAGCTTCAATATTTGTGCATTTTATCATGCATTCGAATATGTAACAGTTGATGAAAAGTAACCATGAACAAATGAAGTATTCATTGACGTTTTTTTTTTTTTTTGCACAGTTAGTTGGAAAACTACTTTGACATAAAACAAATCTTGCAGCAAATCTGCCTGTGACATTTCCATTATGCGGTACCCATTCTGTGCCGTCCCTACCGGCATATATACCGGATTAGTTGGGATATTATCAGTTTAATCTGCACTTTCTTCAGATTCTTTGCACTTACTTCCATGTAAATTGGGGTTCATCGGAATCGAAATTCGAAAGAGAGAGCTCCCCCACGATCCAATTCTTTTTCAGCAAGTTCTCGCAACAAATTACTAGCAATTTTTTCAAGATTTTGAACTTTCCAGCGATCCATCGTTTTTTTTTGTCTGCACTTCACATATACAAGATTCAAAAATCGAATCTGCTTATTTTGTTAGCACATAAACAAATGTAAATAACGAAACACTTAGACCCAATCACACTAGTATAATTTATTCCTTTCCACTATGAACATGTAAACATTTTTTTCAAAGTCAAACAGATGTGCTATAAGAATTTGTTTGGTTAGCTAATAATGTTTGCTACTCAATGATCTTGTATTAAGTTGAGCGGAAGCTATTTAGAATGATAAATTTACTTGGTGTCGAAACGACACCAGCAGACATTCTAGGTAAATTTAGCTGTAAAATTTTTATCAATGAGAATCTAGACCAATGAAAGTTCTACAGTGTATTCATCTAAAAAAATGATTAAAAGTCACCTAAAATTTTCAAATTCAATTCACAAATGCGGAAAGGGGAACAAAATAAACAGGCCCTGGTGTCAAATCGACACCAACAGACGTTCTAGTGTTAAAACATTGACAAAAATTATGTTTCCATTCTTATAGACATGTTTATTTACAGTACCATGCAGCTTTTGGTTTACTTTTCATGACATACTATGTAATCTCTACCTGCTATGATAAAAGGAAGTGTTTGTGTGTGTCTGTCTGTGTGTTTCAGACAAATCTATACAACTTACTTTAAGACTTTTTTTGAAAGTATAGCGATATTTAATTTTTATCATTTTGGTTTTGATTTAATTTGTCTGAATCTGTGATTAGTGTGAAGATTTTTTAAAAGCATAACTTTCTTGATATTTAATTTTTATCATTTATGCAGTTTTTTATTTATTACTGTTTAGTTTGGTTTTTGTCAGAATCGTGTTGATTTTTAAAAGCATAACTTTATCATGGGCAGTGCTGTGCGGATACTGCTAGTCTCTAATATTATAAAAGGAAGTGTTTGTGTGTCCGTTTGCTTGTATGTATGTTTGTTTCTTGCACGCAAAGTCCTGACGAATCTATGGCACTTACAGTAATGGGATGTGGCACACAGGTAGTCCAAATTTCTTTGCAATTTTAGGATCACGGTGAATTTTAAAATTCAATCTAGAACATTTTAAAATTATTTTAATGAAATTTAATTATTATTGTTTTTTTTGGAATGGCAATGCCATAAAGAGATGGCAGATTCTAAATTTATTTGTTCCCTTTCCGTTTTTATTTTGCGTGGAGGAATGATTTTCCAACAGACTATCTGCACTACAGAACTTCATTATTAAATTAGACGACAGTGTCTCGACAGCCTGAATGGAAAGGAATTTGGTTTCAAGAATATTTAAAACAATGCGGTTAGGATTTATATTTTATTTGTTTATTTGTGCATGCACAAGATTCTCCTTACTAGATTGCAACATTTCTTGGCACTGATGCCCCGCCCTCACGGAAGGATAAAGTGAGTGATCCATCTTCTGTGGGTTGCAGGCAGAGGTTTCGAGGAGACGTCACACTTATAAGCTTCCATCTTGGCACATTAATCTAATTTGGCCTTAAATTCAGCATGTAAATGTTTTGACTGCTTGCCTGTCAGTTTATATAGGAAAAGCACAATTATAGTAGTTTTAAGACATTTTTATACAATTAATAACAGATAATATCGAAAGATATTTTTTGAATTTGCAGTGGTATTTGTTTAAATTATTGCTTCCTAAAAATTTTCCAAAAGAAGTATCCCAGGTAGCAAATGAAATTTTTGAGGTTGTCATCGAAAAATATGTATGAGGTGTGCCCCAGCATGTTATATTACTGTTCGAAAGAATATAATAGAATTTACTGCAATAAATACTTGCCTGAAATTTAAAAGAAGCTTGTACTTAAATTACTTAAAATTTATATTTTAATATATTTTCCCATATTATTTTAGGCACATACCAACAGTATTGGAGTTTTTCAGCTACATCTTCCATTTTCAAGCACTTATGTGTGGTCCTCTGGTTTTTTATAACGATTATGTTGACTTTGTAGAAGGAAAAGGTTTTGTAAAAAACATTAGTCCAAATGTGAGTGTCTTCTAAAGTTATTAGTAGTAGAATTAGTTATTTTCTATCAGATAAAAATGCATTTTATGTATATTTTTTAATGAAAGTATTCATAGCTTAAGTTGTATTTGAATAACCTACAGATTTGTATAGATTCAGTCCCTCATCTCCTTTAGGTGAGTACAAGTTTCATGGAACCGAGATTTCCGAGTGATCTTTTCTTTTCCCATGCTGTTTACTGTATTAAACATGGGGGTCACATTCCTGGGATACATCCAAGCGATCTTTTTCTGCTTCTATCCCATTATGTTCCCCAGTCTCTCTTTTTCATCTCACTTTTTTGATTGGAGTAATTACTTCACTGGGGACGTCAGCAATAAATAATAATTCAGCAGCTTTCAGTATCTGCATGTCAGCATATGAAATTTGGCAATTTTTTCTTTAAGACATCTGATTAACAATTCGTTTCATTCTAATATTGTTGTGTTGAAAGTATGTGTGGCTTGTTTAGTGGAAAATCTTTAGCTTAAGTAGTGATATGCCTCCCTATGAACAATAAAGTGACTTAACACAGTTCTTTTAAAATTTAAAAGATAATTTATTGCAAGAATTAAAGTATGAAAGATTATCCAAACCAACAGTTAAATAACACGGGCCACGAAAGTACACAGAAAAATAAATTATCAGAAATAATGAATAGAAACAAAAGATGAAAGTCCAAGAGAAAGGGACCGATGGCAAATCCCGAAGAATAGATAGACTCTCCCTCGGCAAAAAGGTCTCGGAATGAAAATACGGTGAAGTTTCGACACCAGGTGTCAGACTTGGAAGCGAATCTATAAGGCGAGAAAGGGGTTTCCATCCTTTTGAACTTTTCAGGTCCGGCAGCAGGAATGTTCCATGGAAGATCGTGATTCCACAATTTAGCAACATAAAACTTCTCCCAAGTACTTCTTCAAGTTATTTGTGAAAATTGATTCTTCTGTGTATTTTCCCGCGAGGTCGCTGGGAAATTCTTTCAGGCCAACTCTTCCGCTTCGTCCTGTGTCCACAATCGTCTTTCAAGGCAACCAAGGGTTGTGTTCGTGTTGATCTATGTTTGATCCACGCACCATAGGAAATTTATCCGCACCCAGTCAATCAGTTCCAAATCAAATCTTTTGATCCCACAGTACACTTTTGTCTCTCTGCAGCTCGGAATATTTTCAAAGCTTCTATGTACAAAAATGGTCACATTCCTATTTTTAACAGAACAGGAACACAAACTCTTTAACAGAACAGGAACACAAACTCTTGAACAGAACAACAACAAGAACACTATTTGTTCCTGCCTTGTAAGAACGAAAAGTAAAAACAAATTATTCTTAAAAATTAACCCAACATTATATTTTACCTAAATGTTAGTTGCATTCAAGCCAATGTAACTTTAATCGTCTTTTCAAAGTACAATGAACAAATTCAAGAGCTTTGCTCTTGTTCAAACACTCGTGTGGGAATTAAGTTTCTCAACAATACAACTTTCTCTTAAAGTCTTTTCATATGCACTTGCATAGCGATAAAGGTTTAAACAATCTAGTTTTCTTTGTATTAAAATTTAATTATGAATAAAAGGCCAAATTATTTATACATCCAGCTAGTAAGATACATTCTAATATTTTGAATATATTTTTTATGAAATATATCTTACTCAGTTGATTTTTATAAAAACTAATACAAATTTCAAGAACTCTGATCAGAGTTCATTTTTGATTATTTCTGGTATAAAATGTATTTTGTCTATTTAACTTTTCTTCATAAGTGATCACGTATATATTTATAATAAGAAAAAACAGCTTTTATATAAAATTATCCAAAACCTTGATATGTGTTATATTTTTTGATGAACTTACAAAAAAGGTATAATTTTGACTGCAAAAGTATTTTTTTTGTAATTATCTAACCTTTTTGCTCAAAAATTACTTTTAAAAATCTTGAAACAATTGATGTATGATACTTTGTATGAAGTAACAGTCAATATTATTTCTAGGGATATTAAACATATAAAATATTATATGAAATTATTGATGAAGACCATTGAAATTAAATAAATCTTACTAAATTTTAACCTTTTCATTATCTGTAAGTCACATCAGTGTCATTCTTGCTGCACACCGATTGAACACTTTATAGATTAAATATTTGTTAATTTGAAATTCATTGGATATGAAAGTTTGTAAGTTTTTCACTTACATATCTTAACAAGTGAAACATACTAAGTCAAAAACATAGTTCTGAGAAAATGAAAGGGGGAAAATTCTACTCATTTAGCTAAACATATAAAGCGTTTCCAAAGAAAAATCCAACAGTCATGTAAAAATTAATTATTTTAGACTAGACTTTACCGGACTAAAGATAACCATGTAGATCTAGTCTAGAAAAGCTATAAAACTATCATGAAAATTTTCATTTAGAGTATTTCACTTTTTCTAGCTGATATCTTAAAAATTTAATTTTTGTTTGTAGTTTTGAAACATTTATTTCTTTTCCAGATTGTTGTATTGCGAAAAGTAGTAGTTAGCATATTTTGTGCACTGTTTTTAGTAACCATTGTGCCATTCTTCCCCATAACGTATTTGCAAGGTAAGCAAATTTTACTATATTTTACTTTGCTAGTTGCATTCCTCGTTGAATTATAAATGTGAAACATGCTGAAATTTTAACATGTAACTAATGAGTTAATATTTTTATTAAATGGATATAACTGTTTTCCTAAACATTGGCAAATCACTTGATTGAAAAAAGCTCATCAAACTACAACTTTCCTTAGACAAACGTTTTGACACTACCTGCAGCTTAAACAAAAAAAATTCCTATTAAACAAAGAAATGATACATTCAAAATTCACAAGTACTGAACACCAAAAGAAAAATATAGTTACCCCTCATTACAAAGCACATTTGGCTGCATTGTTCTTTGCTTCTCCCCCACTGGATTTTAGGTTTGGGATGAACAGAGGAATCACCTTCTGTTTCTTTACAGTTGGAGTTCAAATGTCACTTATTCCAAGCATTTGAATATCTCAATTGACTTCTGTTTAAGACTGGTCTTTAAATGATCCACCCTACTTGGAGACTGAAAAAAATTCTATTGTTGTCTAGAAAAAAGTAAATTACAGTACTAAGTACAAAATCTGGAATCATCCAGACCTCGACTATTTCAGATTTCAGACTTTTTTGGATTATTTGAATTTTTTGTCAAAACCTTAATCTACACCCCAGCGCGAATTTGACATTTGCAACAGTATAATAGCAGATATATAAATAGGAATAATTTTAATAAAAGGAAAAATTTGAACAATAGCATGAAAATAATGTTCTGATAAATAAAAATTATAAAAGTACATTTCTGAATCAGCAAGCATTGATGTGTAATTGCATCTCTCTCTCTCTCATTTGCAAACGTTTTTATAACTTGGTAAGTAAGTACAGTTCAAAGTCCCAAATCCGGAATCCTCCGGACCTTGGCCATTCCGTATTTTGGACTTTTCCGAATTTCAGATTACTTGCATATTTTTGTCAAAAAATAACGTTAATCTAACCACTTGCTCCCCCGTGCGAATTTTGCGTTTGCAATAGCAAAATAGAATATATATGTATATACTAAGGGCCTCCGCCCCCTGCTCGCTTACTCTCTCCGCCCCCCTGGGATTGCTACGCAATCCCGTTTGGTTTGCTTCCCAAACCAATACTCCTTTCGTAAGTGATTTCACTTTTTTTACTTTAACACTTAATTCACTCTAAACTAATATCCACATCACTAAAAAACCTTCTGCATCTTGTTCCCTGTTCAATTTTAAGTAAACCGTGTTAATCTCCTAACTTTACGATTTGTTTGTGTTTTGCTCACTCGTGGAAGAAATTTCACTTTTTCAACTTTGACTCTTAATAAACCCTAAACTAATAACTGCATCTAAAAAAGATCTTCCCAATTGTCCAGGGATCACGATGAAGAACAAACCATGTAAAATTCATATTTTTCTGATCTGATCTTTCTCGAGAAATCGTCAAAGAATCATGCTAAACAACACAGTTTTCAATCCTGCAGAGGCGGTGGTAGCTTTTTTTAATATAGAGAGATATATAGGAAAAATTTTTCGAAAAGGCAAAAACCTTTTTAGTATAATGTAACAAATTTTACTTGCAAATCTTCTAATTTTTCTGTGCGGTATTTACTCTGAACATGGCCGTTATATTGCGTTGTTTCATCAATTAGGTCCAGGTTTAACTCCTTGTTTTTTAAAAATTGTCAGAAAGATGTAAAAAAGTGAGAAATACAAAGTCCTAAGAAATACCTGTTAGCAAAACTTCTGGATTTTGGACAATTTTGGATTTGGGACTTTATACTGTACATTGTAAATAGAGGTTACACATTTTGAAGGGAACAGTGCATAGTCGACAGAAATCTTTTTTGTCCCCTGTCCTTGAGTTCTACTTCATTAACTCAGTATGTGTTAGAAGTGTAGTGAATCCTGAGGACCAGGACATACATTCTCGAGTGGACAGTTCACTTTGACTGAATAGATCAGCTCTTTATACAACCTGTCACCCCCACTGGTTGCCAAAAGTATTTTGAGTCTGGTGAAGAACATTGGAGTTACAAGATGCAATGCTGACACAGGTGACTTTTTGCTACTATTTTTCAACCATGGTGACTTGGGTACCTCTAAGCTTTCAGCTTTAAAAAAGTATTTTTAGATTTTTTTTTTAATTTAAACTTTGACGACCTTTTTTTTTTTAAATTCTTCAAAGGTCACGAAAATTTTTCTATTTTTTTTTTCTTTGTCTAATAGTAGTTGGAAAAACTATTTTTCAAATTTTTCTGCGGAGAAAATTTTTCTGAGGGCACCACGTTTTGGTGCTAAGTTGTGGCAACTATGAATGAAAAACATTGGAATGTGTTGTTGCTAGACTGTCATGAACCTTATTAAGAAAATATTTTGTTTTTCATTTCAAAATTTGAATGTCTTGACAAGATTTCCAATGACTATATTTCATACTAAGTAGCACCTTTTGTGTTTTAACCAATTTACAAGTGTCTGCTTATAAGTAATGCACAGTTGCACATAGCTCACAAATGAAAAGGGGTAATCAAATGGAACAAATATGGGGATAAAATTACATTTCAAATGCTACAAAATCTTGCATTTATATTTTCACGTAGTTGCCATTTACAGCTACGCATTTCTCCTAATGATGATCCCGTTGTGTCATCCCATCAGTGAAGAATGACGGTCATCTTTCCTTGAGCGTCTCACTTCGTGTTTGAGTTCATCATCTGTAGGGAAATTAATACCCATAAGATCCCTCTTTAACTGCAGAAAAGGTTAAAATCATAAGGCACCAAATTTTGAGAATTTTGAGGGTGTGTAATGGGCTTAACTTTCAAGTTCACTAGAGCCTTGCCCGAGATGTGTGCGGCCTAACATTACTGTGTTGCAGAATCATTGGCTATGTGGATTGTCAAACACAACTTAATTTTGTCTCCTAAGAGGTTTTAATGTCTCTATGTAACACGCAGAATCCACGGCCAACCCAGCTTCCTGGTAGTCAGTCATGTTTGGCATTCCAGAACACTCGAACGAATTTTCTTTGCACAGGTTTATGTTTTGAATCTTTTTGATTATGGCCAACCATAGTGCCTGTATTCCATGCTCTGCCTTTTATCTTTTGGGTCGTAATGATACACCCAAGTTTCATTTCCCATCAGAATATTAAAAAGAAAGTCATTTCCTTCATCACAAAGTTTCAGAAGCTTTTAATTGGCATTCTTCATTGACGACATGAGACAACTGAACTGCTGGAAGAAATGTGTAGCTGTAAATAGTAACTATGTGAAAAAATAAATGCAAGATTTTGTAGCATTTGAAATGTACTTTTATACCATATTTATTTCATTTGATTACCTCTTTTCATTTGCGAACTATGTGCAACTGTGCATTACTTATTAGTCAGCCCTCGTATTTTGTATCTGAGCTACTAAAATTGGGTCTAAGAGGACACTTTTTACTATTTTTAAATAGTAATTATACTACTAATGCTACTATTTTCACAAGTGTTTTGGCTTTGGTAGCCCTGAGGATGTTAGTCTCAACGAAAAGGCTTAACTGAATGATAAAAAATGTTTGGGTGTCTCAAAAGTGTGGATGAGAAGGAATTATTATTAAAATATATTCTACCATATTCAATATTTCTTTAAAAGGCTTTGTCCACATACTTTATGTGTTTAACTCATAGTTTTGTATAATTTTAATTAAAACTGTAATATGTATAGTTCTTTTTATTTTTAAAAGCAAGTTTTTTTTTTATCCTCACTATGTTGTTCCCCTTGGTATATTATGTTTTCCTCTTTGGTAAAAAGCATTTATAAATGTATTCTCATTGCTATTCTTTTTTCTAAATTTTTGTTTGACTTTCAAACATTACAGTTATCTTTAAATTGTAAGCAAAGTATGTTCATGTGATCAATCAAACCAATGTATGTACTAATATGCACTAATTAATTTTATTCTTAAAATTCAGGCAATGTCCTGACTTATAGACAGCGTTTCAGTGATAGAAATATTGGTGAACATCAGATTGTAAAATTGCACTACCTCTTAGATTATTTCATTAAATACATTGATGGTTGTTTTCTAATCAAATGCATTTCATGTTCATTAATTGAATTATGCTAATAGTGTGATAAACTTTATAATTTAATCAGATCCCAAGTTCCTAAATAATACTCCATGGTATTCCAAGCTGATGTACCTGTTACTTGCCACTTCAGTTGTAAGGTCCAAATACTATCATGCATGGTTGCTTGGTGAGTTTTTTGTAACTGTTAGTAGCGTTCAATTATTAAGTAAAGAGTTGCAGTAAAAATGTAAATAGATATTAATTATGATGTATTTATAATATAATTAAGTACAATCTTAAAATGCAATAACATGGACCATTTATAAACTTGCATTTTTTTAATCAAATTTTGTTTTGTCCTTTATTTTTACTTATGCATTATAAAATGTTAGGTTATTGACATTTAGGCATTTTTTATAGCTAGTGGAGTATTGTTTGCTACAAGTACGTTATTTTGGTTTGCACTAGAGTAATGTGTAGTAGCTTTTAAATTAACGAATTTAATTTAGCTATCAAAAATGCAGTGAGCACTAGAATTTTGAATTTTTGAAGTATCAATAGAAAATACTAAAATTGAAAAGAGTTAATTCTGTAATAGTTCTTTAGACTCGATCCTAAATGTACTGAATTTGAGAAATAGTCATTCAGATATTTATGTTTGACTCTGAGTTATTTTATTTTGTAAATGAAGAGAGATATTATAAATAAGTTAAATGTTCTGTATTTATTTGTTTTAGGAGAGGCAGTGTGTAATGCATCAGGTATGGGCTTTAATGGTTATACAAGTGATGGATATTCCAAATGGGATCTTATGTCTAATGTTGACATTATACGATTTGAGGTAAAAATTCAAAGAAACTTTCTGGTGAAATGTGATGTTAAGCTCTTAGTCCATTGTTATTTTTTTATGTATATGATAAAAAAATTAATTATTTATTGTAATGTGTGTTGCATTGAAAAATGTAAGTATATTTTTATTTGGAAAGTTGAAGGTTCTAGTCTGAAACTGCTTTTACATATTACTCTATTTCAAGGCTGCCACAAGCAACTTTTTGCTATTTTTCAACCTTGACAACATGGTGTATCTTTCCAAGCAAAATAACCTCAAAAACTACTATTTTCAAAACATTTTGTCGATTTTTTTGTAAATTGACAAAAGGCAAACGACAATGCAGTTCTTTTATTAAAATTAGCATGCAAAAAAAAAAAAATGTAACTTAAAAAAAAAATTTTTTAATTTTTTTTATAGAAAATTTTTTAAGGGATGCTAATTTTGAATTTTTAGTACCAAGTTCTGGCAACCATTGAGGAAATACATCTGAATCTATCATTGCTAGATTGTCATAAAAAATTATTCAGTTTTTAAATAAAAAAATTTTGGTGAGGAAATCAACATTTGTTTCTTTTTTAACCATTCAAGCGGCAAGCCCGAGATATCTCAGAAACCAAAATGGCAAGCATAAGTGTCGACCCCGAGAATTCTCGAACAGTCACTTTTCCCTTCCCCTCAACCACCCGTGTCTTCTAATGGGAGAACGCGACTGGAGCCCTTTGTGTGACGCATCCTGATGGGAACTTACGATAAGATACTTACAATGTATTTGCCTTCGGCATGTTAGAAACAGTATCACAACATTTCTGGGTTCTTATCAGTATGTTGTGATATTATGCTTATCCATGATTGGTGAGTGTGTTGTGAGGTCACGCTTATCCATTGTTGGCTCTATATTGTCTATAAAGGCTGGAAAGTACATAAGTATTTAGTGATATTGCATTGACCATGAAAGTTATACAAATATTGACGACCAGCTACAGGCTCAAGCCCAACAAGGCTGGTCCTTTGTTTATGAATTCCCTAACTCCCACTGACTATCCAATTGTACTTAAATTCATATACTCCCTTTGAATTAACTATAACAAATCTTCAAAAATCATTTCAGCAGACTGATGGCATTGAAAATAGAAATCTATTAGGTATTCCTATTTTGAATGCTATTAGAAGACCAAGCTTTTGCATTAATGGTGAAAATTTTTCTTTATCGAAAATGGTCGACAGGAAAGTACATTTAAGTACCTTTATATCGCTACTTCTTCAATGTTTTAAACTGATGCCCTGAGTGTTTCATTGAATAATAATAATGTATGAAAATTAATAATGTATGTCTGGAATTTCTTCTCAGTTTTCGCTTAACTTTCGAGAAACTCTGGAGACGTGGAATAAGTCAACTCAAATGTGGCTACGGTTTATCGCCTATGACCGAGCACCTTCACATAAAACTCTCTGGACCTATGTGTTATCTGCTCTGTGGCATGGCTTCTATCCAGGATATTATTTTACTTTCCTTGGTGGAGCCATTTTTACACTAGCTGCAAGATCTGTAAGTGTTTTTGTGTTGAATTTGTAAAATTTTATTTTAATGAGATTATGCTGTTTCATTATGTTATGTTGAAATAAGTATAGCTCGTATAGTGCAAAAATACTTATATAATGACTTGCCTCCGTGTGAACAATAAAGCACTGAACGCAGTTCTTTTAATATTAAAGATAATTTATTAAGTGGTTTAACAAGCAAATTAACAGATTAATAAAAGGGGCCCCCAACAAGATACAGAAAAATCACTGTTCATAAATAAAGATTAAACACAAGATAATCGTCCAGATGAAAGGAGATGGGAACCGGTGGCAAAACCCGAAGAACGGAACGGACTGACTCACCCTCGGCAAAAAGGTCTCGGGAAAATGCTCTGAGATTTCCATACATCAGGTGTCAGGCATGGGGTTCAGGAGTTTTATGCAGTACATCCATCCAGACTGTTGGTAGACACGACCCATGGAGGAGTGTAGATGCTGGATCCAGCAGTATTCTTTTTCTTCCAAGTGACCCACGATGTCGCTAGAAAAATCTTTCAGAACATATCCTTTGCGAGGTCGCCGGTAAATTTTCTCAGGCCCAATTCTCTGCCTCCTGTCTGTTCGTTGAATTCCTTCCAAGGTGAAAAGTGTCCTCCTTGTCGGTGAGTCTCCTTACTTCTCTCGTGATTCTCACTTAAAAGAACCCGCCAAAAAATTCAACCCCCATCCAAGGTAACCCCTTGAAAGGAGGAGCAATCCATTCCAAGTAGTAAGCCACCAAAACCCCCTCTTTCGAGTGGACAATACATCCGGGGGGAAACTCACACCTGGGCTGGAATACCATCCGATACTGCCAACTATGCCAGTACTGATAAGCGCTTTTCCCCCAGGCCACATTCATTGCCCACGAGTTTCCACTGGTAACCTTAAATGGGTTTTCTTTTCTCACAGCTATCGTGAGAAAATTTCCAAGCGCTTACAGTTGGCGTAAAGGCAGTAAAACAAATTGTAAATACACATATGTACCAAAATAATTAAAAGCATAAAAAATTAATTCCTTAAAAATTAACCCAACAATTATCATTTATGTGATTGCGTTTTAGTTAGAAATTACTAATTGTTTGCCAACGAAATTTTACTTACTTTATACAGATGGTTCAGTTCAGAAAATGTCTTTGCCTTATACTTAATTTCTAGAATTCAAAATTTGATTTAATACATAAAAGAGAAGAGTTCTTCAAATCTAGATATATTTTTCTTTTCAATTGAACATATTTCATTTTTTAAATGAATGATCAAAACGTAGTCACTTAATTATTACTGTGGTCATAGCGTTTGTATGCCACCCAGTAGGTCGTGGATTTGAATCTTGCTTTGTATGCACATGGATGTTAGTGATTGCCCTTGTTAGAAGTAGTGGCAGCTCACCTATTGGGTGCTCCTTCACTAGTAAGCATCAGTTTACCCTTTGTAGTACCAAAGGCTGAGGGGTCAGTGGTTTAGTCTAAAAAATTATATAACCCTATAACTTGCATATTGAATGTTGATGAATGGCAACACAAATGGATTTAAACAATATAAAATTAAATGCTATAGTTAATAATTGCCACTTTTGGTGCAGCTGCACTCTACGTTTATAGCGTTAGCCTTGTCGATTTTTTTGGCGCACTTGTAGCGAGTTATGGTAGGTTAAGGCAACTTATCTGTATTTACTGTTTTCATAGCAACCTTGGCAAACAGAAAGTTTAAATTTTCATTTTGATTATTCTAGAAAGTTCTTTCAAAATCTGTTAAAATCGTTTGATTTCATTGGTTCGTTTGAAATTTTTTCTTTGATTCCATTGGTTAAATTTAATTTTAAAATATCTTTTAACTGCATTGGTCCTTTTAATTTTTTTTCTTTCATTGCATTGGTTCATTTAATGGTTTTTCCCCCAGCTTTGGAATTTTCTTTTATTAGAAATTTTTTCACGGTACAGTTCTGACTTACAGATTGTTACTAATTACATTCTTTTGTAAAAAAAAATTCAGTTAGAGCTTGTCACTTTTTGTGGACGTTTTAAAAAATATACTTTTTAAAACATTCACAAATGTGTTACCGAATTTTTATTTTCCGTTTATAAAAGAAAAATATTTGTGAATGAAAAAGATTTTTGAAATAATTCTTTCCTTGGCGACTTTAGAAGTGTGCAAAAAAAAAAAATGCCAATACCGTTGCCACCACTATAAACGTAGACTGCAGCTGTACCTTAATTTTGTTGGCAAGTTTAAATTTATTTGATTTGAGCTATTAGCTGCATCCTATTGCTAGATCTGCACAAAAGAGTTCTCAGCGTTGTGAAACTATTCAGCAGTTTCGTTTCAGAAGGCAATGAAAAATCTGGAAGGTATAGAAATGAATGCATTAAAAATATTTAACCAGTCTGAAAATAGGTTTAGACATAAAAAATTACCAAAGAATCTTTTGAGCAAGTGTATGAGATGAAATTGATGTAGATTTTCCGAAACTAATTGTGGTATCATGACTGAAATGAAGTTTTCACTTGTTGGAAATAAGAAGAATTAACACCCAAAGTAAATGTTAAAAAAATGTGCATTTGTAGGTTTTTGACTAATTTAATTGAATTTAAACACTATATGTGCAGATCAATGCTTATATTAATTTTAAATGGATTTAAATTAGGTGTTTTGAAATATGAGTAGCGACAATAGATATTAGCTATTAAGAACCTTTCTTGTAGATGGTATGCTGAGGCTGCTAGTTTAAATATATTTACTGAGAAGTGCATTGTACTTAAATGTACTTTTCACACGCTTTTAAATGATTTAGTTGGTGATATGATGTGCTATACTTTTAATGTATCATTTAAAACTGATTGCTGTGAATCCTGGAAACTAAAAGTTATCAACTTAATTGTTGTGTAAGAAAACAGAAAGTTATGACTGTCAGTTGATTCAAAATTAAAAGTGTTGCTGTACAAGTAAATCATTACTTTTAAAACTTTTCTTCCCTCACTTTCATTACAATATTTCTTATTCTATAAATCTTATTTTCAATATTACATGAATATATCTCTACTATTATAAAAGGAAGTGTCTCTGTTCCCAGTGTCCTGATGAATGTATGGCACTTGCAATAAAGAAATTTGGCACACAGGTTGTCTGAATTTTTTTTTGTCCAGCCCAAATTTTTAAATTTAATCTAAAACATTTTAAAATTAATTTACGGGAATTTAAATATTATTGTTTTCTTTTGACTGGCAACAGCATAAAGATATGACACATTCTAATTTTTTTTTTTTTTTTTTTTTGTGCTTTCGTTTGATTTTGTGGGGAAAACCTTTCATCCGAAGAACAAAACAAAAAGTTTTACTGGAGTTATATAGTTATTTTTTTCTATCTCCTAGACCGTTAAAGATAGAGTAAAAATTTCAACGGATTTGAAATCTGCGGAAAATTTCACAACAATACCTAAAAATATAATTTTTCTGTAAATAAATAATTTTTAAATTGAAACTTCTATATTTTTTCAAATACGAACGCAGCTGCTAAGAATGACCTTCCTTTGATTTGAGAAATCACAGATTTCATTTTCGGTGCTTAGCAAAATAAATAAGAAACATTTTGACTGGCATTGTTTAGTTTTTTGTAAAATCAGAATTGTTAAAGATAGATTAAAAATTTCAACACATTTGAAATCTGCGTAAAATTTTACACCAGATAGATACCTTACATTTGATTTTCTTTTAATGAATAATTTTTCAATTAAATACTCTTACAAATGAAAATTTTTAATTGAGTCTTTAAGAAGTAGCCATAAAAATTTTAAATAACTGATACTTTAAAAAAACGGATGGTTACGAGTTTGATGCTTGATATAACAAAAATTTGGGCACATGGGGGATGATGCACATTAAATCTGTTGTGGCCTCAAGTATACTCACATTGGAATGATGTGGAAGCTTAAAGAGTAGTGTGCCAGCTCGTGTGGTGACCTCGTCATCTGATAGTGGTTTCAAAATTACAAGGTGTCCTCGTATCTTTTTTTGTGGGATTGATCCAGGACTGTTGACAATAGCTCATAGTGTTGCTCCAGTGCAATATTGATTTAACTATCTACCTTCTGTTAAAAAAGATGTGTTCTGAATCCTACTCTTTAACTTTGGAGAACGTTTTCTTATCTTAGTTTTCTTTCATGCATATTATTCTTTCATGTTTTATTATTCTAAAATTTTGGATAATACTTGAACTTAATTGTTGTGTTTGTGGAAATACTTTGTATATAGTGATGAAAATGCAAATTGTGTTTCAGATACGACGTGGAATTCGACCATTATTTCAAGGAAGAAAATTTACATCAAGGTTATATGATGTTATAACATGCATTACAACAAGATTTGCTCTGGCTTATATAGTCTTTCCTTTCATACTTCTTGAATGCAATGCCTCTCTAGCAGTTTATATGTAAGTACTTTCCAATCAAATATATGATTGACTTTTTGAATCGGGGCTAGTCAAAAACTGATTACTTTTCGGAATCTTAACCCCCAAGCAACATGCCTGAACAAATTCAGAATATTCACTTCGAATACCACCCTAAAAAAACTCCCCATCGTGGCAGTGGCAGACCTGAAATATTTGAACATATGGCACGGACTCCAAGACATCTCACTCCTTGGATTTGGATATACCGCATACTACAATGAAATCTCATGGAACTGTACTCCTGCATGCCACTAGGAGGGTCAAGTTAAAAAAATTTCACTCTTACATAAAATCAAGATAAAGAAGCATGTCATGATATTGTTGAATTGTTCTTCAGTTTCATAAATCAAGGCGTCTAAAAGTTCCTGGGAAACTCTTCTTATTGGTGTCCAGTTAATTAGGCAAGATCAGCTGTACCTGGGGAGCCGCTGGATCATGACAAGAGACAGAGGCTTTCCGTCAGATGAAGAGGGAATAGATTTGCTGGGAACCTGTGGACATCAGTCGTAGGAGCTGGGCATCATTGGTAGTTAACATCCAGAGTTGTCGTTTGGGTCACTCGTGCCTCTCAGGAACAGCTCAGTCTGCTCTGCCTCCCTTTTTTTGCAAGACAGAAAAGGGGTGAAGCACTTCTCTTTAGGACAAGATCTACCTTTCGCCTCAACCCTCGCCAATCCAGCGGGTATCCCCAAGTTCCGCACATACATAGGATTTAGCGAGGGCCATCGGAGGTCGTAACATAGCAATATAAATAATTGTAATTCAGATTAGTAGATTGACTTAGTTTTGTTTTGAGCACAATATATTACAAAAATTAATGATGCACTTGGCTTCTTTGGACCCATCATAATTCAGATTTAACCACTTTTGCTCTGGCATGAAATTGTCTGCAATAGCACTGTTGGAAGAGTAACTCGGAGATTTGCGAGTTCTAAACTCGATCCAACCAAAGACCATTGTGTACATGGGGGCTAGTGACGTTAAATGTGCCATGACCTCGTGTTGGCATGGTGTGTAAGTTTGCAGCACCAGCTCAGGTGTTGCGACCTCGTCATCTGACTTGTTCAAAATTACATGGTGTTCTTGATCCTGGACGTTCCTCCAGTTGTTGCATTCTTCCAGTGCAACGATAATCACCATTACTTGACATGGAAGTATTCATTGATTGATTTAAAAATTTATAGCACGGCCTTAAAAAAAAAAACTTTTATGCATTTTGAATGCAGTTCTGATTTTTTTCTAGAATATTCTAGAAAAATTATTCTAGAATATTCTCTAAAAGAATATTCTCTTCTCCAGTTGTTGCATTCTTCCAGTGCAACGATAATCACCATTACTTGACATCGAAGTATTCATTGATTAATTTTAAAATTTATAGCACGGCCTTAAAAAAAAAAAAACTTTATGCATTTTGAATACAGTTCTGATTTTTTTCTAGAATATTCTCTAAAAGATTACTGAGAAATTTATGTACCTAATTGTGCTCCATTTGCTTTCCAGGAAACTTCATTTCGCTGGTCACTGGCTAGCTCTTGCTGCCATCTTCTTGTTGCCTCACTTTGTCACACCTTTAGTGAGATCCAATATTGTCTACAACAGGAAAGACAACAGAGCAGAGTAACATTAATTAGTAAATGAGTCTGTTGATATAATTATTTTTGTGAGAACATTTCTTTTACTACCAGTTACAAAAATGCACACTTTAAAAAGTTAATTGCATTGAGGAAAGAATACATTTCCTCCAATATTTTAGATCAGCAAATTTTTCGGATCAAGAGTCAGTGTTTTAACAAGAGAACAGTCATTTAATATAGTTTTTAATATATTTATAGCATAAAAACACTGGGGCTAATGGAATATTCCAGATTAGATATTTACATATTAACTGAGAGCACTTTGTACTAATTCAGTCTCATATCATGCTTTGCATAGCATTTTTGTTAGTGACGAAGAGAAATTTTGTACACCATTTTACAATTCTCTTTTATATGTTTTAGAGTTTTTTATTCTAAAAATGCTAACTACATTTATGAAGTTTTGCCTGTTTTAAACAAGATTGTTTTTAACTTTGACATTCATTATTTGATCTTAAATTCAAGGACATTTTTACTGTTTGCCATAATTTATGGTCTTGATATCACTAATAAACGTTCTTGATACCTAAAACATCAAGTTTTGATCAGTGTTTTAGGAGAAATCCCAATCAATTGGTTGTTTCTAATAGTGTAAATTTAGATATTGTACATTTTGGTTTGAAAGATAAACTTATCAAAACCATATAAAACTTTCTAATGTTCTACCTAAATTTGTGCTTTACAGATATATTAACTTGGAAACTCTTTCAATGTATTCTAATAATGTGTTATAATGTTATTTTCATGTTTTTTATTACTTTAGTCATATGATTATTAGAATTTATATTTTTGAAATTTTGCTTTAATATAGTGTGCATTGCAGCTGCCTAAAATCTGCATCTTGATAATGTATACATTTTGATTACTAGTCCATAAATTATGGTATTGCTATTTTAGATGTTCTACTTAAGATTTATCCAGTTTCAAACTTTAAAAATTTCAAGCTGGAAGATGAATTATGGAAGGAATTTTTAATGCAATCTGTAAAACAAAGATTTTGCTTGAAATGAATGAAAAACAAAATATATATATTTTTTTTGTAAACTCAACAATGTTTATGAATTTTTTTTTTACAGTTATTTTTATCATGCTGCTTCAATATTAGATTTTATATTCAAAAGAATTATTGTCGTTTTACTATCAAAACCTTTGTAAGTCCACTATTTTTTGAGGCTTTAACATTATTTGATTTCATATATGGTTACTAAACTTGTTTCAAAAGCTCATAAGATGTTATATAAGACATGTGTAGACATGAGATATAAGGTTTAAAAACTCGCAGATAAAAGGCTTTATAACTGCTGTAGACACATCAGTTATAAAGCCTTCTATTGGTGAGTTTTTAAACGTCGTATCTCATAATGTCTATAATTTTATATCTAGTTTTGTATTGTCTTTGAAAAAATTGGATTTAGAGGTTTTGGTAGTAAAACGATCATTTGTAGCAACCTCGTTGAGGCTGATTGCTTTTAAACTGATTAGTTTTTCTTGTATTTTTATGGAGGAAGCAATTTTTAAAACAAATTTTGTTTTGATAGTTATAATTCTCATTGTTATCCTATTTGGTAATGCTTACATCTGAACTTTTAGTAATAAAGCTTCCCTCTAGGTTAACCATTGATACTTAGTGATATTTTTATGCATTTTACATTCCTATTTATAAAAGAAAGCATTTAAATTATAGATATTGTGTATATATTTAGCTGTGTTGGATTTGGATATAATTTTTAAAACAGCAAAATGAGACGAAAGTTGTAAAAATTTGGAAAGCTGTCCAGTGTAGCACATTTTATAGAACCTGCCATTCATTAATACTTACGTTTTATGGAGACTTAAAAAGAGACGTTTTGTTTCCATGGCCATGATGTACTTTCGTTCATTTAAAATGTGAAACAAATTACCTTTCACCAAAAACTTTTGCTACTTATTTATATAATCTTAATTGTAGTCATTAAATGTAGCCAAATGTGAATGTATTGAGTTACTTTCATTTGTAAATAGCGCTTGAATATTGTTAATAATGCTAGGTGCTATTGTATTTAACTTTAATTCGATTTTGTTTCAAATATAATACTATTTTGCTTACATATTTTCTTTATCAGCTCTAACCTCGATTTATGTGTTTCATGTAAAAAAAATTTCATATTTGCATTGAATTTTCACTGCCATCCTTGATTTATTGTACTGAGATCCGTCATTTGTAAAGACATAAATATTTTACTAATGAAGATTAATTTTCCTAACATCAGAGCTATATTTTATTTGCACAGAAACCTTTATGTATTCTCTGAATGACCTTTAATTTTTTTTTAATTTATAAATTCCGGTTTTATAAAATAGGGAATTCTATTTATAAATATGGCTTTTGCAAAAAGCTGTAATGTTTCGATTCTTAATAAAGATTACACTAAATTTGTTTTTATTAAAAAAAATTAGGCAGCAAACTTTTTGTTGAAGGGGATATTATGTATACATGTCTGTGTTTCAATAAACATATAAACGAAACCATTAAAGTTAATGCAATTTCCTTTTCATAACATAGCTTCAGTTATCAAAACTTTGCAAGTTATGCTATGTTGTAAAAGATTGGCATAAAAGTAACATCTTAAACTAAAACATGTTGTGTAAATTTTGTTTTGCTTAAACAATGTATGGTTTTTACAAGCATGAATTCTGTGTTTTGAAACAATACCTTTAAAATGTAGTTTAATTCTTTGTATAAGAGAGTACATAAGTGTTTTGTTGATATTAGTTTTATGTGTTGTCTGTATGATTTAATGTTACTACTTTGTAAAAGTCATTTCACATAGTTGGAGTTAACATTTCAAAAATTTAATTTTTAACTGATTTTTGTTTTTTTCCAAATTGAAAAGGAGTATCTTTTTTTAATTTGTATTCACAGTTCTGGGGATGTAAAAAGGGAAATATATCAACATCCCAACTACCAATCTATACATTCAAACAGTTAAATTTTAATACCACGAACTTTATAAGTGAAGTGTGGAGTGATAATATTAGTCTAAAGTATATTTTATATTGTGCTATTATTTTACATTATAAGGTTTATTTGAAATAATTTTAACATTGAGAAGTCTTGCTTTTATTGATATTTGTTACTTTTGTGCTCACCAAAAAAGAAGTTATGAACTGACTAAACTATACAAACTAAATAAAAATACATACTTATAATTCTCACTTGACATTAGGTGAAGAGTAATTTTCACAAATTAAATCTGAAAATAATCAAATTGCTATACAATATTTCAGATAAATTAAGAGTTACTGATTGATATATTTTTCCATGATGTTTTAATGTCAGTGTGAAGTAGTGACAACTTTTTAATCCTTGTGAATTCAAGAAAATTAAAAAATTTTATATTAAACTATCAATAACAAGTTAAAGATTGTTAAAATCTATGCCAGAAAGTATTAATCTTCACTGATATAAACTTTGTCTCAAATATTTTTTCAAATATGCAAGCTGAAAATATTTGGTCCAATGAATGCTTTCTTTAATACAGTGCATTTTTCTTTCACTTTGGAATGTTTTTTAAATATGTAAATTCTTGAAAATTAATAATTTTTTTTAAATTGCATTTATTTTTATGATATTGTGTTAAATTGTTTAAAGGAGATCCTTTTTATACCTCCAGATGAAATTGCTACCAAGCAAATAAAATAATTTTTAGCTTTAACTATAAAAATGTTTGTAAATAAGCTTTGGAGAAATAACATTCATAAGAACCCTTGATGCATGTTTTACTAAACATAACCACTTCTATTTATTTTTAAAATTCAGATTTGTAGAGAAAAACATAAACCACATTATATTTACTAATTGACTTTCCTATAATTTTCTTTTAATTTCATTTTCCACAAAACAAAAATTAAACCGAAGTAAGTTTTTGTATTAAAGTAAAGTTGGCATTTTTAGTGATGAAAAGCAGCTTTCTATGTGTTGGGTCCTCAATGGTATTTATTGTTAAGTATTCTCTTGAGTACAAGGCATGCGGTTAAAATTAGAAAGCATTTTGTGCACTTAAAAATAAGGAATAATCTTTTTTTTTAACTTTTGGTTTTCAAAAACTTATTAAAATGCGCTGAGTGATTTCCCTCAATCATTATAATTTGTCTAGTTGAAGGAATGTAAGTATAGAAAAATATGTTAAAATACTAGTTTTGTTATTCTTCATTAGAGATAATTGCATCCAATTGTAATGATGCCTAATGCTCAAAATGTTTTTGCCAAACATAATTTTTATTGATTATTGCATAATTCTCGATATTAACTATGCCAAATCTGATATTTAAAAGGCTAAGTATCAGGACATGTCAGAAGTTAAAATGTTCTAATGAGTTGGTTTTAAACTTTTTTTTATTAGAGTATATAAATTTTAATATGTCTATAATTGTAGGCTTTGTTAGTTTGATACTTGAGTGTTGGAACACTGATAGCTTTATTTTTTCAAATGTCTTACTTTGACAGGAGTTTCAAACTGACTTCACCTTATTAGAATTTTAAAAAATTGTGTCTAATAGTACCTGAAATTACTGCTGTATTGTATTTACCAGTCATTTGGAATAGATTTTGAGAAATTTTCTGTTTATATTTGCATTTAAGTAATTCATTTTAAATTTACAATTGATAATTACCTTGGCATTCCAATATTGAAATAGTGTTGTGCCAAATATAATTATGAGCTAGGTACTGTCAACGATGTTTTAATAGATGCAATCGACCATTGTTGCATTATTAATATTTGCTGTATGGACCATGTATGCTGTAATTATAAAAGCAACAAAATGTTGGGGGAAAAAAGACTCCTAAATACACTACATTGCCAAAAGTATTTAGGTATCTAGTTTATAATATAAAAGTGAATTTATTAAGATCCATGCTGTAAAACACCTAATCTAAATTTGCTCTTTGAACGACTTGAAGTGCAACACAGAGCCAGGTCATGATGAAGGAGACTGGTATTTTGAAGTACTATCATACTTTAGGCAGCTTCTGCAATCATCTTGAATGCTTATGTAGCTCCATAGGCTTAGATGCAAGGGGCACTACAATCTCAGGGCTAAAATTGCCCTCACATCTGAATTCCCTCAGAATTTTACCTTTTGTCATTTCGCAGTAAAACCTCCGAGATTTTCGATTTCGATTAGTGCTTTTCTCCCACAACACATGATCACGTTGGGTTGGCGTGGAAGTTTGGAGAGTGGGGTGCCAGCTCAGGTGTTGTTTCGTCATCTGACCGTGGTTCAAAATTACGAGTTGTTGTTCTCGGATATTTCCCTTAAGGGACTGATCCCGGACCGTCGTCAATAGCCCGTTGTGTTGCTCTAGTACGACGTTAACTAAAATTACCATTACCCACAACACATGAATAAATAACCCCGTCGATTGGTTAAAAGAATACCGGGAAATATTCTATTGATCAAGGTCAAAACTAGTTAAAAGTCATGTAGGGATGACTACATGTTGCAGAACGTTTTTATGTATGTGAACCCTCTACAAAGAGTAAAATGTTTTGCCCTAGTATGACTGATTGAAAGAAAGGATAATTCCTCCCCAATACGATCTACCCTGTTGTCTAAGAGTGATGAGTACCACAGAATTGAACACCGCATAAGACTACTAGTCATTTCTGGGCATTATATCTTATGTTGTGAACAAAAGGATCACAGTGCAATAAACCAACGAGGTTTTATGTAGGGTGTGTATGAAAGCAGCATTCGTACCTTGATAATTGTTGACATGGAGCTTCAGGCAGATTCACGTTTACTAATAATTAACTCTGGACAGGGTTCCCACTGTCCTTGACAGTTGCGGAACTTGGTGAAAAGTCCTTCAGTTTTTTTAACTAGTACATAATTGTGTAATTTCGTCTTGCATTGGAACTTGCCCAGAATAGTTTTCTCCACAGCAGGTGCGCCATTTGATCGTCATTCTGAATGAAACCGGTGTTTCCCGCTTTGACACTACGTGATATACTAGTAATGTTGCGTCTAGATCGTCCATTTTCCACAGTATTCTGTCTGTCTAAGTTAACACCTCTGGTCTCCGTTAAGACGGCCGACAGGTTATGCCAGCCACATCATGGCGTATCATGTTCGCTAGATAACAGCACCGCTTTCTTAGGAAATCGTAGCTTTAGCCAATAGGACGTCATTGGAAACCTGTCATGCATCCAAAGAAATGAAGCCAAATTCTTATTGCAAAAATATAAAAATTACAATTGAAAAAAAAAAAATTTAAAGAAAATCACATTTAAAATATTTTTTTGTTGTAAAATTTTCTGCAGATTTCAAATCCGTTGAAATTTTTCCTCTATCTCTAACGATCACAAATATAGAAACTCAGACTAAAGAATAAAAAAGCTTAAAACCAGTCGAAACTTTTTTATTATTTTTTATTTTTACTCAAACAAAATAAACAATGACAGCCATCTGTTGTAGGCAGTGGATTACAGGAAAATAGAGATTGCGTCATGTAGATCGAACCGTGTGTGCAAGCTCCCATACTCTTCGTGCCACTAAAATAATTTATCGCACGACCGAAATCGATATGTGTGCAAGTAGCCTGGTAGCATTAAGACAAAGCAAAATAAAAATAAAAGTTTAAAAAAATTATAACCTCTCTTTTTTTTTTACTATTAGTAATTTTTAAAAAATTGTCTTTTTTTTTTCAATATATTTTTTACATTTTTCTTTTTAATTGACAACTTTGAAATTTTTGAAAATTCTTGTATTGAAAATTTTTGTATTGATTTTGAAAAGTCCTTGTATTTTTTTTGGATAAATGTGCTGGATCACCTTCAAACCATGTCTGCTGAAAATGACTTACCGAGATATCAAAAAATAAAGAAATTGGACTTATTGGGGATTATTTCATTGAAGCTGCCACTCATTTGTGGATAATTAATTAACACTACCAGCCTCGCATCATTGGATGCTATGAGCTACAGTACAGTTATGTGTCCCAGAATATCGTATAATTGCAGAAATGCTCAAATAGCATTCAATCCTAAAACCCATAAAAACGGCGTTGTGTGCTGCATCAGCTTCCAAATATCTAGTAATTGGCTTTTATGTACCTGTTACGTGTGTATCTGCCAGTTGAAATATTTTTGGCAATGTAGTGTGTTAAGTGTAGCATATTGGATGCACAGTGTATGTGACTTTTTAAAAACCCCATATAAACGTGTGAGTGATTTGTGAATTATGCTGTCTTGTATGTAATGTACAAACCTTTTGTGCTATATTTGTACATCCTGTCTGTTTCTCTTGTTTTCCTTTGTGTGTGTTTCTATGACAGTTACATGAAAACTAGATGACAGATTTATCTGTGGCGTTTCTCAAAAGATGTAAAGCTGAATCTTCCACGTCTTGTGTACAAAATATTTCTTAATGTAAAGGGATCTCTTGTGAAAGGATTATTTTTGAAAAATTGATCTCTACTGTTTTGTTTACTTAAAAGGCAAGTGATAAATATTTAAAATACGATCTTTTTTGTTACTTTTTTCTTAATTTGGGTCAAGAAACCTATTTCAATGGGTTTGAGGCAGTAAAATGATGTGTTTATAAATTTGAACTAATTTAAAAACTGATTCCTACTCAAATTACTTGTTGGATTTGAATTTTAACTGATTCCATATTGTGGATCAGTCATTGGTTCTCAATACATTTTTGCCCATGGGAACCTATAAAAAGATCTGGAACCTAAGTCAATCACCAAAGTTTAGTTTTAATTGAGAACCTAAACTATAAGTTGGAATACTGAATTTTCGCTACAATTTCAAAGGCAAAGCAGCCGTCTCTACATATTTTCTATTCGATTGAAATCTTTTGTTTTCGCAGGCCACTCGAACCCACCTTTATCCTCCATCTGGATCCTCCAATTTCTTGACAACTTCGGCACTTGAATATTGTCCCTCTTTTTACCCTTCCGTGACAACTTCACCTGATGTCGCCTTGTGCTTGGAGCAGCTTGACCAAATTTTGCTATTGCGCCATTAAACGTAAAACCAACCACAAATATTGTTTTACCGGATAACTATCAGTTAATAACTTTAAAATGATCTGCGGCCATGTATGAGCAGTGGCGTAGTTCCTCTGAAATTGAGAAAAATTCCATGCAAAAAATAAACATCGAGGTAAAACCTGAATCAAAACAAACTTAAACGTAAGCTCTAGTGAGACGTCCGATTAACATCATTGACTTTCATTGCTAAAAGCCAACCAGAGACTGATGATGACTGATACTTCAAACCTCAAATGGTTTCTTAGTATGATTAGTAGGGTAGGTGTTCCAAATATCGCCTACTCTAACTATTTCTCTGTATCTCGGCCTCTTGGGTTGGGAAATTAAGCTGGAAACTAAATGAAGATCACTAGTAACTATTCTCCTTTGGTTTCCAGAGATCATATACATTCTTTACTTATGTCAATTTAAGCTAAACTAGGGGGCTCGCAACCCCCGGAGGATTGCTTTGCAATCCTCATTGGTTCGTTGCGCGAACCTTACTGTCTTCGCTCAAATCAATATATACATGTGTCCTAACAGAAGGTATTGTTTACAAAACTAGGGGGCTCCGCCCCCTGCTTGCTTACGCCTGTCAACCACCGGGGATTGCTACGCAATCCCAACCAACACTCCTTTTACATATACCATTTGGTTTGCTTCGCAAACCAACATTCCTTTCGCAGAGTGAAACTATCTGAATAATTCGTATTATCCTGATTTCACTTTCCGGTCCATGACGTCACATGGACCGGAAAGGGTCGCCCCATGCTCGCTTACGCTCGCCGACCCCCGGGGATTGCTACGCATTCCCGTTTGGTTTGCTTCGCAAACCAATACTTCTTTCGCAAGTGATTTAATTTTTTTTTTTACTTTAACGCTTAATGCACCCTAAACTAATAGCCGCATCAGTAAAAAATCTTCTGCATCTTGTTCCCTGTACAATTTTAAGTAAACCATGTTAATCTCCAAACTTTACGATCTGTACTTTGTACTTTCTCTTTAAACCGTCTGAGAACAGAGGGGAAAAAGCGAGCCTTTTTCTTCGCCAAATAAAAATAAATCGTTTTTATGGCAATTGTTGCTACGATAAATTTGATATCTGGCCAACCCGATAGTCAAAAATACAGCCCTCATATGCGTGCAACCCTCAAAATTAAAAACTAATAGTAATACGATATAGATATGACAGTTTTAGTTTTGTATCAGAAATTATGATCTGAAAGTTCCGAAAATTGTATGACCAACTTTTAATTGCATCGATTTTATTTATTAACCAATTTGAAAAATAATTGTACCATAAGAAAGAGTGATGTTCTCAAATTTAAAAAATAATGGTTTTTGCTGTAGATATAACGGTTTTAACAAAGAGTAGCGAAAATATTCAAAGATTCCGAATTTGATATGACCAACTTTTAATCGCATCCAATTTAATTATTAACCGATTTAAAAAATAATAGTACCGTAAGAAAGAGTACATTCTGAGGTATACTGCGATATTTTAAAAATTAAAAACTAATAGTAATAAGATATAGATACGGCAGTTAAAAAAAAAAAGTAACAAAGATGTCCCGATTTTGAAAAAAAATATTATCAAGAACCAATTGAAATTTCAAAAAAAAACTCGACAAGCTACAAAAATTTACGTTGAGAGGTACTCTTTAAAAAAAACTCACGGCTGAAGACTTAAAATTTGTATGTGTTTTGCTCACTCGTGGAAGAAATTTCGCTTCTTCAATTTTGACACTTAAACCCTAAACCTAAAATAGCCGCATCGGAAAAAAAAATCTTAATAATTGTCCAGGGAATACGATGAAGAACAAACCATGTTAATTTCGTTTTTTCGCAGTACTTTCTCGAGAAACCATCTAAGAATCGAGCTAAATCGAGTTTTCAATCCTGCGGCGGCGGTAACTTTTTTTTTAATATAGAGATGTATGATATTCTAAAAAAAATGTTTTGTACAACAGAAAAGTTACACAGTACTTTTGGAATCAGGACTCGAACAATTTGGAATTTAAATGAAAACTTTGAGCAAATTTTGACTCGAAATGTGAGCGCTGCTTTGAAAATTGAATACCCAGCATGTTCGTAAGCTGCAACAGCTCGACAATTATTAATTTTTTTTCAATTACATACCAAAATTTCATCCGATAAAACGCTATAAATTCAATTGAGGCGCGAGGCTTTGTGGTGAATAAACAATCGTACAGTGTTGCCAAAACGCGATAACAAAAAACGTCTTTTTTTAGTGCCGCGTAAGAGAATTATATATATATAGATAGTGAAACTTCAAAAAGTTTTCCAAGAGAATTTTCAAGAGCTGGTTCGTAACATCGCCTACCTCTGTTCCTATTACCACTCTAGATCGGAAGGTTCCTGGTTCGAATCCGGGTAAAGGCATGGATGTTTGTAAGCGTATGGTGCAGAGGCGGCTAGTGCACCTTAAATCTGTCGTGGCTTAAAGTCCTCACGCTGGGTTGGCGTGGAAGTTCGGAGAGTGGGGTGCCAGCTCAGGTGTTGCTTCGGCATCTGACCGTGGTTCAAAATTACGAGGTCTTGTCCTCGGATCTTTTCCTTAAGGAACTGATCCCGGACCGTCGTCAATAGCCCGTTGTGTTGCTCTAGTACGACGTTAACTAAATTTACCATTACCTATTACCACCCACCAGCCGAAATTAGGAGCTATTATTAAAAACGAGTTGCTAGTAGTGCATACCTACCTACCTTTAGTATTTCATTTACTGTCAAGTCATAAACTAAATTATAATTGGAACACCTGGATATTCCTTGAATGGATTGGAGACAAAAAATACGTTGATCACAGCCTCAAATACTTCAGATTCAATTGTGTTGTTGATATAACTAATAGAAAACTTGCCGGTGGCGCAGTGTGTGGCAAAGCCATAGACCGTCAAGGTAACTACATAGACTCGTAGATGTCGCACATAGTAGCTTGCAAACACGAGTAGGCGATACTAAACACAGGGGCGATATTTGGAACAAACACCTATCATATGCTTATTGAGGCTAGCCTCCAGTTGCCTCTGGCCATTGCGTATGGTCTATTCTCTCCTTGTAAAAGACTGCTTCCACACGCGAGTTTTTGCTGTTTTCCAACCTTGGCGACCAAGAGTGTTTCAAAACAAAGTAGTCTCGGAAACCAATTTTTAAAAGTTTGACGCCGGAAAAAAAAAATCACCTTTCAACGTCAATTGAATCCCCTTTTAATAGCGGACGGAAAATGTTTTCGAGTCGCCAATTTTGACGTTTTTTCGCCAAGTCGTGAAACTGAAAACAAAACCCATCGGAATCTGCATTTCACACGTATTTTGGCTGTGGCAGCCCTAAGAGAGTGTTTGGGTCATCTGTACAGGATTGCCAAGAAAGGGCGCAATTGCACCTTCTGAGCTCCCTTTCTTTAATTTGGCCAAAAAAAATTTTGTGCTACATTGTCTTTGTTGCAGTACGACGTTAATAAAAATACCTATCTACAAATATTTGTAAAGACAAGCCAGGAGTAAGTTCATCGCCAAAAATGCATTTGATAAGACTGAAAATTAAGCTGGTCTTAAAATTCCAAATGATAATTTTCATCGAACCGAAACATGACAAATTTATAATTTACAATTTATTATTTTAAAATCTATATTCAATGATCAAGACAACTTATTGTATTTTAGTTTTTACCCTATGTATAACAAATGAGAATATCTCGATGATTAAAATGGGGCAGATCTCAGTTTTCAGCAATAACTCTGGGGACCATATAGTAAAAATGTTAAGTACCATTGCTAAAAAAGATGGTTGTTAGAGAACCAAGAATTTAAAAGGGGGAAGGGCAGCCACGAATTAAAGATTAATTGCAATTTTATATGCATTTTATAAAACCTTAAATACGCTATTAAAATGCTAAATTATTGTTTCATTTTTCAGTTTCCTATGTGGTTTTGCTTTATATTTTAAACATAAAAAAATCTGATGATTAAGTTTGAATTTGTACTTTATTACGTATTAACTTGGGGGTAATATACACGTTGCTAAAAACTATTTCGGGTGTTGAGAAAATGTTTTTGGTTTTGTTACTTAAAATTAGATTTTTAATTTCCAGCTCCTGTGATATATTTATAACACTTAAAAACGTCAATTATTGACCGTCAAAAATGCAACGCTTTGTTCCCTTTTTCTTTTTTAGAAGTTGAAATGAAATGTTAATTGTGTGGTGTATAGAAAAATAAAATATTTTCATAAACATTTTGTGAAAATACATTGTAGTTTGTGTGCTAATTTTTCAATCTTTCTAAACTTCTGGTTCTCTAAATAAAGAGGGCTGTAGTTTGAAGAACAACGGATTATCAACCGGAGGGTTGCGATTACGAAACTAGGTCCAACCAAAAGACCGTCTTGTACATGGGGGTTGGTGTACATAAAATCTATCCTGGCCTCAAATGTCCTCACCTTGGCTTGGTGTGGAAGTTCGGAGGTGCCAGCTAAGGTGTTATCATCTGACCATGGTTCTTTAGTTCGGGATCGATTCAGGATCGTCGTCAATAGTAAATTACGTTGCACCACAGTGTGACGTTAATTAACTACCTACCTCCAAATAGAAATCAGTTAAATGTTCCAAAATGTTAATACTGTTTCACAAAAAACTTTCATGACCAAGAAAGATAATTCTCATTTCAAATTTCTTCCCGCGTGAGAGTAATTTTCAGGGTGACGAACAATCCAGACTGCTACTGCATTAAACTTCTGGGTTATCTTAAAATATTTTTTATTACCGCTTTTGGCTTTTAATCTAATCACTTGCCTAATCAACTATCAAAAATCTTCAGAATTCCTTGGAATTTTTACTGGTAATAATTGGTAATTTTTTAGTTAACGTCGTACCAGAGCAACACAACGGGCTATTGACGACGGTCCGGGATCAGTCCCTTAAGGGAAAGATCCGAGGACAACACTTCATAATTTTGAACCACGCTCAGATGACGAAAGGAATTTTTACTGGCGAAATGCTGGAAATTGTTTGAATCAGATGGCGCTGACGTCATGCGCCCTCTGCTCTCCCACACCTGCAGCCTTTGTCAGTGTTGAAGTTAGATTCTTGATTAGACTTTTTTAAAGAACCTATGCGTTCTTAATTTGATTAATGATTCGATTTGCATTATTATGTATTCTTTTTCTATATCTGTAAATAGGGTAAAGTAGCAATTGAACTTTAATTTAACTGAAAGAATCTCTAATCGTCATCTTTGTATTGACCAAAAAATACCACTGAACCATTTGGCACTAGAAATCCTGCCATTCTTCGTCAGAAGACAAGTGACATCAGTTTCAGAATACGTACAGGAAACACTCTCCCCAGCAGTACGACCAACCGTTCTGGTGGTTAAGAAGTTAGCCTCTAGATCGGAAGGTTCCTGGTCAGTGCATGGATGTTTGTAAGCGTATGATGTAGAGGCGGCTGGTGCACCTTAAATCTGCCGTAGCCGAAAGTCCACGTTGGGTTAGTGTGGAAGTTTAGAGAGTGGGGTGCCAGCTCAGGGTTTAACCTCGTCATCTGAACGTGGTTCAGAAATACGCGACGTTATCCTTGGATCTTTCCCTTGTGGATTAATCCCACACTGTCGCCTTCACGTTGGGTTCGCGTGGAAGTTTGGAGAGTGGGGTGCCAGCTCAGGTGTTGCTTCGTCATCTGAGCGTGGTTTAAAATTACGAGGTGTTGTCATCGGTTCTTTCCCTTAAGGGACTGATCCCGGAACGTCGTCAATAGCCCGTTGTGTTGCTCTAGTACGACGTTAACTAAAATTACCATTACCCAGACTGCCGTCAATATCTTAAGGGAAAGATCAGAGGACAATACCTCATAATTTTGAACCACGGTCAGATGACGAAGCAACACCTGAGCTGGCACCCCACTCTCCAAACTTCCATGCCAACCCAACGTGAGGACTTTCGGCCACGACAGATTTAAGGTGCACCAGCCGCCTCTACACCATACGTTTACAAACATCCATGCACGGGCCCGGATTCGAACCAGGAACCTACCGATCTAGAGGATAACACCTTAACCACTATACCGGTTGGTCGGCGACGTTATCCTTGGATCTTTCCCTTGTGGATTAATCCCAGACTGTCGCTAATATCTCGTTGTGCTGCTCCAGTGCGACGTTAATTAAAATACCTACTTATAAATCTACATTCATAAAATTTGTATAAATGGCCGTGTTCATGTTAAATAGTTCCTTTTATAATTTCCAACAGGTAATTGGTAATTAACGTCGTACTAGAGCAACACAACGAGCTATTGACGACGGTTCGGGATCAATCTCTTAAGGGAAAGATCCGAGGACAACACCTCGTAATTTTGAACCACGGTCAGATGACGAAGCAACACCAGAGCTGGCACCCCACTCTCTAAACTTCCACACCAACCCAACGTGAGGACTTTCGGCCACGACAGATTTAAGGTACACCAGCAGCCTCTACACCAGGGATGGCCAACCCGCGGCACGCGTGTCACAGTGTGGCACGGCGGAGTTTTAACAGTGGCACGCGAAGACTTATTGTACAATTAAAAAATTTGAAGAAAATAATAATGTTGTCTTCAGGAACTTTGTCAAAATCCGTAAAAATCCTACTCATAAGCTACTGAATACAACAACGCCGGAAAGCGGCACTGCTTGACACCTTTACAACGATACGATAAGACAGCGCGGTCATGGGACGAGCCCAATGGTTTGAGTTGGCGCCGTTGTGTCTGGTTATGATTGTCCGTTCTCGAGCGAGTCTGTCCGTTGTCTGTCTTTGCCAGACAACCAGAGTACGTTTCCGGGAGAAAAATGACGAAAAGGAAACTATGGTGAAGGCTTTTTATGAACTTTTTCTTTTGCTAGTTCTCAAGAAAAAAAAAACATATTCTGATGAAGAGGAGACAATAAAAATAGCCTTTTAATATTTGCCCAAGATGTCGGTGATATAAACGTCAAAAATATGGTTCATAAAATAGCTTTGTCTAGAAATACCGTCATGCGTCGTATAGATGACATGGGCCAGGATGTTGGCACACAAATTGTCTCTGGACTACAATGTTGCAGATCTATATATATATTTCTCTTACGTGGCACGCAAAAAAGACGTTATTTGTAATCGAGTTTTGGCAACACTGTACGATTGTTTGTTTATCGCGAAGTCTCGCGCATCGATTGAATTTATAGCGTTATCGGATGAAATTTTATTGAAAAAAAAAAGGAAATTTTAAGGAGCTGTTGCAGTTAGTTTATAATAGAAATCAAAGAAAGCGGAGGATCTTTTCAGGGCCATTTAAAAAACGGTCCTTTTCAGGGCCGACAATTATAGTTCAACAAGAGGCTTGCACTAGAACTTTCGGCAACAAACTCAATGAAAATGTGTGGGTCGTTTGAGTGCTGGGAAAATGTACACACAAACAACATGCTGGGTATTCAATTTCCAAAGCAACGCTTACATTTCGAGTCAAAATGTGCACAAAGTTTTCATTTGAATTCTGATTTTAGAGATACTGTATATATTTTTTCTGTAATACAGCAAATTTAGATTTTAAAAACATTTTTTTGGTAACATATTTTGTAAACAATCAATTCTGCTAGGACATATTTCTTCATTGAGGCGAGCGAAGCGAGCATTGGTTCGCGCAGCGAACCAATGAGGATTGCGAAGCAATCCTCCGGGGGTTGGCGAGCGTTAGCGAACAGGGGACAGGCTCCCTAGTACTTTTTATTAACTTTGGATGAAAGCTGTGACATCTCAGACAATGCGCAGCTAAGCATATTTGTGCGTTACACGAACGATAATTTTGATATTGTGAAATAACTTCTAGATTTGCGCCAACTAGTTTAAACTACAGGTGAGGACTTCATTCTTTAAAAATGTAATTGAAGTTAACAAAGTAGAGTGGACAAAATTAGATAGTGTTTGCACAGATGGAGCGCCTTGCATGGTTGGAAGGATAAAAGCTTTTGTTACATTGCATGAAAATTATTTGGAAAGAAAAACTTTTAAGTATCATTGTATTTTCCATCAAGAAGCTCTTTGTGCCAAGGAGATGTCTTCTGTTGTGGACCCTGTAACGCACTGTATCAACAAAATACGAGCTCGAGCTCTGAATCCTTCCATTTCGTGAGCTTTTCCTGGAAGAAACGGAAGAGGATGGCGAGTTACTCTTTCATTGTAGCGTGCGCTGACTTTTCAAAGGAAGTGCACTCGCGAGATTTTGGAATTTGTGGGAGTGTTTTCAAAATATCTGGAAATAAAACAATGAACTGCCCGGTGAGTGCTTGCTACTCAAAAATGAAGATTGGTTATGGAATTTAGCTTTTCTCACAGATATTATGAGACATTTAAATCATTTAATTTTAAGATCACAGGGAAAATATTTTATTTTTCCTACCCAAGTTGGTCATATATCTTCTTTTGTAAAGAAACTTTTGCTTTTTCGTCTCGATTTTGGAAATAAGATTAACACATTTCACATCAATGCAGGAATTAGCTACCAAAGTCAATAATGCTTCGAACTATGATAGATTTAAAAATTTAATATCCATTTTGCAGGATTCGTTCAGTGCTAGGTTTGATGATTTTTAAGATGATAAAAAAAAAGCTGATCTCTTCATAATCCTTTTTCAATTTCTCTGCATGACGATAATTGATACCCATCTGAAATCGAAATTAGTGACCTACAGCACCATAATACACTGATAAGCAATTATAAGGAACTTATTTCAACTGCAAGTGATACAAATTAAATTGAATTTTGGAAATTTGAACCAACAAGCAATTTTCCAAATTTACACGATTTAGCTGTCAGATAAAAAAATGTACTATTTGCGTAAAAAAATCCCATAATCTCAGCCTATAAATAACATGTTTCCATCTTTTGATATTTTTTAGTATGTTGGAAAAGTTGGTAGTGGCACGCATAATTTTTTTTCTCCATATAGTGGCACTCTTCCCAAAAAGGTTGGCCACTCCTGCTCTACACTATACGCTTACAAACATCCATACCCGGATTCGAACCAGGAACCTTCCGATCTAGAGGCTAACATCTTAACCACTTTTCCGGTTCGTCTGGAATTTCCAACAGAACACATTGATATAACGGTTGGATTAGCAAACAGATTACTGTGAGTTCGAAACTCGATCCAGTCAAAGACCGTCATGTACGTGGGGGCTAGGGGACTTTAAATCTATCGTGGCCTCAAATGTTCACATTGTCTTGATATGGAGAGTTGGGTGCCTGCTAGGGTGTTGACTTTTTTGTCGTCTGACAGTGGTTCAAAATTACTAGGTGTTCTCGGAACCTTCCCTTCGGGATTGATCCCTGGCCGACGCCAATAGCCCTTGGTGTTGCTACACTGTACTACTTAAATTCAACTACCTACCCTTCCTTCGATATGAATGCTATAGTTAACACGGTAGAACAAATTTATTTTCTTATCTGAAGCAACTCGTCGTTTTATATCATTCTGCGCAACTCAGAGAAGTAATAAAGGCATTGTTACTACAGTATTTGTCCTGGAAGCTTTTGTTTGATATTCATTTTCTAAAAGAAGTCTAGACTGGAGAAATTAACTTAAAACTAAGACAACTTAAGTAAGACTGAAGAAAAAATGATTTGGGTTATTTGGGAAATAAATTCAGGTTCGAGAAAAAATCTGATATTGAAGTCGCTTAGAAATTTGGATATTATTTCAAATCAGAGCTCCCTCGCGGCACATTTCTCTTTTTATAAAAAAATGTTCTTTGTCTGTAAAACTATTAGGTACATAAACACAATTTCGACATTATCTAGTATCATAAAATAAGTTGTTTTACTTATCGGAAAGAAATCCGGGTCGCTTTAACTCGTTACCATCGTTATCACATTGCTCCTCCTCCATCCTTATCTGACTCAGAGTATTCCAAGTTTAATAAAATTTTGATCTGTAAAGCACTGTTGGCTTGCGCTAGGCTTTGTGAATAACTCCTGTTAATGGGTTTCCGGGATGGAAATAGAGGGTTGCGTTCGAAACTGGATCCAATCACGGTAGGTAGCTGAATCAACGTCGCACTGGAGTAACACCAAGGGCTATTTTCGACGGTCCGGGATCAGTCCAGAAGGAACAGATCCAAGGACAACGCCTCTTGAATTTGAACCACGGTCAGTTGACGAAGACTACTCCTGAGATGGCATCCCACTCTCCAAATATCAACACACTTGAGGACAAGGCAGATTTAACGTGTACCAGCCCTTACGTATTCAACCAAAGACCGTCGTGTAAGTGAGGCAAGTGCACGTTAAATCTGTCGTGGCCACAATTGTCCTTTTCCTGTCCTTTCATCCCACTACGTTTCCCAATCTCTCCCTTTTTTCCCTTACACATATTTTTTACTTGACGTTACCTACGCCACTGCCAGGGCACACCTATTGTTTTTCGCTAACCTAAACTAACCACTTCAAACAAATAGCAGAGTGATAACAGAACCTGGAAATCAGGGAATTCTCAGGGAACTTTATAATTCTGGAAAGAATTTCACAAAAAGATTTTGTTAACCATTATCGTTTGGCAACTATTATCGTTTGTCCCATTTATATATATAGAGATGCGCGATTACGAGGTTTTTTTTTTTGAGAATCGAATAAATCGTATTTGCCGAAATTGTAATTCGAATAAAGAACCCTGGCGTCGTAATTTTTGAACACAGCGAAAAACGCCTCCGCCGTTTTTGTCGCGGCCGCAGCGTCTCGTCGCCGTGAGGCCGGCGATACAACTTGTGGTATACAATTTGAAATTTGTGTTACTTATATTATGTTTTTTCGTGTATTAATTTATGCTTTTTTCTTGCAATTACACGTTTGTAGAATTTTTGTTATGTATGTTTTCTGTCACGGTTTTAGAGCGTTCTCTATTCTTTAAGGATATCATGGTCTAATGGTTTAAATTAGTTTATTAAAATCAAAGTATAGTGATAGTACATCGCGGCACAGGAGTTACAAATACGGAGATTAAATGAAGTAAGTATATGGCAGAGGCAGCTTAGCCATAGTAGGACCTTCTTGCTGTAGTGGTGGCTGATGGAAGAGGATATCTTCCAAACTCCCCTTGTTTTTGCTCCTGGCGCCCTGTGGTTTTATAAGGCCCGAAAATAATGTTCTAGAAAGTACTAACTCGTGATCCCTAATCTGATTTTGAGGTATTGTGATGCTTAATTAACAGTCACGCTCTGATAGAACCTTTCGAAGGTTCAAGGGTAAGAACTCATGACCACATGTACAAGCTGGAATAAACAATTAAAAGGTTAATGTAATCTAATGTATGGGCGATATGCTTGCCTTTTTCTTAGTGTGGTCACGTACTCAAAGGGTGGATGTACTTGGTAAAGATTTAGGTTTAAGTTTTAACGATTCCAACTGTGACGATAGCAACGTCACATTTCATTTGATTTCAATGTATAGTATGATAATGTAGGGTCCAATGTAATACGTTCTTAATCAAAATATTTTATATTTTTCCTCTCCAGTTTTTTCAATTGCTATTGTTTCAAATATCAGAAGAGAAAAAATACAAAATATTTGTGGAGAATCATCCTTTTGCCCCATCTGACTCTTAATATTTAAAAATTCTGTGCGGATACTGTATATCGATACCAATCACGAATCACAACATTCAATAAAAGAATTGTAAAATCAGGGAATTATTTGTAAATTCAAGGATTTTGTTGCCACCTTGGGTAGAGGACATTCAAAGTCCCAGATTCCTGAAAGAGTAATGCAGGGACACACCTTCGAAAGAGCCCTTAGTCCCTCCCAGAAAATCAATATCCTTATCAAGACAATATCCTTATTTAATGAAATCCTTATGAAATTCATTGATTGCTACTGTAAAAACTTTCTATAAAGGTGTTCCGATATTTTTCTTGCAGTCGACAAATATTTATTCATTGCTTTTAGCCCTTTTACAAAAATTTTCATTTCTTAGTTGTTGGTGTTGGATAAATTGGTATTTTAAAACTTACGTCTCACTGGAGCAACACAACGGGCTACTGGTGACCGTCCAATCCCTTAAGCTTTGGTTTCCTAAGTGGAGCCGTTATCTAACAGCAGTGATATGTCATGATGCCGCGGGCATAATTAGACTGCCGTCTAAACAAAAATCGAGAGGTGTCAACTTAGACGGACAGAATAAGTTGGAGAATGGGCAACACAGACGGCTGTCGTGGTTTATTTTATTTGAGAAACAAAACAAAGTGGTTTGTTATTCTCTAGTTTAAAGTTTCTAACTTCGGGATCGTTGAAGGTAGAGTGAAAATTTCAACAGATTTCAAATCAGCGTAAATTTCTACGTCAGATTGATATCAAAAACAGTTTTATTATTCAATTATTTACCATTTGATTAATTAATTATTTATTAAATAATTATTTATTTATAGAAAATCTCATTTAAGGTATCGATCTGGTGTCCAATTTTCGGCAGATTTCAAATCCGTTGAAATTTTCATTCTGTGTTTAACGATACCGATTTTACAAAAACAAATTAATCAATGGCAGTCAAAAATGTTTATTTATTTCGCTCCTCTTCGTTCGAATCGTTTGGAGCAGGAAATGAAATCTTGCCGCTACAAGAGAAAAAACGTTCCCCAACTATTTGAGACCGCTATGACGACAGTCATGGAAATGGCGGCTCCGATCATTTTCGTTACGCTCACAAACAACGCTCTCTAGGAAATCAACATCATGTGTTAGTATAAACAACGTTTTCGTGACGTCACCCACCGATACATCACGGCTACGCTTTAGGAAACCGAAGCTTTAGGGGAAAGAACCGAGGAAAATACCACGAAAGTTAGAACCACGGTCATCTGACAATTCCACACCTGAGCATGGCACTCCATGTAGTGATGCAAAAAACCCGGGAATTTAGGAAGAGGGGAATAAACACGGGAATTTTGGGGAATAAACCCGGAACTTTGGGGAACATTGGGAATAAACTAAATCAACCATTTTTTCACATTTTGTGGCTTCTTTTGGTTTGTTGCTATAAGTAAAACTATAAAGAGAAAACCCCATATATATAAAACTACAACCTGGAAAATTGTTTCAATAAATTTTACATTTTCTTTTTTGGTGGAAAATATCGGTTTATTTTTATTGTATAAACAACATCAGCATTTATATCCAAATCCAGATGAATGTTGATGTGATGGTTTTGTTCCGAGACCTAGCAGCAAAAAATAAGATGAATGTTTGCATCAAAAGCAATACTTTTGTAAACATTTCATATTATCTTTATATAAAGCAGTTACAATTTACTCTCTACTTTATTGATGATTCAATTTGGCACCGGTACTTGTAAGCCTTTTATGAGGGATTAATAAGCTGAAAAAAACAACGCAATATCAAGAGGATCTACTTGTAGATTCTGATAGTCCTGGATCAGTATACATAGTTTTAACGTCCGTTATCACCTCTTGGAATACCACAATAACTGAAGGTTCATCGGCATCTGCCAAAGAATAAATAGGAAAAGACATTATTTGGGGTTTTTTAACGCATTTTTCGAAATGCTTTGTCATCTTAGTAGCATTTGGTACCAGATACTTCTTGTGGCAATACCTGCATTTAGCAGTCTTTTTATTGCCATGACCAAACTCTGATGTGTAATGACTCCACACTGTTGAAGTTGGTCTTACCATTATCTGGAACACAAATCATCCCATTAGTATGAAATAGAACACTAAATTAAAATTTAAATGCTTGAGTTCCCAATTAAAAGTTGTCAAAGGTACAAAACATAGCAGGTTAAAATTCACTAAGATGCTCTTAGCATTGATTGCATTATAAGTATTACTTATACAGATTGATCTGAACTCATGAAATTCAATGTTTCTAGTTCATGCATGAAACTGTTGAGCAAAAACACCAAAATCAAAATTTAAAAACAAAATGCTCAGAATTCCAATAAATATCAAATTAGATTTTTAAATTTCCAACTAAACTTATACATAGTAAAAACCTGATTTTATGTTGGAAAGATAGCTTTATCAATTGCTAATTGAAGTTTTAAAATTATAATATAATCACATTCAAAGAGCTAGTCAAAGAAACTTATTAATTCACTGGGATATCAATTTGCATAAAACGATGACAGTATAAATAGGAAACAGCAAACCCAGAGAATTATTCAAAGGTTCAGAATATATAGTCAGAACTATGCAAAAGTTTGAATGCACACAAGGGTTCACTTAAAAAGTTTGTTCTTATGGTTCATTGACAAAAAAGATTTAGCTCAAAAATATTGTCATCGCATGCGCCTATTAGTACTAGTAATATCCATAAAATCCCATTAATATTTACCTTTCAATTTTTGTAAATTGCATGATGGCAAAATGTAGGCATAAATGATATTCTATTTCTTTAAGACGAAAATTTTCTAAAATTTAAATGGTCAATGCAAACAGATGTTAGATCCCGCCAAAAGTGTACACGTTTGAAGTTGCTGTTATAAACTGTTCAGGAGTTTCTAAAAAAAATATTGTTTTGGAATTTTCCAGACAAAACATTAAAAGTTTTCAAAATTCCCGAAATTTCAAAATTATGGGAAGTTTTCAAAATTCCCTTCCCAAAAAACCGGGTTTATTCCCGGGAATAAACCGGGTTTTTTCCACCCTTTGCAACACTAACTCCATGGCCCAAACTTCCACACCACAAGCCAACATGAGGATATTAGAGGCCAGGACAGACGTTAAAGAGCACCCCCCCCACACACACACACGTCTTTGGTTGCATTCAAACTCAAAACCCTCCTTTCCTATGTTAAACACCCAAAGTACTTGGGCTATGTCTTGGATCAGGAGATCACAAGTAACGCGCACATACTAAATCTAGTTAACAAGAGCCGTAAGAGACTGAATATTCTCAAGTACATCTCCGGTAGAGACTGGGGCGCTGATGCTAATACACTCAGGGCTACATACATAGCGCTTATCAGGCCCATCCTTGAGTATGGGTTCCCAGTGTACTTCTGCGCCTCAACATCTAACCTCTTCAAATTAGAGAGAGAGTGCAATTGAGTGCAGCTCGCATTATAACGGGCCTGAGAAACAGCTGCCCAAATGATATAGTACTTTACGAGGCCAATCTTCCACCCCTTAGTCTTGTTAGAAACTCGAATTTGGACAAATATTTCAACAAATTGAGAAGCTATGAAAATCAGAACAGAACCTCTGAATATCTATCTAACTGGAGCAATAACCAGAGACTCAAAAGGAATAGCCCATTTAGTCTGGCCGATAAAATGAAGATTATTTTGCAACCGGTGGAGTACTCATCTCTAACACCTTGTGTTAGTCCGATTGAGGGTTTACCCGGAGTTCACTTCCACTCTGAACTTCTGTCCCACACAAACAAAAACTAAGATGTCCCTGAATACCTACGACAGCTGGCTCTCGAGGTTATTAATTGTATTCCTAGTGAAGACACTTTGATATATACCGATGGCAATAAAAGCGAGTCAAATCACACCGGGAGCGGTATCTATATTGAGAATCTCTTTATTCGACTCTCCAGACGAAACCCAGATAACTGCTCGGTCTTTAGGAGCGAATTGATTGCCATCGGGGAGGGATTAAAGACCATCCTCCACTCCACAGACTCTAGCGATATATGGATTCTAACAGATAGCCGCAGCTCGATCCAACATCTGCAGGACCGGAGACAGGTTAATGACCTCGTAGGCATTCAGATCCTCAATAACCTTAAAATTATTACAAAGCGTAGGGAGGTTCACTTTCAGTGGATCCCCTCCCACGTCGACGTCCCTGGCAACGAAGTTGCGGATACCTTGGCAAAAAATGGCTGTTCTGCAACGGCAACTATAGACTATGATCTAACTTTTCAAGAGATTTTCTCCATGGCGAAAAATTGTAACCGGCAACCCCCTGCCCATCCCTGGTACGGTAGGAAAAGACCAGGAGGCGTATTGGATTTCGGCGAAGACAGACAGGATCAAACGGCTGTCTCGAGACTGCACTGACCCGGATTCGAACCAGGAACCTTTCTATCTAGAGGCTAACACCTTAACCACTATACCGGTTCGTTGGCAAAACCCGTTAATATAACACACTCTAAACAACTATCTAGGTAACAGATTCCAAAACTAGTCTCAGCACGTGTGGAAGTTTGGAGAGTGGGTTGCCAGCTTAGGTGTTGCCTCGTCATCTGACCCTGGTTCAAAGTTACATGGTGGTGCCCTAGGATCTTTCCCTTCTGGGGTTGGTCCCATACCGTCGCCAATGGCCCGTTGTGTTACTCCAGTGTAATGTTAATTAGATGCTTACCTGCCTATGCCGACCAAAACTAGTCTATTGAGAAAACAATCCGACTACTAGTGTCTTGGGAGGAAAACATTCCAAAACCTAGTCTAGGTAACACACTCCAATACTAGTATCTAGGTAACACATTCCAAAACTAGTGTATAGGTAACAGATTCTCGAACTAGTCTATAGGTAAAGCACTCCAAAACTAAGCTACTAGGAAAACATTCCAAAATCTAATCTCTTGAGAAAACATTCCAAATCCAGTTTCTCGGAAAATATTCCAAAACTATTCTCGTGAGAAAACACTTCAAAAACTAGACTCCTGGGAAAACATTCCAAAACTAGTCTAGATAACACACTCTAAAATACTCTACATTTCAAAAGAATTTTGAAATTTTAGAATATTTCATTAAAAATAAAGAGCTTACAATAAAAATATATATTCCGCCAAATATACTCTGCGGCCCTTGAGTTAATGGATCTATTATTTAAGCTGGACCAACAGACAACAATGAAGAGCGATTGAAGTGATTGCACCAATTCAACTCCCGGCGTCTTTGAGTAATCCCCTTCCGTGTTTAAAGTCTTAACTGACGACATTTCTTATTGTGAGGGAATTGCATATAAAATACATCTGGCATTCGCAGACCTTCCAATAAAAGAGTTTTAGGGTTTAAAGAATTAGTTAATAGCTCAATGAAAAGTGGAGGTTTACGTGACTGTCGGAAAGATCTGATAGCACCTGAACAAGGTTTGATAGCTTTTGAAATACTGCCTGTATCAATATTTGTCTAGTTTGCTTCTTGTACTCAGAATACAGTGCGCTGTCTTTAAGATATTCGATTTCGTGGAGAAGTTATGTCTGGCGAATGAATAACATAAGTGAGCTATCAGGATCGGGATTATCCTGCCTTATAATCTGAGGCTTAGCTAACCTAGTCACACTCTATAACTTATTTGATAGGGGCCGCCGTAGCCCGGTTGGAAGAGTAGCGGATTATCAAACTAAGGGTTGGTTGTTTTAGGGTTTTATGGCGCAATGCTTATACTTAGCCGAGCTACGCCAAAAACAAGACAGGTAACACAATGAGGGTAATGGGGGATAATGGTAATTTTAATTAACATACTACTAGAGCAACACAACGGGCTATTGGCGACGGTACGGGATCAATCCCGTAAGGGAAAGATCCGAGGACACCACCACGTGATTTTGAACCACGGTCAGATAACGATACAACACCTGAGCTGGCACTCCACTCTCAAAACTTCCACACCAACCCAACGTGAGGACTTTCTGCAACGACAGATTTAAGGTGCTTCAGCCGTCTCTATATCATACGCTTGCAAACATCCATGCACTGTCCCGGATTCGAACCAGGAGGGTTATCTGGGTAATTGGTAATTGGTAATTTTAGTTAACGTCGTACTAGAGCAACACAACGGGCTATTGACGACGGTCCGGAATCAGTCCCTTGAGGGAAAGATTCGAGGACAACACCTCGTAATTTTGAACCACGGTCAGATGACGAAGTAACACCTGAGCTGGCACCCCACTCTCCAAACTTCCACGCCAACCCAACGTGAGGACTTTCGGCCACGACAGATTTAAGGTGCACCAGCCGCCTCTACACCATACGTTTACAAACATCCATGCCCGGACCCGGATTCGAACCAGGGACCTTCCGATCTAGAGGCTAACACCTTAACCACTATACCGGTTGGTCGGCGAGGGTTATCTGGGGGTTAAAACCTTAACCACCAGACCGGTTGGTCGGCAACACAATGAGGGAAGAAAAAGAAAAAAGCAGAAGTGAAGGAGAGGAAGTAAAATGAAAGGAAGAAAAAATATCACCCGTGGGTTGAGGTGTGCAAAGTGAGTTCGAAATTCGATCCAACTAAGGACCGTCCTGTACAGGGGGTAATTGGTAATTCTTAATTAACGTCGTACTAGAGCAACAAAACGTGCTATTAGCGACTGTAATGAATTTCAAAATTGTAAAATTCCTCTGAAATGTAGAATATTTTAGAGAGTTATCTAGACTAGTTTTGGAATGTTTTTTCCCAGGAGTCTAGTTTTTGAAGTGTTTGCTCTAGTTTGGAATGTTTTCGAGAAACTGGATTTGAAATGTTTTCTTAAGAGATTAGTTTTTAGATAGTTTTCCTAGTAGGTCCCACACACACACACACACACACACACACACACACACACACACACACACACACACACACACACACACACACACACACACACACACACACACACACACACACACATCGCGTTAAAAAATTACAGATTACATTTCCTGCCTCTTTCAGTGGAGAGCAAAAAATAAAAAAAACATTTTGAGAGGCATTGTTTTGTTCTTTTTCGTAAAAGCGGATTCGTTAAAGATAGATTAAAAAATTCAACGGATTTGAAATCTGCGGAAAATTTTACACCAGAATAATACCGTATATCACGGTGTTGCCACGGTGTTGCCCGTGGTGTTGGTTTGCGAACACCTCCAACACCACGGGCACGGGTAACGCCGGGCTAGCCACGCAGTGGCAAGTATTTAAATAAAAGAATTTTAACTAGCTATCTGTATTGCTGCATTTGTATGTAATGACCTGCAATTTCACTCTTTTACAGTTATGTTTAAATTTTAAAGAGCAACGCTTTAATGAACGCAATTTATTTTATCGTATTTTTATGTCAACGGGCAGGTGAACATGCTTCCATTCTTTCATATCGGGGAGAAGACTGGAAACTAGAATTCGAAGCTTAATCTCTATCTCTGTTTAGTTTTTGCCGACCAACCAGGCTGGTAGTTAAGGTGTTGGCCTTTTGACCGGAAGGTTCCTGGATCGAATCCGGGTCAGTGCATGGATGTTTGTAAGAGTATGGTGTAGGAGCGGCTGGTGCACCTTAAATCTTTCTGGGCCGAAAGTCCTCACGTTGGGTTGATGTGGAAATTTGGAGAGTGGGGTGCCAGCTTAGGTGTTGCCTCTTCATCTCACCGTGGCTCAAAATTACGTGGTGTTGTCCTCGGATCTTTCCCTTAAGCCAGGGGTTCCTATCCTTTTAGTAACTGCGTACCACTTGAAATTTTTGGCGTACCACCAGTCTTATATTTTTTTACAAACATGTATCTAATGTCAGAAAAGTGCCCAATGAATTGTTTTATTTTAATTAAAATACTAAGGAAGCTTCATATTTTATGATTAATGCACTTGTATTTCGTATTAATGATGTTTTAATAAAGGAAAAAATAAAACGATTATTGAAAATTACAGTTTTATTTTTTACTCTCAGGTCTAAATACAAATAATTTTAAATAATCAGTACAAACTAAGCACACAAAGATTAACATAATCAAAAATCAATTTTTAGTGAGAAACGAGTTGTTATTTGTCTTTTATTAAAATATCAATATCAGTAGCAATGGATCTTAACTTTACTCTTAAGTCCTCTTCAACACTTACTCTGTTTCTATACTTATTTTTTGTATACAAAAGTGAAGAAAAAACACTCTCACACAAGTAACTAGTAACAAATGGCATAAGAAATAGCAGAGCTTGTTGGAAGATCATTGAGTACTCGGTTTTAGACCCGATCCAGAAGTTAATTAACGATTTCTCTTTAAAACTGTCTTTCATGGAACTATCGTGTGTTAGGTCGATAAAACTTTCTTTTAATTTCGACTCATTTGGTGAGGTTCCCGAAAAAGGATTTCTGATCCAGTCGAATTTAGAATAATCTTCTATCTCTTCCTATAACGTGGTTGTACATACTAAAAAATCGAACAAGCCGCGTACCACCGGTTGGGAATCTCGGGGGTCCAAGACACAAAAATCATCAAAATTTCGATTTTTTTTTATTATTTTAAGAAATTCTCAGTGTTTTTCTGCTTAAAATGACGTTTAAATCATGTTTCTATCTTAATTAGAACTAGAGATATAATAATTTTTGTGGTGCGTTGTTTTGAAAATCTAACACTCTTGACAGTTGTTGTCATGGCAACAACATCTGTCTTTAAAACTGTAAATGCGTTTTTCACCATGATACATTTTTTCAAGATTTCCTGTATTCAAATTGCTATAAGTCGAAAATCGATTATTAAAGTTTAAGGGTTGAAATTTGGAATATATCTTTTTCAAACATTATACTTTAATTTTGATTCAGCAAATTTGAAACAAATATTTACTTTTAAAAATATGACTAAAAAAAAAGTACCTTAAAATTTTCACAAATTTTCATTCAAATATTTTTTATTTTTTATTAAATTAATATTCTTAAATTGCTGAATCAAAATTAAAGTTTATAAATTTGTGAATAATTTACTGCAAGAATTTTGAAAATTGATCAAGAATATTTTGAGTTTTAGCAATTTAAAATGATCTCTCTTTTTATCAAAAAATTTTAATTTCAAATTTTTAAAAAACTTTTGGAAAAATTTTGTGTTGTGATTTCGCTTATTAGTTAGATGGGTAATCAGTACAAAAAAAAAATTCAAAATTCTAAATTAATAAAAAAAAAATTTCAATGTGTCCCGGACCCTCTTAAGGGATTGATCCATGACAGTCGTCAATAGCACGTTGTGTTGCTCTCGTACGACGTTAATTAAATTACTAATTAAATTAAATTGCTGAAAATCTATCTACCCCCAGAATAAAAACTCAGTATTATCTTCAGGTTTTCAATCAAGCAAATTCACGAACCCTCCAAGTGGTTTCAACGAGATATCTCGTTCATCAAGATCATGACGAGAAATATCGACATCAATATATTCCCGATTTTGTTATGATGACGAGATCAAGGTCAGGTCAGTTTTCTTCTAATGTCGAGATACCTCGTCAGGACAACCACCATGAGGGTTAATAACGGCTTGTGCGTTCCAGCTATTACCCACCTCAAATTATCCCGACAGTGATCTCAACCAACATTAGTTTTGAACCAAATGAAGTTTATTCGTAAACTATACTATAATCAAACAAATTTTTTATTTCATTTCCTTGATGTTATGTCACGGAGGATCATATTTCGTGCAACACAGGTTATCAGGTCGATGTCAAACTCCCATTGCTACCCTGGCGAAAGGCTGTGGCTCGTGAAAGAGCCAGGAAGCCCAGTTTGAAAACCTCTGGTCTACATCAGGAAAGCGTAAAGTCTGCATTACATAAATTTTGTATACATTTTTCAACTCATGATTTTTTTTGGAGTGGTGTAGAAGTTTAGTGAAAGGGGCGCCAGCTCATATGTTGACCTCGTCATCTGACAGTGGTTGAAAGCAATGGGATCATGAGCACAGAGCCTGGCGGGCTGATTGGAAACAAGTTGTCTTTTCTGACGAATTCCGCTTTAATTTGTGGAACCATGATGGCTACATTCGTGTTAGACGCTATGCCGGTGAAATCTGCCTGCCAGAGTACGTTATCGTACGCCATAGGGGCCAAACACCCGGAATTATGGTCTGGGGTGCGATTTCGTATCATGGACGATCTCAGCTGCTACGAATTGAGGGTAATCTGAATAGCAGTAGGTACGTCCGTGAAGTGCTAGAGCCCGAAGTTGTTCCCTTACTTCAAGGCCTCCCTGGAGCTATCTTTCAACATTATAATGCACGCCCACATGTTGCAAGTAAAGTTCGAGACTTCTTTTCAGCCAAACACATGCGACTTCTTCCTTGGCCTGCTTATTCACCTGATATGTCGCCTATTGAGCATGTGTGGGATTTGGTTGGTCGGCGTCTCGCTCGTGATCTGTGTCCTACAGCTTCAAAAGACGCATTTTGGGTGCGCATACAAACAATATGGAATTCTCTTCCACAAACAGACATTCAACATCTGTTTCACTCCATGCCACGTCGTATAGCAGCAGGGCCGCCCATAAGGGGGGACAAACCCGACAAATGTCGGGGGGCCCGGACGTTTGAGGGGCCCGCGGCCCCAAGGTTTGTCCAAGAAATGATCTGCCTCATTTTAGGGCTATTTTCCGAATTTGACAAAAAAATTGAACAGAAAATATGTATTCTTTTCAAGTTTTTAAAAGGGCCCCGTCAAGGTGGTCTCACATTTTCAGCAGTCCGGTTAACTACAACAATCTTTTCGACAGGAAGAAGACTGGTTAGGTGACAAATTCCGAGACAAGAGATAAGAGCCCCTTCTCACTCAGTGGGGGGGGGGGGGGTTGAGTAGGAGAAAAGGATTGGGTCTGAGCTTCCTGGAAAACGTGAATTCCTGGAGTTATAGGGTTGTTTCGCTACCCGCAACCGTCGTGGTTCGACCTTTCTCTCACATCGACGATTGACCAGATAACGAGCGTGTGTCTATGTGAAAAACTACCTGACGTTTTACAGGCCCTTCAAGATGTAAAAAATCAGTGAAGTTTATCGCAAGAGGAAACGGCAAAAATAAATGGTTTCCTCAATTATTTTTCAAAATTTGATTATCGGTATATACTTCTGTTATGGGTATGGATGCAGAATTTTCCAAAAAAAGAGGACGAAAAAGGAACCTTTTCTTTGACGAAGCCACCGAAATAGTGTCTGAAATATTAGAAATCAGACCAAATTCATAAGTTCAGTTTTTGTGTGTGTGTGATATAGTAATCAATAAAATAGTTTCTCAGTCAGAATCAAGGGTATGAGCAAATGAAAAACATATGCAATACATTCGAAGCCATATTAAAAATAAATTTTAATTCTAATGACAACAACAACGCACTTAAAAAATTAATTGAAAGCTATCCAGATGATTTAAGTCACAATGTACAAGACCGTTCGCGAAGCTACTTTTTCACATTCAGCTAAGTTATAAAATATAAAGGTCTTCCACTCTACCTTTTAAATATCTATAGATTAAAATTGCAATTTATTTTCCCAGAACTTTGCATAGCTTTAAGAATTTTTATTTCTATTCCCATCACTGTGGCTTCTGGTGAAAGAGGATTCACTAAACTATCTAGAATCGAAAATCATTTACGATCTACTTTGGGCCGAGAAAAATTGAATCATCATGAAATGTTTTCAATTGAGCATGAACTGGCGTCCAAAATGAGCTTCATTGATAAATTCATTAATGCGAAGAATAGATTTACTGCACTCTCCTCAGTACTGCAAAAGTTTTCTGAGTTTTGACTAGTCTTCAGCGTCTAAGGTATGATTTTTGTATGGGTGTTTCTCTTACAAAATCTATCTATAGAGATATTTATTAGATAGTTTTCTGATTGTACTTCATTTTGTCCTTATTGAAGTCCTGCTAGATCGCAAAATGGCCACACTTCGGGCTTTAGGCGTAAAATATACATATTTCCTTAATTACTTAACAGTTCATTATTAATTTACTGTGTGTTTGCTTGTACATTTCTGAAGTTGAGTATTTGTAAATATATGGATACTTGGAAAAATGAAAACTTCCTACAAAAAGAAAAAACTTAGGGGCCCGCGTGAAAATTTTGTCGGGGGGCCCGGGAAATTTATGGGCGGCCATGATAGCAGCACTTATTGCAGTGCGTGGTGGCTACACCAAATACTGATTTCGGACACTTAATATTGTTTTTATGCTTTGAAAATTTATTCATTTATTTGTACTAATACAGGTTGTTTGTGTATTAAATTTCATTTAATTCTGATGTCTCCTTCATGGTGTTGCATTTTTTACAAACAGCAGTATATGTAGTCTTTGATTTGCTATTTGTTCTAAATTCGAAGACTTGAATTTCAAATTTGAGAAATTGAATTTGAAATTTAGGTACTCTTTTTTAGGTGGCAATCTAAGAAAGATTGGAAATTAAATGAATTTTTTAAACTTCTTTTTACCTTTATAAATCTGTTGCAGCCGCTAGGGTTGAAACATCATGAAGGTTGAATCCCATTCTGAGTTGCCGAGCGTTTTTTAAACGAAATGTCACATCTTTTGAACCATCGACCTTCTTAATGAAATATACGGAGCATGTGGAAACAGCTTGTTGTTTTTGCCGATCCCTTGTTTTGAAGATCTGTCACGTAGTTATGGGATAAAGAAATAATATGGGACAAATTATATGTTGGTCAAAGAAATCCAGCATGATTAAAAATACTAATCGGGTTTCGTTGGCCAGTCGGCTCAAGTCGGTTCGTAGGCTCACAACGTTTACGCCTCCGAGATCTTACGACAGTGATTACACCCACTTACTCTTTTTATTTTTCTTAATATTTACTATGACGCTTTTTTTATTCAAAAATAAAACATGGACAATGTTAAAACATCGATGTTAAATAAACATCGGATCCAATAAATTGATGATAAATACATCAATGTTTAGAAAACATCGTCATCGATGTCGCATCCTTACTTTTCAGACCCTTCACCCTTTGCCACTTTGGTCTAAATGTATGTTCAATTTACTGATTATGAAACAATTATGCTAATTGGTTATTTTTAAAATTTTTAAAATGGTACTTTTTCATTTAAAAATAAAATATTGACAACGTCAAAGCATGGACAGGTATAAACATCGATGTTAAAAAAACATCGGCCTCAATACATCGATGTTTTTTATAAAACATCCATGTTTTGAAAACATTGACATCGATGTCGTATCCCTATTTCGGAACCGGTAAATAAACTTTTCGCACGCCCATGGACGTAGATGCAGCTAGAGTGCCTATATAATAAGAGTGGCGACATACGAGAAACACTTTCTGATTGGCTTAGAGACCTTTTCTACCGCCCGAGGCGGTCTTTTCCTAGCTCCCGTAGACTTAACATGGGAACTTTTTGGGTGTTCGAGAAAAACGTGTGTATATTAAATTAAAAAGAAAATATAGCTTATTCATGTTCCATTTCGTGTTCTAGAATGTTTATTTATTATTATTTTAGTGTTTTGTCAGTATAAATTTGAAGAATTTTTAAGTAAATAGCTTTTTTTTAACAACATGGTGTTTCCCGCAATCTAAGTTAGTGCGTTGTGCAATTCATCTCATCAATTACGCATGTAATCGAGCGTTTATATGATTCATTTATACCGAATGTATCCATATTGTAACAATCATATGCTTTTTGTTCTCCTTGAAATGATATATTAATTCGCCCAGCAACCTCCTTCGAGACGATTCTGGTAGAAAAATGGCTGCCGCGCATGCGCATTAGGCCAAATTTCGTCCCTTGTCGCCACTCTTATTATATAGGCACTCTAGATGCAGCAGCCGAGTACAAGGCTTTCGAAAGTGTTCTGGCAACACATAAATCATATCACTAAGCAACTGATGTGAATAGAGATCGACACTTATGAGATAATCGGGCAAGTTATCAGCATACCCGTCGATGTATAGCACCATAGTAAGGTAGATAGCGGGCCGACCATTACACCGTCAACAGGATCATAAGGAAACATGATACATCTCACACTATATCCACTGTTAGCTGCGTATGATTCAATTCAATCTGTAGTGTCACCAATAAATGATCGATTGCATACACAACTTCTTCTCATTCCTAGTATCACTCACACGTAGTTCTACGCAGCACAGCATAGAAAACAATGCACCTGTATATGTTTTTGGGTGTGGTTTTGCTTTCTATAACCAAAGATCAAATCGAGTTATTGTTGTGAGAGAAATAGGCTCCACACAGTGTGTCCCTCAGGAATCGCTAGTTTCGCCTTCTTAAAACACTCAAAACCACCTCAAAGCGAAACTCCGATTCATTCCCTTCGATAGGTAATGGTAATGGTAATTTTTTATTAACGTATTACTATAGCAACACAACGGGCTATTGACGACGGTCTGGGATCAATCCCCTAAGGGAAAGATCCAAGTACACCTCGTAATTTTGAACCACGGTCAGATGACGATATTCCCTTCGAACAGGGTAACGACTACAACAAACACGTGATTTTTTTTTTTCAAAAGTGTCCAGTGTACCGTCAGGTAACAATTAGACGGACAGCTGTTTTAAAATTAAACAATTCATTTAAGTAATTTAAATATTTACAAAGTTTACAAGTTGAGAACTATTTTAGGCACAGCTATCGACATCGAAACCTGCCTTGAGAAAGCACAATGGCACTCCACAGCTCAGAGACGTCTGTCTCTCTTCGAATTCAGAATCATTCTGTCCAAAAGTTATCAGATCCCCGTTCTCTTGGATACGCAGAACCGCAGCTGCGAACGGAAGGGGGGGGGGGGGCAAATTCCGAGCCCTTGCAAGAGGTGTTGAAGGTCCTCAACAGAACTAAAGATACCACCGTTCCGTTCCGAATGAAAGCAGACCACTCCGTACTAGAGTGCCTATGTAATAAGAGTGGCGACAAGGGAACAAATTTGGCCCAATGCGCATGCGCGGCAGCCATTTTTCTACCAGAATCGTCTTGAAGGAGGTTGCTGGGCGAATTAATATATCATTTCAAGAACAAAAAGCATATGATTGTTATAATATGGCTACATTCGGTATAAATGAATCATATAAACGCTCAATTACATGCGTAATTGATGAGATGGATTGCACATCGCGCTAACTTAGATTGCGGGAAAAACCATGTTGTTCAAAAAAAGCTATTTACCTAAAAAGTCTTTAAATTTATACTGACAAAACACTAAAATAATAATAAATAAACATTCTAGAGCACGAAATGGAACATGAATAAGCTATATTTTCTTTTTAATTTAATATACACAAGTTTTTCTCGAACACACAAAAAGTTCCCATGTTAAGTCTACGGGAGCTAGGAAAAGACCGCCTCGGGCGGTAGAAAAGGTCTCTAAGTCAATCAGAAAGTATTTCCCGTATGTCGCCACTCTTATTATATAGGCACTCTACTCCGTACCGAGTTATTTAAAAACCACAGCGGATTAGCCAATGGCTAAAACCGTTTGTAATGCCGACTTGAGTTCACAAAAGTTAATCTCCATTCCAGACATGGGATTAGGGAACCGTACGGAACTCCAGCTGTGTAAATGGGAAAATCGTTCCTGAAAACCCACAGAACAGTTTATCGCATATCTGACTTCAATTGCCAGGCACAAGGGGGAGGAAACGGAACGCCAAGCAGCTGATGTTGTACGGCTATGTGAAAAAAATTGTAGGAATTGTGCCTTTAATGATAGAAGCATCAACTTGGGGCACATCTGCTACATAAATGAAGATTTAATTTTGAATATGAGACCATCTCAGATTTCGCTATGGCAGTAATAGCGGACATTCAAAATGGCGGCTTCGGAATACTTTTTGGGCTCCTTTAAAATGTTATTTGATGATGTTAAATAACAGCTGTTTAAGTAGTGGCGAGTAATTGTTGTTTTGTGCATGTACTTTGCTATTTTTAATATTATATATATATTCTTTTTAAAACAAAATGGCAGCCTCTGAGTATAATTTCTATGCTCCTTTTTTACTGTCATTTGGTGATGTTTATAGGGTATTATATGTTAATTTGCATGAATTGATGCTATAAGCATGCGTGTATGTCATAATTATATTTTCATATTACCTTGTTCCACAGGTGACACGATAAGAAAAATAAAATAAAAATGTGGATGTATTGCATAAGCTGATTAATCCATTCAATTCTGATACATCTGGATAATTCAAAGAAAAAGAGTGGAACTGTTGTTTTATCTGTCAAGAAGGCCAGTTTGAAGTTCTTCGGTGTCCAGCAGACAGTAAGTAATAGCAGTAAGCATGAAAAGGGAACTTGTTATAAGACAATTTCTGAATTACTTGTGTGGTTTAGTATTGCAGGGTGTTTACCAAGGACAATAAATCTGGAACGCTTCGATGATGCAGGAGGGGTCGAGGCAATATTTCATTCTTAAAACAAAGCCTTTTCTGAATTCCGATAACACGAACGGTTATTAAGAACTACAGTTATTATGAATTTTTCACGGCCATGTGAAATTCGTCTTAACGAGGTTTGACTGTATTTAAATTGACCATCTAGTCGTAGGTGCTAATGGGCGTTAAATCTGTCGTGGCCTCAAAAGTACTCTCATTGGCGTGGGAGTGGGGTGCCACCTCAGATGCTGACCTCATCTGACCGCGGTTCAGAATTACGAGGTGTCATCCTCGATTCGTTTCCTTTGGGATTGATCCCGAACCGTCGCCAAAAGCCCGTTGTAATGGTGTGTGCTTTAGTGTGAGGTAAATTCAACTACCATCACCTATTTAAAAAACTTATGAAGGCGATAAATTTAAAAATTACTTTCCAACTTGTGAGGGCTTTACCTCCGGGTAAACTATCTACGTTGCAAGAAACAAAAATTAATTTAAATGTATTTATTTTAAACAAAAATAATTATTGTGTGGAAAATTCTTTTTCCCTTCTAGTTAAACAAATAAAATTCCTTCTATTGTCATCAAATTGTTATCAGTCACACCTAAGTCCCTCTTTCAATAGCGGGGCGTAACATTTATAACTTTGTATGCCAAGATTAAATTGGTTTTACAATAAACGATACCGGAATAAAATGCGACGGTTTCAATATTTCAATACTGCAGCTGTAGATCTAGCCAGTCAACGAAACTTCGTATTATGATGATGGATACGTCAGAACTCGGAACGCGATTTCCGCCCACAACTTTGAAGGATAGTTGCGTGGGTTTTACAGTTTTTTACAAACGCAATCGCTCACAAGATAACTGACGTACAAAAATCGTTATAAATCAAATACATTTTATTCCCTTATAAAAATATCACTCGTAATGAAATTGCGTTTACATAAAGCTTAGTGCAGACCTAAACATTGCACCGAATGATAAACAGAACAACGAACCTAATATCAACAGAACGGAGAATGGACATTAATTTCACCGAACTGAACAACGAATGGAACGGGTTTGTACTGTTCCCAGAGATTCTTGCAAACAACTATGGAAGCTGCAACGGCGTATATTTAGGTATACTCATAGTTGGTTCGCAAATGAAAGTATGAATAATATGAAGTATGGCTTGCTTTGAAAACCAACACCATGGGCAACGCCGTGATGTCCTCGTCATTGTCAAATTCGGCCAAATTCGAATTGCGAAGAGATCCAATCGACGTGATGTCACAATCTCTTGCGAAAATATAGCTATTTATTTGAAAAATTATTTATTAAAAAAGAAAATCAAATATAAGGTATCGATCTGGTGCAAAATGTTCCGCAGATTTCGAATCCGTTGAAATTTTCAATCTATCTTTAACGATCCCGATTTTACAAAAAAGAACTAAACAATGGCAGTCAAAACGTTATTTATTTGTTTTGCTTTTCTTCGCTGTGGAATGGTTTGAGCACAGGAAATGAAATCTGTGATTTCTCGAATCAAACGAAGGCTGTTCTTCGCAGTGGCGTGCGTATTGGAAAAAATATAAAGGTTTTAATTTAAAAATTATTTATTTAAAGAAAATCATATTTTTAGGTTATGATCTAATGTGAAATTTTCCGCAGATTTCAAAACCGTTGAAATTTTTACTCTACCTTTTACGATCTAGGAGATAGAAAAAAGAAATGCAATACTGAAGTGAAAACTTTATTTGTTTTTTATTCTGTTGACAAATCGTTCCTCCGAAAAATCAAACGGAAGCGGAAAAAATAAATTTGGAGTCTGTGATCTTCGGAATCTGGTTACTGTCGCCATTCCCCAAAGAAACATTAATAATTAAATTCCATTAAATTCATTTTAAAATGTTCAAGATTGAATTTTAAAATTCGGCGCCACCCAAAAATTGCAAATAATTAGGACTACCTGTGTACCAAATCCCATCACTGTAAGTTTCATAGATTCGTCAGGACTTTGATAACGAAAAACAGACAAACACTTCCTTTTATAATCGTAGAGATTCGTTAGCTGCAAAGTAAAAACGAAGAAAACCAAGAAGATGGTGGGAAACACATTTATAAACACAAAGAAATGCAGAAAAAGGTTGCAGTTTAGAAAGTGAATTAAAGTTTCAAGGTGTGAGTAGACATGTTTCGGATATTATTTGAAGCCACGACAGTCTTAACATGCACCAGACCCCGTGTGCAGCCCTTCAATGCCTCTGGTCTTTGGCTGGACCGAGTTTCGAACCCGAGTTTTCAACCCTCCTATTATCCCACGTCGTACTGGAGCACCACAACGGGCTATTGGCTCCGGTCTGGGTTCAATTCCGAAGGGAAAGATCCGAGAACAACACCTTGTAATTTTTGAGCCACGCTTAGATGACGATATCAATACCTGAGCTGGTACCCCATTCTCCATGCTTCCACACTACCTAAACATGAAGACAGTTGAGGCAACGACACGGTTAACGTGCACCAGCTATCTTTTGTTCAACCTAGTTACGAATTCCAAACCTTCTCTACTATTATAAAAGAAAGTGTTTGTTTGTCTGTTTGGGGCCCCAAAATCCTGACGATTCTATGGCACTTACAGCAATGAGATTTGGCACACAGATAGTCCGAATTATTTGCAAATTTTGGGTCGCGGCGAATTTTAAAATTCAATCTAGAAGATTTTTAAACGAATTTCATAGTTTTATTCTCCATCGGTTTTTTAAACGCCTTGTTGGCAGAGTATCAGATTAGTAACCGTTGCCAGTTGGAAATTTGTCCAACCAAAGACAGTCGTATACATGGGGACTGGTGCACTTTAAATCAGCCGTTTCCTCAAATGTCCTCACCTTGACGTGGTGTGGAAGTTTGGAGAGTGAGGTGCCAACTTGAGTGTTGACCTCGTCATCTGCTACGATTGTACTTATGGTTCAAAATTAGATGGCTTTGTCCTCCTGATCTTTCCCCTGGGGATTGATCCCTGACCGTCGAAAATAGCCCGCTGTGTTGTTCCAGTGATACATTAGTTACTTACCATTTCCAGTTGATTACTCAGCAATGCCTTGAGGACAACTCAAAGACAAAAGATGGCAGCACTCTTCCAGACTTTGTGGAGGACTTATTTCAGTTCTGAACCACCTCCCTCTGAGAAAGATAGATTCGATCCTAAAATTCTATTTTGTAACATACACGAAACACATGTGAAACTCATTAGGGAAGGAATTATTGATTACATCTTTCAATCAAATTCAAATACTCGAGGTGTAGAGTTATCACTTCCTCTTAAACACAGACCCATTAATTTGATTCTTCCTTCTACCATAAATTCAATTGTTCTCTTAATTTATGAAATATGTATCCCATTACCCTTTCGTTGCAGTTTCCTTTGTGTATTGGAATTGATGCGGCATTTTGATGGTTCATTTCACTATTGATTCAGTTCGTTGATTACTAGGAATTTTTGTTTGGTTTTTAATTATGTTGGAAGGAGGTTATTTTCTACCCTATTGTCCATGAGATAGGACCTCATGTATGGTTGCTTAAATGGGAGAAATGTTTAATGCATTGTGTATTTTCCTGACGGAACGGTTTTTCTGATTTTCCTTCATCAATTGCAACCTTTCTATATGCACTACAGAACTTCAGTATTAAATTAGACGACAGTGTCTCGAAAGCCTGAATGGAAAGGAATTTGTTTTCAAGAATATTTAAAACAATGGTGTTAGGATTTATATTTTATTTGTTTATTTGTGCATGCACAAGATTCTCCTAGTATTCTACTAATATGCTATTTGTTTTTAAATTTATTATTTAACTCGTTACTTGTCTGTATATGTTTTTCTAGTTCGTTACTCTTTTGTACACATTTCTATGTGATCAATCTAGAATATTCCATGTAGAACAAGCTATCGATAATATTTCATCTAGAATATTCCACGTAGAACATTCCATGTAAAATGAAAATATTATTGTAAAATTTCGTCAACAACCACAGCACTTACCATTCGGTTACCATGCCCCATTTACACAAATATCTCTAATATTATAAAAGGAAGTGTTTGTCTGTTTGTTTATAGCATGCAAAGTCCTGACAAATCTATGGCACTTACAATGATGGGATTTGGCACACAGGTAGTCCAAATTTTTTCCAATTTTAGGGTCTCGGCGAATTTTAAAATTCAATCTAGAACATTTTAAAATGAATTTTATGAAATTTAATTATTATTCTTTTCTTTGTGGAATGGCAACGCCATAAATAGATGACACATTCCAAATTTATTTTTTCCGTTTTCATTTTGCGCTGAGGAATGATTTTCCAGCAGAGAATAAAAAAAAAAGTTTTATTTTTAGTTATGGTAGTTCTTTTTTCTATCTCCTAGACCGTTAAAGATAGAGTAAAAATTTCCAAGGATATGAAATCTGCGGAAAGTTTCACTTAAGATCGATACCTAAAAGTATGATTTTCTTTAAATAAATAAAACATTTTAATTGAATATCTCTACTATTATACAATGAAATTCGTGTATTGGGTGTTTCACGTGTCGAGACGAATCTATGGCACTTGCAATAATAAAATTTGGCGCACAGGTAGTACGAATGTTTTGCAATTTTATAGTCCAGCCCGAATTTAAAATTTAATCTAGAACATTTTAAAATTAATTTAATGGAACTTAATTATTATTGTTTTCTTTCGAATAGCAACAGCATAAAGATATGACTTAACAAAAAAAAAATTTCAACCGAAAGTTATTAGTTTTAACAAAGTAATAAGCTTTAGTGGAAAGTAATTTGTTTTAACAGAATGGATTGAGCCTGGAACCACAACACAAAAGTTTACCGGAGCGTTGCACTTTTCGCACAAAAATTCCGATTCAAGCAACCCTGATTCCTTTAGGAAATCCAACAGAAGTTGCTTATCTAGACATAAATGAACACAAAATAAACGATTAGGGTCTCCCTCACTTCCAAAAGTTTGCCTACCAGCAGAAAAAACTAAGCTTCGAATAATTGCGAGGAATTAAGAATAACCTGAAACTTATCAACAACACTAAATACAGAAGGCATGGAACGGAACGGACGTATCAATTACGGAGTACCTTGCAGAGAACTGCGAACCTCCACATCAGAATTAATAAGAATTTTAATGATTGTAGACTAAGCAATGGAGGAAGAAAGTTAAAGGTAGTGGCAATGCACTATGAGAAAGGTAAATAATTATGATAGATGATAGAGTTTAATAATTGATACAATTAGGAGTCCAATTCACGTTCCAAAGATGAGGGGATACATCAGATGAGGGGCGACCAAACAGTACCGAAAAGAAGTGGCAAAATGCATGAGCTGTGGTGATGATTTGGGGGGTAAGTGGTGATAAGAGGGAAAAAGAGAGGGGGAAAAAATCAATGTGGGGAGCCCGGGAGACTCACCAAGGGGTCTCTGAGCTCACCACATCGACGTTTTTTGCGTGGAGGGAAAGTGTGGAAATCACGGTCAAGATGGGTTTTTGGTCTCTTGCGAGATTTGATCAGGGAGGTGTCATAAGATGGGATATCTTGTAAAAGTGGGTTAGGGACATGTGGAAGTCTGTTGAAAAATTTGGAAGAAAGGGTCTTGATATATTCGAAGATGGGTTCAATATTAAGATCTCTGTGTATGATTTCGCGGCGCACATAATATGGGGCATTGACCATTTGAAGGAGGATAGTATTTTGAAGGGATTGAAGATATTTAATATTTGTTTTGCATGTGGAACCCCAAATGGGGGAGGCATAAAGAATAGTGGGACGGATAAGAGATTTGTATATAAGAATTTTGTTTTTCAATGAGAGGTGGCTACGACGACCAATGAGAGTAGATAAGTTAGATTTAAGAGCAAGTTGTAATAGAGAAAGAAAAAGCATGAAACAATATTGGACCAGTGACGTCATTGGACAACCATCATGCAAAGCGGCAGAGTGGAATGCTCATGACAGAGAGAGGAATGCTGGGAAAAGAAGAACAGCGCTGGGGGAAAAGAAGAAATAGTGGGACAAATAAAGCTGTTAACTTAATTAAGAAACGTTCTAGATTAAATTTTAAAATTCGGGCTTCGAGGTGCATTCAATCAACTTTAGGACTGCCTTAAGTGCCAAAAATCTCATGGCTATAAGTACTATGGATTCATCTGGACACCTCTCTCACACAAACACTTCATTTTATAACAGTAGAGATTGACATCAAATATTTGGTCAGTATTTATCGACACACATGGGCGATGAACGCGCAAATTTTGACAGTAAAATGAGAAATTTCACATTTAAAATTCTGATCAGATATTTAACCTACAATGATTTATGGCCAAACATCGTTTGCAAAAAACAGACTTGAGCAGAAAACATACAGAAAAAGAGTAGTATGAAACTTATTAAAGAAGTAAAGATAATTTTCCCCTCGGAGAAACAAAAATGAAATAAAATGTAGAATTAAAAAATACTGACGCAACTGTTATTGTGAAGCTATATTGAATTAGAAGATTTCCAGACATTGCATTGGACGCGGTAGCCAGGTTGGAAGAGTAGAGGATTAGCAACCGGAGGGTTGTGAGTTCAAAACTCGATCCAATCAAAGATCGTCGCGTACGTGGGGTCTGGTGCACGATAAATCTGTCGTAGCCTCAAATGTCTTCGTATTAGCGTGCTGTTGAAGTTTGGAGAATGGAGTGCCAGCGCCGGTGCTCACTTCGTCATCTGGCAGTGGTCCAAAATTGAGGTGTCCTTCGATCTTTCCATTCGAGGTTGATCCCAGACCGTCGACAATAGTTTGCGTGTTGTTCCAATACGATGTTAATTCAACTACCACCACCCATTGTGTTAAGCAGTACTGGTTCTAATGGGAGACAGTTTTGCCAAAAAAAAAAAAGCATTCATATTTTCTGTGAGAGAAATACGTTTTGGTTTCTATTGTATTTTTCTGTACTGATAAAGTACATCTCAGTTGATCAACGTCATCCAATAAAACGTATTTTTTGCCATTGAGTTCCATTTACACATCTGTAGTTTTAAATTAGGTATTAACACAGTAGGAATCTTTGGATGACAAGAAACCGAAATGACTATGTCACCTTTCCCGCTGATTGTGATAACTAAGGTCTATTAATATAAATGATAATGATAACTAAGTTCAATATCCGGCCCTGAAAAGGAACCCTGTTAAATTTGGAGATAAATAAACCAAATACAAAAGGTAATCTTACCTATACAGGCGTGGTCCACGCCGGGGTTGTTATCTATAATGTCTATCATATCTATGTTGGCTTACAGCAGAAACTCATTAACTGGCATTTTTTGGAATTGCGTTTTTTGACACTGTTTCATGACGTTGAGAAATACATTCTTATCGTAAAGTGTTTGAACAAAAATGTAACACCATAAACTGCTTAAAATTTCATTTTTGTCCTAAAATTTAATAGCTCCCTCCTTGAGCAGCTGTTATATCAAATTCATTCATTTTCCTAATTTATGAGTTTCTGCTATACACCGACGCTATAAGGAAAAGCGAATAATGATAACCGGCAAAAGTAATTATCCTTCATTTAACCATTTGTAAAGCGGAAAAGATTAAGAAAAACATTTTTTTGGAAAATTCCCTTTTCCAAGAGAAATAACAAGACGAATGAATATTTCTTAGCTATCACCCGTTTAGGTATTAGCCCCCCCCCCCCCCCCCTTTTAGCTACACCTTGACATATTTTATCAGACGATAATTATTCATTTAAAAGTAAAAATCTTATATACATATGTTTTGCATGTTTTAATTTATGTATTTATCTTTTTCTTTTTTTTTTTTAATATTCTTTCGCTATGTGGCAACAAAAAGGAGATTGAAACAGTGAATAGAAGTTCCACAAATATGTACAAATACAAATATTGAGATTATTAAAATGTTGTTGAAACTTGTTAATTATGTCTAAAAAATAACTTTTAACACTATTTTCTGTCCTACTGTCAAAGAAAGGCACATAAAAATTGTGTGGAGAATAGACAAGTAACAGTATCAAAGTTTTAGATCAAGTTCTAAAATCGGTTGGATTAATCTCCGTTGGTGTTCTGTTACGAATGATAAACTATACATCAACAATATAAACATAAAACCAATAGAAACAAATTAAGCACTGTTTTAAAATACTTAAATGTCTATAAATTTTCTCAATACCGATAGTTAAAATTTTTTCTTAACATTCTCTCATAACATTCTCTCAACTTTCTTTCATTCTCTCACGCGCATGCAATCAATGCACAAGAATTTGACTCTTAAAAAATATTTACTTATAAGTTCTAAAATATTTTTATTTTTTGTTGTAGAACTTGAAATACATTCATTCACTAGAGTAAACACCCAGCACAAAACACGGAGACAAAGAACAAATCGACAACAACCCAAAACGAGATTTAAATAAACCCCAACAGTTATTCAGACTGTAGGCTTTGAAGTAAATATCTTGCCTTCTCTAATATCTCTAACAATGCCTCCCGACAATTTTGGACAAACCTGGTGGATGGAAAACATTTTGAGACTACATCCACACATGACACAATTTGGAATGTTGAAAATTTTGAATCTATACAGATATTTGGCTAGGCAGTCATGTCCTGTCTCCAATCTGAAGGCAGCAACAACATGTCGATGAGGGTAGCCGGAATATTACTAAGTGTATCCCCTTCAAGCTTTATTTTGTATTTCTTCTGCCTCTTGGGAATTTTTCGGAATTGTAGGTTTTATTATTCATGTACTACATGAATAAGGGTATTCATTTACTTTTAAAAATATAGACCTCGCGTCGCCCTAAGTTTCGATGGTTTACCAAAACAAAGTTTACTTTTACACCCCGATTCTAGATTTTAAAAAAATTACTGTGACGTGTTGCACATTAGCACAATTTTTGACATAATTATCTTCCATTTGAACGATTTATGATCGACCGTTTCTCTCACAGATGGATGTTTCTTTGTTTTGGCACTCATTTTCAACGCGAAATCTCTCTTTCTCGCTCCAATGAGCTCAGGTTATATTTAGACTATTATAAGTACCATTCACAAAGCAGGAGGTCGACTGCTTCTCCCTCTTAAGATGAAGTTCCGTGCTTTAACCCTTCAAGTGGTTTCGACGAGTTACCTCGTCCATCAAGAAGCGAGAAATATTGCTAATGACGAGATATCTCGTGCATCAACATCTCGTCAGGTTTGCTAATGACGACAGACGTCGTGAAAAGCACTTGGAGGGTAAAATACCAAAAGAAATCACTTTGCAATTTGAATGATATTATGACTTTAGCCGAAGGATGGCCTACTCTTGGCGTTGAACTGTTACAAAATCTTCTCTTATGACACCAGGGTCGTGATTACCCGGTTCGAAAAGTAGCGGATTGGCAATCGGAAGTTGAGGAGTTTGAAACTCGATCCAACCAAAAACTGTTGTGTACGTGAAGGCTGGTGCATGTTAAATGTCGTGACCTCAAATGTCCTCACTCTGGCGTGGTATGGAAGTTTGAAGAGTGGGGTGCAAGCTATGGTGTGACCTCGTAATCTGACCATGGTTCAAAATGACGAGTTGTTGTCCACAGATCTTTCCATTCGGGGTTAATTACAGACCGTTGCCAATAGCCTCATTGCGATGTTAATTAACTACCTACCAATAAAATCCATCAGATATTCTTCCTCTGGTTTATGAGGTAAGGAGTGGAATTTATATTGCACTGGAGCACCACAACGGGAAATTGGATACGGATCGATATCAATTCAGATGAGATAGATCCGAGGACAATACCTCTTAATTTTGAACCTCGCTCAGGATTATAAGGTCAACACGAGAGCTAGCACCCCACTCTCCAAACTTCCATACCACATTCACATGAGGACATAACAGATTTAACGTGCCTCAGATAGAGTACACAGCGGTCTTCGGTTAAAGCTAGTTTCGAACTCTAAACTTTGGTTGGGAATCCCCTACTCTACCAACTGAACTATTGTAGCCCTACCTACCTTTTCGAATTAAAAAAAAACGTATTGCAAAATCGTAACCCCCGCATAAAAGTAAGAACGAAATTTTATTTTTAAAAGATCCAGATTTCTTGTATATATCTTACGTGATTTTCAAACAACTTAAGTTTAAAATTAGACAGCTGCAGATATAATCTTGGATTACAGTTGACTATGGATGTTGACTGTTACATTGACTATGGAGATGTAATAGTTTTATGGAATTGATAGTCATCAAAAGTTAAAAACTGTTTATATGAAAAGCGTAAGAAATTTCTAATGATTTTGAAATTACTGAGTACTTTTTATTCCAAAATATTGAAACATGTTTTAATCACTCAAAATAAATAGATTCGTGATAACAGGTTAAAACTTTTTCCGTGATTGTAAAACCACGCGTGACTTTTTTGGAGAGTTTTCTGTTTTGCCATCTTCTTTTAGAGGGTCAAACCTTTGGCTCATTCTTTTACTTATTTTTAGATTCACTGAAGCTTGTTTACTTTTCCCGTTCCATGAAATCACAGCACGTCACATTCTACCTCTACACCAATTCATATTAAGTTCGTTGATGTGATTGATAAAACCTTTGAATGGTGCTCTTTAAATAATTTGTGAAAACACGCGGGGTTGTGGTTTTCAATTGTAAGAAAGCGCAGGCACGTATTTATTATTGTAAAAATTGGATTTAAAATTGAATTACTGGCGCTCTAATTACATTACTAAGATGGTTAACGCATGTTTAACGCAATCAGAAACAATTAATTTATTAAAAAAACATGCAAACAAAATAACCAGGTTTATAGAGTGAATGCGTACAAACCTCTGATAATTATTATATTTATTATGAGTGTTTTTTTTACTTCCCAAGTTCAATTTTCTTTGGAGAGGAAAGTATCCTATATTCACTTTTCGGATGATCTGAATATCAATTTGATCGCATTAAGCAATCAAGATAGGCTTTTTCGTTGCATACATAGAGACGAGACACTTATTAAAAATTTAACATTTATTTAGAAAACTAAAGAGTATGCAAATTTATACAGAACATCAATCAACACTCTTTCTCACTCCGTCTCGAATAAGTCGCCAATAGTACGTTGCAGCAGTGTGACAACCCCTATACCTCATAATAAATATAATAAAAAACACTACTGTTTGTGAAAATTGCAACACTATGAAGGAATCATACAAATTAAGCGAAACTTGCAGAAAATGCAAAACAGGTTAGGATATGCAAATGATTAGAATTACAAAGCGATCACGCATGTCAGTGGGCTGAGAAACACCCTCTATTCCCAAGTGAGCCATTTATAAAAAGCACTGTGAAGGTGCTTTGAAATGTGTATTGTCGTTTGACTGCTGTAAATGATTGATTAGAAGTCAATATGCTTCGCCAAAAATGCAGAGTGCCATACGAGCAACTAACGGAGTTCTAATTGGACCGCATGATCGACCTCCGTGATGGTGGACTTTCGTATCGTGAAATCGTCACTCTCACGGGACGTATAGCCACAGCAGTGATGCTTGTGTGGAATAGATGGACCATGGAGAACCGGACTCGAAACCGCGGCAGTGGACCACGCAATATGACTTCACCACGGGACGACAGACACCTCATTCGTATGGCCGTGACAGACTGTACAGCGTCCTCTCGTGTGTTTGCACAACATTGTAGCACGTCTACAGGTGTGTCATTGTCTGCCCCCACGGTTCGTTGACGTCTTCTGTGCCATAGGCTCCGTGCAAGGATTCCTCTGCGCAGGATTCCCTTGACGCTGAACCACCGACGTCTTCCGCTAGAATAGGCTCACTAACAGTCAATATCGTGCATCATTAATCCGCGCAAATCATTCCTCCGCGCAAAATCAAAGCGGAAACGAAAAAAATTAATTTCTGAGCATTCTCCGAGAAGAAAAAATTATCATGGTTCCAAGGCTGACGGCAAGGTCACGTGGGTAGAAAAAGTCAAGAGTGGGGTATTCCTTCTTTCGCGGAAGAAAGGCGTTGAAAAACAGGTGGAGAATAAAACTATTAAATTCATTTAAAAATCTTCTAGATTGAATTTTACAATTCGCCGCGACCCAAAAATTGCAAAAAATTCGGACTACCTGTGTGCTAAATCTCATTGCTGTAAGTGCCATAGAATCATCAAGATTTTGCGGCCCCAAACAGACACAAACCGACAAACAAACACTTCCTTTTATAATAGTAGAGATTAAGTGTTACTAGTTTCTCTTTATAAACACGGTTTCTTAACAGCCTACATATTATTAGAAGTCTAAATTCCTCTAGGGGCTTTTTAAAGCGGCTTGATTGATTACAGTGCAATCAGTTCACTGTAATCAGCTTTATTAAACGTGTTAGAAAAGCAGTATGGTATTTCTTAACTATTTCTTTCCTTGTGTCAGCTAAAGAATTCTTGATTCATTTTGTTACAAACAGGAGTCCGCAGCACATCCTCTGTACTTTTGCTTCAGAAAATGTTTGAGTATTAAAATAACATTGCGAAAGCATTATTGCAGTTTAAAGGTACGACATATTTAATGAATTATGTAAGAATTTAATTAATACTTTCGGGGGATGATTTTTTTACTAATAAATTCAATAGAAATGTTACTGTGAAAAGTATAAGTTATTTTTCTTCTTGGACATTACAACAGTGATATCTCTATTTAAGTTTCTACCAACACTGCTGAATGATTTCATGTGTCTTAATCTCTTCATTAATATTATAGTTGCATGTAGTTATTCACAAGTGTATAGTTAATTAACTTTTTAAAAATGACGAGCACTCATAGGCGGTAGAGTCAGAATCGAGAGAATTCTTACCGATGTGCTTCCAGCAAATCAAGTTTAAATCTAAAAAGTTCAGAAAAATCAAAACGTTTACGAAAAAATTCACGTTTTTATTTCTAATTTAAATGGGTATAGTAAGTTTTAAAATTCACCATATAAAGACATCTGGTAAATAATGTATAAATAAAAAAAAATTCTGAATTTTTAATAATCAAGTGTTATTCATGAATAGCAATTAATATAATCAATTATGATAATTTTACTAGACTAGGGTAAAATTAGTTAATAATAAATGTAATTAATTTAATCTTCCCCTTTTTAATGGGTGTACACTGTACAGTCCATACTTTCGGGCCATTCCTCATTCAACAACCCTAGTTACTCCTATGCCTTCTCCCGGAGTGTCCCCGAGCCTTGCTTGATGTTCAGGGGCGCTATTGGATATTATGGGAGATCCCGCCTACTCCAAGTTGTGGATCCCGAGGTCCTACCCCTCCTACAACGCATTCTCGGAGCTGTATTTCAGCAAGATAATGCCCGTCCACATATTACTCAGAATGTAAAAGCCTTTTTCAGTGCATGACAGGTTCCGCTTCTTCCATGGCTTGCGCGTTCCCTGGATATGTCGCAAATTGAGCAAGTTTGGGATTACATAGGTCGGTGACTCGCTTGTACCGCTCGTCGGGCAGTGAATGCGGCTGAAATTTGGCATCAGATAGAGGTCACCTGGAATGCCATTCCTCAGCATGACATTCAGAATCTGTATGATTCGATGCCACGACGTGTACAGGCTCTCTTCGCTGCGCGTGGCGGCTACACAAGATATTGATTTTAGGCATTATTTTTGTTTTATTGCTCTGTAAATTTGATCGTTTATTTAAACTACCATAAGTAATACGTGGAATAAATTTCATTTATTTCTGATGACTTTCTCATAGTGTCTCAATTTTTACAAACAGTAGTGTATAATTATCGAATCTCGTTGGCATGCATAATGTTCCGAACAAATATACAATTTTCATCGAGTTGACTTTTGCAGACAAAAAAAGAAATTAATATTTTCATTTGGTGAAAATTGCATTGAATAATACTTGACTCGGATCTTATTTGTATTCAATAAGATGCCTGTAATCTAATCTGGCACTGTGGCCTCGGAAAATGTGAAATGTTTTGTCCTATACACACCAATTTCAGTCCATTACATTCAAAATTTAGGAACATTTTAGTTTTGTTTATAACAATAGACATATTCGTACAGTTACATTGTATGAAGGAAAACAGAAAAATTCGTGTTTGCATAAGTTTAAATACTATCTCGTTTCTTGTTTCAGAATAACAATTGCAAGAGGGTAAATAAGGAAAATGTAGGTAGGTAGTTAATTAGCGTCGCACTGGAGCAACACAACGGGCTATTGACGATAGTCCGGAATGAATCCCAAGTGTTGGTGTTTTTGGGGTTTTATGACGCAAACGCCATATCTGACCATGCTATGCCAGACACGACACACAATATCATATAATACACACAGACAATGAACATTTTACTACGCAGAAGAAATCAATTCAGGGAAGAATGCCTCTAACAGCAATCGAACCTGCTCCACCTACAACTCAAAGGTTCAATTCAAGGATAACGTCCCTTAATTTTGAACAATGGTCAGATGACGAGAACAGCACATGAGCTGGCACCCACTCTCCAAACTTTCACACCACGCCAACGTGAAGACACATACAGCCAGGACAGATTTAACGTGTATTAGCTCCCATGTACACGACAGTCTTTGACTAAACCGAGTTTCGAACTCGCAAGTTCCGTTTACCAATCCGCTACCTTTCCAACCGAGCAACTGCGGCCGAAATCGGATCTGGAAAATATTGATCTGACAAGGAATGCTTACACAACTTCCAAGAGAAATCACCTGCTCATAAATATTTCTGAAATGCCTCCTTTTCAGATACTTGCGCCGCCCCTGTTGTACTTCCTTATCTACGCCCCTGGTGGTGTTATATTTTATTGATTATTTCTTTAAAAAATTAGAAATTGAATAATAAAAATATTATCCCATGCTCAAAAATGCTAACTTAGTCTACACATCAGACTGTGTGGTGATGTCCTTAACTTTTGACTTGATTGCGTTTTTAAAATTGGAATGCTGATTGGCATGCATGAAAAGTCGAGCTTTAGGAAAAGCTTTAGGGTGCCTTCACACGAAGGAGATCGATCGCTTACACCGGTCGCCTGTGATAGTCGTATAGATTCATTTCTTGCAAACAAACGATTTGAGCGAAGAGAAGCAAAACAAAATTTTTAACCGACCTTGTTTAGTTCTTTTTTTGAAAAATCGGCATCGTTAAAGATAGATTAAAAATTTCAGCGAATTTGAAATCTGTGGAAAATTTTAAGCGAGATAGATACTTTACATTTGAATTTCTTTAAATAAATAATTTTTCAATTGCAACTTTTGAATTTTTGGAAATACGAATATGGGCGCGCAATAGACAAGGACGTCACAACTTCTATGTCCTTTGGAATCCTGCCTGCTTTCAGAATGGATGAGCTGGAAATACTTGCATTATGGTATTTTAATCATAAGAAAAATGTCAAAAGGAAGTATTGGGTACACCCTATCAATAAATTTCGTGTACAGAAAGGTACGATACAGAACATGACACTTATATCATGTTCTGTATCGCGATCTGGAAGACGACTCGACTAAATTTTTCAATTAGTACCGGGTGTCGGTAGCTTCTTTTAGAGAACACTTCAGCAGGATACATTACGGCCACGTTCACATGAGGCGTTTCAACGCGCGTATGGCGAGGCTAGCGAGGTCCTGTCATTAAATTATGTTTATTTATTCCTCTAATTCAAGTATCTATCTTTGCAACCTTGAAGAGCGGCACCCTGATAGCCACGCCAAAAGCGCATTTTACGCGCCTCATGTGAACGGAGCCTAAGAAGCAGGACACAAATATGAGAGACAACATACCACCACGAGAAAGACTGTCGTCATTGAGGTCAGTATGGTGGAAAAATTTTACCACAGAATAAAAAAGTATTTAATTACCGCCTTTATAGAGACCGCCAGTTCATTGAATGCTCTTTTGGTATTTTAACTAATAAATGGAGGAGTTTATATAGACCATTGAACTTTAACATTGATTTAGCAATTGACATAATAAATGCATGTGTAATTCTGCATAATTTCTTACGAACGAGAGATGGTTATTCACACGGAGACACCTTAACGCACACCGGTTTGATGGAAAACGATGATAATAATGCTTTAATGGTTACACTGGTCCTGAACCAACAGCTCTTCGAGATAATTTCCGTCAGTATTTTGTAAGTGAAGGCGATTTGCCATGGCAGTATATGAAAATATAATAAAATAATGCAACAGCTTATTTAAAATATTATCAAGTTACCGTTTTGTTGCTTTCTTCTTACTTCTTCGTATTCTTACTATTAGTTTATTAACATAAATTTATGTTAAATTATTATAAGAAATTAATGTAACTTATTTAAAATATTATGAAGCTATCGTTTAGTCATTTACTTTTTTTATACCTCGTATTCTTATTATAGTTTGTCAACATAAATTAATGCTAAATTATTGTAATAAAAATATAAACAACGTATTAAGCATATTTTTCTTTTGTTTATCACATTCTTGCATTTCTTCGCCATAAATAAACACCCTCACCGCTCTCCATGTGTTTTCTTTTTTTAATTTGCTCGCATAATCTTCGTGAGATTGGTCCCACAATGCAGGCTGCATTTGCAAAGCAGTAATTAACTTATCAATACCTAAACTTTCCAAAACAAGAAAATTATAAGACAAAGAAACAAGGAAAACAAATTAAGAACGGCAGCTGATATCGCTAGGAATCAAAAATCGACAGATGATAGTCTCTCTCGTGCGAATGGCGCAACACTTCGCAATGTAACATTAGAATCCTTCAAACAAAAAAAGTCGTTGACGACTGAACTTCCCTATTTTTTTGGTCTCTTTTACCGGTCTCCTGCCAGTCTTCTCGTGTGAAGTGCTCCTATGGTTTCTATGTAAGTTCCGTCGCCTTCAGACCGGTCTGAGCGATTGATCTCCTCCGTGTGAAGGCGCTCTTACAACTTTTTATCTTATGATTTTAGAACTAGAAGAAACATCCAAGAGGTAAATATAGCGAAGTGTAAACAAAGAATGTTCATACTTGTGATCTTCAAACCGAGTGCACATGCGCTCTGAGCGCAGGAAGGGGTCCGTAGTAGATCGAAATTATACGGTGTTGCGCGAGCTTTGGGTCAGTATAACTTGGCATTGCGTGGAGTAAGGACTAATTTCGTGGTATTATTCGAAGACTACCGAACTACGCTCAATCGCCAGGCCTTTAATCAAAAAAAAAAATCGTCCTTCAATATTAATCCTCCCGGCGGCTGTCTCGATAAGGTATCTCGTCATTGACAAAACTGACCAGATCTTGATGGACGAGTTATCTCGTTATTAGAAAAAACTTACTAGATCTTGATCTCGTCATCATCAAAAAATTGGAAATATCGTGACGAGATAGCTCGTCGTTAGTAAAAGTGACTAGGTGTATGACGATAAATCTTGTCATTTGCAAAATTAGTGAGAACTAGATGAACAATATAGCTCGTCGAAACCCCTTGAAGGGTTAATATCAAACTGCAACTATGAATTAATTGTTGAATATTCAGAATAAACAATAGCTTAAACTTCCGATGTCTGATTCAAAATCATTACACAATCCAACATCCAGGCAAGAGTATTTACGTGAAAACCGCGATTTGTGTCCTCGACATAACCATACCAATTTGTTTTCTTTCATCTACTAGAAATACGTATTTGTGGATTGTTTACTCAAAGAGAAATCACCTGATTTGAATCGAACGAAACTGTTTTGTAATGCTGCTTCGGTAATTTATTCAGTCTTACAAGACGCATTAGTATTCACCTTAGAACTACTTATTATTCCGATAAGACGGGAGAATTTGGGCCACGAGAATTCCGAAGTGTTGTAGAATCGAGAAAAGAAGCTTTTTCCTCAGAGGACTGTCAACCAGACTAAAATCGCCCTGGGGGAAATTTATTTCCGTGCGTGTGGATAGCATTGAAAACAGCTTTATGGCAAACATTTGTAAATTTTTTTGGCAACGGATAACACGTATTTTTTTAAAATTCACACAAAGAAAGTTCAAAGTATACTAGCAAACCCGCGCATTGCATCTGCTCTTTTGATTCTTAATTGTTTAGCTCTATGTACGGGAGGAATGGAAGAAAATTAACGTCGCTCTGGAGCAATACATTCTATTATCTATTGATGGCAGAGTATCTGTTATGAGTATTGTATGTTCTAACCACAAATTTAATGGAACGATAAATACTTTATATTTCTGAATGCAAAAAATAAATATGTTTGCTACTGTTGCTCGTTTATACATATTTCTGTGTGATTCATCTAGAATATTCTATGTAGAACATTCCACCAATAATATTCCCTGCAGAACATTCCACCAAGAGTATTCCCTGCAGAACATTTCATGCAAAATTGAATCATGTGAAAAATAAACAGACTACAACAACTGGCGATGAGGATCGGATGAAGGCTTCTGGGTTACTTTTCAAATTATTACGATTAATTATTTTGGAAACGATGTTTTCAAATGTCTGCAACAAAATGGCTACTATTGGATTAATTGCGGAATTCGACACAAATACTTATTTTTATATTTCATCTTTCATCACTTCAATACTTACTTTTATTTGCCATTTAAATCTATTTATAATGAACTAGCAAAATACCTGACTCTTACTTAGTTTAAATTGGTTTACTCTAGATTAATGAGATGATCACAAAATATACAATGACTTACGTTTTTCGTAGAATAAAATAATATTTTAACACCTTTCACCATCTTTATAATTTCTACCTCTTAATTTGGACACAAATGCTACACATGCATATCCATTCATGCAATACATTTCACATGCATCGCACCCTTGCTGTATGACAAAGCTACATAATGACGAAAGGTGATATTAAGGTTACTACTACAAAATACGATTTTGAGGGAAATTTGGCATTCCCTCTTTCTTAAGTTCTTTTCTTGTTCAACTCAATAAAAACGACGATTTACGGTGAGTGCTCTCACACTCAGTCAACAAAACAATATTTTATAATTGTGGCACTCTTGCAACCGGCATGCGACATAGTGGAATTTCGTAATCTTCTCCTGTCATTATGACAAAGACTGTTTTAATGTTTGAAAAGTTCTAATTCGGATTTTTAAACATTATTATTCTTTCAATAATGGCATAGTTACACTTAAAATTTGCATTATTCTGACTTACCAGCCACTTAAAATCGAATACTTTATGGTGGTGTTGCGTGTGATGAAAAAGAAACACAATTTATATTACAATTTAATTACAATAATGAATATTTAAAACAGAAAACAGCAAAATGAAACAAAATAAAAGATGTCGGGAAAAAGTTGTTCTAAAGATATTAATTTGTGACACCCTTTTATCTCTTGATCTCGCACTTGCCACAACCTACAACAAAAAGGGCACAAAATTTAGAAATGCCAAATTAATTTAGAGCGAAAGAATAAAACTCATGTGTGATGCCTGCACAAACACAAAATCGAACATAGAACAGAAAGACGGACAGACAGACTTTCGCAACCAAGTTCACTCACTAAATGAAGATAAGTACTAACTGTATGCAAATTTCCATGAAAATATATTAAACTGTGTGGATGTGTATAGGGCACATACATACAGAGAGACAATCAAACGCGCAAGAGAAGATTTGGCATCAGAAAGTTCCAAAACGGATAGAAAACTTGAAATGGGTCGAAAATATTCAATGTACAAACAAACACTCCATTCTTATTTATATATGTAGATATAAGCATCGATATGCATACGTATATCGTACCTCAAAATCAAATAAAATTAGTTTAAAATGTTAACAGCATTTCGGGCACTTACTGGTGCAAATCTTATTTTAACACTCCTGATGGTTTACATTCGTGTCAAAAACTGCCCTGTAGTGGACAGCATGTGCTGCAAAAACCTGTTCCAAACTGTTACCGATTCTGGGAGAGGGACAATTTGTTTTTCTTACTTGAATCTTCATTCCACATGGAGTAATAGGACAGTCGACGAAGTATCTCTTCATTATCAAAGCCGACCAGATCTAGATAAACGAGATATCACGTCGAAATCTTTTGGGGGGTTAATAAACTGCATTGCAAAAACTGCACACTTCAGTCAGGTTACCACAATTAGATTTTGAACACGTCCTATTCAATAAAACCATTTTTTCGTACAAAGGGTTTTGATGTCAACCTATTTTCACTCATACTGCTCATTTTATCTTTTCTGAGCTGATTTCTATCTTCCATACTTTCATTTTCTGTATTCAGACTGCTGAGGAACTTCATTAGAGCGTTGGGTTTTACCAAGTATATTTGCAATATTATGCAGCTCTATAGCTGAAATCAAGTATATTTAAATTAAGCGGTAAAATTTGGCGAATGAATTCGGAATCGTTTGATTTTAAATTGCTTATATCTTTTTGTTGTCATTCGCCAATATACGTAGATTTCTATATTGTATTTTTGCTCTTAAAACTACATTTTATGGTTGGTTGGTAGAGGAATCAATGTCGTGATGAAGGAACACATAGGACTGTTGGAGACGGTCTGGGATCAATTCCGCAGGGGAAGATTCGAGAACAACACCTTGTCATTTTGAACTACGGTCAGATGATGAAGTCAACACCTTAGCTGGCACCACATTCTCCAAACTTACACACCATGCCAACGTGAGGACATTTGAGGGCACGATAGATTTAACATGCTCCAGCCCACGTGTACACGACGATTATCTAATTTCGAACTCTCAACGTTCCATTTGCAAACCCGCTTCTCTTCCAAAGGGGCTATTGAGGTTCTAATGAAAATGCAGGATTTGATGGGTTAGAAATTCAACGAGGCCGAATGGTCTCAAGAACCACAATCAACCATTTGCAAAATGAATACACTCATTGGACACCTTAGTTATTTTTTTTCCAATGTCAATTGGTTCGTGGATCTTAACCCTAAGGCACCAACTGGCAAGAATATGCCAGACTGCGTTGGTCTGTGTATAAATCACCATGGGAGGGTGCTGTCACATTGCACCCGCCGTGAGCTGTGGGGGGTGGTATGCCTTGGTGGAACTTTGGGGAAGATGACCTCATTTAGGTGTCATTGTGAAGAAACCAGAAACTTCAAGCAGTCGACTCGACTCCAACACAGATTCTAACTCATAAGAGTTTTCAGTCAACCAAATTAACTGTCTAATTGTCTATCAAAATTAGTTTTGCCAAATCATAGAACTTCTTTAAAAAATTTCATTTGCCATGTTCATTCTTTCGTATGCTTCCCTTCATTCGTGCTCTGCGAATGGCAAATAACATTAAAAAAAATTGCTTTGTGTTCTCTAGTTTAGCGAGAAATCATTACCCCGGACAATTCTCATTCCATGGTAGCAGTCCTGTAGAAATATCCCAATATTTTATTTGCTTCAGCAATGGTGCTGTCTTTTCCTTCTATTGTTCCAGAAACTTTCCCAATATCCGTCGTAAAACTTTCGTAAATGTATTATTCACTTCAGAGCAACACATTTTATACACTATTTGGTAGACTCTATTTTTAATAAAATTAATCTCCAACATTTATTTAAGAACAAAAAGTAATCAGAATTTGTGTAATTTAATCCAATACGACGAGAAAATTAATTCAAAAGTTCAAACAGAAAAAAAGAACAACTGAAAATTCTGCTCAAAATATCTGTGATAAAACAAGACGGATAAAATGTTTTCATTCTTATCTACGCCGTTCACGGGGAAAAGGGGATTCTAGACATTATCAGACGTGTTTTCTACTAGAAGCCTTGGGCAAGATCGCATGAACTATGACGTAATGAATTTTTAATCAATTTTTCTCGCCCTCGTCCACTTCAAGTGTGTTTTGATTGTTTCTTACGTCTCGGTAAAAGACGGGTAATACAATTCGAAAGCGGATGATTAATTTCTTAACTTGTTTCCAAACCTTCCTTCTAGACGGTCCTCGCTGTACGAGTGTATAAATTGCCGAGTTTTGTGCAACGAATTTCAGTCACAGTTTTGTGTAAGAACCGTGTCCTTTATTGTCCTTCTCGATAGCAGTTTTACTTCTGGTTTTTCTTGGACTGTGGCTGTATTTTAATGAAGGAGACGGCTCTCAGTTCTGTTGTTAACAGTGGCGGTGCTAGTATATGCGGAGCCACTGCTCATTAAAAAAAATTATGATTTGTTTTTGCATTCGAATACTATAAGAAGGTTACGTAGAATTTACATTTTCATAGAGGTATCCGCATACGCTCGGAGCACTTTTTTTAAAAAATGCTATGCAGAAGCAATTTAATATTACTTTTATAATTTTTTGTGTTCAAAATTAATTTTGCACTATCAATAATTAAAATTCAAAAAAGAAATTTTAAAAAAAGTTAAATTTTGTGTATAAATTTGAAGTATTTTTCAAAATTTTGAAAAATGTTAAAGGGCATACAATTTATATTAGTAGCAAAAAAACAGGATCAGAGTAAACTTCATGATGTTATCTAGTGCTTACCTAGAAGTAGAGAGATATTAAAAAAAAATAAAGGTTTTTCTCATCAATAAATTGTTAAAGGATTTTTGACCTTTTTGCAACATCAATATTCAAATGCAAGCTCATAAATAAGAAGAAAAAAATTATGAAACTTTATTTTATAGCATACATATTCTGATGGGTGTTTTCGGATACAACGCAGAACTTTCTGCAAACAATCTGATACGGATTGACTGTAAATGTAATACGTCTTTAGTTTATTTGCTTTCCGCATCCAATGCTCATATCTGATCTCAGTTACGAACTTCAACTGCAGTGCCAAATCAGAAGAAAATAGGACTCCCGAAAATAAATGATAATCTTATCTATTGCTACTCGTCACCTAAATATTGTTTTGTATAGTGTTTTTCCGATGAAGAAAAACCAAGAACAAATTAGTTTTTCATTAGATATGTGTGGCGTTCTTTAAAATTATCTCTCTTAAAGTATGAAGAGTTTAACTGAAACATAATACCTTTATCTTAATAACTAGTCTATTTCTATAATAATTTTAATTGAATCTGTACAATTGACGAAGTACTTGTTTATCGTATGGTAATGATTCAGATAGAGAGAAAATAGTTGAATTAACGTCGCACAGGAGCAACACAACCCGTTGTTGGCAACGGTCCAGTATCAATCCCGAAGCAAAAAAAAAAAAAAAAAAACGATTACAATACCGCACAATTTTTAACCACGGTCAGTTGACAAGGTCCAAATCTTAGCTGACACCACACTCTCTAAACTTTCCCACCACTTCAGTGACGACATTTGAGGCCACGATAGATTTGACATGAACCACTTCCACACGACGATCTTTGGTTGAATCGAGTTTCGAATTAGCAACAATCCGGTTGCTAAACCGCGACTATACCAATCGGGCTACCATGGTTCCAGAGTGATTTTGAATGCCAACTATAAGGTTCATTGTCTGAGGAGTCGGTGAGCTGAATTTGATGAATTTTTGTTCCACGGGAGTTTAAATCGAGAGTTCCTGGAGAGTATGTTGCTCACCAAACATTTCTCGAGTGACGCCGGGATGAGTGCTTTGAATACTTAGGCTATACAGTTACTGACTGTAAACCATGCCCACCTACAAGCCTATCCATCACTAAATCTGTACCCGTTTATTGTGGTTGAAACGGACAGTATACCATTTTGTACATTGCCTGCTTGAAATGCATTCAGGTTTGGAACAAAGGTGAGCTTGACGACCTTTTAAAATTAATATTTACATGTATTGCTTGTTCTTAAAAACCTCCTCAGCATATTTTGAAATACGGTACTGCATCGTGTGCATTATTTGCGCTGAACGAGGGGGTAGCTATCTTCATTCTACATATGTTAAAAATAAAAGTATACCGTCTCAATGCTTTAAAGTTGTGGGCAAAAACCATGTACAGCCATTTCTATTGCGGTTTTATGATAGGTTTCACAAACGGGCTAATCGTACTGCTCCGGAAAAAAATATCGAGACACAACCTTTTACTTACGCATAGTTCATAGTAGATGCTCGGCTGTAAATGTTACGCCACGCTAATGGGAAGTGGTGTAAATTTTTACTACCGATAGGATTATTCATTATTACTTTTAGTTAGCTGTTACATCACTATATTGACTTCTGAGCTGTTCAAAAAGTATTTAGACGAACACTAACGGTTACTTTCTTATAATTGGGAGGAAGGTTGACAAGATAGTCTTTCTTAAGATCACGTCGGAGGGAAGGGGCTTCGTACCCCGGATGGTAGAGCAGCGTATTAGCAATTAGGGGTTGCGAGTTCGAAGCTCGATCGAACCAAAGATCGTCGTGAATGTGGGACATGTTAAATATGTCGTGGCCTCATATATCCTCATGTTGACGTGGTGTGGAAGGTATGAGAGTGGGGAGCCAGCTCAGGTATTGCCCTTGCCATCTGACCGTGATTTTAAATGACGAAGTAGTGTCTTCGTATATTTCCCTTCCGGATTTATCGGACCATCACCGATAGCCCGTTGTGTTGCTCAAGGGCGACGTCGATTCAACTATCTACCCATCTGACTTCGGATCGTTTGGAAGTCAAGATCAGAGAAAACGAGGAATGAGTTTTAAGCTTTTGAGAAAATGCTTAAAGTGTTGAGTTACTTCTTTATTATCCATTCATGAAAGCAACTAGAAGTTCCTGGGAAACTCTTCTTTATTGGTGTCCAGTTAAATAGGCAAAATCAGCTTTACCTGGGGAACCGCTGGATCATGACAAGAGACCGAGACTTTCCGTCATATTGTTCGCCGGGAACCTATGGACATCAGTCGTAAGAGCTGGGCATCACTGGTGTATAGCATCCAGAGATGTCGTTCGGGTCGCCCTTGCCTTTCAGGAACAGCTCAGTCTGGTCCGCTTCGATGTAACAGAAGATTCAAAAATTGGTAAATCGTTTATAATTTTTATTCAAAATCTGCAGGTAGGTAGGTAGTTAACGTCTCCCTGGAGCAACACGAAACTGATTACAGTAACGCCAATAACAATGGGTTATTGGCGACGGTCAACATATGACGATAACAAGACCTGAGGTGGCATCCCGCTCTCCAAACGTCCACACCACACCAATATGAGGACATTTGAGGGCTCGACAGATCAACGTGCACTTGCTCCCCACGTACACGACGGTCTTTGACTGGACCGAGTTTCGAATTCGCAACCCACTTCATGAAGGCATTTGAATCAGGGCATTTGAGGACTCGACAGATTCGACGTGCACTAGCCCCCATGTACACGAAGGTCTTTGACTGGACCGAGTTTCGAATTCGCAACCCACCGATTGCCAATCCGTTGCTCTTCCAACTGGGCATGCAGATCTTTAAACGTTCGTATAGGTCAGTGTTTCCCAAAGTGTGGTACGCGTACCCTCAGGGGTACGTGAAGAGTTTGGTGGGGGTACGCGTTGCACCGCAGTTTGGTGGGGATATGCACTGCACTGTAATTGGCCGCGCCTAATTCTACGTTCTCATGAGTCAAGTAAATACAGTCTTGTGAGGCGTGAGATGGTCCGGTGTGACACTGCGGAAATATACTACACTTCGTTACAGAAACTACTTACTTCGTTAACCTTCCGTCGGGCGTAACCGGCCTGACAGGCACAGCTTTGACATGAACTTCAATGTTTTCTTAATGATAGATTTGAGTTGAGATATTGTTTACATGACTTGAAATGGCTTTGCATTCTTAGCAGATATATTCTCTGTTTTAAATTGCCTCAACTTATCGTTACAAGGCGAAGAAATTTCATTGTTTCACGTTCAAGATAAAGTGAACGCTGCATCGCAAAACTAAAGTTATGGCAAAAGAGAGTTGGTAATGGAGAAGTTAGACTCGTTTTCCTCTCTTCATGAGTTTATAACAAGTTCGACTACTAAAACTGATGATGATACTCTGAAATGCATAACACAGCATTTGGAGAGTTTTCAAGTAGACTTGAAAAACTATTTCCCTGATTTAACCAAAAATATTGAATGGATAAGATATCCGTTTAACATTAACACAACATCCATGCCAGAAGATTTGTCGCATGCGGAAGAAGTTCAATTGTTGGAATTGGCTTCAGACGGATTCTTGAAAAATAAACATAAGGAGAGTACTTTATCATTCTGGTTACAAATGCAACCTGTGCATCGGTTTTCTCTCTATATTAAAAAAAAGTTACCGCCGCCACCGCAGGATTGAAAACTGTGTTGTTTAGCTCGATTCTTACACGGTTTCCCGAGGAAGTACTCATAGGAAAAAAACGAAATTTACATTGCTTGTTCTTCATCGTATTCCCTGGACAATTATTAAGATTTTTTTTCCGATGCGGCTATTAGTTTAGGGTTTATTAAGTGTCAAAATTGAAGAAGCGAAGTTTCTTCCGCGAGTGAGCAAAACACATACAAATTTTCAGTCTTCAGCCGTGAATTTTTTTAGAGTACCTCTCAACGTAAATTTTTGCAGCTCGTCGAGTTTTTTTTTTAAATTATTATTTCCATTTGGTTCTTGATAATATTTTTTTGAAATTCGAGAAAAACCGGGAGATTTTTGTTACTTTTTTTTAAAAACTGCCGTATATATATCTTATTACTATTAGTTTTTAATTTTAAAAATATCGCAGTATACCTCAGAATGTACTCTTTCTTACGGTACTATTATTTTTGAAATCGGTTAATAATTAAATTGGATGCCATCAAAAGTTGGTCATACAAAATTCGGAAACTTTGGATATTTTCGCTACTTTTTGTTACAACCGTTATATTTACAGAAAAAAACATTATTTTTTTAATTTGAGAACATTACTGAATACATTACATTACACTCTTTCTTATGGTACAATTATTTTTCAAATCGGTTAATAAATAAAATCGATGCAATTAAAACTGGGTCATACAAGTTTCGGAATTTTCAGATCGTAATTTCCGATACAAAACTAAAACTGTCATATCTATATCGTATTACTATTAGATTTTAATTTTGAAAACATCGCAGTATACCTCAGAATGTACTCTTTCTTACGGTACAATTATTTTTTAAATTGGTTCATTAATAAATTTGATGCAATCAAAAGTTGGTGACACAAATTGACCCGGGGGTTGGCGAGCGTAAGGGAGCAGGAGGCGGAGCTCCCTAGTAACAAAAAAAGTTCTAAAATACATCTTGCCCTTTTCAACTTCATATTTATGTGAAGTTGCTTTTTCAGCATTTGTAGACATTAAGTCGAAAAAAAAGAACAGACTATTGGACGTGGAACCACATTTCAGATTAAAATTAACAACCAGCGAACCAAATTATGACTATCTGTTACCTCAGCACAAACAATTTCATCCTTCTCATTGATCCAAATAAACGTTATTTATAATATAACTTTTATTTATATTTCATTATGAATAATTTTATTTCTATTTTCTCATTATTTTGTGTATGTCACAAAAAAGAAGAAAAAATGCATTTTGATTGTTATTAAAATACAAGCATTTTTTCTACTAGGGGTACTCAGCGTTACGAAAATTATAGAAGGGGTACACATCTGTCAAAAGTTTGGGAAACACTGGTATAGGTGAATGAACTAGTTTATCGACGCAGCGTGAATAGATAAAAAATGATGCCGCCGGAAGTGTTGATTTCTCATTTTTTAAATATCTCACTAATAGCTGCAATATAATGTAAACACGTAAGATAACTTTTTATTTTCTACTAGCTCGATAACCCGGTGTTGCTCGGGTTTCAAATATGACCGCGACATTTCCCTGCGTTAACTCAAATACAGAAACCATGTATAACGTGTTTCCTTGTCCAAGTCCATTTATTGTAGAAAAACAAACTTTAGATTTTAAAAAATGGGGCTTCGAAGTGCACTTTTCGGACTACCTGTGTGCCAATTGGTATGGCTACAGATTGATCTGAAAACAGGAAAGTTAGTCTGTTTTCAATGTTTAGGCTCAGTCTCGCCTAAAATCCGCACTAATGTCTAAAACATGTCCAAAATGTCTCTGTTCACACGCCGTCCCCACAACTTGAGTTTTGCTTTAAATGCAGCTACTTTGTCTGCCAACTTGAAAACAGTTGTCACATTTGTCAAAATTGGAAAATAGAGACATACAGAATTCAGAAATCATAATTGAAGCTCTAGTAACAGAACAAATTTCAAGTTCTGATTTACCGCCTCCTAATTTGAGTGGACATTTCATAGATAAGAACCGCACAAACCCGAGAGAAATACACCACAGTAAATAAAATGGAAATAATTTAATGTTCCTTGGGCGGCCCGGTACCATATGATCCACGGACCGGTACCGGTCCGCGGCCCGGGGGTTGGGGACCACTGGTCTAAAGCATAAGTGTGCCAAATTTCGTGTGGATTGGTGAAACGGTGCAGATTTGCATAGCGAATATGCACACTCATACACACACATCCATGGACCGGACGTCAGTGGATTTGCATAAAATCCTACTGCATGTCGGATTTTATGCAAAGCCAGTGCTCGCCCGTGACCTGTTAAGGTTAAATACGATACACGAAGTGGTAAGGTCGTTAGTTCTGTGTGAAAATGTGACAATATGTCGAAACGAAAGGAACTTAGTGACTTTGAAAGAGGTGTTATATTTGGTTGTCTATTCGAGCAATTGCGGTAGAATTATCACAACCACGTCAGCAGTGGAAGACTACGGGAGTTGGGACACGAACTGCACACGTTGGTCGTCCCCGTAAACTGACCGAACGGGATCGGCGTGTTCTGAAGCGTGAGGTTCGTAAGAACCGCAAGAAATCACTCCAAATCATCAACAGTGAGTTTCAACAGGCAGCAGGGGTTACGGTGCACCCCAATACATTGCGAAACGAACTGCACACCTTTATTATATACAAATAGTTGCCGCAACCCCCCCCCCCCAAAAAAAAAAAAAAATTAATAATAATAATAAATAAATAAAATAAACCATCCTCGATTTAACAAAGCCGGCTGACTCGTTTGGTGTTTGCAACGTCGTAACTGGACTGTGGACCACTGGAAAACTGTTTTATGGAGCGACGAGTCACGCTACACGCTCTTCAAGTCGGATGGGCGTGCTTAGCAGCTTTCGTGGTAATGTACTTTGGTTGTATTGTCGAAGAACATACGTACCGGCTTGGTGACCAAGCAACAGTATATTTGGCAGAGCTTGCAGCTCTTGAAAAGGCGTACGAGTGGGTTCGGGACCGACCCCTGTACTCCGCCAACAAAACCACCCATATCTATTCGGACAGCCTCTCTTCGCTCATGGCGTTGAAGGACCCACTCTGCACTCTCCCGATAGTGCAGAGAATCAAAACTCTGTACAAGGCGGTCACTAGCTACCAGGGTATCCAAATGCATTGGATAAAAGCTCACGTCGGTTTCACTGGTAATGAAGCGGCTGATACCGCGGCTAAAAAGGCCACTGACAAGAGCGAAGTGGAAATACACGTGCAGAGATCGTACTCTACTGTCAGCAACTGCCTCCTGCAGATCTTTATGGATCAATGGAAGTGGCGATGGAGTGGAGACTTGGTAGGCAGAGAAACTTATAAGTATCTCCCCAACCCTGACCTCAGAAGACACGTGTACCACCCGATTGCGACTCAACTGCTTACAGGTCATGGTCGCTTTCCGCAATACTTTCAACGTATGCGGCGACAAGGATCGGGCTTGTGTCAGTGTGGAGAAGTGGGGGATGCCTCGCACTATCTCCTCGACTGCGAACTTGTCAAACCTCTTAACCAGCACCTTGGCTGGTTGCGCTTCCGACCCCAAGACTTCACTACTCGCCCAGAGTGGTTCCAAGCAATCCTCCGCTTGGGAAACTATGTGACCAAAAGGCTGACGCCTCAAATTCCCCATCTAAGGTATCCTCTCCCACCCTAGAAGTAAGTGAAATTCATTACTCTCTGTTTCTCCTACCGCCTTGGTGAACAGACACGAATCGAAGGCACTTGTGCCGGAAGTCTGTGGCTACCCTTTCATCGAAGGTCCCCTTGGCAGATGCCGGCGACTACCTTCTCTCTTTTCATTTATTCCTACTGCATGTTATTTAGCAACTAATGAAGGCCTCGTGCTAGAAGTTGCGGAAATGTATAATCTGTGATGCTTTACTCTATGTTTATCAGCAACAGATGAAAGTCTTGTACTGGAAGTTGCGAAAATGCATAACTCTATGTGGCAAATCTGTATTTATGTAGCCAAACTGTATTTCTGTGTGGTACTTGTACCTAATGCCGCCTAGGCATACACACCCCTGGGAAGGTGTACACGCTACTGTCTGTTGGGGAAGTAGTCGTGGGTCAACCCGGACGGAAAGCTGGTGGTGGCTTTTAATGTCCGGGAAGACTGTCCGAAGAGATGATAGCAAGATGATGGGGCTGAGGACCCGAGATCCGGGCAAAAGGATCGGGGGAGGGCTCTGCGCACTTGGGGCGGTGTGCATCCTGAACCAAGTAATTGATAAACAGTTAGTAACTTGTTATCAGTTTACGTAGACAATGCTTGGGGTCCCTAAGTGGACGCGTGTTGGTTCCAAGGAATTAAGAGTGATGGCCCCCACCACTCGGACCGCGGCTCTTTCTGGAGTTGCAAGGGGACTCCATAACTCCGCAGATCATGGGTCTATCCGTGTAGGAGGAATATGTCAGTCTCTAACGTGGCGAAGCCGCTCTAGCCAGCAGGCTATCGGTTTGGGTCGTAGGAACTGGCACAGGGCGATGCCGCTGTTCCTGCGATCAAGTAGCGACAGGAACCTCCTTAGGTGCCACACGGAAACTAGCGGTGTCGGGACCACTCCCCGGCTGCCCTATGCCAATACCTGTACGCTAACGAAATAAGGCTATCTGGCGGACGGCAAGGGTCTGCAAGACTCCATAGATGATGGTATCGGTTGCCCACGGTACCGGATAAACAGGAATGTTGGGGCAGCCTGCTGTTCCGTTGGGCTACTCAGGAACGCCGATAGGTTCCTAGGAGATGCCTGGGTGTGCGTCTCTGATCACTCCTCGGCACGAATCTATGAAGAAAACTTTTCCGGCTCAAAACGGACCTAAGGTTGACTGATATCATTGAGCCGGACCACATATCTTCAGCGCACACATTCCGTCCACGTCCACGCCGTATCGTGTTCATCCTGGGCAGATAAGGGTTTTTCGGACGGCGTGTCACTAGGCCCACTTCTAATATTTCTCATTAGAGGCTTTCCCTAGCTTCGGCTAATCCGCTGTGGGTTTTCAGTAACTCGGTACGGAGGGGTCTGCTTCCATTCGAAGGAAGGAAGGAAGGATGGGCGTGCTTGGGTTAGGCAAATGCCAGGCGAACGTCTGTTACCCGAGTGCATCGTTCCAACTGTCAAGTTCGGTGGTGGTGATGTTCATGGTATGGCCTGGGACCTTTGCATGTTATTCATGGTAAATTGAACGTTGATGCCTACATGAATATTTTGGACTATCAGGTTCTTCTTACGTTCTGGTGCAATTTTATGGAAGGGACGAATGTTACTTCCAAGACAACAACGCTCCATGCCATGTTGCAGCCTCTGTCAAGCAGTGGTATCAAGATATGGATGTAAAATGTCTTCCCTGTCCTGCTCAGAATCCCGACCTAAACCATATAGAACATTTGTGAAACGAGTTAGAGCGACGCTTACGGACCAGGGAACCACGTCCGAAATCTACAGCTGAGCTGGCGACAAATTGTGCAGCAGAAATGGGCACAAATACCCATATCTGTGTATCAAAACCTTGTTGAAAGTATGCCCAGAGGAGTTGCTAGTGTAATTGCAGCACGTGGGGGACCACCCCCCTATTAAAGCATGTATTCTTTCCCTTATACCATTCCATTATTGTCCGGCCCATTATTGTAGGGTAGTGTATACTATATAGATAGATAGATAATAATTATTTTATATAAATTAAGGTTCATTATGTAAAAAGGTTTACTGATAACACTTATTACGAAGCATGAAAGCAGTGATTGTGGACACTATTCTTCCGCGTAGATTATCACCCATCACTCACACTTCTCGCGCCGAATCAATCTTCCAATAATGATGCAAAGATAAAAAGTGAAGCACCATACAAACAAGGCTTGAATATTTTTGTAATGCTATGAGAGGTCATTTTATGTCAGGATAAATGTACGTTGTGATAGTGTCCCCAATGGTGACGTCACTTGGTTTGTCTTCCGAATACGATTGCAGCAATTTGCCAAAACTAATTCCAAAGGGATTCGGAATTGAAATATGATAATTTATTGGCCAATGCCATTCAGACGCCAAATGTTGTCAACGCGGCGATAAACTGCAATTGAAGGTAACCTCGATATTCGTGTTTCATATAGAAATCATTTATTGGGTTGTAGAAGTCGGGGGAGAGTTTAGTCAATTAGGTCTGTTAACTTTTGAATGTGTGTGAATGTCTTCAAAAACACGATTGACGATCACCGTGGAGGTTTGACCCTTCCAACTCGTTATTACTGCTGTCACTTTCGGCATCGAATAATCCAAATCTACTCTGAAGACAGGGTCACGTTAACCCAGTTAGTAGAGCTACGGAATAGCAACCGGAGGGTTGAGAGTTCGAGACTCGATACAACCAAAGACCGTCGTGCACAAAGGGAGCTGGTACATGCTAATCTATCGTGGCCTCAAATGTCCTCACGTTGTCGTGGTGTGGAAGTTTGGAGAGTGGGATGCCAGATGAGGTGTTGTCCTCGTCATTTGATCGTGGTTCAAAATTGGGAGGTGTTGTCCTCGAATCTTTCCCGTCGGGATTGATCCCGAACTGTCGCAAATAGTCCATTGTGTTGCTCCAGTGCGGCAACAACGTGAATTCAACAACTTACCAACAACAATGAGGACGCTAATTGTTGAAAGAAGTTGCTTTTGCGTTACCACCAGTCCCCTGATTCAACTAACAGACTCGTTCAAAATCATGTGACTCAACTGCATTCAGGCGGGTAGATAGTTGAACTAATGTCGCGCTGGAGCAACACAACGGGCTCTTGGCCACGGTCCCGATGTCACGGTCAAGCCCGAAGAAAAAAAATTCGATGACAACTCGTAACTTTGAACCACTGTCAGATGACGAGGTCATTCGGCAACTGGCTGCCCACTCTACAATTTTCCTCACCACGCCGACGTGAGGCCACGACAGATTTATCGTGCATCGACCACCACGAACACGGCGGTCTTTGGTTGAATCGAGTTTTGAACTGGCAACTCTCCTGTTGCTAATCCGCTAGCTACTCTTCCAACTGGGCTACCGCGGCCTCTGCCTTCTCCTTGGAGCCACACTATAAAATCACATTTTATCTTTGTTTACACTGTAAATATATTAATCATTAAATGTATTAATTTTCCTGACATTTGTGTGGTGTGTTTGTGTGAGTGGAACAGCTATTGTTCAATCAACCGAGATTAGTCACTTTTTATGCGCTCAGCAATCCTTCTAAAGTTCATAGCCTGGCAAACAAACGTAACGCATAAAGACTTTTTTTTAAAGGTGTGTGTGATATCTTTACTTTGCAAAAAAAAAATTGTACACAACAAAATCTTATCTAAGCCACGAAGACAAAGTGTATCAACTAGAATATTCATTTGGATTAAAAATATCTTAGTCTCAGAAAGGCATATCAATATAGTGACTTATTTCAAGCTAGGTTATGCACGTGCACTTGTCAATCGTAAGTTATCAGATAGACGAATAGGTGTGCCTAAATTCACTCCCACAACCTCACAAACCGTTATCTGACAAGTTGATACAGAATGATTTCGACATCTCTTTGTAGAATGTTTGGCAGGTGGTTTCCTTGGTCCACAGCATCATAAAGAAGGAGTAAATATTATATAAGAAACACGGGTACTTAACGAAGCTATGAAGAGGAGATGCGTTTAAAATGAACATGAAATGGCTTTAATGAAAATTTTACATTTTTTCTGCAATACTCAATACATAGATTTAGGACTGTACAGAGCAGGCACAGAGGCTCAGAAACCGCCCTTATTCTCTTTGTATCAAAAGGGCTTACAAGAATGTCTTGACGGTAAAATTTGATAATAAAATGCTAAAAACCTATTTCCAGAGCGAGTTTGAACTGAAATTCAATGCTAAACCCTGTTCCTGATAGCGTAACGTGTTAGGTCTTAATAAACAACTTTTAGTAGATACTCGTATACATAGGAAAACATAGATACACTAGGGGGCCTGCCCCCTGCTCGCTAACGCTCGCCAACCCCCGGAGGATTGCTTTGCAATCCGCATTGGATCGCTGCGCGAACCAAAGCTCGCTTCGCTCGCATCAATGAAGACATGTGTCCTAGCAGAAGGAATTGTTTACAAAATATGATATATTCCAAAAAAATACTTTTCAAATCTAAATTTTTTGCTGTTTTTCAGAAAAGATATATACAGTACCTCTAAAATCAGAATTCAAATGAAAACTTTGAGCAGATTTTGACTCGAAATGTGAGTGCTGATTTGGAAATTGAATACCCAGCATGTTGTTTGTATGTACATTTACCCCTGAACTTGATCCACCCACGCTTTTTCATTGAGTTTGTAGTCGAAAGTTGTAGTGCAAGCGTCTTGTTGAACTATAATTGTTGACCCTGAAAAGGATCTTTTTTTAAATGTCCCTGAAAAGATCCTCCGCTTTATTTGATTTCTGTTATTAACTGTACAGCTCGACTAAAATTCATTTTTTTTCCCAATAAAATTTCATCCGATAACGCTATAAATTCAATTGAAGCGCGAGGCTTCGTGATAAACAAACAATCGTACAATGTTGCCAAAAAGCGATAACTAATAACGTCTTTTTTGCGTGCCACGTAAGAGAATTATATATATAGATGATAAATGTATCCGTTTGAGAAAAGAAATAAAATCCTCTTATGATTTTCATAAAATACTATGGATTGTGTGGTTGAATGTGAACGATAAATTAATTCGAGAATCTTTTACTCTCCATCTAAATTCTTATTTAAACCCGGTTCCTTATTAACGTAGAATACGTCTTACCTTTCGAAACCGGAATACCATGCTTAATTTTTGAGTGTCACAAAAAAAAAAAAAAAGCGTAAGTACAAAAAATTTAATAACTTGAAAAACATAAATAATTCATAAATAAACGATATCGCCTTCATAAGAGCATCATAGAGCATCATCATATCGCATTCTATAAATACTCATTGCTCGCACTGATGCAATCGCAGCGCAAATTTTAAGTCACGAAAATGCACTCTGCCGCTCACATTAATTTAGTCTAGCTGCGTCTTTGTGTGAGCACGACGTTTGAGATGTCATTTTTTTCCATTTTTTATGCGCTTTATAAATAACAATAGAAAAAATCTAAATATTTAATATTTGTTTAGATATCGGACTTCCAACAGTAAATTTCACAAAAACTTCAGAATATTCAAATATATGCATAATAACACAAGAAAAAATTAGAAACGTCAACAGGAAGAAAGATCGGGATATGATGAATCCAAGACAATCCGGACATCCAAAGCTGAGCGTCAACGGGCTGGGAGAAAGTTCTTGAAAGTATTGGCGTCGCACCTTCAAGGTGTACAAATGCCAGATACGAGTGCGAAGAGTATGTCCACCGCTCAGTCCGACGCAAATAGCATATCTGATGACAAACGTTTTATAATCAAATGATAGAATTCAACCCTTAGAGGTCGATTATGAGACACAACATTCAACATCAACTGCACCAATCGTGATACATGTGCGAAGCGATGAACATGTGATGTGTGAAATTAAAACCGTCTACTACTAATTTCTTTCACTCTCAATTCACCATATGGCCTCACTGACATATTCTACGCCTTAAACCAGGTATGGGCAACCTTTGGAAAGTTGCGGGCTGAACTTCAGGGTATTAGTAAAGTCGCGGGCCGTAGATAATTAGTAGTTGTGAAAAAGGAATAATTTTATTTTTTTATTTCCAATTGGCAAGGCTGGGTACAGATTGCAAAGACAAATACAATACATGATACAATACAGAAATACAATACAGTGCAGAATTGACCGAAGTCATTGTAGCCTTATACAAGGTCAGAAGTGATGGTCACTTGTGAAGGGGCACCCAATGGGTGGACCATCATTGTCCCTAACAAAGGACAGCACAATTTACATCCATGTCCTGACCCGGATTCGAACCAGGAACTTTCCGATCCAGAGACCAACACCTTGACCACTAGACCGGTTGGTCGGCGAAAAAAAAAAAGGAATAATGATAAGGTTTATTTTATTTTATATATTTATAAAGTAGGATGGTAAAGTTACATGAACAGAATAATATCGCATTGATTTAGTATTTACTTACAATCCCCAGAAATTAATGAGAAGTTTGAGCACGAGAAACAAGATAATGAATGTTGGGATCAATCCCACTGATACAAAGGCGGAGAGTGTTTTCCAAATTTTCATCTGTAAGCCTGGTTCGATAATTCGATTGATTAGTTTTCATCATGGAAAGGAACTGTTCACATTTATATGTGCTTCCAAATGCGCAAATCATTTTTCTTGCAAATGCTCTCAGCTGTGGGTACTTTTCTCTTCGGCAAGGTATATTCTGTAGAAATCACTTAGCTCCACGTCTTCAAATTTTGACTTCAAATGTATGTCTTCCTGAAGCTTGATCAACTCCATTTGCAGGTGTGTGGGAGCCTTCTATACGTCACTTTTCATCGGAGTAGCAAAAAGGTTAAAGCAGCTATTCATGTTTCAAGGTCGGAAAATCTATTAAAAAATTGCTCCGACAGTGATTTTAGTTCTTCAGCATATTGAGTGTAATCAATATTTTCGAAACTGGATAGTGTTGAAAAATGATAACAGCTTCCAGATTGCATTTGTGTTTCCCACAATCGAATTTTGTTTTGGAACACTTTCAGATGTCGATACAATTCGTTTACCAACAGACCTTGTTTATGAAGCTTCAAATTCACCTCGTTTAAGTGACCCGTGATGTCAACTAGAAATGCTAAATCACATAACCCTTTCTGATCACTGACTTCAAGCAATGATTTTTCCATGATTTCCATAAAATCGGCTATTTTCTGTCTAAGATAGTTAAATCTTTTAAGCATTTTGCCTTTGCTTAACCACCTTACTTTCCAAAAATATGTCACATCACCATGTTCTGAAGAAAGGTCATTTAAAAATGCTTTGAACTGGCGATGGTTAAGCGCGCGGGATCGAATAATATTGAGGGACTTTATTACCACATCCATAACGTTCTGCAATCGGATTGCAATGTAGTATTTTTAATCGTCTTTTTGCTCATTCAAGTCAATTGCTTTTTCTTTCAAAATTCTGATGAAACCTTTTCGTCAAAACAATTGAAGATGAGCATTTAGCCTCGTTCCTTAGAATCAGTACATCTCACTTCGAACCTCAATATAAGGAACTTTTAAAAATGAAATCACAATTTCATTCATCTCATTAACATATTTAAATTGTAATACTTGTATATTGTTTTTAAAATTTTAGAAAAATTTATCTTGGCCCGCCAAACTTTTTTTTTCTTGATTTTTGGCCCACGACCGATAAAGTTTGCCCATCCCTGTCCTAGACTGATAACGATAGAGTAAAAATTTCAACGGATTTGAAATCTGCGGAAAATTTCACAGTTGATCGATGACTGAAATATGATTTTCTTCAAATAGATCTTTTTAAAATTGTAACTTTTATATTTTTTGCAATACGAACGCCGCTGCGAAGAATGACCTTCGTTTTATTCGAAAAATCACAGATTTCATTTCTTGCGCTCAAACGATTCCACAGCGAAGGAAAGCAAAACAAATAAAAAACCTCTTGACTGACATTGTTTAGTTCTCTTTTGTAAAATCGGGATCGTTAAAAATAGATTAAAAATTTCAATTGATTTGAAATCTGCGGAAAATTTTTACACCAGAAAGATACCTGATACACTTAATTTTCTTTTAATAAATAATTTGCAATAAAATATTTATATTTTCGCAAGAGATTGTGATGTTCCGCCGATTGGATCTCATCGTAATTCGAATTTTGCCGCATTTGACAATGAGCGTTACCCGTGGTGTTGGTTTGCGAAGCTTATTTTGGCAGTTATCCAACAGGCTACGAATTCAGCAAACCAAATGGGAATTCGTAGCAATCACCGGGAGTTGGCGAGCAGTAGTCACACCTGACCCCGCGAAAAGAACTCTCACGGGCAACGCCGTGCTGGCTACACAGTGGCTAGTCAACTAATAAATCCAAAGACGCACCGATGCTGTCTTGTATACGAGACGGTTGCAAGCGAGGCAGTACAGGAACGAGCTGTAAAAACACATTCTTATGAGATAGAAGTAGGTAGGTGGTTGAATTTACGTCTTTCTGGAGAAACACAAAGGGCTTTTGGCGACGGTTGGGGATCAAACACAAACCCGAAGACCGAAGACAACACCACGTGATTTTGAATCACGGTCATACGACGAAGTCAACTCCTGAGATGGCACTCCAATCTCCAAACTTCCAAACCACGCCAACGTGAGGACATTTGAGGCCAGAGCAGATTCAACGTGCAACAGTAAGGTACATTACGGTGTTTGGTAGGACCAAGTTTCGAACTAGTAACCCTCCGATTGTGAATCCTTTACTCTTCCAACCGAGCTACCGCGGCCCTTATTTGCTCTTTCAAAATCGCTTATAAAAGGCGCTTTTCATATTTTATACTTGCTTCAATTCATAAATAATTATCCGTTATTTTTCTCCCATTTGGCAAACTGCACTATTAATTATTGGCCGTTGTTGGACGAAATAATTTGAACACTTTGAAAATATTTGTTAATTAACAAGGTAGTTGGGCCACTTTTTGATTTCAATACAGCTAAAATCCATGTTAAATCATCCTAAGACCTCATTCATTCTTTGATAGCAAACTAAAAAATCACGATTACGGTTACACGTCACACTTACGGTTCGTTTGACCTTGACTTTTTATTCATTTAAAATTACAAAGCGTGATAGATACATTGGTACTCCAAAAAACAATCCGTATCGATATAGTACCTACCAGATCCAGGGTGCGCCCCTGTTTTTCCAATAAAGGTTTCTCTGAATATTACTTCAGAAATCCTGACAAGTTGACAATATCATGAGATAAATAACGAAATATAAAACTAGATAGAAGGTTTTTGCACTTTCAAAGCTGAATGTAAGAGGTAGGTAGTGTAATTTACTTACCCCGGGAGCAATACAACGGGCTATTGTCGAAAGGAAAGTTCAGAAGGGAAAGATTCGAGGACACCTCGATATCTGAGCTAGCACTGCACTCTCCAAACTTCCTCACCACGCCAACATGAGGACATTTGAGGCCACGACAGATTTAACATGCACCAGCCCCCGCGATCTTAGGTTGCATCGAGTTTCGAATTGCTAATCCTCTACTCTTCTAACTGGACTTCTATAGCCCCTTATGCATTCGAAAACCATACTTTTGGTGTCTGGTGTGCTCGCTTCTGTTTCTTTATAGTTGTTTGCAAGGGATCTAGAGAGAATCACCAAACTGAATTGTATTTCCAGCGCATTTGGTGGGTACCAATGATTGACGTTAAGTAAATATTGAAATCGGATTTCTCGAAATTCATTTAGTATCTTTCACACATTTATAATTCGTCCTGAATGATTAAATAAACCACTTTAATTAATTTAATAACTGTTATTTCATTTAAGGAATACTACCGAGCTATGTTCTATGCATTTGTAATATTTAATTTGCATGGAGATACAAATTGAGAAGCCAAGACTTTTTTAGGGGTGGGGGCTTTTGCAAAGCCATTGCCAGTAGCCATCCCCATGCGCGATCCTGTTCCAGCAGGATCAGTTGAATATACTTTCTCCTTCATCTAAATGAAAAACATGAGCAAAACCCGTCGCCTCGCTACACCGTCCTTGGTCTACTAGGTAAGTTTTTGTCAACACTGCACCAATTAAATAAAATTATTTGCAGTGCGATGTTCTTATCGATATTTGATTTCTCGAAATTTCGTAATCAAAAATTGCTTCACGTAGATTTTTTTTTTATTTGACTACATATTATCGAGATGTACTTTACGATTCTTACCAAACACACACATAACAATGATATGCGTTGCCTCTTTTTTTTTCCTGTCAAGGACAATGACATTTGCTTGGAGAACATGTGTACTTGATCTGAGAACTTTTTAGGTACGCCCTACTTGAATGTGCTTGAAATAGGTATTCTTCGATAAGGACTCAGCGTGAAAGTCGATAGCATAATCGCTGAGTACTGCATCGTTTTTGGTCGCTTGAAAGTCAGTTTAAAATATCAATACGCCTTGTAAATCAACCTTAAAATTCATAAATATATCATTGAGCACATTTTGCTAAAATGCGTCACTACCGAATTTAAATTCACTTGATTATTGTTGTTGCTGTTGTGTGCAACAATTTAAAAAAAATTTTGCACAAAGAACCAGCTTGAAGATTTAACTATACCGAATGTGTTGAAACCTGATGTCAAACAATTTTAAAAATTGTTGCACAACGAACCAGCTTGAAGATTTAATCATACCGAATGTGTTAATTTGGAGAACACTAAATATATTTTCGTGGTAAATACACATAGACAAATTTTCCGTATATTCCTGTGCTAAAAGGAGCGTTTTTACACCGAAACATTTTTAAATGGCTTTGTCTGAGCATACTCTGGTTTTTCTAAAAATAAAATACATGTAATTGCTAAAAACAAAACTGGTACAAGTTGGTTCGATGATTGACCACCATCAATGATTGCTCTGAGGTTTCAACTAAAACAGTTGAAACTATTTTTACAACATGAGTTTTGTCTGTAAAAAACCTTTTAAAAATGTTTTCATTGCAAACTTCGGAGACCTAATAAAAATTTAGTCACATTCCACAATTGTTGTACGTTTGTATGTCAACAAGAATATCGTGTGAACCAAGCAGAACATTTCATCCAGAATGCACGAACGCGCATGCTTCTGTGCATATTTATTTTGCATTAGTCGCTGATCTTATTCTGAATCAGATTAGAAATAAAAATGTCATATGTTGACAGCTAGCATTTTCCTAGCAATGTAATTCTTTAAGCTGTCAATATTTTAATTATACAACAGGCATAGTTTATTAATTTAACACAGCAACCTTCATACTGTTACAGTATCACCAAAATGGTGACCCGGTCATGAACGGAACGGAACGGACGTATCAATTACGGAGTACCTTGCAGAAAACTGCGAACCTCTACATCAGAATTAAAAGAAAATTTAATGATTGTAAACGAGCAAATGAGGGAAGAAAGTTAAAGGAAGTGACAATATGTACTTTGAAAAAGGCAAATAATTGATATAGAATTTAGTAATTTATACAATTAGGAGTCCAATTCACGTTCCAGAGGAGCTGGGGTAAACGAGGATGGGTAAGCAATCAGTACCGAAAAGAAGTGGCGAAATGCATGAGCTGTGTTGTTGATCAGGGAATAAGGTAATAAAAAGGGAAAAATAAAAAGAAAAGATTAAAGGTCAATGTGGTGGGTCCAGGAGATTCCCTGAGGAGTCCCTGAACTCACCACATCGACGTTTTGTACGTGGTGGAAAAGTGTGAAAGTCACGATCGAGATGGGTTTTGGGTCTCTTGCGAGATTTAACTAGGGAGGTGTCATAGGGTGGGATATTCTGTAAAAGAGAATTCGGGACAAGTGGAAGTCTGTTGAAAAATTTAGTTGAAAGGGTCTTAATATTGTCTTGCTTACTTCGTAATATTCTATTTATTATTTTAAAATGTATCATAGTTGTAAGGAAACAACGAACAGCATTCCAAAATTGACTGTTTTTCACCATAGTAGTGGTAAATCAGTTCGAAAAATCGCTAAATTGATAAATTTATCCCATTCTACGATGCAGTATGTGATAAAACGCTTTAAAGAAGAAAATCGGATCTAAAACAAGATAAGAAAAGGTCTTCCGACAGAATAAACTCAACGTAATACGATATGTATAGTTAGAAAATTTGTGAAAAACCCAAGTTTAAGCGCTGTAAAAATTTCTACAGAAAGAATTTACTGAAATTTTTTAAATTTTTATTTCATCTGAAACTGTTTGACGAGTGCTCTTATTAGCTGGATTAAATAAGCGGTTTGAGTGGTTTGACCGAAGGAAATTTTTTGTAAGTGCGAAAAATAGAGAGTTTAGCTTTTCTTCGCAAAATCAATGATAAACGTATTGGAATCATGCCTTATTTGCAGATTAAACCAAATTTAACATTTGTTATTCCGATCGGCGTATAATGAGGAACTTAATCCCAAGAACTTTGTTGAAACAGTAAAGGCATGTCGGTGGAGGTGTCCTTGTGTGAGGATGCATGTCAGGTAATGACTAGGTAATTTAGTATTTATTGAAACCACAATGAATCACGCTCTTTATTTAAATATTTTAAAAGACAATTTAAAATTATCATCCCTAAATTTGGGTATTGGGAACAACTTTGTTTTTTATCAAGACATTAAAACGAAAAGTGAACTAAAAATAGAAATGATTGAATGGAAGAACATAGATTCAGAAATTACAAAAAGACAAGCGAACTATATCCCCAGATGTTTAAAAGCTGTTGTGGATATATGCAAAAATATCCTACTAAGTACTAATTTAACGAATCATTACAATGCTTAATAATATGTAGAGATTTTTTTTTTAAGTGTACGAAGACTTTTGTGAGGTAACTTTATTGTTAATTTTTGATTGATTTCCCAATAAAAGTTTTTCTATGTTTTTAAAATATTTTATGTATAAAGAAAAAGGCTTTAGATATTATTAAAAATTCCATTATTCTGAAATAATAATGGATAAAGCAGTATTTCATTAAATTCGTAAGTGCGTGCACAAACACTTTTGGGAGCCACTGTATAAAATCTATAAAGTAAATTTTGTGTTTTGAGGACAAACATTTTTGAAAAGGCGTCGAAATTATGACGCAAGAAATAGAAAATAATTAAAATTCGAAATTTCTGAAAAGGAGGGTCAATTTGAGAACTATGGACATTTGAAATAATATTTTTGAGAGACTGCTAATTTTGAGACCTGAGAATTTAAAAAAAAAAGCTTTTGAAAATGAAAAAATTTTAAATCAAAATTATTTTTTCACATCATTGTTGAACATTTCAACTCGTTAATAAAACGGACAAAAAGGAAAATGCGCTTTTTTTGAACATCAGCATAAAATAGAAGCGCCTGAAAGAAATCAAAACTTCTTCCAACCACAACTCAACGGGCGTCCTTCAAAAAAGAAAACGAATCAAAATTGAAATCACTTTTCCTCAAGCCACTTAACACAATCAAAAGTTCCATCTTCGCTCATTTCATAGCTCAACCAATGTCACTTAAACTCAATTTTCCTCCAATCACTGTTTCTGTGTCACTCGAAATCAGTGAAAAGATAGCGAAAGGAAATGGTACAATGCAAAGCCGTCATGCCGGTCGAACGAAGAAAAACTAATTGCTCGCTGCTTTCTCCGTAATCGTGGTTAAAATAAGGTTAGAAGAAAAAAAAGAAACGACAACAAATAAAAGAAGAAAAGAAAAAGGTCATCCACTGTTTCAAGCATGTCATGATAGGAGGTGAAGAGATTGGGTGGAAAAAAGAAATGGACATGCGCATTAGACGATAGTAACATAGTAAGAATAAAGGAGCCGTGCCCGTTTGTTTACCTTCTAGCAGTTATGAAATTGTAGCGAGGAATTTAATACCGCACGCTCGGGAGTTTCAGAGAAACTTGAGGTGTCCGTCATGACCACGATGTGTTCAGTTATTGTTTTGTGCACTTTTGTTATTTCGTTTCACGTAGTTTCATCCGCAGTAAGTATATTTTTGAATTATTTTGTTCTTTGAAGGCTTGAATGGAAAAAATAAAATTTTCATTGAGACATGTGACTCGGTTTCCGGAAGCTCATGTCATTATGTTACAGCAGGAGGGAAATTTGAAGGTCCCTCTAACAATGGACTCTTAGTAATATTTCTTTTCTGTGATTTCTAAGTATCTGAACATTTTGTTTTTCCTGTTCGAAATCCCAAAGAAGCGCGAAGAGATCCAGAACAAATAAAATGGATGTTTCGAAAATAAGAGATGGCGCGTAATAAAGATTATGGTTTAAGTGTTAGATTGGATTAACATTTCGGCTATTAAAATTGGATTTATTAATTTAAACAATCTGGATTTTTTTAAATCTAGCTTCAAATTATTGTTTTTGATTTTTATTCGCCCTTTAATCACAATTAAATGTCTCTAATATTGTAAAATATGCGTTTGTCTCAATGCTTGAACAGCACGTGAAAATTAAATTTTATTTGTCACAGAAAAACATACTTGAGCTTTGTTTTGTTTATCTTGAAACATTTTTTTGTAGGATTTAAAAATTTTCAATTTCACTGTTTTTGTCTTCAAATTTATTACGTTATGATTGATTCAATTTTATATGCTAAAACACTAATTACATGTCCTAAATTTGTAGTATTTTTCTTTTTTATTCTTTTAAAATGTTACTGCATGGTTTTAATAAAATATGAATTATAATTTTTTATTTTGCTATAGACAGACAGATTGAAAATTTAATGCAATTCATTTACCTAAAGTGATTTGATATTCGTTCTTTTCTCTGTCTACTTTTAAATAAATCTCATCATGTCAACTCAATTTCTAAGAAGCTTTATTTAACTGACAGAAACATTTTTCTTTGTGTGAAAAACGTATATTTTCGAATTTTTATGCAAATATAAAAGTTTCTAGAATCCTGATCAAAACAAAAATTATCTTTATCTCATTCCAAGAAATTTTTGTACGAAACATAAATTTAAGTCCTATGAGAATCAGTTTTTGTGTGAAATATGAGTAATTCTTTAACTGAAGGTTCTTTTCAAAAACAGAAGAGAATGTGTGCATAGAATAGCTTATCAACTTCAGTCATTAATAGCTTAAATTGCAAGCATGATAATGAAACTAAGTTGTAATTATTTTGAGTTCAAGTCCTGACAAATATGTTTATGAATCAAAGGATAATTTTATTTAGAAATAGATTTAAAATAATTAGTAGAATATTATTTTTTTCACACTAGCATTTTTGAGTTTTAATATTTTTGAAATGGGGGGTTAAATCTAGTACCTTTTCAGAACAGTTTTTATGTAAACTTTAGTGTCAATTCTCTTTTGTATCTTTTTATGTCACCAATAAACAATTTCTTAGAAAAACACTGTTTAATTATTTTTACCACTGTAAAATATTAATGAATAAATCTGCCTTTTCTGAAATATTGTTCCACCCCATAATCCTAATAAAGCAGGGTTGCCTGGCTGTCAACGTGCTACAAAATGCATGCCACAGTATGTTAAAAGCATTGCCTCCAAAAGTCTTTATACCAAATTTTCCAACAAGTTAAATGTTTTCAATGTTTAAACTGCAATTGTTCTTGTGTGATTATAGGTGGCACCTCGGCAAGAAGGGCAATGTGTAATGCATGATCAGTGCGATGGAATGTTTGGTAATGCACCCTGTGTTTATAATGGACCTGCTAAACCATTAGATAAAAGTGTTCCAATTGATGGTAATATTACAGCAGTTCAACTTCTGAAAAATTTGTGTCCAGAATTTGTTTATGGTAAGATTTTGTCTTGCTATAACATTTTTATTTCTGTATCCTTGATAAAAAATTGATCAAATGTAGTTCATTTTAAGTTCAGAGAAAATATTTTGTTTAAAAATTTCTTCCTGTTTTTGAAACTACTATTTTAAAGTCACACAGTGTCAAAGCCTTTTCATACAAAAGAGGTTGACCAAAAATTTAAAAAAATTAAAGACGGAGCAAAATTACATATATTCTATGCACTAACTTTAATTGTGCAGATGTAAAAAAAGACCCTCATGTCAATGCAGATTACCTCTATCACATTTGTGCTGTTTATTATGTGAATGGGATATCTAGCACAATTATTATACAATAGCTAACAGAATATTCTATTAACATTATATTTGGAGTATTCAAGAATATTTGAAACTTTTTTTATTTAAAACCTTATTTTTCTGGATATTAAAATTGATTGATTGCAAAAATGAACCTTAACTTATTTTATGCAGCATTCACAAAAAATCTAGTGTGTTTAGGCAAAAGAGTAGTAAATTGTTCAAATTGAGATCAGTGAAAAAGAATAAATTATCTTTCAAAAGATCAAATTAGTATGAGTAAAAGCAGGTATTAAATTCTGGTTGATTTATAGTAGAAATGTAAAAAACATTCTATAGAAACTCCGGGAATTTTTTTTTATTGTTTTGCCCTAACATGCTAAATATATAAGCACTAGTTTATAGAAATTATAACTGCTAGTTTTTATTGAACACTGGTACAGTTGTAATTTTTTTTCTGATAAATCTGCTTTTGTTATGTCTAGAGATAAAAACAAGATATTAATAGAAAATTGAATTTTTATCTTTTCTTGGGTGAAGGAATTTGTAAATGGGTATTGGAATTGTAATCTATGCTAATTAGAACAGAAATTGCAATCTCAATGTGTAATGTTATCATTTCTGCAAAATTCAAAAATAGCATTATAGCTTTCTCCTTGAAACCTTTCGAAGTGGTTTTTTCCTGATAAGTTTTACTTTCCAGATGATGATCCTCATGTGTGTTGCAGTACGAAACAACTCATTTCATTTCAAGAACAGATGGATATGGTGGAGGCATTGGGTTTTTCCCGTTGTCCCTCCTGCCTTCACAATTTTCGACAGATAATTTGCTTTATGTCATGTACCCCATGGCAGAGTCAGTTCCTCAATGTTACTCGTTCCCAATACTATGATGATGATGAAGATGGAATACAGGCAGAAGTAGTTGAAGAGATTGAATACCATGTGTCTGAACTGTAAGTTTCAAATGATTTGCATTTATTAAAGTTCCGATTTGAGCCCATATCATTGAAATATTTATGTGATGTAGAAAAACTAAATGTTTATATATTTTTTGCACTTTGATAATTGCATAATTAAAACTCAAATTTAGATTATCATTGTCTTAAGATACCTCGATTCAAGTTCTCATATCGAATTATTTAAAGCAATTTATGTAAAATCCTTTTAATCTGCCAAACTGCAGTTTCTGAGATCCAGAGTACATGGTTCAGTCTAATAATTATTACAAACTTTAAATGAAGCATTGAACTTGCCTGAATATGTATTTAAGGCATTAAATTATTATCAATTATGTTCTCAAATGTAATGGTTAGAGCAGCAATTTTCTACCTTTTTCATTTCATTGGACTCAAACTTATTAATAAATTTCTGTGGCACTCTAAAAATGTATTATATTTTTGCTGATCCAACAAAAATATATGTATAATTTTGATTGATTTACAATGAAACTAATATTAATTACCTGCCATTTTCTCAATTCCTTTAGCATTTAAAAGTCCTTTTCAGACAAATTATTCATGATATGTTAAATTTATTCATGAATGTTGAAAATAATATTCAGTAATGGAAAAAAGGTATTGAAATTATTTGTGAAACAAATTGTCAAAAGTTTAGAATCAAGCAATTGATATTAAATAAATCTTATACAATATAAACTGTTTTGCCATCTGTAAGGCAGGACAGTAGTAGCCCAGTTGAAAGAGTACTGAATGAGCAACTGGAGAGTTGCAAGTTCAAAGCTTAATTCAACCAAGGACTTGTGGATGTGGGTGCACATCAAAATGGCATGGTGTGAAAAGAGAGTGGTGTGCCAGCTCAGGTGTTGAACTTGTCATCTAACTGGTTCAAAATTACGTGGTGTTGTCCTTGGATCTTTCCCTTCGGGATTGATTCCAGACTGTCGGCAACAGCACGCTGTGTTGCTTCAGTGCGATGTTAATTCAACTACCTGCCTATCATCCGTAAGGCACACCAGTGCTGTTCTTACAATGCACTGGTTGAAAATCTGGGTTTTATCTATTAAGGATTATTTTCATAATCCTTAATAGATAAATTGTATTTACAGTAACATCATTTCTGAAAATTTTGCTTAAAAGTGGGTAACTTTTGAAACAAATTGAACTTGATGACATAAAAAGAGTATCCATACACAGTTTTCTTAAGTTGGCTATAGTGTTCTACATGCATATAAATATTTCTTGTGTTTTTTACTGTGCATCTAATTTTGTTTCCTGTCTAGGTATGCATATACCCTTTATGATTCATGTAAAGGATTACAAGGTATACTACCTGGCTCTCTATTTATGGATTTTGGTTGTGGCTCATATGGTAGTAAACAGTGTAGTGCTGAACGGTGGCTAGAATACATGGGCTCTACACCTGACGAAGGGGCTTATTCACCTTTCAAGACCAGATATGTAATGCATGTTGAAGATGTTGTTCAAGTGGATGGTCAGATCTATCATCCAATGAAAGAACCTCATTTCAAGTTTGTATAATATTTATACTCATTGATCTTATAAGTATTAATTTATATACCATTGTAAATATTAGTGGATGTTTATATTAATTTAAAGGTTGCTCATTTTTATGTGAAAAATGTATAACCCTAGAAGTGCAGTAGAGGTCAAAATGAATATTGGTTAATCTGGTACACAAAAATTGGCCATTTCCATTTACGAAGCAAATCAACACCACAGGCAACGCCATGAGGACTGTTATCCAATACGCTATGAATTCGTAGCAATCACTGGGGTTAGCGAGCAGTGGTCACACCTAACCCCACGAAAAGAACTATCACTTGCCACAGAGGTCACAGGCAACACCATGCTGGCCATGCAGTGGCTAGTGGGTGATAAGAGAAAAACTGCTGTTTTCCATGGGCTGGCATAAATATAGTCGTTAGCCAAATATTTGTTTTATCACTAATGACAATTTAATTATTAGAGTTTTTTTATAAACTTAGCAAAAATTTCCCCACAGCTGCCGGAATTTCCCTGAACCCCGTTCTTGCATTCGGACATATTCTGCACCCCTGTTACCGTGATGAAAAATGTTCGGTTGTCTGGGCAATGGAAAAAGTTTGAAAACAGAAGTTTCTTCTCATTCACATTCAGGCCACCCAAATATTTTTTATCATTTTGATTTAGGAAAGCTGACTGACTAGAAACTGGACTTTCGAACTCCTAATTCTATAGAAACTCGATTCCCTTTACTGCTATTCTCAAATCAAATATTCATCAGAAGCATTGACAAGCAAAGAGAATTATACTGCCAAATGCACTGTATATTGCAGTATGATATAAAAAGTAGTTACTACATCTGTGTTTTTGGACGCAGCAGTTGTTATATATTTCAGAAAATAATTTTAGGTATGTTAAAATTGAGTAAGTTTACATGAACACATAAGTATGCATGGTTAACTGTAAATATGGGGCTGGTGTATTTTATGGTTGACTTTCATATTTGATGCTTGCATGAAAAAATGTCACTGTTATTTAATGTCTAAAAATTTTTGAATCCTGTGTTTTGAATATGTTATGCATTGAAATTTCTAGGTGTTCAGAATCACCAGGGCCTGATTTGGAGTCATGTAACTGCTATGATTGTGAAGAATCCTGTTCAACATTCATGTTGACACCACCAGTATTTCCCGATCCCCCTGAACCATTCCAACTTTTAAAAAAAGATGGACTTAGTGTTATTACAGCTTTTACTTTTCTTGGACTTTTTATCATTATCGGCTTCATGTTCTGCTTTCACAAAAGTTTAGGATTTTTCAGTAAGTATTTTTTTAATATTTATTGGATTATCTCTGGAAAGTTCTATGGTTTTTCAAATCGAAGCACGCTTTGTTATTATTCTTTTGCTACCGATGATAGGGAGTGACCTTGAGTGAAGCAGATGTGTAAATTCGATCTTTTCTGCTTTCACTGCACAATTCTAGCATGCATTGTGTCGTAAAATTTGTTTCACTGCAGTGGTAAGAATGGAGAACCAGAAAGTTCATTTCCGTCATATTATGCTCTTTTATTTTAAGAAAAAAATGCTAGTCAGACTGCTTGTAAAATGTATGCTGTATATGGACAAAGTGTTGTTTCTGTGACACAGTTCGAAGGTGGTTTGATACATTTAGGTGTGGAAATTTCAGCCTCGAATATGATGCCTGCACTGGACGACCATCTTCTGTAAACGAGGACCTATTAAAAGATGCTATTGTTCAAAATTCACGTTTCAGGAACTATCACAGACTAAATATTCCAAAAAGTACAGTTCATGATCATCTGAAGAAGATTGGGTATGTAAGCAGCTACGATGTATGTGTACCCCATACTTTAACACAGAATATGCTTGCTCGAATTTCGGCATGTGATTCTTTGATGAAACGAAATGAAGAAGCGCCTTTTTTGAAACAGCTCATTCCTGGAGATGAGAAGTGGATACTATACAATAATGTTATAAGAAAACGATTGTGGGGTAAACCAAATGAACCTCCACAAGTAACATCGAGAGGTGAGCTGCATCTCAAAAGAGTAATGATTTGTGTATGGTGGGGTTTACAAAGGAATGGTTCATTATGAATTGTTGCCACAATTTCAGACAATAAATTTGGAAAAAAAACAGTTCTCAAATGGCAGTATTAATTACAGAAATCGAAGCAAAGCGGCTAGTACTGACCCATTGTCGAGGTGCTCTCTTCCAGCATGTCAATGCGTAGCCTCACGCTGAATGTCAGACAATGACTTATTGAGTATGGCTGAGATGTTTTGTGTTACCCTCCTATATTCACCAGACCTTGCCCCTCAGATTTTTACCTCTTCAGGCCAAAACTCTCTGAATGGCCTATTTTCCAGCTGCCAAAAAGATGGCAAAAAGTCATAGTACAAAATAGTACTTATGTGATTTAATAATATTTTCTTATGTTTTGGTACTGCTTCATTTGTATTTATCATAAAAACACCTGTAGAACTTTCCGATGACCCAATTCTATTCTCTCGTTATCTTGGGTGTATTTTATGTCTCCTAAATGTTTCATACAAAAATAGAATTAAACTTCTATATTTCTTTATGGGAATGTTTCATATAGAAAATTAAATGTATAATTTTTGTTAACTTTATCTCAATTATTTTTAGGCCAAATGTTACATGATTTTGTATATTTAAATATGAAATAAACTTATGAGCAAAAAATAGCTCAATTTTGCATATAAGAGTACGTAGACAGAATCTTTACTATATTATAGAAGAAAGAGTTTTTTTCTAGATGATCTATACCACTTACAGTCCTGAAATTTGGCACACAGGTAGTCCTAATTTTATGCGAATATTGTGCGAAGCCCAAATTTTAAAATTTAACATAGAACATTTTAAATTAATTCATTGGCAATTATTTATTTGTTTTCCACAGTGGAGAAAGATCACAAGATTCTAAATTAATTTTTTTCCTTTCCTTTCATTTCCTGAGCATAAAAGATTCTAGTGAAGCAAAACCAAACAAATAAAAAATTTTGACTGGCGTTTATTTCTTTTTTATTTTATATCAAGTTTCTATCTTTGTAATCATTACAGATAGAGTAAAATTCAACGGATTTGAAATATGCGGGAAAATTTTCACCACATCAATAGCTTAAATGTGAATTTCTTTAAATAAATAACTTTTCAACTGTAACTTATATTTTTGCAATATGAATTTGGCTGCATTTGAAGAAGATATTCATTTCAAACACAAAAAGGACTATTTGAGGTTTTCTATCTTTGCAGTCGTTAAAGATACAGTAAAAATTTCAACAGATTTGAAATCTGGAAAATTTTACACCAGATCGATGTCTCAGGTAGTCCAAATTTTATGCAGGTTTTGTGGGAGGACTGAATTTTAATCGAGGCTTTGTATTACACAGCAGAGTTCTTTAACACCTTGGAAGCATATTCATTACTCAAGGATCAGTGAGGTGTAAGGAATGAGGCTACGTGCCTGTGTTATGTCAGATAAAGATGGGACTCATTCTTAAAATTGTTTTTTCTTTTTAATATTTTCAGTTTCAGTAAGGACATGAAAAAACTGTCATGGGCAACTCCATTCTGGCCTGCTAGTTGTACATAAACTGCATATGCTCACCAGCAAGTACTGTTTTCTGTACACATGGTCTGATAACGATAATCAAAATGTTTTTTTTTGCATGGAACATATAAATAATGAAAATTTGCACTAAATTTAGCACTGTTCGAGTCAAAGTAACAGGCGAATATTTCAAGAACCAACTTTATAAAGTGTTTTCAAGTTTTTGATAACACCCTGTTCCATTGCTGAATGATTAAGGTTTTGTTGAAAGTCAGACAAATATTCTTCGTAGCTGCATTACGGTGTGCGGAACAATTGTCCATTACAAGAGCAATTTTTCTTTCTAGTCTGTCAAGTATCTTATCCCAGCCTTTCAGCCAATCCTTAAAAATTGTTGATGTCATCCATACATTACGACTGCTTCGATATTCCACTGGCACCTGTCGCTCACAAGAGAACCAACGAGGATTCTGACTTTTTCCTATAACTAAAAGAGGACGTCGATCACAGCCAGTCCTGTTAGCGCAGACAAGAACAAGATCCATTGCTTTTTTCAATCCACTCAATAATTTAATTCTGAAATTTAGTGACCCATTTGGATTAATAAGGGACCCATAATAACGGGCAGTTTCCTCGCAATTGTACACCTCCAAAATTTCAGGCAAGAAAGTGATAATCCAACTGTTGTGTCCTTGAAAATCGGCATCCTTTTTTCACCATGTACGGCTTTGATGCAAATGTCGTGCCCGTTCACTATCAATTTGAAACTTTTTTATATTCCTTTATCACCCAGGCAGTTGGCGGGACACCTTTTTTAACTGTTTTGTTTGCAAAATTGTATTCAAACTGGTTCGTTTAACCGACGTAAGGTGGTCCATTTAACTGATGTGATTTCTATGGTATTGAATATAGCCACTGTGTGGCTAACCCGGCGTTGCCCGTGCCCATGGTGTAAAGGTATTAATCTGGTGTAAAATTTTCTGCAGATTTCAAATCCATTGAAGATATATTCAATTAAAAAATTATTTATTTAAAGAAAATCATATTTTTAGGTATCAATCTAAACTGAAATTTACCGCAGATTTCAAATCTGTTGAAATTTTTACTCTATATTTAACGGTCTAGGCGATAGAAAAAAGAATTGACTTTAGTTATAAGATTTATTGTCTGGCTGGAAATTTATTAAACTGCGCAACATCAAAGCAGAAATGAAAAAAAAAAAAAATTTCTCCACGTTATACGGATGAAAAAAACTTGGAATGTTTCCAAACCCCTTTCAAGGTCACACGGGAAGAAAAAGTTCTCAGCGTTTGAAAAAACGACGGAGAATAAAACTATTAAATTCATTTAAAAATCTTCTAGATTGAATTTTAAATTCTCCGCGACCCAAAAACTGCAAATAATTCGGACTACCTGTGTGCCAAATCTCATTGCTGTGAGTGTCATAGAATCATCAGGATTTTGCAGCCCCAAACAAACAAACATTTCCTTTTATAATATTAGAGATAATCTGATTCTGTTCACAAGGAAACTGTCCCCTATAAGCGACTGGTCCCATTATCCAGTGATCGGATAAAGCGGAGTGCACTGTATCTAAAAATATTTGTTTTATTTTTCCAGCATCGAATGTACCTAAACTAAAAGAGTGTAGTCCAACTCCATCAGGTGTGAATCTTGGCTCCCTTGAAGAAGTTGAACCTCTTAGGTCTAAAACAAGTAAGTTTGTACATCTATCAAGAGGCATTTAGTTTTATGAATTTTGTGTAAGCACATTTTTTAATGAATGCTTTCACATTTTATAGTGTGGTATCTATAAAGTATGTTCTTAAATAGTTTTCTTTCAATATATCAAGCATTCAGAACTTGGGTGGATCAAGTCCACTATCTGTTCAAACTGATTATCACACATCGCGAACTCCTTTAGGTTGAATCTTTTTAGTGTATCTTTGAATAAAGTCCTTTGAATCATGATTGCAGATCAAAGCTGAAGATCAATGATTTTTTTAACATTGTTTGTTTAATGCTCTTTTGAACACAATATTGTTCATTATGTGTCCTTTTGATTTTTCAAGTTATTAAAATTTTCATACTAGTGCTTTTTTTGTGACACTCAAAAATTAAGCATGGTTCCCTGGTTTTGAAAGGTAAGACATATTCTTTGTCAAAAATACTTTTTGAAATGTTGAAGTGATTCACATCAAACCATTCGTATAAGCAGCTGTTGGTTGATCAGGACTTTTTGCAGGTATATGGGGATCTGGCACGACGGGGCCTTCTGGACCTGGTGTAGGCTTTCCTACACCAGGGGGATGTGCAACAACAACAACATCAAACCATTTTTTAAGTACTTAACAAATCACTTCTAAATTATCTAGTTATCTTATAAGTCTAGTTACTACACAAAGAAAATTTTTACCATCTGATAAATTTGGTATCAGTACATTTAATTTAGTGTAGATGAAGCTTTTCAAATGGGGAATTGTTCACAACAGTAGATGAGAAAAGAGTACTTATCTGTATGTTTTAACTTTTGGTTGCATTTAATATCATGAAATCTTATTTATTATTTGTCCTTTTATAACATTTAATGTATGTGTTGTCAAATGCAGGTCATTTGGTCTCTAGGCAATGTTTATAGGAAGGCTCCTACGAGAAGGCAGTTGGGTCCCATGGTTTGGAATGAGTATTCGTTAAATTATGGGAATGGTGGTAACGTAAACACATCCCTTCCACTATTAGTTTCTTTAGCACAGATTCTGGTTCTAAGTTTATCATTTCGTGACAAAAGTGATAAGTTGACTGTGAAAAATGACTTTGTGGGGTTGACTCTAAAGAGTGCCTGCACCGTGACCAGTAGTCTCTTGTACTGAAACCCCCTATTGACCTATTAAAGACCAATTGCCGAAATAAATTTGAGCATGTACCTGATTAGCGAAATAAATTTGAGCATGTACCTGATTGGATTGTTTGACAAGCAAAAAAAAACAAACCTCCCACATACTCAAATCATTGTGCAGAGTAATAATCACAATCAACACGAAACGTGAATAGGACTCTTATCTACCATCAGACAGCCTCTACATTATGGGTCATCTGCAACACCCATAAGGTTAAAGGCACAGTGGCCAGTTAGAAGACCAATAGCTACCCTGATTTCTTTTCTGCTCAATTTCAATAGTTCCCTCGATCTGTTCCAGGGAGATTGTTGATTGAACTCTTTGGCTCGTCGTTGATAATTAGATTGAAGCCATGTATGGTAAGACTCGGGAAAACATTTGAAAGTCTTTCTAACCACATTGTTAGGTAGGCACTAAGCAGGCTCTGGTCCAATAAATGACATTTCAGATCCACATTTTGCTAGTTGGTCTGCCATTTCATTACCCTCAATGCCACAATGAACAAGGACCCATTTAAGAGACACCTTGTTTCTCTCAGCCAGTCCCACAAGTGCAATTGTGACATTCCCACACTGCTTTTGTAGAAAGCAGTGACTCTGCAGGGCCTTTAGTGCTGCTTGGCTGTCAGAGAAGATATTTATGACCCTCTTAACAACCCCCTTATTTAGGCAGTTGTAAGTACAAGCAGAGATTGCTAGAACCTCAGTAGGCAGAGGAAAAACATCCTCACCAGAATTACTATTCCTGCTTTTGCATATGGCACCCTTCTCCTAACCTTCTTTCACTCTTATTCTGAAATCAACTGACCCAAAGTCGATTGCCTTCTCTCAGGAGCCACACAATAATGTATATTGATAGTTAATTTTTAAGTAATGGTTATTTAAAACATTGTCAATACCTGATTTTAATGTTTATTACTTGTCCCAAATGGCAACAAACAAGATCAGTTAACAAGTATGAGTTTGCAAGCTTATTGTATTATCCATACTAACACTCTAGAATTAAACCTTTTAAAATTTTATTACAGATCACCACAGGATTTTCATATTCATGTATATTTTATTTCAGATCCTATTGTTGTCACAAAACCTAATGGTAAGGTATCCCAGGAGCTTCCAAAGAATCCTTCCAAATTCCAACGTCTAGGTTTCTGGCTGGAAGAAAGTTTGGAGAAAAGTTTTATGTCTTGGAGTCTTTTTGTATCTCAAAGGCCTGTAACCATCATGATTATTTCGCTCTTTATATGTAGCCTGCTTTCTTCTGGTTTGATATTGAATTTTGATGTTACCACAAACCCTGTGGATCTGTGGGTGTCTCCTGGCAGTGAAGCTCGACGAGACATGGAGCATTACAATGCTCATTTTGGGTAAATTACCTATATAATTTAAAAAAATTCAATGATTATATAGCTTTGAGTATATAGATATAAATATATTAAATTTTTTTTAATATGTTGCATGTTTTAGCAGTGGATAGTTATTTTAAAAGATTTTATTGATTTCTTTTGTAAGTTTTGTAGTTAAAATTATCTTAAAGTTCTATTGGCTATATGCTCATAAAACCTTTTGAAGTAACCATTTCTTGGATTTTCTTTTGAAACATTATTTAAAATCTTAAGACTAAATGTTAATTTTACCTCTATTGTTACTGCATTTTATCTCAATCTCTATGCAACCACTCATTCAATCTATTTTGCTCTGACATGATCACACAAGAAAAATATGTGTTGTGCAAAATTTTGCTGCATTTCAATAGTGATCAAACAATTAAAAGCACTAATGAAAGGCTTTTAAGCTGGAGTGCTAGGTTGTGAGCATGTTCCTTGTTGATGCTTTGGTCAGGTTGATATATTTCCCCAGTTTCTTTTAACTAGCAAATGTGGTCTATCTTGCCTAATCGAGTTTTAGAAAGAACACTATTCTATTGTATACTTTTTGCCTATTTGACAAAATGCTTTGAAATAACTATATTAAAGGGTTATTTATAATGCCATGTACATCTGTAGTGGCTTTTGGGTTTTTTAGTGCTATACAACTTTTGATTGAAGTTTTGTGTCAGTGTGTTTCCATAACTCTAATTTTTCTGGGTGCATTTGTTTGCATGATAGTCTTATTTTTCATTTCTCTAATACATTGAAGTTCAAAAACATCTTAGTTATTAAGTAATTGCTGTTAAGATCTTATTTTTTCCAAAATGTAGGTGGTATATTTTGAAATATTAATATAATTTTCCCTATACTTTTTCAGACCTTTCTATAGAATTGAACATATCATTATTACACCAACACATCAAGAAGATTTTCAATACCCTATTGTATTTAATCATGAATTGAAAAATTTTTCATGGGGCCCAGTGTTTGAACAAGAATTTTTACAAGCTGTAAGTTATAGTTTAGAACTTTTATTGTGTTTACTTCTAAATTATTTTTATGAATACCGTGTTTAGAGCAGAGATAAGTAAATAAAAGACATTATTCACTTAGATTGTAAGTACTGAATGAGATGCATTTGCTCTGGAATGCTTTTAATAATCTCTATTTTATAGGCTTTACAGTTACAACTAGAGATTGAGAATTTGACTTCCACTATCGATAATCATACAGTTCATCTCAAAGATATATGTTTAGCTCCATTGAAACCTCTGAATACTGAATGTGTGATACAGAGTTTATTTGGATTTTTTCAAAATCAAGAAGAATGGTTTGAAAATAAAACAAAATACCTGCCACACTTCAAAAGCTGTTCCTTGTGAGTATTTATCATTTTAAGTTTTCGTAAACTAAATACATTAAGAATTTATACATTTCAAATTATTTCCATTATTGTTGCAGGGCTCCTAAAGATCCTAAATGCTTTGCTCCCTTTGGTGGACCTCTGGATTCTGCTGCATTAGTTCTTGGAGGTTTCCATGATTCTTACGATTCTGCTCAAGCTCTAGTCATAACCATTCCTGTCAAAAATTACAATGATGATGGTATGAATTTAAATGCCTGGGTTTGGGAAGCTAAGTAAGTTGATAGATTTATTTTACTTTTGCAAAAATGATTTATTAAGTTATGGTACTGCAATTTTTGAGGATGTAACTCAACATTGTGGTGTCGTCTCCCCAAAACGGTAGAGTGAAAACAGTACGAATCGTACACAAGGAGAAAAATATTTAAGTTCTTATTATTCCAAGAACATTAAGAATATATACGGTATTAACATCATCACATTGACATCAGTGCACCAATACATAAAATTATATATCTCACAGTCCAGCGTAGTGAACAAGACTCGCATGCCGCTTCTCTAACGTCATCTTCAATGTGCTCTGCCACAGTCCTAAAAATAACCCAATGGTAAAAGTCAAAAACCAATCACAGATCATCTGGATGAACACCACCTGTTCTCAAGTCGTAAAGCATGTGGCAAAAAAGAACAGCAGCTATCACCAAAATAAAAAATGAGAATATATTCTGCATTCCAATGACACCAAGTAAGCACCTGCCCTGCAAGTGACCCTTTCCTAAAGGTCAAGGACAACAGAGTTTTTCACTGTGCCACAACATAGTTATTTTCATAACTTTTGATTACTTTCCAATTTTACTATATAGTTTTAGTACTATTGTAAAATTGCTTTTTTCTTTACTTTAATGTTGTGTTCAAAGTTTTATTGAACAGATTAAGTTCATATTTGTTTATCTGCATCAATAAGCATCTTGAAACATACAAAGCCAAAACAAGTTTTTATTGCTTCAGAAAATAGTTCTTTAGAACAGTTCTAAAACATTTTTGACCCAATGCCCCCTTTTCAAAAACACTTTTTGACCCTTGAATAAAGTATCTTGACTAATAATAAGTTACAAATATAGTTACCTATAATGTTTGTATTTGTGTGTATTTTTGGAATTAAAAAAACTAGTTTGTAAATAAAACAACTGGGAAATTAAATTATAAAGCTATTTATGAAATGAAAATCTACAGGAACCCACTAGATTGATCACTATTTTCATCTAATAAAGTACCAGAGTTGAAGAATGTTGACAATGCGAAAGTATTAGTTCCCCATTTGTCGGAAGTTTTGGAATCAAGCAGTGGCAATCATGAAAGAATCATCGGAATACGGTTATACTAACATTGCTACTAAAATAGAATAATAGAAAATTTAACTCTAGAACATCCGTCTGTGTTGATTCGACACCAGAGCCTTTTTATTTTGTCCTCCTTTCTTCATTTGTTTATTGAATTTGAAAGTATTTGGTGACTTTTAATTTTTTTTTAGATGAATACACTGCAGAAATTGTATTGGTCTAGTTAAATTTATAAAACTTTTACAGCTAAACCTAGGACGTCCAGTGGTGTTGTTTTGACACCAAGCAAGTTTATCATTCTAAATAGAGATCATTGAATAGTAAACATTAGTAACAAACCAAACAAATTCCTATCACACATCTGTTTGACCTTAAACACAATGTTATGTTCATAGCGGAAACAAATAAATTATACTAGTGTGATTGGGTCTCAGTGTTTCTTCATTTACATTAGTTTTTTTGCTCATAAAATAAACAGATTCGATTTTCGAACCTTGTGTAGTGCAGACACTTAAACGACCCAAAAAGGAAAGGTCAAAGTCCTGAAGAAATTGCTAATTTGTTGCGAGAACTTGTTGAAAATGAATCGGATGGTAGGGAGCTCTTTTGTTCGGATTTAGATTCCGACGCAGGCACCAATTTACATGAAAGTGAGGTTGAAGAATCTGAAGAAAGTGCAGATGAAACTGATAATATCCCAACTAATGTGGATAAGGAGTGAGCGATAAAGCTCACTCCTTTCAACGTCATATCTCAAAAATCGGTGATTTTTACTTTTGCCTGTTTTCAGAATGCCCTGAAAGAGTAGTATATGCCTGCAAGATCATCATATCTCACCTCTCAATGTTTAGCCGCTAGGGAGCAGAAGTAATATTTATTTTTAATACATTTTATTCTACTATTAAACTTTAAAAGAACTCTCCTGAAAAATCACTGTTTTTGAGATATGACGTTGCTGAAAGGAGTAAGTGATATGTGAGTAAGTGATTTTGGAAGGAGTAAGTGATTTTGGCTCAGAATGGATACCGAAAATGGCTATGTCACCAGCAGATTTGTGGCTAGAATTGTTTTACATATAAGTAGTGGTCCAACAAATTTTCTGAAACAAGACTTCAATGAAATACTTCACAAGTTCGTGGTTACTTTTCATTGACAGTTACATATCAGAACACATAATAAGAAAAGGCACAAATGTTGAAACTAGAAGAGTTTTGTACAATATCAGCTGGTCTGTATGTATTGATGAACTATATGCTTTTCTTGCGATATTCTGCTCGTGGAATAAGTGGTGCTAAGAACATTGAACTGCAGTCCTTATGATTTGACTCTTGGGGCCTAAACTTCTGTAAAGAAACAATGGGTCGAAATAGATCTAGAGAAATCCTTAGATTTTTAAGATCTAATTTAAAATCCATACTTTCTCAAAGAATTCAAACCAACAAATGTGCTGTGATTTCGGAAGTTTGGGATAGATTCATTGATAATTGTGTAAATAATTACAAGCCTGGTGAGAACATAATCAATCAACACTTTTTTTAATATAAAAATTAAGATTTTGTCTCTTACCTTTAATAATGTTACTGTTTTATTTCTATTTTATAATATTAATATTTTGTTTTGCTGCATTTTTCTGATATATAGGGTCATATTCTGTGTAAATTTCTTGAAATAATCTTAAAAGTTAACTCAACTGAATATTAGTCTTGGTAATATTGCAATTATTTTATGTGATTAATTTTCTAGTGTCGAAATGACACCGGTGGACGTTTAAATGTAATCACAATGGCGGACATTCTAGTGTTAAAAGGAGACTTTTTTGCAACTATTTAAAAAATTTATGCTATTATTTCACCAGCTCTTTGGCCCTGTTATTCATAAATTTAATAAAAATTTATTATTTTAGTTCTGAGGTATATGCTGGTTCAAATCATGCTATAATTTGTTTTAGGTTTTTGGAATTCATACAAAATTATCATCATCCTTTGATGAAAATAGCATTTAAAGCTGAGGTAAGTTCACTATGAATTTTAATTGACTTAAAATAGTTTTTAGGTATAAATAATAAGTGATATATTCATTTAATAAATGTATTGATTGTATAGTTGATAAATTATTGAGTATAACGTTCAAAGTTCTAAAATTAATCATGTATTTACAGCGGTCCATTCAAGATGAAATTGAAAGAGGAAGTCATTCTGACATTTTAACTGTAGCCATTAGTTATATGCTTATGTTTTGCTACATCACAGTCTCACTGGGTGAATTTCACGAATGCAAGACTTTACTGGTAAATAGAACTTAGTTTTAATTTTATTTCAGTTCCAAACTTATAGCTTATATACTTTCTTATTTGCAATTTTTATCCATTAAGTTATATCATTGTTACAGATAAACATGTTGCATTTTTGGTACATTAAAACCTGTTAAATTGTAAATTTCAAGTTTTGAAAATAGCCTTAATTGATTGACTTGAAAATGAAACTTGGTTGTTTAAATGTTTGGAGTGTTTAGAAATGGGGTTAGTGATTTATTACAATGCATGAAAAGATTGGAATCTATCTTGTTGAGAATTCAACCAGTCTACAGTTGTACCTTTTAATATTGTTGAGCTTCAAGCATTTTTGACTATTTAGGACCTACAAATTGTAAATGAATAAAATCTGCCACGATCAAGATATTGTTTCTTTAAACTAATTTTGTTGACTTAAAAGTAGATAAATTAATCATAGCTTTAAATCATAGTTCGTACAGCATCTACTAGTCATCAGTATATTTACTGATGTCACTGACCTATCACAGAATGAGCCACAAAATGTGATTTTAGGAATATGCTTTAAAAATATTGAATCTTTCAACTTGGCATCAATTGAGTAAATTTCCAAAAATCATTGCCAATGTTTTATTGATTAAATAACTTTATTAAATTGTATATGTTATAAACATGGTCATGACTCCAAAAATCTATTATCAATATAATGGTATGTATTAATAGTGTAACCCAATTTTGGCATGAAGTACTTTTTGGTAGATAAAGTTGTGCTGCCTTTCACATTTCTTGTTAAATATTTGAAATGATATATTTCTTGTCTTATGTGCATAGCTTCTGTTTTATTTCTAGGTTGAATCAAAATTTACTCTTGGTTTCTTCGGAGTTCTCATTGTGCTTGTTTCAGTTGTTACTTCCTTAGGGGTATTCTCGTTCTTGGGTATCCCAGCAACATTGATTATTGTTGAAGTCATCCCATTTTTGGTTTTAGCTGTTGGTGTTGACAATATATTCATTCTTGTGCAAGCATTTCAGGTATCATTTTTTCATTTAAATTCACTTTTCTAATGAAATTTTTCCATGTATTTGTTTCTAATGAGAATTTAAAACTAAAATGTATCTTAATAGAGAGAAAAGAAAAAACCTGGCCAAAGTTTAGAAGAAAGGATTAGCTATGTCGTTGGGAAAGTTGCTCCAAGCTTGCTTTTGTCCAGTACTTCTATGTGCAGCTGTTTTTTCATTGGTAAAATGAATATTTTTATAGGCTATTGTTAATGCAAGGTTCTGAATAAATTATTTCAAAATATAATTTTATAAAATTGAGTTATTTGTGCACGCAGTTACTTACATCAACATTGTCATTCAGATTGATATAAAGCATACTTATGCATGTGAATAATGTTGCAATAGGTTTGGTAATTCCTGATTAATTTTTCCCCAATGGAGATTTGAACTATGCAACTTTGAATTGGAAGTTATATCCATTTATTATTAATTCAATGCTCTGTTAAAGTGTATGAAAGTGATTATTTTATTGCATCACATACAGGAATCTGATAACCAATTTAGTTCTGTACTTAGGAGAGGAGGACTTTACAAATGTTTTTCCTTAAAAACTAATAACCTGCAAGTTGTTGTCATTTCAAGTTCGATTATTGTATCTTACCCCGACTTTATTTCTCTTTACCAGTAAAACTTGTGTGTGCCCCTAGGAAGAACATCTATAAGCAGCATTAGAAAAGAAAGAGAAAAGTGATTGGTCTCAAGGACCAGTGTATACAAAAATATTCTGGTCCGCTCCTCAAATAATAAATTAATTTAGTTAATAGCGTGTTAATTCAGGGCACAGAATTTTCGCTCGCCATTGTCGAGAGAAATTTTTACTTTGCTGAATAAATATTCTGTAAATTGTAGATATATTTTTTGTTAGCTTCAAGTCTCTAAGGATTCTAATTGCCACACTCAAAAATTGGACGAACTGGCCATCGCAAGAGAACAGTGTGATAAATAATGTTGTTAAGTAAGCGTGCCCTCTCCTGCTGAAGTGAGACCGTAAAAGCTCCGCAGCGCACCTTCTTTTAGAACCTGCTAATGATTCAACAGGCGCCGATTATTGTGTTTGCAATTTGGAGGCAGAAACCAGAAACGACTCCATTATATGCTTTTACGAACTTCCAAATTCTGGATCACATGACCGAAATAAATTTTGACAGCTTGCCAAAACTAAGGTTTGGGAGTTTCTAACTTATTTTAAAAGAAAACAGGTGCACTTGCTTTCTCATAGCTGCTGGTCCCGCGGACCACCCATATTTTTAATCTCCTGGTCCGATTGTACTTTAAGTGGTCCTGGACCAGCGGACCACCAAGGATTTCGAACGCTGTCTATGGGTGTGTAAGGGTTTCATGAACACGAGGTATCCTAGTGATCTATTCTTTTCTATGGGGTTTACTGCCTCTGGTAAACATGGGGATCGTGACCTGAGGATGCCCAAGAGATCTTTCTCTGTGTTCTCCTCTCCATCCTTTCTTTTCCCAATTACTTGACATTGTCATGTGTTTGGTGCAGCTTGGCCAAATATGGCCCTTGTGCCATAAAACCCACAACCAACCAATCTTCTGTGTGTATGTCCATTGACATATTCTGTTCTGGTGCAGTTTGGCCAAATATGACACATTAGGCTAAAAACCCGAACAAACCTTAGAAACTCCTCGCAGCATTCAGACATGCTTTTCGGATCACTGCTTTCTGAAATCAGTTTTTCGAAAGGATCTTATTCAGCTTTTATTAGATTAAACTGTCGTACATTTTTGAAATTGTTATGTTCTTTTTTTAATGTTTCGGAAATATTGGTTATTTGGTAAAGTATTTTATATTCATGTCCATAAATTAAGGATAATTCAGAATCACATTTAAATCAAACTAAAGTAAAAATTTCACCTGTGGAATTATCACACATCTTCAAGAATAATATCCAAATTACAGGAAGCCATCAGATGGCGCCGATAGTACGTCACACTGACGAGAGTGTAAGAGAGGTGTATATAAGGAATGGTAGCACAGAAATAAAATTGTTCACAAGCGTTCTGTAAGCTGCTCAGTGCCAAAACCAAATAGTTATGGCACAGAGGACGCATGTCAATGATTTTTTACGTTGTAGAATTATTGGCCGCTTGGAATGTGGGCGTACTCAGACGGAAGTTTCAGTGGAATTTGGAATAGCCCAAAGTGTCATCTCTAGGCTTTGGCAACGATTCCAAAAGGATGGAAATGTCAGTAGACGTCACAGTACGGGTCGCCCCTGAGTTATAACGCCGAATGACGACCGGTATTTGGAAGTAACTGCAAAAAGAAGCAGACGGAGCACAGCATCCGACTTTTCTTGTCAGCTATCTTCAGCCACGGGTACGACAGTTTCAAGGCAAACTGTTTACAGGCGTTTGGGGCATGTTGGTCTATATGCTCGCAGGCCTGTCAAATGTGTTCCGCTCACTGCAATTCACTTTCGCCAGCGGTTAGCCTGGAGTAGAGAACATGCAATGTGGACATCTTCACAGTGGGCTTGTGTGATGTTTTCCGACGAGAATAGGTTTAGCTTGCAGTCTGATTCACGGCGGACGTTCATATGGAGAATGCCAGTTACCCGCTAACACCAAGACAACATCATTGAATGGCACCCTTACGGTGGTGCAGGATTGCTTGTTTGTGGCGGAATTATACTGGGTTCCTGAACAGATCTGCATGTTCAAATCGGAACCATGAGAGGCCAAATTTATCGGGACATCATTCTGGAACAACATGTACGTTTGTTTAGGGGTGCCATGGTGCAGAATTTATGTTTATTGATGACAACGCCCGTCCTCACCGTGCAAACATTGTAAATGAATGCAGTGATTATGAGGATATCACCCGTATGAAATGTCTAACATTTTCACCTGACTTGAATCCGATAGAGCATGTGTGGGACATGCTTGGCTGACAAGTTGCAGCCCATCAACCACTTCCTACATGTGTACCGGAACTTCGGAGAGCATTGCTTGCTGAGTGGAGTGATCTTCCCCAAGATCAGCTCAATAATTTGATCCTCAGCATGAATAGGCGTTGTACGGACTGTATTTCATCGTCTGGGAGACATACAATGTATTAACAATCTTACCAACCATGTTGTGTTAATTTTTTTTTAGGTCAATATTTTTTGTAATTGTTCCAGTGAGGAAAAATTGTAGTTTTTATGAATGGCATCATGCATACACCATCTTTATTTTGTTCTTCATCTTTCGTTTAATAAATGTGCTTCATGAATAAGTCACGCTTGTTTTGTTTCTGAACCTTTATTTGCTGGAGCTGGCATTATCCTTAATTTATGGACATTAGTGTAGATTGTAGAAATTTTGAAATTATACATTTATGTCATTTCTTCTGCTTTTTAGGTGCTTTGACTGAAATGCCCGCTGTGCGTTTGTTTGCATTATATGCTGGAGTAGCTTTGTTAGTTAATTTCTTTTTACAGATGACTTGTTTCTTAGGACTTTTTATTTTAGATTCTAGAAGACAAGAGGCAAGTTTAATGCTTTGTTTTGTTAAAAAATATACCTTACCTGATTTCATTATTTATCAATCCCTATTTCATAATGTTTATGTAGGTTAGTAAGCTTTTGATTAGTATATGTTTTGCTGTTATTCAATTATGGAATAACAAAGTTGTAAAATGTAATACTTAAATGCATTGAATATTAGTGGATGATATTTAGTGAAATTTTACTTGTCTTAACTTTCATGTGAAAGTAATCTTTTGTGGTATATAATTTTTGATATTGCTTTAACGACCATATTTACAAGTCTTGAGTTAACCTGAGGATCAGTTGATCCGCGGGTCAGAGTTAAACCTCGAATCATCAAGAACCATATTCTCAAACAGCAGGTTAAGTGATCCATGAATTAAAATTATACGCTCACTATGATTGGCTAAAACCTCACGGTTACTTGATAGTGTTTACTTTTGTTACAACGCCCTAATCTGAATTCATACTTGTCAAACACGTACTTTGCCAGCAGAATAAATTCCAAATTGCGATTTTAATAGAATGCATACTGAATTTTAATTTGGGTTTGGAAAGAGAAATGCAAAGTTATTTAATTTCAAATTGAACTTTTATGGAGACCTAAATTTTTCAAGAAAGAATTGATCGCGCAATGAAGACTTGACAAATCAATGCAATCCGATTGTCTTTGTACTTGTCAATACTGGGCATATTTATTTTATAGAAAATGCAATCGCATTCTCGTTCCGATTAAATGTGCGTCCTTGCAAGAATACTGTAGTTCAGCACAGGATTAAGTGTTGTCCATTTTGTTTTGTTTGCGGTATATCTCGCTTCTTTTGCAAAGAGATAGTACTGCGTGTGCGTAACTCTCGACCGAGAGTTTATCCACCGATTTCGGAGGATCAAAATGTAACACTGAAATGGCAGTTTAAACCTTGGATCAGGCATTGTGAATACGTTTATTTTGATAACCCAGGGCATATTGTTGATCCATGGTTGAACTCGGACTTGTGAATACAGTCGTAAGTGTTACTGAAATGTTCAAGGTTACTTTGTAAATATACTCATAATTGAGTATTGTTGTTATTCATGTTAATTGGTTATTGTATATTCATGTTAGAAAAATGTAAATATTTTTTTGCATTGGTTGATTCTGAATGTTTTTTATGAGAGGATTCCAAAAAGTCTTAAATTTCATTGTTAAATTAAAATAAATATGGATAGTGTAGATGAAGAATGTTGTGGCATTTAGAAAAACTATTGATTTTATGAATTAAAGGCTTGGTGATATTCAATGACTGATCATGGTTGGATAGTTGCATAGCTTGAAGTGAATTTCAAATTAAAAACAAGTAATTCCTTGAGAATTGGAAATATAAATTGATTTAATAGAAACAAAATACTACTTTAATCTGATTTCACCACTATTCATATAGAAACTTTTTTACTTTAATTGCTCTTTTTCACTTTCAGTTATTGTTTATAGGAGTTGAATTTTGAATTATAATTCTCTATTAGTATTACCTTAATTTTTAGGAAGCATTTGAAACAATAATATAAACTGAGTGAACAGCCAAACTCTTATATCACAATTACTGAATGGTAATATTTAGAGGATTGTTTTATACACTGAATAGACATATTTAAAACAATTGTATGTTAAAAGTGAGGAGAAAAGGAACTGATGAAATTATAAATGTTTTAATAAAACTGGATGTTTGGGCTGTATGCCCTGCATTTATCCTTCTGACGATAACATTACTGTAGTAAAATGCTGTCTATAGATAATTCTTTTATAGTTTCTAAACTGTTGCATTTGAAATTTAAATGTGTTTAAATGATAGTTGAAAGTATAAAAGTAGAGAATATTGAAAATAGCATTAATTTAAAATCACGATATTTGAACTTGATTTTTAAATATTTGTATGCTTTCAGAATCGGCGCCTTGATGTATTATGCTGTTTAACAGCTAATAAAGGATTAACTGTAAATTCTTTTAAAGAGGGGTTGATGTATAAGTCCATCAAAAATTTGTATGCACCTTTCCTTATGAAAAATCCTGTTAGGTTCTTTGTGGTAAGATTTACTTTAATTTTTGTAGCTTTGCATTTCTTTTATGCTTTGTATTGATTATTAAGATACTTCTTTTTGGCAGTTTCTGAACGGGTGATTGTTTCATATTGAATTTCATTAATTTTATTTTTAGATGATTGCATTCTCAGCTTGGCTGTGTCTCTCAGCATCTGTATTGGATAAAATTGATGTTGGATTTGATCAAAAGTTATCAGTTCCAGAGGTTTGTATATGCTTTTCTTTGTAGTACCTCTGTTTCCAACCCCTTTTACTCTTGCATATTGAAACTTTATATTTAATTTTTTTAAAGCTTTTTGTCTGCATTATTTTTTTTAAATTTCATATAGCAAAATCTATTTTGTTTGTAAAGAGATTATTTATTGGTAACTTAACTGCAATATAAATATACTTTAGTTTAATTCAAGATTCAAAATTTTTTCTTCAAATACTAACTAATGTATTAATTAATTTTAACTATTGTATTAATTAAAATGAAAAGGTGACCTATCGAAGCTAAAAATATTTCAGCTATTATGCAATAGTTGTATAAAATTAAATCATGTATGCAATGCTTAAACTTATTCTAACACTAAAAATTCATTTTCACAAAGTATAAAATGAAAAAGTAGTAATAGAAATTTCCCGATTTAATCACATCCCTCCTTTTCTTCTCCAATTTCTCAATTGAATCACTTCCCTCCTTTTCTTCCAATTTCCCAATTGAATCACTTCCCTCCTTTTCTTCCAATTTCCCAATTGAATCACTTCCCTCCTTTTCTTCCAATTTCCCGATTGCATCACTTCCCTCCTTTTCTTCCTCTCAGGGGCACATCCTTAGGTGTGTACAAGCTTCACAAACACTAGGTACCTACGTGATCTATTCTTGTCCCATGGGGCTTCCTGTCTAGTAAATATGGGGTTGCAACCCCAGTATGCCGAAGGACATATAGCATTGTCTGACTTACATTTGGTGCAGCTTGGCCAAGTAGGGTCCTTGTGCCATAAAACTCAAAACAAGCCAACTATCTTTTTACTACCCAGAGAAACTTTCACCACACCGAAAGTATGAAGCCACAATTCCTAGTGTGATCGTGAAATTGAGCAGGTCAGCAGAATTTTAGCTGATTTGATGCAATTTAAAATTTGGAATAAACATCTTTTTAAGTATTTCAAGTGTTGTATTCTCATTTCTCCCACGAAAACCCTACACCCAATTAATTTAAACCCCAAGGTATTAAATTAAGTGTTAATGAAAATTGCTTCTCAAAACATCAGTTTTATTCTATTGAAATTTATGGTACAGTGATCTCTCACTTATACACGCTCTCTTTTATGCGCGTTTTTCAGTTATACGCGTTTTTTTCGCGGTCCCGGCCATGAATATAGGAAAACAATGATAACTCTTATTCATTTATACGCCACAATAAAAAAACAGCTCTCACTTATGCGGGTCGCAAAAAAATTTTCAGTTCAAAAGTAGTTTCCTCAAGTCAGGTGTTGCTTATCGCAAAAACTTTTCCTTTTTTGTTCTGCTTCTAGGAATGTATTCCCTCGCTCTTCCCCTATCGTTTGGATTCCCGGAACATATTCCTCTACCATATACACGGGTGTACCGGAGGGGTCTTGTGACTGATGGCAGTAAAAGTCGCATTTATACAGCAGCCAATTAGAGTGGTTAGTACGGTACGTACCACGGGGCATTGATCGCTAACGAAAGAACCTTCTTTGGAGTTCGGGTTAGATGGTATCGTTTTAAAACGGCAAAACGAACAAAATTGTAGCTTTCGTTTAAAATGGCTGTTATAAAAAAATTCGAAGAAAATCCTTGCAACTCGATAAAAGCTTTAGCGAAGCATTTTAATGTTCAGAGTCGACATTGAGAGGGATTTTAAAAAATCAAGAGGCGATTATAGTCGCTCATCGATAATGTGGTATTCAGTCGAAGAAAAGAAGCAGAATTCAAGGTGGAAAGTTCGAAGAATTTGAGAAGGTTTTGTAGCTATGGTTTAAAGAAGCTCGTCAATCGAACATTCCTGTTAACGTTGAGCTTCTAAGGGAGAAGGCCGTACAATTGTCAAAGAGTTTTGAAACGGAAAACTTTTCTGCATCATATGGATGGTTTGAAAAATTCAAAAATAGGCATGGCTTGGCAACTCGTGTCCTTTCTGGGGAAAGTGCGAGTGTCAATGAAAACACTGTAGAACAATGGAAAGAAGACTTGGCTACTTTATTAAACAGATAAGAACCGAAAAACATCTACAATTCTGACGAAACTGGACTTTTGTATAAACTGATGCCCGACAGAACCTTAACATTCAAGGGAGAACCATGCCATAGTGGAACAAAAAAGTAAAGAAAGACTAACTGCCTTGCTGTGTTGCAACGCTGATGGTTCAGAAAAATTCCCTCGAAAAAAAAACCTTGCTGTTTTAAGAACGTGAAGAAGCGTCCTTGCGACTGCACTAGCAACAAAACAGCGTGGACGACATCGCATATTTTCTTGGATTTCCTTCAAAAATTCGACAGGAAAATGCAAAAAGAAAAACGGAAATTTCTGTTATTCATGGATCAGTGTCCTGCTCACCCACAAGATCTTCCAACTTTCAATAACACGAAAGTTGTGTTTTTCCTGCAAATTGCACGTACAAGATTCAACCTTTGGATCTGAGTGTCATCCGTTGTGTGAAAGTGCACTACAGAAAAACTTTAATCCTTCGACTTCTGGCTACATCAGAAACAAAACGTGCATTAAAAGACGAATTGAAGCAAATTACAGTCCTTGATGCAATTCATACGTTGTGTTCATCATGGAGAAACGTTACTGACAAGTGCATTAAAAGCTGCTTTTAGAAAGCAGGATTTTCGTTTCCAGCCGAAAATGAATGTGAGGAGCTAGAAAATGAAAGTGAAAACTGTGAAAATGACATAAACGAAGAAGATTGGCATATTGTATCTGGTGAACTCGCTACGTGCACTACTTTCAACGATTTCGTTGATGCAGATGAAAATTTAATCATAGCTCAATTGCGGGAAATAGGAGACATTGCAGCCGAAATAAATGGTGGTGACGAAGATGAAGAGGACGACGATGATGGAAGATGTTGCAAAAGTTCTTCCAACTCACTCAGTAGCGTTTGAAGCTTTGGAAACTCTGCGTGACTATTTTCAGTTCAATTCCGGAAGTATATACATAGTATTAACAATACACTGCATTGATTTTTCACTTTTAAGCTCCCTTTTGTGGTTTTTCACTTATGCGCGTTTTTCACTTATAAGCGTTTTTTTCGCTGTCCCCAACGCCCGCGTATAAGTGAGAGATCACTGTATTTATATTTTATGTTTGATAATTTATTTCCTTCTATTGTAGGATTCTTATATGCTCAGATATTTCGATTATCTTGACAAATATCTTTCTGTTGGTCCACCTGTTTATTTTGCTATAAGTGATGGATACAACTATTCTGATGTGAAAGCCCAAAATAAAATTTGCTCTGCGCATTCCTTCTGTGATGTTGACTCTGTTACTACTGAAATTGGACGTATGGCCATGGTAAAAAATAGGTAAAGATAACCTCAAATGTATGTTTCCTGTAAATTTTTCTCAGTATGAATGCAATGAAGCCATTTCACTTCACTGTCATTTTCATCTTTTCAGAACTTACATCGCATTCCAACCCATGTCATGGATGGATAGCTTTTTTGAATATTTGAAAGCTGATGCTTGTTGCTTTGAGTTCAAAAGTAATAGAACACATTGTCCATCCTATGTGGCGCACCAGTCTAAAGGTATTATAGGTTTTTCTGGGCTGCCACAAGTGACTAAAAGGCAACTTTTGCTACTATTTTTTAACCTTGACGACTAGGGGTATCTTTTGTTTGAAAAAAATCTTCTCAAAAGTTCCCATTTTCAAAAATTTGGCGACATTTCTTTTAATTATGAAATTTTTTTATTATTCTCAATGAAAACTTAGTTTAATTTTATAAAATTTTTGCTACTATTTTAAAGAATTTATGCTACTATATTTCTAAAGTGCTTTGGCTGTGGCAGCCTTCGTTTTAGCATGCGTAATGATGATTAATTATTTTACTTGTGTGTTAAAACTAATTACTTAATTTAAACATTTCCCTACCATCAGGGTTGTGCCGATCGTGCAGTACCAAGAACCCTTCATCGCTGTCTGAAGCTGAATTTGTGAGAAGACTAGACTTTTTTCTCTCCGATTCACCTTGGGAAAAGTGTCCTAAAGGGTATTTTTATTTTCTTGCATAAGAATCACTACCAGGTTTTTTTTCCTGTTGATTCCTTAATCATCTGTTTTTCTATTTAGGTAGATTTCTAGACTACGTTCGGAGTACTTTTTTTTCTCAAGTGATTCAATAGCACTTTGTTTTCTTTTAAAAGTTGTATGAACATAGAAAAACACATTCTAACCCAGCAAAACCTCTGAAATTTTTTTTTTTAATAAATGCCGAAAATTGTTTTGTTTTGGTCAAAAAATGATGTTTTTGAAAAACACTCCAATTTTCTCAATCATCACAATATTAACATAAAACATTACACTAAAACTCTTAAATATATAAGCTAATGGCTAAAGCTGGATATAAGCTAAATTTTATTCTAAAAATTATATGAATTTCTGAAATTTTTCTCTATAACATAACAAAGTGACTGACAATTTTTTTCTATTAAAGATACACATAAAATCCAGCTTCAGGCACTAAAATATACATACAAGAACCAAAATACCAAATTTCAAAGATATATATTAGTTACTTTATTGTTTAGTTATACAAATACAAATATTGACGACCAGCTACAGGCTCAAGCCCAACAAGGCTGGTCCTTTGTTTATGAATTCTCCAATTCCCACTGACTATCCAATTGTGTCTTAAATTCGTACACTCCCTTTGAATTAACTATATTTTCTGGCAACGCGTTCCAACTGTCTATTACCCTATTAAAGTAGTAGTTTTTCCTTAAATCCCGATTAAAATGTGTCTTATTCAATTTATACCCATGACCCCTTGTTCTGTTATCCCTATTGAAATTTAAGCCCTCTGTGTCCCCTTGTTTTACAAACTTGAAAAGCTGAATCAAATCCCCCCTCCTTCTTCTTTCCAGTGTATACATATATGTTATCGTGCAATGATTTGGTTGAAAACAGCATTAAGAGAAAAAAGCATTTAAAGATTGAAAAGCAATTTTTTGCTTGGTCCAGGACTAAACCAGGCCCATTATAACTTTAGGCTTAAAATACTAATGTATATGGATACTATTATAATGGACCTGGATGCAGTGCAATACAGTTCTATTGAAAAATAAATTAACTATACTCTTAAAACATTTTTATGTGCTTAAATTTAGACAATTGATGTTATTGTTATGTATCAAATTAAATATTCGGTTTACTATTTTTTTCTTAAGTATAAGATGTGTTGCTCTTTTCTCTGTTGTCTCTTGATTTATGCTTCAGCTTTAGAGTACTTTCTACATCTGTGTTTTGAAGAAACCCCATTCAGTAAATTCTTGGAAAAAAATCATCATATAAAGACTTGTGTTTATGAATGAATTTTGTTTCTTTTTATAATTATCCTTCATTAATGCAATGTATTATTTTTTATTTTTAAGGGGGAAAGCTATGTTTAGTTCTGCAATAGAACTCATTGAATCTGAAAATTCTACAAGAATTGGATGTGAGTAGTTTAATAACAGTATTTTGACTGTTCAAAAATTCTTTAGACTTGTTGTATGAGATAATACACTTGATGTGAAATTTATAATTTTTATTTATTTACACAGCAACAAATTTCATGACCTATCATACAGTTTTAAAAACTTCTAGAGATTTTTATGAGGCTTTAGATTGGTCCAGAAAAATTTCAAGAAATCTAACAGTTTCTGTAAGAGAAAGTACCAACAACACAGATATACGGGTATTTCCATATAGGTGAGTGGTTTTCAACAATATTTTTACTGCAAATGTTGTATTTTAAATATACTTCTTAATTTCATGAGATTATCACTTTTTATAAATGTGCATACAGTGGAACCTGTATGTTATGTACCCTGATTTAACAAGAACCTAGGCTTAGTGAAGTAATCCGAAATAAAGTGGTTGTTTTAACAAATGCACAGTAATCACTCTTATTAGCAAAACTAGGATAAAGCTTGGTTCATTAGATTTGTTACTGTATGGTCGATCTGCTGGACGAACTATGTTAAATGGATATCCAATACAAAATATAAAGGTAAAAAGCTTTAATTTGTTACCATTAAAAAATTTTGGCAATATTTTAATGTTACTCCATGTGAATGTTGCTAATTGGCCTATAGAGCACTATATGTTATATTGTAACGATGACATAACTCGAGAATCGCATTTCTCACAAGACTTGTTTTTGCATTGCTGAAAGACTCAACAAACTGAAAGCTTTAAATTAATACAACTTAGTAAAATTTAAAAATTGCCTTCTTGTTGTGCAGCTTTAGAAACTATTCACATTTATTGTTCTGTGTGAAGAATGCACTTAGGAATTCTTTTCCCTCTACCAAAAACATCAATTTTTAGGTGTCATTGTTGTAATGAATGAGCAATGTATAAAAACACAGAATGGAAATAGGAGAAATATTTTGAAAATTGCACAAAAATGGAAATGCGTTTGTATCAATTGAGGAATTGTCCTGTGACTGATGAGATATTTAGTCATGAGATTTGTAATTAGAACTGCAATGAAATAGTTAGAGATGTTTTTCCACATTAACACATACTTGCCAATTTTTACGGATTATCCATAATTTTTACGGATTTCTACTTAATTTTACGGATGGGTCTGCCTTTTTTACAAATTTTTAATATTTTGACCGAGCAATCGAAAATTTTCATTCTTTGCAACCACCATCTACTAAGTTTTTTTTTATCGGACTTGATGAGTGCAAAGACGAAGCAATGGATCAGTTGGAAAAGGAATTTTACTGTCTTCAGCTGGAAGATTTATCTGTGCTAATAGAAGGAAGGACATGAGATTGTATTGATATGCAGTGGGTTGAAGTAGGTAAAATAAGAAGGGCTGATGGACTTCTAAAATTCTTTAGATTGGCCAAAATAATGCTTTCTATTCTGCTCATCCCCCATTCCAATGAAGAGTGAGACCATATTCAGCCTTGTCAGACAGAACCGAACTGAACACTGTTCTCTCATTTCTAACAAAACGTTGGAAGGTTTGTTGGAGTTGAAGACACAAAACCCCAAAACTTGTTTTGAGCAGAAATTCAGTGCAGAATTATTAAAGAAAACCAAAAAAGCTACAACAGATTCATTGTATTTTTCTACAACCCCCTCTTCTGGATGAAACAATAAATGAAACAACTCATGCATAGAAGTGCTCAGAGTTTGGTTTTAAAACACTACTACTTTGCAGGGTTTCTGCAATTGATAAAAACATGAATTTATACTTATGCATTTTTAAATACAAATAATGCTAGTTATTTTGACATATAAAGATATTTCTAATACACATTAATTTTTGTATGTATGTTGTGTTTTATGGCAAGGGTTGTTTGGCGCAAAAGTTTTACTGATACACAGGTTTCAAAGTTGGCAAGTATGGTAACATTATTTTGCCCAATATTACTTTAATGATTAATTTTCATCATAGGAAGATTCAAGATATGTATTAATATTTTTCCAATGAATTCAATACCTATTTTTGATTTAAAGTACATATTTCCAACCAGGTTTAATATTTCAGTTATAAGTTAGTAAATGCTTTTTTTAAATAAATGAAGTTTAAACTTTTTAATAAGTCATGTAATTTTTGAATTAGCTGCATGGATGGTATTCATCTGAGATTGGGTAAATATATGAACTTTAATTACATCTATAAGCGTCTGAATATAAGATTAAATAATTTTACTTGTATGAAACTAAGTTTGATTTTTTTTTACAGTTTGGTACATGTTTATTATGAACAGTATTTGACAATGTGGCCTGACACCTTGAGGAGCCTTGGTTTGTCGACTAGTGCAATATTTGTTGCTACATTCCTTTTGCTTGGATTGGATTTTCATTCAGCATTTATAGTGACAGTATCGGTCATCGCAATAGTGCTCAATATAATGGGCCTAATGTATTTATGGGAGATATCCTTAAATGCTGTTTCTTTAGTGAATCTAGTTGTGGTGAGTTTCATTTGTTGAATACCTTACACTTAATCTATTTTGTAAATAGTTTTTAAATCCTCTTAATTTTGTAATTTGAGTGACAGTCATTTAGTGCTTTTAAAATACAAATAACCTTGGTTTTAAGGGCCTCTTTTTTAATGTACTCAGTTTTTTGTTTTTATTCCAATGCACATCTTTAGGTATATATGGGCTTTAACCCAAGGTACCTTAAGTATATATATTTTCCCATAGTGTTTACTGCCTCTGGTAAACAAGGGGGTCATGACCCCAGGATACCTTTCTCCTCTCCTCCCCATTTTTCTTTCTCTTCACAATTACTTAAAGTTGTCTGTCTTGCATTTGGCACAGCTTGGCCAGGTATGGCCCATGTACTTTAAAGCCCCAAAGCAACCAACCCAGCCAAAACGAAAATAAATATCAAATCCTTGGTCTAACAAAGAAGTAGTCAGGATTTAATTATTTGTTTTTCTCAATCCTGTTCATTTCCTAATTTTTGATGGCATTACTCACATAATTCAAGCATTGTATTTCATAATACAATTTAGAGATCAACAATAATTTTTGTGGCAATTGAATAAAATGTGCAATATATATATATATTGCACATTTTATGCAGTTTGAACTATCATGACTTCAATATGTTTTATTCAAAAACTCTTTGTAATATTAACTGAATGTGCATATTTACTTTTGTTTCAATGAAAATAACAAGTTCATGAAGGCATGACTGTTTAATATAACAATTCATACAGCATTGTTTTTAATCTTTAGAATATGCCTGATACAGCAGTTGTACTATGACCACACCAAGAAAGACTTTAGACTGTGGCTGGTACAGCAGTTGCACCTTGAAAATTATAAGAATCGTGCTTGTTATATCTAGCCATGGTCAAAAGGTTAACTAATGATGTACATTTCGAAATCTATATCTTAAATCTTGTAAAACAAACTAATAAAAACACTTAAAAACAATAAGCCATAAGAATTTAGGATAAACTTATTTTCTTCTGTGAAGAATTTCACTGAATTTATTGATATTTATAATTATACAATTATGATTCATATAAATTATCTTTTATTTACTAATGATATTTTATTTTGATATCTGTAGGCAGTTGGAATATCAGTTGAATTTTGTTCACATTTGACAAGAAGTTTTGCTTTAAGCGAAAAACCTTCACATGTTCAAAGAGCACAAGATGCTTTATGTGAAATGGGTACATCAGTAAGTCACTGCTTATAATTAGAAAGTTCTTGTATGACAATATAAATCAATCTTTGCCTTATGTTTAACAAAGATTTCATTAAGTTTTATTTATTTTAATACGGGGCTCAGCCCCCCTGGTTGCTTATGCTTGCTAACCCTCGGGAGATTGCTATGCAATCTCATTTGGTTTGCTTTGCAAACCAACACTCCTTTTACAGATTCCATTTGGTTTGCTTAACAAATTAACATTCCTTTCGCAGAGTCAATCTCCTGTGACTGCAAAACTATCTTAATAATTCTTATAATCCTGATTTGACTTTCCTGTCCATGATGTCACAGCGAGGGCTTTGCCCCCTGCTCGCTTACGTTTGCCAACTCCCGGAGATTACTATGCAATGCCATTTGGTTTGCTTTGCAAACCAACATTCCTTTAGCAGAGTCAATCACCTGCAATGTCAAAAATATCTTTATAATTCAGTCCATGAAGTCACAGTGAGGGCTTAGCTCCCTGCTCGCTGACGCTCGCTAACCAAGACTTCTTTCGCAGGCGATTTCCCTTTTTTATTACTTTAACACTTAATGCACCTTAAACTAATAACGGCATCAGTAAAAAAATTCTCCATCTTGTTCACTGTACAATTTTAAATAAACTGTGTAAATCTTGTAATTTTCTGATCTGTACTTTATTGGTAAGCTGTCTGAGAACAGAGAAAAAAAAGCATGCCCATTTCCTTGCCAAATAAAAAAAATTATTTCTATGGTAATAATTGTTGCAATGATAAATTTAATATCTGGCAAACCCATTAGTCAGAAAATGTAACCTCCTTTTCCGTGAAGAACAATAAATGCTCTGTGATCTAAAAAATACGAAATTTTCCTGACCAACTTTTGATTGCATCAACTTTATTTATTAACCAATTTAATAAATAATTGTACCATAAGAAAGAGTACAATCTAAGGTATTCAGTGATGCTCTCAAATTTAAAAAGTAATAAGCTGTAGATATGACAGTTTTAACAAAAAGTAGCGAAAATATCCCAATATTCCAAAATCTGTCTGACCAACTTTTGATCGCATCAAATTTATTTATGAACCAGCTTCGAAATTAATTGTAGTGTAAGAAAGAGTACATTCTAAAGTATGCTTCTATGTTTTCAAATTTAAAAACTAATAAGATAAAATATGACAGTTTAAAAAAAATAACGAAAAAATCCAGATTTTTCCCGAATTTCAAAAAAATATTATCAGGAACCAAAATAAAATTTCTAAAAAGAAACCTCGATGAGCTATAAAAATTCACGTTCAGAGGTACTTTGTCTTTTGCTCACTCAGGTTAGAAATTTCGCTTTTTCAATTTTGACACTTAATAAACCTTCAAAAAAATCTTCACAATTGTACAGGGAACCCGAAGAACAAACCATGTTAATTTTGTAATTTTCTAATCCGTCTTTTCTTGGGAAACCACCTAAGAATCAATCTAAACAATAGTTTTCAATCCTGTGGCGATCGCAGCGGTGGTAACTTTTTTAATATAGCGAGAAATATTTATTTGTTAGTTATATGTAAGAATTTATGTTGTAAATTTTTTTTAATATTTTTTGCTTTTAAATCTGCTTTCTAGTTTGGGTTTTAAAGCTTTGGTAATAGTATTCAAAGTACATGTTAGGTACTTTTCTAATTATTCTTAGTATGGCAAAAACGGATCATAGAATGACAAATCTAATCAATCATATTTTAAGCCTATCGGAAGCAGTTAAAACGGCTGTTACAATTATTAATTAATTGTTTTTATGAAATCTAAAGCCAATTATTCGTGTATTCATATTATGTTTGAAATGGAAGAGCAACTGAAAAATCTTAAAATACTTTGATGTTTGGCAAAAAGCATGAATGTCTCATTTCAGTTAAGTGTTTAATGCTTTATGAAAGTGGTATTTTGCAATGCACCAACTTCAACATAGATCAAAAGAATTGTATAGAAGTATTGGAATCCACTAATCTAAGAATGACCCAGAGGGTATCACAGAAATAAAAAACAAAACGATTTATCCGTGAAAAGTGTCTTTAAATTTGTTTGAAGTGTATTTTATGGTTTTAATTTCAAAACGTTTATTATAGGTCCTATCAGGAATAACATTAACAGATTGTGGAATTTTAGTCCTAGCATTTGCCAAATCTCAAATCTTTAAAGTCTTTTACTTCAGGATGTACCTTGGCATAATAGCATTTGGTACACTTCATGGCTTGATATTTTTACCTGTTCTGTTAAGTCTTTGTGGTATGTATATTGGCAATTTGTCTGAAATATATATATATATATATATATATATATATATATATATATATAATTTTTTAACTAATCACTTACTTTTCACATCATGTTTCTGAATGGACTCCCTGTATAATTTCATTATGCTTTTTAGGGCCCCCACGAAGGTGGAAGAAAGCAGACAAGACGGATGTATTTGAATGTAAAATGACGGTGCCTTTTACATCTGGTGATCAGAAGGAAATGCCTTAACTCAACATCTGATAAAGTAATTTATACTTATGCTGATTTAATATAATTTTACACTGAACATAATATGCAGTCAAGATTATAAGCTCAAATGTTGTGAAAGCAAGATTTCAATATTGAAAAGTTTTGGAAAGTGAATTCATAATTTTCATTATTTCCTAATAGTAAGTACTGCATGAAAATTCTGTCCCTGAAAAGTCTTTTTCTAACAGGTAACATGCGGAATGAATATTCCTAATTTTCAAGTTATTGTGCTATTCACATTTAAATTGTTTTAGAACTTATTAACCTTTCACTTCGAATCACATCCAGTCTTCAGGGGCACATCTTCTTTAGACATGTACGGGCATCAAAACCCTGAGATACCCGAGTGATCTGTGCTCTGTCTTTTCCCTCCCTTTTTGTTGGGGCTGCGGTAGAGCAATTATTTATTAACCACAGGGTTGTGAGTTCAAAACTCTGTCCAGCCAAAGACCATCATGTAATGGGGGCTGGTGCACATTAAATCTACCATGGCCTCAAATGTCCTCGCATTGGCGAGGTGTGGAGAGTTGGGTGCCAGCTCAGGTGTTGTTTTAATCATCTGACCTTGTTTCAAAATTATGAAGAATTTCCTTTGGATCTCCATTTGGGGTTGATCCAGGACTGACCAATAACCTGCTGTTTTGTTCCTGTGCAACATTAATTACCTTCCTTGTTATCTTGTGTTTGGCACAGCTTGGCTAAATATGGTCCTTGCACCATTAAAACAAACCCCCAAACAACCAATCACATCACATCTGTTACAATTTACATTGCAACAAATTTAGAATTCCTAAAATTTCAGGGGGTCTTCATGACTTAATGAGCATAACCACTGCACTAGCAACCTGAGAATTGTAGGCAGCGCAGGTTCGATTCCTTTGCGATACATTCCTTCTTGGTTGTATTTCTCTCTTCTGTGTCAATAAAACTTCCATGGTGTGTCTGTCTATTACTTGATATTGTATGTCTTGGTTTTGACGGAGCATGGGCAAATATAGCCCTTGTGCCATAAAACCCCCAAAGCAACCAAACTAAAATATTAATTTGTTGATCTTCTTAAGTCTAGTGAGTTGTTAATTTCATCATTTTAATTCTGAGCACGCAACTTTTTTGTAATAATTAATTAGTACTATCTATTACAGTTCCAGTATTTATTTTTATATAGTTATATTTTTTAAATTCAATAACTGAAATGCCATTGACTTTTATACTACCTGTTTATTAAACCTCCAAATAATTTTTTTGCATTCAAGTTGGGTTTTAACTTAGTCACCCTAGTCATGAACCTCTACTGAGTACATGCAACTAGCTCTAGTTGATGCGAAAGGGAAATTGTTAAGAAGTGCTTTGGATATTCTTTGAATTGCTAAATAAATTAAGTTTAGTATAATTTACTAACAGCTTAATCTTCCATGATCCTAATCTGATGAGGTGAATGTTTCCCCATTTGTTAAATGTATTTCCTCCAAATATTAGGCTTGGTTAAATTTATTTTAAACGATTTCAGGATCTTGAAGAACTTTTAGACAGCTTCACAATTACTCATTTTGAGAAATATTTTGTTGTATTTTTTTGTTGCATTAGGAATTTTAAATATATTTATGTGAAATCCGTAATACGGTTGACAATTTAACTGGCTTAATTTCCATTGAACAATGATTATATTTTAAGCCAATATTCTATTGTTTTTCAGGTGCAAATTAGATTTGTCATGTCTTATGAAGTCAAAGAAGACATGTCGTGATGTCTTTGCGTATTGCAGCATAAAAACTATTTGTGAGATTGTCCGGTGTTCTGAAAAGTGTTTGAATCACTTGATTTGTTTATCACATTTTGTGTTCCCATTTATAGTATTTTTGTTTCTATGAATTTATATTTTGTTATTGTTTCTGCACAGAATGTTAATTGTGATTGATATTTTGAATTAAAAAGATTAAATATGTTGTAAGCACAATTAAATTGTCTGTTTTATAATGAATGCAAAAATGGTTGTAAGTATCAAATAAATGGGAATATTGTTTTTAAGCATCGCAATATATTTTATTGCTAAATTTACTTACCGTCCAAGTTTATATGATATTTATGTAAATGATGTCTCAATAATGCTGTTCATATATACTTTGAATTTTAAACTGATCTTTTTATTTGAAATCCAATTTAGCATTATAATTTATTTATTTTTGCTGTTTGCTGAAAATCATGTCCATTTATCATTGAAGTTAATTTACAACAGTAAGTATAAAATATCTTTCAAATAACTTTTTGGCAATTAACCATCCTGTCTGAAATAAGATTTATCAATTTTTATTTGTTTAAAAATTATACATGTAAGTATGCAATATTTTAAATATTTAGTGGATTATACATTGCTCAATGCTGGATAGTTCTATTTTTAAATTATTAAATATTTTAGACTTGTCTTTTAATTTATTTCTTTAAGATTGTTTAGAAAAGTTTGTTATACTTTTTTTCAGTTTCATATTGTAGGATAGTACATTAAAATATAATACTTGTAAATAATTACTTGATTTTCATTGTGTTTCAAAATTATTTGATTGAAAATAAACTAGTAGCCGACAGAATCATCATTTGGAAATTTATTACATGTTTCTTTAAAAGTGATTTTTTTAGGGTCAAGAAATTGACCAAAAATTTACGTCCTTCGAATGTTTAAAGAATGTACTTAAAAATTAAACTCAAATTCGATTTATTTTTTATTCAATGTCTCGTGATATTGTCTGTCTAAATTGTTATCCTATAAAAATTTGCTATCATGTTCTCGTGTATTAATTTTGTTTACTTGCTCATGTATGTTTTTATGTGAAAAAATGTCTTGATTACATCATTCTGAGTATACTTTTTGACTGTTAATCTTTATCTGACAGAAAGGTAAAGTACATTCATGCACGTGTTTGTATTGCATTTTATATTACCTCTGTGAGAAAAAGCACATATAAAAAATTTGTCATACTTGACAAATGACAGCCTTTAATTTTGTTTTGTATGATATTTGTATTGGTATTTTTTTTTACCTTTGTTATGAAAGTTTAAATTTTTGTACTCTTATACTCCTTTGATATTAATTGCACTTGTATACTGTTTCTTAAAATAATACTAATATACTGTCATATTTATATTTTAGATTTCATCAGATTATTTTTGTAACAATATATTAGTACTATAAAATAGAATAATCTTTCTTGCGTTGTAAAAAATATTTTCTAAAACACTTTAAAAAACTACAAGGTAAACTTTTACTACTAGGGAAAGTAATGTTTGCATGTTAATCGTCCTAGTCATTCAACGAATTTTACATTTACAAGATTCTATTCTAGACTGTATGCTATATTTTGTTGGGTTTAATTTGTTAATATTAATTCAAATAACTATCAAATCGTTAATGTTACAATTTTAGAGGTAAATAGGTTTATTTACATACTTATTAAAGGAAATTAGTAACTAGTCATTCAAAAGTTTTCCTTCTTGGACTGTATATAAAATATTTTATATGATTTTATGTCTAAATATGAACATTGTATATATTTTTGATGAGCTGCATGAATGTGAAAATGCATTGTTTGATTTAAAAGCAAAAATGAGCTTATGCATTTAGTTATTTACCAAGTTACTCTATGACCTTCTATTTGTGGTCTTTAAAGGTTTTTAATTAGTTATTTTTGCTTAAATTCACAAGTTTTCTACTGTTTGTCTACCATGATAACCTCTTCAATTACTAAGTATGCTCTTGTCTGTTGCCGTAGAAACAGAACTTATCTTGTTTTACATTTGGGATTCTTGAAGAAATCCATTCAAGTTTGTCACATTGATGTATTAAATGATGAATTAGAAACATATTTGCAATAGATTTTACTTGTTGCCTAGATCTATATCAATAAAATACCTATTTTATCCTTCAACATTTGCCAAATAGATATAATTAACTATACTCAAAAGGTGGAAAACTCTGTTTGTTAGTAATCACCATTATTCTGACTTAGTGGTAAAAGCAATTTTACATATAGTTTGCATTTAACCATTTAATTAGTTCACCAAATTAAGTTAAGAAATAATTCAACCAGAATGTTTTTCAATACAGGGTGATTCTAAATTGCTCTTTAGGTCATTGTATTTTTACCATTTTCACAGGAATATACTTCCATTTGTAGTAAAATCATATTTATGTTATATACTAGGGGTGGCCATAGTGCAACTCGCGAGCCACGTGTGGCTCAGGCAAGTGATTCGGCTCTTATGCAATTAAAATGTATGATCAGTTTTAGTTTACCATATATCATCAATGTCCAAAAATAATTATTTACTTAATTTCTTGTTACAGATTTATTAGTAAACTAAAACTTATCAATGTTCTGAAGTAATTATCTTATTTCTATTCTTGTTACAAAGTTATTCAAAAATATAAAAGTTAGAAAGTTATTGAAAAATAATAATAATAAATATTGCTCTGATTCTATTGAGCAATTTTGTAGAGAATCTTTAAATTTCAGAATTGCTTGTAGATGCTTTACGAATGTTGTATATTTTAGCAGTTAGCTGCCGAATGTTTGGTTGATGTTAGTGCAGCTTGCACATTCTCATATTGTATTGTTATCAAAGATAAATAAATGACTCAAATATTCCTTCCTGAAATGTGGATTCCGAAGGTGGTGTAGCTGTCCACCCCTGTTATATACATAATTCACTTTACCACAGGTATCGTATATGTGTAAAATGTTTTTATTTCAACTTTTTAACAGGTCCTCCAACAAGAAAATTTTAGAAGCTAAGTAAAACCACTTAAGTTCAGTTTGTTTAGATGCAAGAAAATTATAACCTGATATCAGGTCATGGAAACTGAGGTCTTGCCTTTGATAAATGAAATTGAATCTATCAAATTAAAAGATCATGGTTATAATTACTAGTTCTATTTGCCTGCAAATGCTTAAAATCAGATATTTTATGTCTTCAATTTTTATATTTGTACTAACACACTAGGTTTTAGTCACATTTTGTAATCAATGATTTCTGATGAGTCTATTTCTACAAATCAAAGTTTATCTATCGTCATGAATTTCGTTGGCCTAAAAATGTAGAAAAAGACCTAAATATTCAATTGACGTATTTTAGATAATTTGATTTATTGAAAAATATTTTGTTTCAATTGCTATAAACAAAATACAGCCTGTGTCTAAAGGGTTTTAGGACTGCTGCTAAACAAAATATGGAAAATAACGCACTTACAATTATTGCTTGTTTCTTTCAAAATAACTGTCTAGGGAATCAACATGGAGCTTCCACTTTGTCAGAAGGTCCTTAAAACAGTTATGGAAAGCATTTGCATGCATGCTTGTGAGTTGCTTTGTCACAGATGCTTGGATACCTGGATGTTTGCATGGTGCTGTCTTTTTAGTACTGATTTTATCCTGAAGAACAGGAAGTAATCACGGGGCAATCGATTCAGATGTGGCAACAGTTATCTGATGGTGTACCAGTAACTGTTGAACCGACAAAGTTGTATGTAATCTCACATTATCATGGAGCCAGCACCACTTCCCAGATACCCATACCTCTATGGTGGTGCTAAAACTAGTAGAAATCCTAATTTACTGTTTCACCCACAAATTATTTATGGACTATACCTTTCCTATCAAAAAGGCTACAAGTATCGTTTTTGTTCAAGATGACTGTAGGATTTTTTTGATGGTGGTGACTGGGTATCTCTACACTCAGTACTTTGCTGCTGTTTGTGGATCATATTACAGGCACCACATTTTGTCCTCAGAAATAATTTTACAGAAATCTAAACAGGTAAATCCTTCCTAAGATACAATGCATTCATGTCCAATATCACTACAATAAATCTTGATGTACATTAAGTTGCAAGATATTTTTGTGTCTTTCTAATCTTTTTAGATGACTTTTTTTTTTTGCCTGGAAACTTGTTATGTTCCAATAGATCATGGTTTGGTAAACCGAGCTAGAGTTAGGCTGTTCAGATTTTGTCATTATATGTTTGGATTAATAGCTTCAAAGATAAAAAAATGTTATCTTTAGTTTACTCAAAGACCAAAGAAAGTGTCTGATTAATTCACCAATAAAAATTTGTGGGAAGTATATGTCAATACGTTATTGTTTTTATCATCATTACTTCAAATAATATGAATTTTCAATGGAGAACATAAGTTACCAATTAATATGAAAGTATATGAGGCTATCAGAGCAAGAGTGGCCTAAACCACCAACAAACTCAGAAAAAAAAACACTATTTTCTTGCTACCATTTTTTTTATATATCTACAGTATGATTTGAGATTCTGAAAATTTATAATCAGGGATCAATAAGTTATTTTTTAAAACACTTGAACCAGTGCATTTCAAAAAAAAAAAAAAAGGTCATAGTAAAATTTTTGGGATTTTGCGAGTTTGGCCTCGTTTTCTCAGATAGCCTCAAATTATATTCATGTTCTAGTGTTTTTGAATAAATTTTGCATTGCATTTAGTCTTCACATAATTCCCACTATACTAGCATTTGGATTTTAACTATACTGTTTTTACCTCACTTGTGTATTCAGAACAGTCCATTGCACTCTTCAAATCCTTTGTTACATATTGATTGCCATGAGGGTTTTGAACCATATGTGAAGTCAAATTAATACTGATAAATAACTTATTTCTACTGGTTCTCGTCCCCATTTTACGTCTGATAAATTCTTCATTACTTTTAAGTTAGACTATACAAATTGTTGAGCTACTGAATAAGCCTACTTTACATTAGATATTGCAGTATGCTACAAATCCTTTGTCACTTCGTCAACCTTTTCTCAATTTTTCATTATAATATCATAGCTCAGGTTCAATTGCCTTTACTACCCTGGGTGTATTTCTCTCTTGTATCAGTAAAACATTCCTCATGTATGCAATATCAAATTGCCTGTCTTGTGTTTGACACAGCTTGGCCAAATATATGTATGCCATAAAGCTCAACCACCTTCAATTAACTTTTCATTTCACACCCACCTTCAGCCATAAATTCATGCATAATACAGATGATGCATGCATACCTTTTTCATATATTGTAGTTCTTAGTATAGTAATCTTTTGTTTTTGGCATAGCATGGCCCTTGTGCCATAAAAAACAACCTTAGTAAAATGCCAGCTCATTATCATATAACTCACCTACGAAGTGCAATATACAACCCATTTTTGAATAGTTATAGCTTAATTCTCACAAATACAAGAATTTGCATTCTAATAATGCAATTGTTTATCTCCCCAAATCATCAGTTCTATTAAATCATCTTGCCCCATGTTCAAATTCTGGTCATGGCATGGATGTTTGTAGTGGTTTGAAATCCACTTAAGTCCTGGCCTAATTAGCCCTTTTGAAGAGTATATTAACAAAAAATGAGTGACAGCAAACACCATTTCATTTATTTAAAAATATTTCCAGTTGCAATATGTATAAAATATTGGTATGCTTTTATTGTGTTGGAAAATTTTCTGTTTGTTAATCATGTTTTGAAAATTTAGTAAACTGCTTTCAATTGACTACATACCTTGGATTCTCGTAATATTTAGTTCTGAACATAATTTAACCAGTGCTATGTATCGACTCTAGTACACATTTCCATAAATGGTGCTAAACAATTCATAAAAATTTATCTTAGTTTTAATGACATGGTAATTTTGATGTTTGCACATAATGCAAAATATTCTGACAAGATGTTTTGATAAAATTGTAGAAAATATTTATGTTAAGTTTGAATATATTGGCTTTGGAAAAGTATGACTGGATATTGCTTTTAAAAACATTTTGCATTTTAACGAAGTTTCAGTATGGAGTTGAAACCTTTTATATGAATTTCTTAAAAATAATTTGACTGTATTTTCTAACAATGACTAGTCATACATTCAATATATTGTGTTCATTAATTTAGAATATTATATTTCATTTACCTTGAAACATAAAAGCCAAATATATTCTGAAAATTATGTATACACATTTTGTTACATTGCACTTGTGTGGATGTAAAATAGTCTTGTAAATAAAATTACCATAAATCTGTCTCACTATATTACTGTAATCTCTTGACACCAAATGTAATTTATTTGAGAGCTACATTAATAATTACTGTAAAATGTTTTGTATAAATTTATAGAAAACAAGATTGACAGAACATTAAAAGAAAATATAGTCCACTGTCACTGGATTGTTGTAAAATGCATTTTGATATCTTTATCAGGCAGTGATTGGTAATAAAATGTGCAAAACTGATATCAACTGTTAAATGCACATTAGTCCCAGAAAATATAAGTTAATTTAAAAATTTGTTACATATCCCAACGGAGAAAACTCTAAATACCACAGAAAAATCCACTAAGCATTTGAGTTGCTTAGTTTTGAAACAAATCTGTTAAATTCAGTTATAAAATTAACACTAAAAAGATGGAGAGAGCTTGTGACAGCCTGTTAATTCTTACAAATGAATTGTGAATAGGTTGCTATTTTATAAGGTATTTCGAATAAAACCAACATAAGCTGAATTGCATTTTGTTATTCTTAGAAAAGGTAAAAAATTTATAATATGTAATACAATTTTATTAGCAAAAAATAAAACATATACAGCAAAACTTCTTAAAATATTACTTTTAAAATAGTTTCCATATAGTAATATAAACAATATGTAGCTCATTTTGATTTCAGTGACAATTCATAAAATGGCAAAGAAATACACAGCATATAAAATATAAACAATGGAATGTCTAATAATTCATATCAAACACATCCACACGATCTCCAGATTTAAATCTTGATCTTTCTAAAATTCCAAGCAACCTTTCAACAGAGTACTCGCATGTGAGTAACTGATTTTGTGACTGTGCATCTAGAAAAGAAATGTTTTTAGCATTTTGGACTGAAAAATAGTTACTTAATTACACTGTTCTAAAATTATACTCTTGGTGAGGTATTAAAAATAACCCCCAAAATTTGATGATTGATTTGGTACATACAGGGTAATTACGAGCCTCCAAGGGGTTTTGATGAGATATTTCGTCCATTAAGATTTGACTACTAATGATAAAATATTTTGTCATCAAGATATTGCTGATGTTTTTATGACAAGACCAAGATCTGGTCAGTTTTGCTAATGATGAAATACCTTTCCAAAAAAACTACCAGAAAGGTTAACTTAGTCAGATCTCTGGCTCTAATAAGCAGAATGGTACCAAAGTTTGTACATTAAATGAATTACTTCAAAATTTATAATCCCTTTCCAAAAGTTATGAAATTAAGGTAATGAATGCTGTGGAAAAGATAGGATTCAAAGAAGAAATGTGTAAACTTCTGGATCTTGTGTATTGTTTATGAAAATCATTGTATGGTTGCAGAAACTTTTTTCATTAAATTTTTAGAACGGTATTTGGCACTGTTTTGGGATTTATGGTACTAGGGCTATATTGGGCCAAACAGGACAATGTCAAGTAATCAACAACAGGTAACCAAGGTGCTTGGATTGAGACCCAAGTGGAAAGATGTAAATAGGTTCAAAATTCAAACATTTCAAGAAAAGTTCTAACTATCAAAGACAAATTAAATGAATGCAATACTTTAAAATGAATTCACTTACCTAGGAACTGTTGCCGAATCTCAGGTACAGCTTGCTCTAAAATTTGAGACAGCATATCAGTATAAAGAGGACCTGGTGCATAATTCAGCACAACAACGGTTTCCGGTTCTTCCTCTGCTAAAACTCGGAAATACATCTCTCTCGCAGCTTTTCCTGCGAAAATTATATTGATTCAATTCACAAATATATTCAACAATATATATATAACACATAAATCATTCAGTTGTTATTTTTTTTAAACTAATTTGAATTAAATGAAAGACTAAAAGATGTATAAGTAATTTCTGCCATCAATTTATGTTGTAATATCAAGAAGTTTGCAGACAATAAGTAGTTTAAGCACTTATGAAAACTATCTACCCATGTGTCATTTACAAAAATGTTTATCAAGTTACTCACCAGTGCAATACAAACTCCATCCCTTAATTGGTTGAATAGCTGCTAAAGATGAAATGTTGATCACTACTTTTCGTTCGGCGGATTCAAAAGCATTGATAAAGCCAGAAGTTATGAACATAGCTGAATGGAGATTGAAATCCATATATCGTTTAATTTCATCGGAAGAAGTGCAACTCCGAGTCGTTTTTGACACATCTCCCAGAGATCCAGCATTGTTTACTATAATTACTTGTCGGAAGTTCAGTTTAGACCACTTGCCGAAAAAATGTTCATAACTTGGGCTATCAAGAAGATTTAAATCTAATGCATCAACCACAGGATAAGCTTTTGTGGTCTTATATATCTTTTCTCGGAGATCTTCTAATTTTGGTACGTTGCGAGCAATTAAGAGTACATAGCTACCTTCACAAAGTTTCTTAGAAAATTCAAGAGCAATTGTAGCTCCTAAACCACGGCTAGCTCCTGTCACCAACAAAAACGAAGGCACCTGCCAATTTATGGCACAGTTGGCAAAATCGGTCATTTTCAGGTAGAAAGATTGATGTACAGATTGTTTGAATCTGCAAACCAAATCAAGGATTTACCAAACGTCACTTGTTTACAAATTTTACATAAATAAAATTCTCGCAAAACGGAAAGTTTGCTCTTGCCCGATCTCAATACAAAATAAAATAACGTCCTTGCTCTTACTTACAGTGGAGTTTTATTGCTTTTTCAAGGCCGGCATGAGTGAAAGCTGAGGCTCAACTGATAAGATGCTTATTGGTCACGTTAATTTTTTTACATTTGACAAATTCCTTTTAAGAACTTCAGATCCTAAATTATGATTTTGTTGAAAGCTGCTTCTATCCCAGACACTCCATGTTGATATGTATTCTCCTTGACAACGAGATGAACTCCTTTCTGACCTCATGTCAGCTTGATATTTATAAAATATTTCTACGGCATAGTTCTGGCAAAAGAAAATTCAATATATGATGATTTCAAAAACAGAAGCTTTATTGTTCAAATCGTAAATCTAAATAATACTGGTTTAATTAATAACAGTCAGCTGTTAAAGTTAGTTCCCTCCATCTGTAACTGTTCAGTGTAGCGGTAATTTCAGATTTTGTTTTCCAATTCATGTGTGTGTGTGTGTGTGTGGATTTACGAGAAACAACTGGATTGACGAAAAAATTAATGTAACCATGGACACTTTTAATTTTATGTTAAGTGGTTCAGACGAAAAAATATTGAATGCTTTGCGCATTGTGGATGATATTACAACAGAGGTTGATTCAGCTTCCCGTAATTACTCAAATAATGAGGTTAAAGCAAGTGATTTACCCGATTCATCTTCTAATTTTCAAACCGCTTACATTAATGTTAGCGACTTCTCGGAAGACAGCGGATGCCCTAAATTGCATGAATCAAAACCAGTAAAAGATGAGAAAAACCAAATTTACATGGAGTCTGAGGTATTTTATTTTCTTCAATTATGTTTTGAAATGTTTGCTTTCAAAATATTATCTGCCAACTTTCACAACAATATTTTCACATGTAAATACTCTGAAATGTTTTTAAAATATAACTAAAAACCAGAGTGAAATTAGAGCTATAAACCTATGAATACTTTTAAACCTCTTCTGATACATATTCTGTGATCACACAAAATGTAACAGTTCTTCAAGATATAGCTATGCTGTCAGCTTGTGACCTGTTCGTGGCTTAGGTTCGATTTCTGTTTCTACTCTGGGCATATGTCTCATCTGTGTCAGTCAAACGTTCATCGTATTGTCCATTTAACTAATGGGAAAATATCGCAATGTGAAATCTGGCCCTCATGCCTTAAAAAACAACCATCTTAAAGAAATGTGAAATTTAAGCTTCACAACTATCAAACTATTTACTTATTGTAAAAAAGCATGGGCTTATAATTTCTGATTATATGTGTAGAATATTTTTACTGGTAGTTATGGAAAATATTTCCTAGATGTGAAGGATCCGTCAATGCTCTTTTGTTTCTTTTCTAGTTAAGTAAACAAATTAAATTAATGTTTCATTTTTCTTTTATAGTATCAAAATCTGTTACAAAATATTTCTTCGCTACGAGTGATGTGTGACCTTTGTATAGAAAAAGGTAGAAGAATGGAGGTTTGTACTTTTAAGAATAATTAGTATGTTTACTCTTCAAATATTTTTTTTAATGTTTTTTAATTTTGCCATTATATTTGAAAGAAATGTTAATTTGATGAAGTGTTCTCAGATTAACATTGTATAATTGTTGCACAAGTGTTAAAATTCATTTAATTCTATAAAAAATATCAAAATTATGCATAATTCAGTATGAAAAGACATTTAGTAATAATGATATTGCTTTCAAATTACATTACTCATTTCTGTAGGAAGCTTATATCAATTCCTGACTTTTCACTGACTGATTTATTTCATGCACTTAACATTGAAATTTTAAATAGCTACGTCTTGTCAATTTGGTAAATCACTCGATTCACCGAGATAAGCTTTCAAGGCGGCTCGGTATGTTGGAAACCTCTTTTTCTTAATTGTATTGATGCTGCTGTTTCTGTAGAATGATTCAATTGTACTCATTGATACAAAATCATTCTTTTTCACTATAAATATTTAACTATCTTAAGTAATTTGTGCTTTTTTAAATTAAATTTATATTTTATGAAACTTACAGACCAGCTCATAGCATATGCTAAAGTTTCTTGGGTGGTATGTAGTATCCGCTACATTACAACTTATGTGGGATTGTGCGACGAGCGCGCCAAAGCCTGATACGTCCGCAGCAGTAACGCCACCTAGAGGAAGCGTCCGCTCAGAAGCGACCGCAGCAATGAGACAGATGTTCCCCCAGACACCGAAGCTAGCAGTTGGGCAGACGGCCCATGACTTTTTAGGCAGATGGCCTCTTAGTTGTCGGATATTCTTAATTGTTAAAGATGTTTGTAAATATACTGTAAATACATCAATTATCTAATTAAACTTAAATTTAAACTTTAAGAGTTATTTATCTTTTACCTTTTACGAACCCACATATATTTGAGGGTTTGGCCTGGATTTAATTAAAGGCCGAAGATTGCCGTTTTTATCTGAACCGTTCGAGAAACGCATTTTACGCTTAGACGCGGACAATTCCAATATTCGCCTGATGCTCATCGGATTCGAGGTGAGAACTTCATTTGAGTGAAGGACCGTGACTCAGCATATTGGATCTTGAGGAATACTTCATCTGAACTGTGAGTACAGATTTTTCATTTTGACACTAACATGGCTACGTATTTAGCCGGAGCACGCAAGATCGATCTTCTAGCGCTGATAGAGGAATTAGATCTAATAGCAACGGAAGGAACCAAAATTCCGCAGCTTATTAAGTTAATAACGAAAGCCGATGAATACAATGAGGAATTAACAAAAACGCTTTTAAAAAGGATTGTTTCTGAACGAGAAACAAAGGAAAAGGAACGCGAAAGGGAAGCTAAAGAAAACGAAAAGAAAGCAGAACGCGAATTTCAGTTGAAGAAGTTACAGCTAGAAAACAAAAGTACTGGAAGTTTCGATTTTATTTCCCCACTTAAAACTGACTTTTCAAAACTAATGACACGTTTCGACGGAAACTGTGACTTAAGCATGTATTTATCTTTGTTTGAAAAACAAATTAATCGCATAGAAATACCTAAAGAAAATTGGGTTATTTTCCTTGTGAGTCTTTTACCGTTGGACATCGCAAATTTAATTGCAAGAGAGCCTGATCCGCTCGCAAATGATTACGACCACGTGAAAAAACTTTTACTGAATCGATTTAAACTAACACCGGAGCAGTTTCGACAGCACTTTTTTACTCATAAAAAAGAAACAACTGCATCTTGGCGTGATTTCGCCTACGAGTTAGATAATTTTTTCGAAGAATGGGTTGTGGGTCTTAGTATCTCTAAATATGAAGAATTGAAAGATCTCATAGTGGCGGATCAAATTAAAAGGAAAATACCGTTTGAAATGCGCGAGCATTTTATTGATGAATTACCGAAATTGAATAAAGTAGCCGAATTAGTGAATAAATTGGATGAGTACGAGGCGGCAAGATTCCATCTTAAAAGACCGGGAGCTAGAGATATGAAATCAGCTGAAACACAAAGTCATCAGCGCTCCAAGAAATTCAATGATAAACCGTCGATCGTCCGTGCTCACCAAAGTGTTACTAACCAATATGTTAAATGTTTTTCATGTAATGAAATTGGTCATAGAATTTCTGAGTGTCCAAATAAGAATAAAGGAATTAAATGTTTAAAGTGTAATGAATATGGACACCGTAAATTCGAATGTAATAAAGGTGTAAAAACTGATATAAATGAAGAAAAGAAAGTTTTAATTAATATGTCCAGTAATCATGAAAAGAAGTTGTATAAATGTCTTAAAATTATGAGTAAATATGTTGATGCTTTAATTGATACGGGATCAGATTTATCTATTTTGAAATATGATTTTTATATGCAAATTGGTGCACCAGAATTAACCCCCTGTGACATAATGTTAAATGGTATTGGAAATCAAAGTGTAAAATCACTTGGTTATTTTTGTGCTGAAATTACTATTGACAATTTTAATATTCTCACTGAGTTTTTTGTTATTGAAAACTTGTGTTGTAATATTGTGATTGGTATGGACGTAATTAACAAGCTTAATATTTCAATATCAGGAAATGATTTAAGGATTTTGAGCTTTCGAGAAAATTCTATTAATCTTTCTTTCACACACACTTCGGAAGTGAAAGAGTCTGAAAAAATAAAAGCTAAGCGTTTTGAGGGACCTCATTCAGGAAGTGAAAGTATAAAAACAAAAATGAGTTGCCGAAATGGAGCCACTGTTTTGGAATCCGAAAGTAATGAAAGGCAGATGTTTGGTATCCCCTCCCCCCTGACTCACCCCTTCAAAGAAGAAAACAGGTGTGAACTATTGGCGACTGCCATTAATATTCCAATGATAGGCGTTGCGTCATCTTGTGCACAGGATGTTCAAGAAAATGATTTGACTTTTAATCCTTTATCCGAATTGCCGATTTCCTTGACAGATGAAATTGAATTGCAACATATAAAAGATCCTAAAATAAGAAACGAGTTAGATATTTTGATTAGTGAATATAAGCCGCATAAAATTAAAGACACAGAAGTAAAAATGACTTTAATTTTAACTGATGATATACCGATTTGTCAGAGACCGCACCGAATGTCTTTAAAAGAACAGAAAATAGTTGAGGAACAAATACAAGTATGGCTAAAAGACGGAATAATTAAACCCTCCTGTTCTAACTACGCTTCACCCATTGTTTTGTGTAAAAAGAAGGGTAATAATTCATACAGATTGTGCGTTGATTATCGATCGGTTAATCGAAAGTTAATCAAAGATAAGCATCCACTCCCATTAATTCAAGATGTTTTAGATTGCTTGGGAAACGCACAGGTATTTTCCACTTTGGACTTAAAAAACGCATTTTTCAACATACCAATGGACCCTAATTCGACACGTTACACAGCATTTGTCACCCATGAAGGACAGTACGAATTCAATGTTGTACCTTTCGGATGTAGTAACTCACCAAGTGTTTTTGTGAGGTACATAAACACGGTGTTTAGAGACTTAATTCGAGACAAGACTATAATAATTTACATGGATGATATTGTTA